>JAEIGQ010000046.1:1200000-1800000 GCA_018904275.1 Lordiphosa clarofinis
ACTTGCTGAGGTTGACAATCATGTTCCATTTGTCACAGTACACTTCCGGGTTGTTGATCATTTGCTGCAGGACTTTTGGATCATCTGCCATTAAAACTATGTCATCAGCATAGAGCAACACCCTAAGGGTTATATTCTCGAGTTGCATGCCACCACTTAGTTCCTAGTGTAGATTGTTTAAATAGAAGGCGGAAAGTATAGGTGAAAGCAGACATCCCTGTCTGACTCCTGCCTTGGTGGTGAACTCCTCAGACATTGCTTCTCCATTCCACGCAATCGTTTTTGTATCCGTTAATACCGCTTGCAAAAAGTTTGTCATCTTTGTGGATACCCACATCATTTTTAGTTTTATTATTATTTGTTGTTGGGGGAGTGGTGCACCGCGACCAATTTTGGTCTATTGTGCCCCCCTACTGAATTTACAATTCCCCTAGCAGCCCTAATTCCTGTACAAAAGCCAGGATTTTTGTGGGTTCTAAGTTACTGATATTGCTTGGGTGTAGAATGTGTTTCCCAAATCTGCTGAGTCTGCGCCTCGCTAGGGCATCGCAGTGTACTAGTATATGCTCAGAGGACTCCTCCTTCTCTTCACAGTATCTGCAAAGCTGGGTGTTTGTTATTCCCAACTTGTACATGTGGCTCCTCAGTCTGCAGTGACCCGTGTAGAGCCCTGTCAGAATTCTGAGGGCATTCTTTCCTTGTTGGATTAACTTTTGGAACCTTTTGAGGTCGTGGTTCACTATTAATGCTTTAGCTTGTCTCATTCCCTTGGTGTTTACCCAGGAGGCTGTTCTAAGCGTATTCTCTTCCTTTCTTAAAAGACCTTTTATTGTGTGTTGGCCTATGCCGCAGTAGGGTTCTGGCCCTACCATTGCGGTGGCTGCACCCTTGCGTGCCAGTTCGTCGGCCAATTCGTTTCCGGGGATGTTGTTGTGTCCCGGTATCCATCGTAGGGTCAGGTTGTTCCTGCTGCCTAGTTGGTCTAATTTGTTCTTTGTCTCTAAGACTAGCTTAGAGGTGAACTTATTGCTACTGAGTGCCTTAAACGCTGCTTGGCTATCGGAGAGGATAGCTATTTCTCTATTATGGTAGTTCTTCTCCATATTACGGTCTGCACAACGGGAGATGGCACATACTTCAGCTTGAAATATGCTTGTGAATTCTCCCATTGGTTCAGATATTTTCGTTCCTGGCCCTGCTACCCCAAGTCCGGTTCCTTGGGGTGTTAGGGACCCGTCTGTGTACCACATAATTGTGTGTGGTTTCATTTTATATGTCTCTTCAAGTGAGATCCATTCTCTATTATTACTTTGGTGTACAGTGAAATTCCTGTTAAAGTGATACTCGGCCACCATTTCGTCTCTGGGTTGGAGGATTAAGGGGATTTCCTTTTCCAGCTTTTCAGAGTCTCTGAAGCTTACTATGTGGTTTCTACCCACTCCTTCTGTTGTTAATCTAAGCAATGTTGCTTTTTTCTTCAGGCCGATGGTATGGTGGAGTGGTGTTAGCTCCATCAAAACCTCGATTGCCGCTGTCGGACAGGTACGCATGGTAATGGTTTTCGCAGGGTTTAGGTTGAGCCCAACCTCCTTGCACCAATTAGACGTGGCTTTCAGACCCCTCTGGACTATGTCACATAGGGTTTCTTCGTATTTTCCTCTCGCAACGATAACAATGTCATCAGCATATCCTTGGCATGTTATGCCCAGAGAGGCGAGTTTTTCTATTAGCTCATCCACTAGTAGGCTCCACAACAGTGGGGAGAGAACTCCCCCTGAGGGCATCCTCTAGTTGTGGTGACTGTGATGGTTTCTTCACCTGCCATTGCAGAGGCTTCTCTGCATCGTAGGAGTGAATCTACCCATCTGCCTACTGTAGGGTTTATTCCTCTTCTGATCAGGGCATTCTTGACAGCACTATGGGATGTGTTGTCGAATGCTCCCTCAATGTCTAGGAAGGCGCATAGAGCCACTTCCTTGTCTTCTATTGTTTTCTCGAGCATCTTCCCGAGTTGATACAATACCGTGTCGGTCGAACGGCCTGCTCTGTACGCGTGCTGTGTTGGTTGGAGGGGTGCCTCCTTTAACAGCGTACTTCGTATGCTACTGTCCACTAGCTTTTCAATCGTTTTCAGTAAAAACGATGTCAAACTAATGGGTCTGAAGGACTTGGGGTTAGTTATATCCTTCTTCCCTGCCTTGGGGATGAAGACTACCCTTGCTCTGCGCCAGGCACGTGGGATATACCCAGTAGCCAGACTGCTGGTGATGATCTTCCTGAGGATGGGTAGGAGTATGTCCTTTCCTTCCTGCAGGAATGCTGGATAAATGTTATCCGGTCCGGGGGATTTGAAGGGCTGGAATGTTCCAATTGCCCACTCAAGTCTGCCTGCGGACACAACTTTCTTGGCTTCTGCCCAGTCGGAGCTGCGAGGCTGGTAGCAGTGCTCTTGGTCGACACATTCTTCCGCGGGGATGTTTCCCGGGAAGTGGGTGTCCAACAAGAGACGTACTCTCTCCTCGCTGCTCACTGTATAGGCATCATTAGACTTTTTGAGCGAGATGTTGCCATCCGGGCTTTTCCTGGCCAGGACTCTATGCAATCTCGCTCCTTTTTTCGTGTCTTCTATAGACTCGCAGAATTTCCTGTAATTCTTGCTTTTGGCTTTCCTAATCTCACTATTGTATAGTGTCAGGGCTTGTTTGTACTTATGCCAGTCCCCATTCTTTTTGGCTTCATTAAAAAGAATTCGGGTCTTCTTTCTGAGTTTCTCCAAGGTGGGATTCCACCAAGGGGCATCATTTTCTTTTCTCGATTCGCTAAGAGGGCAATTCTCTTCGTAAGCATCGATTATACTTTTATTTTTTTTAGTTTATATGCTAATAAATTTCTTGGACATTGTCAAAAGCAGCTTTGAAATCTACGAAGAACGCATGGGGTTTCCTCTTTTCCCCAAACTTTAGTTGTGTAGACAATTCCGAAACAGTCTGTCCAGACATACTATTGCTACATATTCCAATAAATGTTGTAAGCTTTCTCTGTTGAATTGTGTTGATTGTATTGAATTATAATTAGAGATTGACCTTGAGCCAGCGCTGTAAGGCGTATACATTGGAACGACAAAATGAGCGCTTGCGACTAGGATAACGGAGCATAAAGGAAATGCAAAAAACAACAAAACAAAATGATAACGCAGCACTTGACAACATCTGAACACTCAGCTGATTTGAATAATGTTAAAGTGCTGGCATATAAAAGAGAGAGAGAGAGAGAACACGACTCGCACTAGAAAGACTTCGGATTCAACAATGGGGATGGCGGGCTGTAAACCAAAAAGACGACGTGGACCAAAGAAACTACATGCTTGATGCGGCGATCGCGGGAGAAAACAACTAGTGAGAAAGTCGGTCAAGCCCGACTATAACATACTCTGTACCTGGAGTAGGAGCTGAATGCAGTGCTGCTGCTGTGTCTCTCTCTATCTCTATCTCAGTCTCTTTCTCTCTCGCTCTCTCTCTCTAAGATTGTGCGGTGTTGGTTGTGAAAGGGTGGGAGTGGGGGTGGCGGGGGGAGCTTGGTTCACTTTTTTGCTTATAACTTGAGAACCGCTCATCCGATCTTTATCATTTCTTCAGCAAATCGATACATTTTGACAATTACTAACTATCTGTTTGTTCATACGGACGGACGGACAGACAGACGGACAGACGGACATGGCTATATCGACTCGGCTGTTGATGCTGATCAAGAATATATATACTTTATAGGGTCGGAAATGATTCCTTCTCTCTGTTACATACTTTTGCACAAACTTAATATACTCTATGTACCTTCGGTACAGAGTATAACAATAAAATGAAACATTTGACAAAACGAACGAAATAGAATGGGACGACATAAGACCGGAACCGAAACCAAAATAGTAATGAGTGTACGTCCCAGATTCTGTTTAGAACTAATTTACTTACACTATTGATGAGGTTGTTTATGTCCTTCTTATTAAAGGTGTTATGCAGTACTAACGGGGCTAAGGTGGCAGCTTTTGTCGCCGTATCTGCCAGCTCATTTCCTTTGAAACCTGCATGGCATGGTGTCCACACCATTAGATTTATTGTGTTGTGGTTTGGAGAAATATTGCCCCCGATTTTGCTTATAGTGGGTTTATTATTATTTACGTTTGGGACAGCAAGGAGTGTAGATAGCGAGTCGGTGCATATGACATGTTTAGCTCTTTTGGTTGCACTCGCCACCTCTACTGCCATTAGAATCGCTTCCGCTTCTGCTGTAAAAATGGACGTGTAGGAAGTTGTTATAGCCGATCTTAAGTTTATGTTATCCTCGGTGACAACGCAAAGAGCTCAGGGATTCCATTGTATAGTTTTTCTTCTCTTGACTTTTACTCTGAACCTTCTATTGCATAGATATCTTCGAATGTAATTAATTATTTTTGGGCCAAGTTTCCAGTCATAGAGCTGTTGCAGAATGCAGTGTAATTCCACTTTATCAAACGCTTTTTCCATATCTATAGATAATGCTAATACGTAGATTTTTGTTAAGAGATTATTGCAAATATAATTGTCTATTATAAAAAAGGGTCTATGGTACATCTGTTTGATTTATATGCGTATTGGTTTTGGGATAACATGTGTTCTTGGTTCAGAAACCAAATAATTCTTTTTGATATTATTTTTTCTAGTGTTTTTGAAAAGCAAGAAATTAATGATATTGGGTGGTAGCAGATTATTGAATTTTTTGGTTTATTGGGTTTGCTAATCAGGATAATTGTTGCTTTTTTCCACTGTTGTGGTATGATACTTGTGTCTATTATCTCATTAAATTAATCTAAGAGTTTATTGAAGCCAACTGGGGGGGAGTTTCTTTAAAAATTCATAGGGGACGTTATCATAACCTGGCGTAGAGCCTTTTAGGCTGCTGAGGCAGGATTGAAGTTCTATTGTCGTGATGGGTGTTTCAATAAGTTTAGCTTTGTTTTTTGGGTAATAAGTTAAAGGTAATTGAGGTAAGTGGCGGTGTTTGCTTTGCTTAAAACAATCGGAAAAGTTTGAGTCTTGTAATGGCTACTTCAGGCACACGTCACAATATAAACGCATTGTCGCATGCAATAAAAATGTTCTTAAGCTCTAAAAGTAGTTTAAACAGAGGGGGATTTTTCCGCTGAGTAAAAGTCTCTCTTTATCAAACTCTCATTGGGTGAACTGCAGCCCACTTCATGTCGCAAGAAGGAAAAAAAAGCTTTAGGGTTGGCTCCTATATAAGAGTCCCCGGACGCAGGGCTTGGCCTCTTTTTGCTGTGATCGTGCGCTAAACCAGTTGGGTGGAGACGAATTTAAACCCAGTGAAACCCACAACGTGGTCACCCAAAAAGTCTGACAGCCCCCTTGCCGTATTAAATTTTAGTGGCATTCATTATCCGGCTAAGTAGAAGGGGTGCATAACACCACTGTTACCACGCCCACGGGCAGTGGAATCGCCTCAAAGAGATTTTTGTGGTTTTTTGTCTTTTTTGGCCGATCCAAACTTCAAACTAAGGAAAACATATAAACGAAAAGGTATGTGTCGATGCATGCAAGGCTAAATTCGTTGCTGGCCCTGACCCCTGAAAATCTCCCAATTTGTTTTCTTTGCATCCATAGAGTGCGTAGAAGAAAAATCGGTTGCCACTATATACCTTGGTTGCCTTGCTATTGTGGTGGCCACGCCAGCCCTTGTGGCAATTAAGTGATGGCAACTACCTAAATCTATTCTCAAAATTCTAATGGAGGGGAGCGCCCGAGAACGATATACAACCTAACCTCAAGTTTTGGCGAAATCAAGAGAGCTGGAAAAAGTTACGATCTTCTCTCACTCAGCGTTAACTTCGCCATCATCTTGTCTCCTTCATCATCCGTTCCAGGCATCGTACACGTTACCCCCTTCCACGCTGCCGCGGCGTTAGTATAACGTGTAGTGCGAGCCCGAGCGGACGGAAAGAAATTTGTTTTGTGGAGCGTGCTAGAAATCGTAAAAAAAAATTATAAAAATCTGTAATTTAATTGAACGCAGTCCCCAATCGGGGCAGGAAGTGTGTGAAAGAGTGAAAACAGCCAAAAATTTAAATTGGGAGAGCTAGTTTCTTCATTTTTCTTTTTCATTCCAAGTCATTTTTGTTGCTCCTTCTTCGCGCACTAAAAGAAGAAAAAAGAAAACAAAACCGAGTTAAAGTTCATGGAAATTCGCTAGAAAAAACACCCACATAATTAAAAAGGTGACAAGTCCATGCAAATTAATAAATTTCACAGCACATGCAAACTACGACAACAACACGTGGATGGCCTTCACCGTGGGATGTATCACCGTAAGTTGCAACTGTTCCCATTTCTTCTTGTTTTCTGTGTATTATTTTTTTTCTTGCGCCTTGATCCTTTGACGTGCGAATCGAATATTTTTTTTGTTCATCTAATTCATATCATCCACAGACGTACCTTCAATGCCGTCAAGGAAGTCAAATGCGCCTTTCTTTGCTGACAATTACGCCAGAAATGCCACTTTTAATTATAGATAGTCTGTTAAACATAGTTAAACCCTTCCACACACCTTTCTTCTTGACCTTGTATGTGCATATGTATGTATTACAATTTGTAACCGTGGCCGATGGCAGCCTCGATCAGCTGTTTGCTAGCCATTGTTTGTTTTGAAAGCGCAAGGTACACCTATGTCCAACTTACTAGAATCACTTCAACAAAACAAAATAAAGAAGGAGAAAGAAAAAGGCAATTATTAAGAAAAGTGTTTTAAGTCAATGAAGTTATCAGTGAAAACAGCTAAACCCTCCTTTCACACACACTAATTTAGTATTTTGGTAAATACAAAGGGAAAATTCCCAGAACTTCCTAGATTCTCGTTAGCATTAAGCATCATCTTAAGAAATTTCGGTTTGTCATTAATATTAATGATCGCTCCTTTGGTCTACTAGAAAATTGAGTATTTGCGTATCAAAATGTGGACTATTTTTTTTGTTGAAATGAATATATTATTATAATGAATTCTTAATCTTTAAATTATCTTTCCTTGTGACGTGGGACATAAAGGGGTAGCAATATTTCTGTTTGGGGCCTTTTCAGCAAAATTATCTTTATCTTCCATCTTTGACCTCCATTCCTCATTGTTAATTTCAAGGGCTTCGCCTTTTTTAGTTTCCGCAGGGATCCTTAATTTAAATTTATGTAAAGTAGTGTACCCACTCCAAAAGAATGATCGGCTGGGTAGACTCACACCACACTAGTTGCTTTCCATACTAAGAAAGAGTTACAGGCTTTTGAGTTATCGGTCCAGGCTTTGCTGAATGCATTGGCAATCTCTTTTGGGTCACAGGTATTTCCAGTTGCGGTTTCTATTGCATGAATGTGCATATTTTTTGTAACCCCTGTAATGATATCCACTTTATTCCAAAGTGTTTGTGTGGAAAGTTAGAAAATGAAGTTTGTTGAGCCCTTTTTGCTTCATATTTAAGCTTTGCGTTAGCCTTTTTGTATTTTAGCATGTCTTCTTTACTTAAGTGCTTCCTAAGATTGCTTAAACACTTTACCTTTTCTGTTTTTAACAGGGACCGTAAATAATGATTATTTTATTTTTTTCAAGTAAAAAAATCATCCACTTATAATGGGCCAAGAAAAAAATGAAAAAATCTTATTTTTGTACAATCTTTGCAAATCCACCATGATTTTTAAATGTTTGATTTTTACGATTTTCTTCAATGATAACACAGTGCTATAAATTTCCAAAAATTGTAATAACCTGGATATTGGCATAGCGTACGCAGTAGAGCAGGTCGGGTATAGCATTTCCTCATACTTGGTTTTTCTCGGGGACCCCCAAAATCTGAAGTTATGGCCCAAAAACCGCTTTTTGCTTAAATAGATATAACTCGCGAATGGACCGTCTGTTTGCTCATAACCTTATCAATTCCGATAGCCACGAGAGGGATCTAAAGCATTATAATCAATGGCTTGACTAATTTAACGCGATGGCTGAGAAATGCGGCTTACAGAGTTGGCATTTTCAACTTTTTTTGAGAAATTTGTACTTTGACCATCACTGGTTTAACTATTTTATTCTATGCGATTTTTCCTTAAAGTTTGTAATAAAAGCCCATTTAATTCTCCGTCGAACGGTTGTTGTCCCAATGAATTTGGATACCGTTTGACGAAGTTATGCGCGATTTTCTGAGTACACATCGACAATCTAGTATTTTTTTTTAGTGTGCTAACATATTTATTTCTGCTTTCACATAATTGCCCCTAAAAGTAAACTCAGTTTTGATTTGGCGCCAGATTCAAATAATATTTTTAAGTACTTAAAATGCAAATATATATAAAATATATATGAATCTTCACGATTTCTGGGCCAAGATTAACGCTCTCCAATAATGTTACCTATTGCGGCGAGTTAAGCTATTTTGTAGAAACAGCACAAACCACCCTTATAAGCGAGTTAAGGTCACCCATACTGCATATGCTGCGCTGTGTGCTTATGCGGGCTGACGTCGACACTCTTGGATTTATTTGTTTTAACTCACTTCAAATCGAGCCAATTACACTTGTTGCGACGTCAGCTTGTGCGGGTCCTCGCCTCAAAAGAAGGCAATTTATTATGCGCTGAGTTTTTAGACAGAATAGCGGGCCTGGCGTCGCGGCCCAAGCGGGCTATGCATTACCCATCGCTGCTTAAGTGCAAGCTGATGTCACTTTCCTCTCATTTTTACTTGGCGTGGTCCACTTTGGTTTTTATTTGGTATTTAATGATTCGTCCATCCTGTTATATTGATTTTTATATTCTTCATCATTGGTCATCCATGGTATTTTATCGCGGTTCGCTACAATCGTGGTTAGACAGTTATTATTGGGCCTTGTTTGTGGACTTGAAAAGTAATTTCTTAGGTACCAAAGGGGTTCATCATTAAATAGAACCCGCTGCTAAATTCTCTGCATTAGACCACATATGTCCAGGCGTGGGCAAGGCATGCGCTATGAGAGCAATCTGCTTTTCACAAGCCTTAACCGTGCCTACCTGTATACGATTCTTGCTGTGCACGTCTCTTTTGTTTAAAATGCCAATTTCAGCTCATTAAAAAATAATAACAACCACTTCAGCCCACATCTACTCACTATAGCTCAATTCATTTGTATGCTAGATAACAGTATTCAGAGACCGTTAATATTTGCGAAAAAATGTTGATACATGCATTTTAAGTATTTAAAAATATTATTTGAATCTGGCGCCAAATCAAAACTGAGTTTACTTTTAGGGGCAATTATGTGAAAGCAGAAATAAATATGTTAGCACACTAAAAAAAAATACTAGATTGTCGATGTGTACTCAGAAAATCGCGCATAACTTCGTCAAACGGTATCCAAATTCATTGGGACAACAACCGTTCGACGGAGAATTAAATGGGCTTTTATTACAAACTTTAAGGAAAAATCGCATAGAATAAAATAGTTAAACCAGTGATGGTCAAAGTACAAATTTCTCAAAAAAAGTTGAAAATGCCAACTCTGTAAGCCGCATTTCTCAGCCATCGCGTTAAATTAGTCAAACCATTGATTATAATGCTTTAGATCCCTCTCGTGGCTATCGGAATTGATAAGGTTATGAGCAATCAGACGGTCCATTCGCGAGTTATATCTATTTAAGCAAAAAGCGGTTTTTGGGCCATAACTTCAGATTTTGGGGGTCCCCGAGGAAAACCAAGTATGAGGAAGTGCTATACGCGACCTGCGCTACAGCGTTCGCTATGCCAATACCCAGGTTATTTCGCACTGTAGCACTGTGTAATCATTGGTTTTGAGTAACTTAATAAAGCTTAAATAGTAATTGATCAAAAAAATATAACTCAAAAATAATGATTTAGTTTTTTTTTCGCTCAAAATAAAACGCAACCATAGTTTACGGCTTCTGTGTTAAACCTTTCGCGGACGTGATTAATCACGTTATGTTTAAATATTCTTGATCTAAGATTGAATACCATTCATATAATACACCACATGTCCTTCAAGGACGAATATTAAGGATCCTACTATTTTCTATTAAATTTCATTTATTCCTCTTGTTGGCGAAATACATAGTTAAAGTAGGAAAAGTTAGGAAATGAAATTAAATTGAAGTAAATTAAGTATTAGCGAATAATGTAGCCCTAAGGTAGAATAGTGGGAGGAGAAGAAAGCGATAGTGACGCCAGAATTGGCTCAAAGAAAGAGAGCGTATTTAAGGTCCCTGGCTGCTTCTTGAGAGTCAGTCACCATTATCGAATATTTCAAAGCGCACGAACTGTGAGGAAACGAAAAAGTAAAATAAATTGTAACCTTGTATTAAAACTTATCAACAACTGCCCACAAACACAAAACACATTTGAATTCCAGTGTCACAATAACTATTGTGAGAAATCAATTCATGGCGCCCGAGCAGGGGCTAAAGTTGTTGATATAAAATTAAACTAATTTTGTTGTGGCTCAGAGCAGTGAGCAACAATTAAGGGGTTACACTGCTCGACAAAATGAGAGTCGAATTTCCTCCATTACAAACAAACAAAATCTATCGACGCATTATCGAGATATTATCGATAAACCGTTTTTCGATTTTTCAAAAAGTTACCCCCACTTAAACTCTCATAACTTTTTTGTTTTTCAAACGATGTTAATGATCTAAACAAATTTAAAAAGACAAAACTTGACCAAACAGTTTGTTTTCGGACAAAAAAGAGCTGGGTCGAGTGCTTTTAACGCTATGGGCTCAAATGGAGAAAAAAATGTTTTTTTTTTTGCCAAATTTGAAAATTTATCGAAATTAAAACGCTTGTAGATTCATAATTATACAAAATTGTTATGTTTTTTTAAGTTGTTTGTTTTTTTTAAGTCGATAGTTTGGTTTCGATTTTCGTGATCAGCGGGCCAATTTACTTTAGAAAAAGTTGGTTTGGTCCAATGGGGAAAAATGCTGTCGAGCAGTGTTATATACAGTTAGGAGGTCGAAAAAAAGGCATTTTTCAAGAATTTTTTGTAAGAAAACTATTTGGTTTATTGATTTGAAACTTGGTAGGTATATCATGGTAACCTTAAACTTTATTAACATTTTTTGTATTGCCAAAAATAATCATCAGGAACGTTGATATTGCCAATTTTGCAGAGGTCCGCAAAAAATAGGGCCTCTTGCGGTGAGCACAATAATGTACTTGATCATCTAAAATGCAAAAACCAAATAAATTTCATTAATATAATGAATAATCTAGTGATTAATCGAAGGAATTAGCAAAAAAAATTTTTTGACAAAATGCCGGCTACTCAAAGCAAAAGGTTCGATTTTCGACCAAAATTCGGCTCTTTAATTGTGTAGGAGATTTGCGAGAACCGTAGTAGAAATAATAGAAGCAGAGCTTGTTCGTTTGGAGATTAGACAAAGAGTGAGAGTGAGTTTATTATACACAGTATCATTTATACATATTCAGTATCAAGTATCGAGCGCAGTATCGATAATCATATGACTACTGTTTACATTAGAAAGAGAGTTGCCACAATGTTGTATTGCTTAATTCATATATATCAACACTCCATTTCAATACATACATTCCAAATTCAACTTAAGGCCAAGCAACTTTATACAATTATCATGTTTTGATTTGGAAAGATTTTTAGTCAAGATATCTGCACACATATCGTTAGTAGAGCAATACACTAATTCCATTATATCCTTACTAAAAACTTCTCTAACAAAATGGAATCGTATATCTATATGCTTGCTCCTGGCATGGTATACAGGGTTTTTGACCAAGTTCATGGCGCTCAAATTATCGCCATGAATCACTATAGATTTTAAGCCTTCAAATAGGTTCATTTCATTGTAGAGTTTTACAATATAAACTGCTTCTTTCGTTGCTTCTGAGAGAGCCATATATTCGGCCTCTGTGCTGCTAAGGGCTACCGATGACTGCTTTTTGCTCTCCCATGAGAACGCGCTGCCTCCAAGCATGAAGGCATATCCAGTATAGGATCTTCGATCAGTGGCGTCTCCGCCCCAATCCGCGTCGACATATCCTTTGATAGACTCTCCAGTCTTCGTATAGGTAATACACATGGACGATGTCGTATGCAGGTACCTCAACACCTGCTTTGCTGCTGACCAGTGCTCGGGGTGAGGGTCAGTGTTCCTTTGCGACAGCTTGCATACAGAATGCAAAATGTCAGGCCTGGATGTAATCGCCAAGTACATCAGGGACCCGATCAGTGACTGGTACCCCGCCTGGTTCGCCTATCCACAACTTTGGCTGTCAGACTTAGTGGTATAGCCTGCTACCAGTGGGACTGATGTTGTGCGGCACACTTCCATGCCACACCTCTTGAGTAGCTGCAACACATGCTGCTGTTGGGTGATACTTATCGCCCCTGTAGCGCCTTCCCTCTCGATTTGCATACCGAGAAAGTGATTTATGGGACCTTTGTCTACAATCTGAAATATACGAGAAATCTTTTGCTTAATTGTGACCAACTCTCCGATGTCTGAAAAACAAATCATCAGATCATGTACATAAACTGCAATGATGTTTATTTGGCCTTCTTGGTGCTTCGTGTAAATGCACGGTTCACTGGGGCATGCCGCAAAACCAATTTGCGTTAGCATTTCGTGCAGCTTCAGGTTCCACATTCGGCCAGACTGTTTTAGGCCATAAAGGGACTTCTTAAGTTTGAGAACAGTTACACCTGGTTCTTCAAACATTTTGGGCAGCTTCATGTAAACATCATCCTGTAGTTCGCCATTCAGATATGCGGTGGACACGTCGAGTTGGTGTACATGCAGCTCCAATTCAGCCGCTAAGCCCAACACCATTCGTATTGTCGCATACCTCACAACGGGTGAGAATGTTTCTTCGTAGTTTATTCCAAATTGCTGACCGCAGCCTTTGGCCACAAGTCGTCCCTTGAAGCGTTCGATTTCGCCATTAGCACCTCGCTTGAGTGAAAACACCCATCTGCTTCCAATCGCCTTATGATTGGGTGGCAAGTCAGCTGGTTCCCAAGTTTCGTTTTCCATCAACGCGCCATATTCTTCTGCCATGGCCTTTTGCCATTAAGTTGCGTGCTCACCAGATAGAGCTTCTTCTGGAGTAGTTGGAACTATAACGTCATCATAGTTCAACAAATTTACCATATTTCGATTTTCGTTGGGTCTGCGCCATCCGAAACCGCTGATACGCCTGAGCCTGTTGCTCTTGTTTTCTACGTCACATCCCTTGGCATCTTCCTTCTTTGGATCGCTTTCCTCGTCGTCGCACGTTTCGAAACCACCACCGCTGCCATCTCCGTCGCCTCCTCCATTGCCGCTACCGCTGCTGTCGTCATCGCTGTCGGCGCCGCTACCTTGGGGTTGCCCTTCTGCAATTTCTTTGTTGTAATTAAATTGGTTTGGAGTATTTTGCATGTCAATTGTAATCTTTTCTACTGTAGATTCAAAAAAATATACATCTCGGCTTACGATGATTTTCCCATTGGCTCTGTTGAACAGACGATATGCTTTCGCTTAATCTGCAGATCCCACCATGATATACTCCTTACCCTTGGTTCGAAACTTCTGACTCTGCGTTTTATCCAGCGCTACTGCTAGACATCCAAATATCCGTAAGTGACCGACGAATGGTCTACGCCCTGTCCATAACTCATATGGTGTCGCATTGCGGACTGCCTTTGTGGGTGACCTGTTACGTAAATAAGCTGCTGTATGTACAGCTTCTGCCCAAAAAATCCTGAAGATTTGCGTTGGTTAACATGCTTCGTGCCATTTCCACGAGGGTACGGTTCATCCGCTCAGCCACACCGTTTTGTTGTGGCGTTTGAGGGACAGTCAATTGCCTTACGATGCCATTCTGCTTGAGATATTCATTAAACTCGTTGTTAACGTACTCTTTACCGTTGTCACTTCGTAGTATTTTTACTCGTTTGCCCGTTTGGCATTCTACCATGTTCTTATAGTATTTAAACACATTTAAGACGATTATTTTTGATGAAATAAACATGAACATATCGCGATTTATCATCAATCATGGTTACAGAGTAACGCGAACCACCGTGTGAGATAGTGTTTATCGGCCCACACACATCGCTGTGTATTAGATCAAGAACGTTTTTGCTTTTACTTTCCGACACAGTAAATGGCTTGGAGCAACATTTGCTCTTTAAACAAATTGTACAATAGAATTCGTTTACTCCTTTGAATTTTAAACCACGCACTAGTTTCTTTTCTTTCAGTTCTTTCAGGCTTTTCACGTTGAGATGTCCGTATCTCTTGTGCCATTTCTCGAATTCCTCTTTGCCGTTCATTCCGAAGCATACCACGTTGGTTGCTTTTCTTATCTCACACAGAAATAAGTTATTTACTTGTTTGGCAACTATTAGGACTTTTCCGGATTCGTCACACAGACGCGCACAATTATTTTTAAATGTTACAGTGCAACCTCCGTTGACTGCTTTGCTAACCGAAATGAAATTGTATTGTAATTGGGGAACAAACAGTACGTTTTTAAGTTGCTCTACCGACGTTTCTGTTTTGATTTTCACATCACCACGACCAACAGCTTCAATCGTCTTTTCGCCCGCAAGCGTAATCGTATCTCTATATTGTTCAAACGAATTAAACATTTCACGATTCGCGCACATGTGTGTTGTGGCTCCCGAGTCAAGACACTACGACGATCGATTAAGCGATAATCCACTGTCTCCTTTTGCACTGAACAAAGAAAAAAATGATTTAGCTTTGTCTGCTTTGCCTTTTTGATCGTCCGATTTTGACCTACATTCCGCAGCCATGGGGCCTTTTTTCCCGCAATTATAGCACCTTATGCTTCTATTTCTTTTGTTAGCTCCGTTACATTTTGAGTTCTCGTATTTGTTCACCGATTTCGCGATTGGTGATTTACCCATAAATGCTTGAACGGTACTTCCATTCTCTATTTGCTCATCGTATTTCGTCTATCACATTCCTCGGCTAATTTTATTTTTAAGACACTGAATTTCGGTAACTCATCAAGTTTTCATACGATTTTGGCAAGCTTGCTAAGAGCATGATAACATACAACTCCTCTTGCAGCTTAATGCCAATTTCCGAAAGCTGCTCCACAATGTTCACAAAACTTGTAATGTACTGCTGCATGCCTTCACCTTCGTTCATTCGCATAAATAGCAATTTCTTAAACAATGTAACTTTTCTCACTGGACCGGTGGGCATGTGTACTGTTTTTAATGTACTCCACGCGAGTGCGGCGGACTCACATTTTTTTACATGACCGATTTCCGAAGTTTTTATTGATAAAGTTAGTACTGTCAACGCTTTGTCGTTTTGTGATTTCCACGCAATATATTCGGCCGACTTTTCATCGATTGGACAAATCGTAGCGCCCGAAACGACTGGCCAAAGTTCTTGGTGAATTAGCACACTTTTCATCTGGACACACCAGGAATCGTAGTTGGTCTCATCCAACTTGTCTATATTGTACATAGAACTCATCTTGTACCCAACAGTAATCACACAGAAAACTTTAAAGTTAGTTAGCCCTCTTTTACACTCTGTTCTTTGGTTATTTCTGGCTCTAGTCTGCCTGGGCCCATAACCTGTAGGAGATTTGCGAGAACCGTAGTAGGAATAATAGAAGCAGAGCTTGTTCGTTTGAAGATTAGACAAAGAGTGAGAGCGAGTTTATTATACACAGTATCATTTATACATATTCAGACAAGTATCGAGCGCAGTATCGATAATCATATGACTACTGTTTACATTAGAAAGAGAGTTGCCACAATGTTGTATTGCATAATTCATATATATCTACAAATTTTTTACAAAAATGAGAAATTTTCATCGGATTGGGAAATCCTTCGATTAATTACTAAAAAATATAGTTAGGAAGCTTGTGTAAAAATGTCAGACCGATCGGTTCAGCCGTTTCTGAGAAATCTTGCTCACCGACTTTGAAAACACCGTTTCGAGAAAAACGCGATTAAAGTTTTGAAAGTACTTTACATGAAGTTAATTTTTTTTTTTACTAATGTGTCTATAACTTCGAAAATATTCGTCGGATCGACTTGAAATTTTATGTGTGTATACTCAGATATATATATATTAAGAAAATGCAAAAAAAAAATCGATTTTTTGAAAATCCTAACTGTATATAACCCCTTAAAACTTTGTGCCGGAACAAAAACAACCAACAATCCCTTTTAAACGCGAGCCTGCCGCTGTGGAAAACAATTTATTAAAAATTAAAATTGCTATTGCTTGCTGCTGGAGGATTTGCTGAATTTGATTGCGGTTACCTGTGCCTGAACTTTGAGGAGAATGGCCAAAGCCAATGAAGTTCCAGAATCAAGGAAAGTCAGCGCTGTCAGTTCTGCCCAACAGGTATTTAGTGCAAACGTTGAAAGTCAAATTTAAGCATAATTGCGGCAAATTGGCCAAACTTTCAACCTTTGGCATGTACCAAAACGGTAGATAGTTGAGCATTTACATTAATTTAACACTTCATACATATGCATGCACATTGCTAACTTACATACATTCATCAACAAGTGAACCGCTTTAAATATAAAACAAAATTAAATACCACTTGCACCCTTACACTCATCTATGCAATTCGTGCCTTTTAATTATATAAACATACACACATACATATATTAGTGGTTTCATTTGGCTAAGTTATTTCCAAACTGCAATTGTTGATCGAAATTGCCAATCAACACCAACTCTCGTTGTCATCAGCTGTTCATCAGCCAAATGCATGTACATACATATACACTTACATAAACTCACTTCGAACTACTATACTTCGAAACTCCCGTTGCACTATTTCGAACTCGCTCTCAATTTCGATTGACAAGCGAAGTCGCATACATATGTACACTCAAAAAAAGTTTTCATCATGGTGACACAATTTAGACATCAATTTGAAACTATTGAGTATCGAATTCTCTCTAATACTTCAAGTATCAAATTGATATCTTCGAAAGTATTAACATGATAGTTCGAGGATTTCAAATTGATACTAACGTGTATCAGGTAGACACTTTTTTGTATTAATATTTTTGTTTCAGTTTGACACTAGGTCTTATTAATGTGATAATTCAACTATCAAACTTTTTGTATCATTTTGACACTAGCTTTTATTAAATTAATGTTAGTTCTTGTCAAGTTTGAAGTATATATACGGTTCATTAAAAACTGCCATTAAAATAAAACATAACATTTTATAACATTTTTTTTTTTATTTCATACTTCGTCAAACTGTAGTTTATTTACAATAACAAATTGAATTCGCACTCGCCTACGGTCTCTCACTTCATGCCTCGTGCCCAAGCAATTATTGGTTAATGAGAAGTCAGTATATTGGTGTGCCTCTTGCTGGAACCCGTAAATCAGAGTTCCAAGCCATAGTCCCTGGGACACGAACATACTCCCCAATTCACACCGAGTGCTTGCCGACGTAATGCATTACTGTGTGTAAGAGAGAGACAAAGTCACATTTTCGCGCTCTCTTCTTAGGGAATCCTGCCATTCAGCGGTTTACGTGAGAACGCGAAAAACGCCTGTTCTGCAGCTCTCACTGCATGCCTCGTGTGCATGCTGTATAATCAGAAGTAACTATGTGGGTGGGTCTCTTGCTGGAACCCGTACATCAGAGTCCCCCAGCCAAAGCCCCTGGGGCACGTAAATACTCTGGAATTCTCACCGAATGCTTTCCGAAGTCATTTATCACTTTGTGTTAGAGAGACACAGTCACGTTTTCGCACTCTCTTCATGAGGAACCCAACCGTATGTGGGTGTTTACGCCATTAGAAAGTGAAAAACGCGAAAAACGCTAAAAAAAAAAGCCAGTTCTGCAGCTTTCTTCATTTCGAACCTCTCGTTTCGTTATCTTGCAAAGCGATGAAACAGCAACAGCAGCATTGTGTCTTATTATGTGTCCTGCCTGAATAGTTACATTTGTTATTTTCATATGTTGGCAAAAAAGAATCAAAACAACATTTATACTTGGCTGACGGAAATCCTCTAACTGAACCCTCCCCGAGGGTGTCGGCTGGGCAATGGACACTGTATGTACCTCGGCTTAAAGCGAGCTATATACCTAGTGTCACTTGCGCGTCTTACACCCAGGAAATGCAGTGTCTAGCTAAGGTGACGGCCAGTTCTGTCCAGCTTTAGCTGGGCAGAGTTGAGCAAGAGCCATGGTTACGAGGTGCCTGGCAGTAGGCATAAAATGCTATGGGGTGGTACCCAAGAACAAAATGCAACCACCATGGTCATTTCCGAATGCACAACATAAAGGACCAAACTCGGGCTGGGATATCAGCCCAAACGTCGGTGGAAGGCGTGACTGCTACCACCGGCGGGCACGGTGGGGAGAAATCCCCTCTTCGTGTCGCCAGCGGTCACACCTCTGTCGCGGTTGGAGCAGGCCAAGACAGTTGTACAGCTACTGCCACAACGTCAAAAGCCAAAGTGTGGCGTGGTACCGCAGTCGATACAGACTCGGACTGCGAGTCGCACGGCGGCTCTATAAATACGGAGGCCGAGGAAAAGCTGCTGCTTTCCCCAGTCCTGTCGGGTTCTAGCACCTCTTGTAAGGTAAGGCCCAAAAGGACGAAGGAAGGCATGCGAGCGAAGGCCCAATATAAGGCGGCCCTCAAGATCAAAGCGAGGCTCGATGGCAGCGGTAAGCTCACCCTAGAGGAGAGCAACAAGCTGGCGTGGGCCGAGCAAAAAATCAAGGAGGGTCGCAAACACTTTGCGGAGAGACAGGCGATGCAAGCCACCTCCGCATTATACGCCAACAAAGTGGAGGAGAGCTTGGCTGTCAAGCGGCAGCGCTCAACTGAGCCAGCGAAGGCGGAGGCCCCAGCGAGCAAAAGGCCACGCCCAAGACCGCAGAGCAAGGCTCCACCAAGCTCTACTCCAAAGGGAAAAACGCCGGGAAAGGAGTCAGCCAGTGACGTGGCGAAACGGCATCTGACCGTAGCCCTCGTCGACAAAAGCGACCCTTTCGGCAAAATGACCCTGGAACAGTGGAAGCTAGTGGAGGGGAAGCTGTTCGAGGAGATTTTTAAAAGGATGGACGACCCAGCTGCGCAACCTGTCACGTTCGACGGAGCAGGCTGGCTGTTTGGAGTCAAAATCCTTAAATGTAAGGACGACCTCACCCTCAAGTGGGTCACCAGCGTCGTTGCAGACATGGGAAGCCCATGGGAGGGTGCCCAGCTGGAAGTAGTTGACAGAACTTGTATTCCGTCAGTGCCGAAAGCGAAAGTACTCTTCCCAAGGGTTGTACCAAAGGAGCAGGCGCTGAAACTATTAAGGTGGCAAAACCCAGACGTGCCAACAGCTGACTGGAAGGTACTGCATGTTGCTAAGCCCGACAAGAACGGGCAGCACATGGTCCTCCAGATCAACAAGGAGGCCGATGATTTGCTCTACCCTAGATTCGGGAAGATGGCGTGGGGAGTAGGAAGCGTGCACCTACGACTCAAAAAGCGCCATCCCGAAGACAAGAACGAGCACACGCTAGAGGCTGGAGAGGTCGAGAAAGACCTGGGCATTGACGAGATGGTCGATAAAGCCAGCAGCCTCGATAGCACGGAGGTAGAGACCGAAAGGGATGAGGAATCAGCCACAGCAGCTGACCCACCCAGTATGGAGGACGATGAGGATGTGGACGCAACCATGGTAGTTTACCCATCCAGGCCTGGGGACGCCGACAACGACCATGCAGTTGAAGGTCCTCCAGGTCAACTTGCATAAAAGCAAGCTTGCGTCGGCGGAGCTCCTATTAACCCTTGAGACAGGGCCCGCCGAAGTGGCCTTAGTTCAGGAACCTTGGATTGCGGCAGGGAACAAGGTCTCAGGGCTAAGGTCACAAAACTACAACGTTTTCTATCCCACCGCAGTAAGTAAGGCAAGGACGGCCATTCTGGTAAGAAAAGGCATCTATGCTTACCTTATGTCTAATTACAGCACGGATGACCTCACAGTTGTGGCCCTGGAAGGTCGCGATGATGAGCCAATACTACTGGCATCCTGCTATATGGCACACGAGCGAGAGTCGCCACCGCCCGAGCTCGAACACTTAACGGCTGAGGCGAGCAGGAGAAAACAACCACTCGTCGTCGGAACGGACGCCAACGCACATCACACCGTGTGGGGTAGTCCAGACATCAATGACAGAGGTGAGTCACTCTTAAGCTTTATCCTACAAACTAACCTTAAAATAGAAAACGTTGGAGATGTGCCCACATATGTGGGACCAACATCGGCCAATGTCCTAGACCTAACTCTGACCTTAGGGAATAGTACACAGGCATCAGAATGGAGAGTCCTTGATAGAAACTCCTTCTCAGACCACAAGTACATCCAATTTAAGATCGAGTTCAACCACAACCAAACCAGAAACGCCTATAGGAACCCCCGGAACACAGACTGGGTGAAGTACCTTAGAACGGTAGAATCAAAACTACCAAACTCAACGAGTATCTGCTCGGTAGGCGACATTGAGAGGTCCGTGGAGACGCTCACAGCCAACCTAACCGAAGCATACAAAACCTCCTGCAAACTCACAGTTAGCAAAAGGAGAACCAGACCCCCCTGGTGGACCCCAGCGCTGAAAGAGCAGAGGAAGGACGTGCAAGAATGCTTCAAACTCGCCAAACAAGCGGATGAGCAAATAATCTGGGAGGAATACAAGATTAGACTTCGCGTCTTCAAAAAAGAAGTACGGAAGGCAAAACAGAACTCTTGGAGAAACTTCTGCTCCAGCATAGAGAAGGTCTCCGAAACAGCTAGACTCAGGAAACTGCTTTCAAAGCAGCCACCCATGCAGAGTCAGCTAAAAACGAACGACGGACACTGGACAGAAAGCAGCAGGGAAGCGACATGTGCTCTACTTGATGCGCACTTTCCAGGCTGCACTCCAGTCACTGAGGCAGATACGCCCCAAGACCTACACACGCAACAAGTCAACATCCCAGACAATATCATCACTCCAGAAAAGATCCGATGGGCGATCGACTCGTTCGCGAGTTATAAATCCCCAGGGCTAGATGGAATATTCCCAGCCATGCTAAAAACGATCAAATGCGCAATCGTCCCATGGCTACGATCCATTTTTATAGCATGCTTGAGGTGGAGCTATGTACCTGTGGCCTGGAGCACGCGTTGTATTCCTGCCCAAAGCAGGGAAATGCAGTCACGTGCAACCAAAAGACTACAGGCCCATCAGCCTCACATCATTCCTGCTCAAAACAATGAAGAAGCTACTGGACCTTCACATAAGAGAAGGCATGAACCTGACCTTGGAGGGAAACCAGCACGCCTACACGAAAGGGAAATCGGTGGAAACAGCGCTACACTCCCTAGTAGCCACCATCGAGAAGGCACTGTACCATCAAGAATTTGCCCTGGGAGCATTCCTTGACATTTCGGGTGCATTCAACAACGTCACTACAGAAGCAATAATGCGAAGCCTAAGAGCCCTAGCAATACACACGGCATTGGACTCCTGGATATATAACCTGCTGAGCTGCAGAAGAGTACAAGCCGAGTGGGGTACCACAACCATTACAAGAGAGGCACACGGCGGAACGCCCCAGGGCGGAGTCCTGTCACCTCTTCTATGGAACCTTGTGGTCAACGAATTACTTAAAAAATTTCGCAGGAAAGCACCCAAGATAACCGCATATGCCGACGACATAAGCATAATTATTATGGGAAAATGTCCATCGACTGTCAGCTCAATCATGGACTCTACTCTCAGAGAGATACTAAAGTGGGCCACAGAAGCCGGACTTAGCATCAATGCGGAGAAGACGGACCTCATTCTCTTCACCAAGAGATACAAGGTACCCCAATGGACTCCACCCACGATAAATGGAACACCGCTAACGCCAAAAAACAACGTAAAATACCTTGGAGTAGTAATCGATAGTAAACTATCCTGGAGACTCAATGTGGAGGAAAGGGTGAAAAAGGCAACCAATGCGCTATATGCATCCCAGAAGATGCTAAGCAGCACTTGGGGCCTATCACCAAGACTAACACACTGGCTCTTCATATCAGTTATACGACCGATACTACTACACGGTATATTGGTATGGTGGCAAGCCACAGAGAAGTCCACATATCTAAAGCTGATGGAAAAGGCCCAGCGGCAGGCACTGGTCTGCATAACGGGGGCGCTACGGTCTACTCAACAAAAGCACTGGAACACATCCTAGGTGTCAACCCCTGGACATCCAAGCACGCCTCACTGCACACAGGACGGCCCAACGTCTTTGCGCGGCTGGCACCATGGCTCTACAAAGCTATGGACACAGCACAGTGGGCAGAGAGATCAACAGTAGCACGGACTACATGATCCCAAAAACCAACTTTACAGGCGCATCAGCATTACTGGGACCAGAAGACTGGCGTACAGGGCTGGCTCAGGAAGCAATGCACCTTTTCACTGGAACCGGAATTGAAACTCTCCTACAAACTGCCAAACCACTGCACTATATTCCAGGCGGAAGTTTTCGCCATAAGGAAAGCAGCCGAATTGGCAGAATTACACGCACCAAACGATCAAATCAACATATACGTAGACAGCCAAGCTGCAATCAAAGCAATGCAGAGTCACGCCATCAACTCCAAAAATGTTCTGGCAAGCAGAGAAGCATTAGATTCCCTCAGCACCTCCAGCAAGGTGCAAATCTACTGGATTCCCAGCCACCAGGGCATCGATGGAAACGAAATGGCGGACACTCTTGCAAAAGCCGGGGTCGCACTAAGCCGAGAAGCAACACTAAATATACCTATCTCCCTACAGACGCTATACAGCAGTGTCCGGCACCGTTCAGTATTCTGTGTATACAAGTAGCGACGTCGATCCTCTGTAGCAGCGGCGTCGATACACAGACACTATACGAGCGTACACTGCTCTCTTTTGCACTAACAAACATGTGCTAACTCAGAGCGCTCTCGCGTGTCTGAAAGCACACATTCAAGCGCAAAATAAGCATGTGTGTTTTGCCGAACACAGCTATACAGCAAGATGGAGGAGATAGCGGAGAAAGAAGCAGAGGAAAAGTGGAAGAACACGACCGGCTGCAGAATCTCTAAAATTATGTGCAATAAGAGAGACAAAAAACTCACGCACTATACGCTGCAGCTCCAAAGAAGAGACTGCAGACTGCTTATAGGCATATTAACTGGTCACTGCCTAGCAGCCGCTCACGCGATAAAGCTAGGCATCACGACAGCAGACACCTGCAGGAAATGCAAGGAACCTGGAGTAGCAGAAACTCTAGAACACCTCATCTGCAGCTGCCCAGCAATCGCCACGACAAGATTAAGACATCTGCACTCCCCAAGCTTCACCACTCTGGAAGAGGCAGCCAAGAGCTCCCCCAAACAACTATTGGCATTTGCCAAAACGTCAAGAATCCTAGAGGATTTCTAAAGGAAATGGTACCATAAAGCACCCGGCCTCACTAAGGACCGTAAGGTCTATGTGTGGCCCCCCCTACATGGGGCCAGCCGGTAATACCTACCTACCTAACATTTATACTTAGCTGCTTAAGCTTACCTTGTAAGTGTGCTCCATTTGAAATCCGTTTATATATCTTGATCACGTCGTCTGGGTAAGGGTCGTCCGTAGCCTTTACTTTTAACTACATATTGAATTGTTTGCAAACAAATTAAAACACAAATTAAACACACATCGCCAGCTGCCACATTCTGCAAGTTTCCTTGTACAATTCATAAATTCTTCGAATTTTCGAACTTAAAAAAAGTTGATTAGTTCCAAATTGATACTCCTGCGCATCAAAATAATATTCTAAGTTTCAATGTAATACTTTCTAGGCTAAAATTGATACAAAAAAAATGATACTGGTTTAATTTTCTATTTGAGACACATGTTTCAAAATGAAATTGATACAAATTTTTTTGGGTGTACGTACATGCACGCATATGCCGCTAACTCTGAGTTGCCGTTTCTAAGCACAGCTGCATATTCGCACACAGGCGCATCATTGTCGGGCGTCTTCTTTGTCGTTGGTTCCGTTTGTCTGCAACTGAATAGCTTAGAACTGGTCATCTTGGTGCTCCCCTACACTGGTGGGTTGGGCATATTTGTTTTATTATCGTTTGCTACATACAATTTTTTTTGTCTATTAATTGCTTATTTAATAAATTAATTCAAAATGAGCAAAGATTTAATTGAAAATCCCCGTAGAAAGCGTGAAATATGTTTCAATTCAATATCCCGTACACATCGTCTGATATCTGACGGGTCAATATCATTAATTCCCTCAGAGTTAGTGTCGCTTACCGTCCCAAAGAACTTGTGAGATGGTTTTAGGAGGGCCTAGCTGTTGGGCCATCGGACGGGTCGCAGGTTGCGGATAGCAAAAGGCCTTCTTATGGAGGTTAGCTGCGAATAAGTGGGTTTACCCCACAAATAAGCAGTCCCGGACAGCCAGCGGGTGTCACACCGTAGTGCACCGACAATGCGCTTGTATTGCCGCCTTCTATAAGTAGCCTCACACACCCAACTCCCACACACTACCTACCCCTACTCCTACTCCCATCCCGCACATCTCACACCGGGCCGGACTAAGGTGTCACTCGGACCGTGCCGAGAGTCAGCCTGGCTGGAGGCCCGGGTAACAAATAGTCCAGTCTCGAACGGCGGGCTCAGGCAAGTGGCGACCCCCTGTTCTAAGTAGCCTTGCCACTGGTGGGCCTCGGCCGGTGGTCGCCCATATAGAAGCCCAATAACAAGGAACTTCAAGCATGAAGAAAAGTAATAATAAAGTTAAATTTCAGCAGGATCTCCCTGCAACCGCTGTCGCAAGGCAGTTTGAAGAGAGGCAGATGGACCGGTTGCGTCCGAGCCTCTTAAGAGATGAGAAACGCGCACCAGTGCGTAGAACCCCACCACGGGGTCCCTACCGAGCTCCTGCGGTAGGGCATAGCACAGGAACAAAGAGGGACCTTCCCCTCCCCCCAAAGGGAACACGCTCCGCCTCCTCTGGAGGACAAAGGCCACCTCCCAATGGGGACAAACGTTCCAAGCAGCACTCCTTCCCTGCAAGAGGACAGCCAGGAGGCCTAGACGACCCAAATCGTCGAGGCCTCTGTGGTTCCAGAATCAAGTGGTACCTGAGATACCTCAAGCATGGGCACACACCGGAGGAAGCCCTCCGGATGGCAAAGGAGCCGCGAACTGGGGCATCAGAGGGGAAACCACATACCCCTGCCCCAAAGAGAAGCAGCGCGGACATAACACCGCCAACAGCTACGCCGAAGCGTCAGTGCACAGCCGTGACGTCGAAAGACGCACTGGCTAGCACCCCCTCACAGGCAGTAGCCTATGAGGAAGACGCAGACGGCGGGCCCAGCACGTCCAGGGCTGCAGCAGAGGCTGCTACAACAGGCAGTGAAGAAAGGGCAGTAACTCCCCCGTCAGTGCCCATTCCACCCCAAGCAACGTATGCAGACGTTGCAAAAAAGGTGAGGGTAGCAGTAGTGCCTGAGGAATACCCTCAGGTCAACCTCAATCATGAGGAGCTATCTGCACTTGAAGAGGCGATACTGTAGGAAGTCTTCCTGGCATGTTGGGATACGCCCATCAGCTTCGCAGGAATCCATTTCCGGCCGGGTCATCTAATCATCGACTGCAACGATGAGACGACCGCGGAGTGGCTGATGAGCAACGTGTCAAGGTTGACAGAATGGAAGGGAGTACCCCTTCTCGGTAAAATGGGAGAGAATATCCCCTCGCCCCATTACATTACCGTCTTCCTCCCAAGGAGTGCCGCGAAAGCAGATGAGTGGGTCCTCACAATGCTGAGGAACCAAAACAACATTGTGACAGACATGTGGCGTATCAAGTCACGAAAGGACCAAGGGGGCGGAGCCCTCATGGTCATTGGCATCGACGAAGTCTCGATGCAGGCCATCGTCTCGATGGGTCGCCAGCTGAACTTCAGGTACGGGAAGATCCCCGTACATGGTCTCAAGAAGACCGCGAAGCTGGCTGGACAGACCCATCAGCAAGAGACGGAGGCAGAACACCCCGCCGAAGCGGAAAGTAGCGAGTCTCCGTGTGAGGAACCCCTCACAGATAAGGAGGATGTCGCTGAGGACGAGGAGCTCGACGGGGAATCCCCCGTAGAGGACATGGAGGTGGTGGAGGATGCAGATGTACCCATGTCCTCACAAGAGCTCGCCTCAGAGCTCGCAGTCCATGAGGACGAAGACGCCGACACCACATTGGTGTTCGGAGGCGTCGAGAGCAGCCCTGGCTCTCCGCCAGATAGCGCAGACAAGTCGGCGCAATGATGACTCCCCCCTCAGTCATCAAAAGCACCAAGCTGGTCCAGGTGAACGTTCACCATGCGAAGGCGGCCTCGGCCGTCCTAGCTAGAACGTTCACCCGACAACTCCTAGAACTAGCTCTAATACAGGAACCCTGGTGCAATGAGGGAATAAAGGGCCTGTATACGAGAGAATCCACGGTAATTTGGGACCAAAGGCATGCCTTCCCCAGAGCCTGTATAATGATAAGGAAGAATATTAAATATACTATCCTTACAGAATTTCTCTCCAGGGACTGCGTCGCGATAGCGACCACAGAAGTAAAGCAGGGAAAGACCACGGTCATAGCCTCTGCCTACTTCGCTGGAGATAGAATGTGTCCCCCCCAAGAGGTGTCGGCCCTGGCAGAATACTGCAGGAGCAAAAGCCTGCCGCTCGTTGTCGGATGTGACGCAATGGGGAAGCTCCGATGTAAACGATCGAGGTGAGTGTTTACTAGAATTTCTATCCAGGCTCGACCTGGAAATATGAAGTGTAGGATCAGTCCCGACATTTGTAACTCGAGTAAGGGAGGAAGTCCTTGACCTCACCTTCTCCAGCAAGTCAATTAAACCTTTTATAAAGGATTGGCAGGTCTCATTAGAGGAATCTATGTCGGACCATAGAATTATCCAATTTAGATTGAAAGCTACCACACAGCAGAATATCCCTAGCAGGAATACCCGTAAGACAAATTGGGGAGGCTTCCATTCCACGCTAGGAAATAATATACCTAGGATTCGGTCACCGAAACATCCCCTAGAACTAGAAATCTTAGTCGACGAACTAAATAAAAGTATAATCGATGCTTACGAAGAGAATTGCCCTCTTAGCGAATCGAGAAAAGAACATGATGCCCCTTGGTGGAATCCTTCCTTGGAGAAACTCAAAAAGAAGACCCGAATTCCTTTTAATGAAGCCAAAAAGAATGGGGACTGGCATAAGTACAAGCAAGCCCTGACACTATACAATAGTGAGATTAGGAAAGCCAAAAGCAAGAATTACAGGAAATTCTGCGAGTCTATAGAAGACACGAAAGAAGGAGCGAGATTGCATAGAGTCCTGGCCAAGAAAAGCCCGGATGGCAACATCTCGCTCAAAAATGCTAATTATGCCTATACAGTGAGCAGCGAGGAGAGAGTACGTCTCTTGTTGGACACCCACTTCCCGGGAAACATCCCCGCGGAAGAATGTGTCGCCCAAGAGCACTGCTACCAGCCTCGCAGCTCCGACTGGGCAGAAGCCAAGAAAGTTGTGTCCGCAGGCAGACTTGAGTGGGCAATTGGAACATTCCAGCCCTTAAAATCCCCCGGACCGGATAACATTTATCTAGCATTCCTGCAGGAAGGAAAGGACATACTCCTACCCATCCTCAGGAAGATCATCACCAGCAGTCTGGCAACTGGGTATATCCCACGTGCCTGGCGCAGAGCAAGGGTAGTCTTCATCCCCAAGGCAGGGAAGAAGGATATAACTAACCCCAAATCCTTCAGACCCATTAGTTTGACATCGTTTTTACTGAAAACGATTGAAAAGCTAGTGGACAATAGCATACGAAGTACGCTGTTAAAGGAGGCACCCCTTCAACCAACACAGCACGCGTACAGAGCAGGCCGTTGGACCGACACGGCATTGTATCAACTCGGGAAGATGCTCGAGAAAACAATAGAAGACAAGGAAGTGGCTCTATGCGCCTTCCTAGACATTGAGGGAGCATTCGACAACACATCCCATAGTGCTGTCAAGAATGCCCTGATCAGAAGAGGAATAAACCCTACAGTAGGCAGATGGGTAGATTCACTCCTACGATGCAGAGAAGCCTCTGCAATGGCAGGTGAAGAAACCATCACAGTCACCACAACTAGAGGATGCCCTCAGGGGGAGTTCTCTCCCCACTGTTGTGGAGCCTACTAGTGGATGAGCTCCTAGAAAAACTCGCCTCCCTGGGCATAACATGCCAAGGATATACAAACTAAGCAGAATGAGGCCAATACGCCTATCCGGCAGCCTCATTACACCAGAAAAAGAAGTCAAATACCTCGGCGTTGTCTTTGACAACAGGCTGAGGTTTGACAAGCACTTAGAGTATACACTCAGTAAATGCACTAGAGCACTATTCACATGCAGGAGCTTAGCCGGAAAATCGTGGGGCATGGCACCACACATACTCCGATGGCTATTCCTCATGGTTGTGAGACCAATGCTCACTTATGGAGCTGTCGTGTGGGGAGATAGAGCAAACCTCCTCACAGTAAGGACGCAGTTGCAAAAACTGCAAAGGCTGGCATGTATATGCATGACTTGAGCCATGCGTACCTGTCCGACAGCGGCAATCGAGGTTTTGATGGAGCTAACACCACTCCACCATACCATCGGCCTGAAGAAAAAAGCAACACTGCTTAGATTAACAACAGAAGGAGTGGGTAGAAACCACATAGTAAGCCTCAGAGACTCTGAAAAGCTGGAAAAGGAAATCCCCTTAATCCTCCAACCCAGAGTCGAAATGGTGGCCGAGTATCACTTTGACAGGAATTTCACTGTACACCAAAGTAATAAGAGAGAATGGATCTCACTTGAAGAGACACATAAAATGAAACCACACACAATTATGTGGTACACAGACGGGTCCCTTACACCACAAGGAACCGGACTTGGGGTAGCAGGGCCAGGAACGAAAATATCTGAACCAATGGGAGAATTCACAAGCATATTTCAAGCTGAAGTATGTGCCATCTCCCGTTGTGCAGACCGTAATATGGGGAAGAACTACCATAATAGAGAAATAGCTATCCTCTCCGATAGCCAAGCAGCGCTTAAGGCACTCACTATCAATAAGTTCACCTCTAAGCTAGTCTTAGAGACAAAGAACAAATTGGACCAACTAGGCAGCAGGAACAACCTGACCCTACGATGGATACCGGGACACAACAACATCCCCGGAAATGAATTGGCCGACGAACTGGCACGCAAGGGAGCAGCCACCGCAATGGCCCTACGCCAGAACCCTACTGCGGCATAGGCCAACACACAATAAAAGGACTTCTAAGAAAGGAAGAGAACACGCTTAGAACAGCCTCCTGGGTAAACACTAGGGGAATGAGACAAGCTAAAGCATTAATAGTGAACCACGACCTCAAAAGGTTCCAGAAGTCAATCCAACAAGGAAAGAATGCCCTCAGAATTCTGACAGGGCTCTACACGGGTCACTGCAGACTGAGGAGCCACATGTACAAGTTGGGAATAACAAACACCCAGCTTTCAGATACTGTGAAGAGAAGGAGGAGTCCTCTGAGCATATACTAGTACACTGCGATGCCCTAGCGAGGCGCAGACTCAGCAGATTTGGGAAACACATTCTACACCCAAGCAATATCAGTAACTTAGAACCCACAAAAATCCTGGCTTTTGTACAGGAATTAGGGCTGCTAGGGGAATTGTAAATTCAGTAGGGGGGCACAATAGACCAAAATTGGTCGCGGTGCACCACTCCCCCAACAACAAATAATAATAAAACTAAAAATGATGTGGGTATCCACAAAGATGACAAACTTTTTGCAAGCGGTATTAACGGATACAAAAACGATTGCGTGGAATGGAGAAGCAATGTCTGAGGAGTTCACCACCATGGCAGGAGTCAGACAGGGATGTCTGCTTTCACCTATACTTTCCGCCTTCTATTTAAACAATCTACACTAGGAACTAAGTGGTGGCATGCAACTCGAGAATATAACCCTTAGGGTGTTGCTCTATGCTGATGACATAGTTTTAATGGCAGATGATCCAAAAGTCCTGCAGCAAATGATCAACAACCCGGAAGTGTACTGTGACAAATGGAACATGATTGTCAACCTCAGCAAGTCCGCCATCATGGTTTTCAGAAGGGGTGGCCCCTTAGCAAGATGTGAGCAATGGAAATATAGAGGTGAAGCTATAAAGGTGGTGAACGAATTTAAGTACCTGGGAATTATTTTTACGCCAAAACTATTCTTTAAAAAGCACATCGAGGACAGAACTAACTCAGCAAAAGCTAGCATTAACACCACTTGGGGAAACTTCTTCCGGAACAGAGATGTTGGATTAGGAGCTAAATGGAAGCTGTACCAGGCCGTCAGCAGATCGGTTCAAAGCTATGGGGCGCAAATATGGGGATCGACCAACTTCGAAGAAGTTGACAGTTTGCAAAATTTCTTCATAAAAAAAATGTTCAGGCTCGCCGACTGCACCCCGAATTATTGCATTCAACTAGAAACCGGAATTACTCCTGCTCACATTTTCACTCTTGATCTGCACCTCCGATATATGCAAAGAACTGTTTTTGAATACGAATCTAACAGGCTACCAAGCCAATTCTCCAAAATACTGTTAAGGAAAAGGATAGGTAGGTTAAATGTTTAAACGACTTAAGTATCAATTTCAACGTGGACTGAACCTTACCGTTGACTAGAACGGAGTGGCAGAACCAAACACAAGTGCTCAAGAAGCGAATAGAAACTCACGAACGCCAAACTATGTGGAGCAGAGCTATGAGTAGCGCGCATAGGTTCTATAGATATTTAGACCATGGTATAGGACTGAGCTACTTTATTCAATCGCACAAATGGGACAAAATAAATTAAGGATTTTTAAAGCAAGATGTGATCTCTTAATGTTAAACAAACATTTGGGAATCGTGCCAGATGAATGTACCTTATGCAACATGAAAGAATGCGAGAACTTAGAACATTTTATAGGCAGATGACCAATGCTCAAAAACATACATTCTAGATTCTTTGGGAAATCGTCACTCACGAAAATGATATTATTGCAAGATTAAATGGGAAAGGCAATGAAGGCTGGGAAAAATTAGGTAACTACGTCACAAGCACTTTATCTTTCTATATAATAATTACAGAATTCGCTTAAATTTAATTTAATTTGTATCTCTCTTTACCGACAGACGATTTAAAACCAGCGTCGTATTGTTCTTAAATCATGTTGAAATTCTATGTAAAAACGAGAAAGGTAAGGCTAACTTCTTCAGTGCCGAAGTTTTTATACACTTTGAATCGCTTGTCTCAACGGTTAGCGACTTCGACCAAACTTCGCAGATCAGCTTTAAAACATTTAATATTACCCATGACCGTGATTGAGAGCGGTAATATTGAGAAAAAAACAGTTTTTCTCATTAAAACCCATTTTTCGACCGATCATTTGTATGGCAGCTACAAGAAGTAGTCATCCGATTCGGTTGGTTCCGACATATTAGCAGCGTGCAGACAAAAGAAGACTCTGTGCAAAATTTCAGATCGCTAGCTTCAAAACTGAGGGACTAGTTAGCGTAGAAACAGACAGACGGACGGACGGACAGACGAACAGACGGACGGACAAAGCTTAATCGATTTAGCTCGTCACGCTGATCAAGAATGTATTTCCGAATCGTTTTCATTTGATGTTCCCGTTTCCGAGTGAAATAGAAATCGATTTCCTTTTCGAATGAAAGTTCGAATCGTTTTCGAACTACAATTCAGCAATGGTAACATAAGCAATTTCGATCAGCACTGCGCATGCGCTGATGCGGAATTGCGAACAGCTCGGTTTCATTTCGATCGTTTTTGCTTTCGTCTACATGCAATTTCTGGGGTACAACTTTGAAATAATTAATTTTAAATCAAGTTGAATGTCCAATATTTTTATGGTTACTTTAGAATCTTCTCAAAATATGACTTATTAATATAAAAATATTGGATAGATAAAAAATATAACCGTTGACATGAAAATTGTCCATTACGTTTGATTTCACTCACTCAAAGGCAAAACTTTTTAAACCGAATAATTTGATCGTTTTTCGGAAACGAGAACAGCTATCAATTCCGATTCCACATGATTTGATAGAAATCGAAAACGGGAACAGGCCTGATACACTTTAAGTGGTCGGAGATGTTCCATATATGCGTTGCAAACTTCTGGGTAAAATTATAATACACTTTTCAAGTGTATAATAATGTTAATTGTACAAATATTGTTAATAAAGGAACATATTATTATTATTATTCGGAATTGTCCCCAATTCACTCATCAGCAGACTTGTTGCTTTTCACACTTGAAACATTTGCATAATTTTATATTTTTGGTCAACTTGCCGATTAAAGAATTGGGAATTTCACAAGTGTGAAAATCAATCCCCTAATTTCCGATATGAAATTTCAGCCTGAAATTTTGCAATGGTTTTGATGTTTGAAGATGTATCCAATTTATGTGGTTATATAAACTGAAACTGCTTTATATCTGTACAACTCGAATTATGTAAAAAGTTGAGATTTTAATACCAAAGGCTTCCTCTCTATCAATTCAATATTGTGTCAAAATTTCACGCCAAAGTTTACAAAGATATAGGCTGACGGAAATCCTCTAACTGAACCCTCCCCGAGGGTGTCGGCTGGTCAATGGACACTGTATTTACCTCGGCTTAAAGCGAGCTATACCTAGTGTCACTTGCGCGTCTTACACCCAGGAAATGCAGTGTCTAGCTAAGGTGAAGGCCAGCGCTGTGCAGCTTTAGTTGGGCAGAGTTGAGCCAGAGCCATGGTTACGAGGTGCCTGGCAGTACGCATAAAATGCTATGGGGTGGTACCCAAGAACAAAAAGCAAAAATCATGGGTCCTTTTCAATGAACAACCTAAAAAACCAAACTCGGGCTGGGATATCAGCCCAAACGTCCCTTCTTCGTGTCGCCAGCGGTCACACCTCTGTAGCGGTTGGAGCAGGCCAAGACAGTTGTACAGCTACTGCCACAACGACAAAAGCCAACATGTGGCGTGGTACCGCAGTCGATACAGACTCGGACTGCGAGTCGCACGGCCGCTCTATAAATACGGAGGCCGAGGAAAAGCTGCTGCTTTCCCCAGTCCAGACGGGTTCTAGCAACTCTCGTAACGTAAGGCCCAAAAGGACAAAGGAAGGCATGCGAGCGAAGGATTAAGATTAAAGCGCGGCTCGATGGCAGCGTTAAGCTCACCCGAGAGGAGAGCAACAAGCTGGCGTAGGCCGAGCAAAAGATCAAGGAGGGTCGGAAACACTTTGCGGAGAAGCAGGCGATGCAAGCCACCTCCGCAGCATACGCCAACAAAGTGGAGGAGAGCTTGACTGTCAAGCGGCAGCGCTCAACTGAGCCAGCGAAAGCGGAGGCCCCAGCCAGCAAACGGCCTCGCCCAAGACCGCAGAGCAAAGCTCCAGCAAGCTCCACTCCGAAAGGAAAAATTCCTACAAAGGAGTCAGCCAGTGACGTGGCAAAACGGCATCTCACCGTAGCCCTAGTCGACAAAAGCGACCCTTTCGGCAAAATGACCGTGGAACAGTGGAAGGTAGTGGAGGGGAAGCTGTTCGAGGAAATCTTCAAGAGGATGGACGAAGCAGCAGCGCACGTTACGTTTGACGGAGCAGACTGGCTGTTTGGCGTCAAGATCCTCAAATGTATGGACGACCTCATCCTCAAGTGGGTCACAAGCGTCGTTGCAGACATGGGAAACCCATGGGAGGGTGCCCAGCTGGAAGTAGTTGACAGAACATGCATTCCGTCGGTACCGAAAGCGAAAGTGCTCTTCCCAAGGGTTGTACGAAAGGAGCAGGCGCTGAAACTGTTAAGGTGGCAAAACCCAGACGTGCCAACAGCTAACTGAAAGGTACTACATGTTGCTAAGCCCGACAAGAACGGGCAGCACATGGTCCTCCAGATCAACAAGGAGGCCGATGATTTGCTCTACTCAAGATTCGGGAAGATGGCGTGGGAAGTAGGCAGCGTGCATCAACGACTCAAAAAGCGCCATCCCGAAGACAAAAACGAACACACGCTAGAGGCTGGACAGGTCGAGAAAGACCTTGGCATCGACGAGATGGTCGATAAAGCGAGCAGCCTCGATATCACGGAGGTAGTACAGTCTGCTGAGATCGAAAGGGATGAGGAATCAGCCACATAACTGACCCACCAAGTTCGGAGGACGATGAGGATGAGGACTTAACCGTAGTAGTTGACCCATCCAGGCCTGGGGACGCCGACAACGACCATGCAGTTGAAGGTCCTCCAGGTCAACTTGCATAAAAGCAAGCTCGCGTCGGCGGAGCTCCTAATAACCCTTGAGGCAGGGCCCGCCGAAGTGGCCTTAGTTCAGGAACCTTGGATTGCGGCAGGGAACAAGGTCTCAGGACTAAGGTCACAAAACTAAAACACTTTTTATCCCACCGCACTAAGTAAGGCAAGGACAGCCATTCTGGTAAGAAAAGGCATCTATGCTTACCTTATGTCTAATTACAGCGCGGATGACCTCACTTCGTGTTTGGTTTTTCTTTAACGTCATTCAATGCAGCTTACATTAAAACTAAGTTGGTTCGAATAGGACACTTAATGTGGACACACGACCAGCAAATGTAAGAATACCTCTCTAATGCAAATATCTCGTGAACCTGACGTGCTGGAAGAAAACGGACAATTTATCTGAGTTCAGCGGCCAAAAATACATAAAAAACGGTTGCAAAGTTCTCTGTTGCAAAAAATGGCCTTTTTTTTAAACTTGTGTTATAGGTAAGGTCGATTCAGTTACTAAGAAAAAATGGGAGGAACAGTTAGATTATACCCAGCTCCAGCTGTGGAGCGAATGTGAAACTGCTTTGAATCGACGTTACCAACATATCGTTGCAGAAGAATCAAGCAGACCAAAGACATCTGGCGCTCACAGCTATTTCGGTTCAGCAGAGATTTTACTTTGCTAAAAAGGCTCCGATGTGCATAAATTGTTTGCGCCGCGGTCATACTGTAGATCTGAGACTGAGGAACTTGCACAAAAATTGCAACTCAAAAGAGAGGCTCTGAGTATGAGCTTGCGGGGCATTGGGGAATCTAATGCTCAAGCTAAGAAAAGAATACACACTTTGGTGAAGTCACGTCGTAATGGTAGCGAGTTTTCATCTGTTTTTTGGGTCATGCGTACTATTACTGGTTATCAACCTGATTCTACGGTGAACACCAGCGGGTGAAGGATACCCAAAAATTTGCAGATGGCAGATCCACTATTCAATAAACCGCAAAAAATTGATATGTTGATTGGTGCAAAAACATTTTTCGAACTCTTGTCCGTAGGTCAGATAAAACAGGGCCCAGAATCACCTACACATCAGAAAACAGTTCTCGGCTGGATTTTCTGCGGAAAGTATACTTCGAAATCGTCACTATAAGTAGAACAAGTCACAAATTTAAATTGTCAGGAAGAATGGAAGAATTGGGTCCTCTCCTCACAAAGGCAATGATACTCCTTCGGGAGATATGGCTGCGGAAGGTTGACTGGGACGAATCTATCCCAATGCATCTCGAAACAATATGGGACACCTTCAAATTGGGCTTGCAATATGTGCAAAAAATCAAGGTCCCAAGATTTGTCCATACTGATCAGCAGTCACAGTACTGACGGCCAAATTGAAAGTAGCGCCCCTCAAGACGCAAACATTGCCGCGACTTGAGCTGTGTGCAGCCCTCCTTCTCGCAGTGCTTTACAATCGTATTAAGAAAATGTTGAACATACTCACTAAATAAGTCGTCCTTTGAACTGATTCCGAAGTTACGCTGCACTGGATCAAGTCACACCCCTCTTCGTTATCGGTTTTCGTCTCGCATCGGGTAGCTGAGATCCAAGATTGGTCAGATGAAGCTTCTTGGAGACATGTCCCAACAAATGTGAACCCAGCGGACATTTTTCGTGCGTGAACTGGCGAAAAGTTGGGAAAGTTTGAGAAAATTTCAAAATTAAAAAAAAAGTCAATTCTCCGCCCTAATCTTCAAAAATTGAGTCCCTTTTTGGAAGAATATAAAGAAGACTGATGTTCATTTTCGTTATTGAGAGTGGGGAGCAGATTGTTAAATGCTCCTATCCCGTATGAAGCCAAATTTCCGTTGTTGCTATCAAAGAGCTCGCAGTTTATAAAAGCATACGTGTCGCATTTGTACACGACGAACTGTCATGCTGGCCCTCGAGCTCTAGTAGGAGTCGTTAGGGAGCGCTTATTAGTGGTGAATGCAAAAGCCCCAAATCGTGCGCCAGTCAACCAAACCCAAAACAGCGACTCGCCTAAGATGCCACCAAGCTCGGTACGTACGCCTGCTTTTTGGAGTCTCACTCTACCAATTTTTTTGCATTTCGCGCAGGGAAAACTGATGGATTTTGTCTCAACGGAGGAGCTGCTGGGGAAAACGCTACCGCACTCGGAAACTCTACACACGGTCTCGGCGAGTTTATATGTATGTGTGCGTGTGTGTGTTTGACAATTGTACAGGGTATTTGGAAGTCGGGCTGCTCGACTGCAACGGACATACTTGTTAATCATTATTTTTGAGTTTTTTTTTTTTGATCAGAAATAATTATTATTATATAAGTTTTATTAAATTATTCAAAATTAATCATTATCGGTGAAAAAAATCGTAAAAATCAATTTATAATCATTATTCCGAGATTTTTAAAATAGAACTTATAATGATTACGGTCCCTGGATTTTAAGCATTCAAGTTCCCTGTTCCACCAGTATGTTGTCTTTTTCGTTGGACTCTTAGGGTTTGTAATTGGTATGGAGTCGTTTGCACAAGTCTTAAGTCTGTTAGTTGTAATATTGTGTCTGTGTCCATTTCTGAGTCGCTTGCTGTTATCGTTTGTTCGTGTGTAGAGAGGTTTGCAAATTTAGAGGTAGTCGGTTTTGTTACGGTTATGTTTTAATCTTGGTTTGCCTTTGAGTACTTCGTCCTTGTGAAGAGTAATGGTTTAATTTGTGTGTTTGTTGTATTTGATTTATTTTTTATTTGAGTGGTTTGTTGCTTTTGCATTAAAAATGGGTAAAAGGGGACCATGAAGTTGTGCAAATGTATGTAACAGGGAGAAGGAAGCATTTCCGACCCTATAAAGTATATATATTAGGGCGGGTCAATTTTTTGATGCGATAAGCGTATAGCAGATTCGGAATCAGCGATGAATTCTAAGAAAATTTCAGGAAGAAACCCCATGTCTAAAATGAATTCCTAGCCCCCGCTGCGAAGCATGAAAATTTAGGGTTCGGTGTATTTTGGTACATTGGTATATTTAGCTCCATACAAAATTGACCCGCCCTAATATATATTCTTGATCAGCATCAACAGCCGAGTCGATTTAGCCATGCCCGTCTGTCCGTCCGTCCGTCTGTCCGTCTGTCTGTATGAACGCGTCGATTTCAAAGTCTATAAGAGATAGAGATACAAAAACAAAAAATGCATGTACATAGGTGTATACCGTACGCAGATCAAGCTTGTGTCAGATTTGCAAAATTTAACCTCCTTCCCCCTTAAACCGCGAAAAACTGTCAGAGCCACAGTTCTAAAGATACAACAACGTCGCTTAATATATATTATCTTAGGCCCTTAAACTATCTGAGCAAAAACACTGAATTTATTCACGAAACAAATTTTGCCGCGTTGGTCCAACGTTGGTCGAACTTTCTTTTCGCTTCATTCATTGAACATTTCTCTTTAATTTTGATTTTTAGAATCTCCCGTGCTTTGTTGTATTTTGGGCAGTCTTTACTATTAGCAGCGTGTTCTTCTCCGCAATTTACACACTTTGTGCGTGAGCAGGGGGTTGGGTCGTGCATAGGAAGACCACAAGTTTTGCACGTGGTTATGCCTTTGCAGTATTTTATGGTGTAACCAATAAGTTTTTTTTGCAATTTTTGCATCATTTTTGCAGCATCGAAAAATGATTGATAAGCATACACGGTGCCCTTAGTTGTCTTGGTATTGCGATTTGATTTTGCAGATTCCATGGAGCTTTGGCTTCTACCTAGCTTTGGCAGCTAGGAATTTTTTAGCAATTGTTGTGTTTTCGACGAAAAGAATAAGCTTGCCATCGCGCATTTCATTAATTTTTAACACCTTGTTGCTTATTAATTTGATGGCACGCTCAACTGCAAAGCACGAGAACGAAAAGAGTGGCTTGTCGGAGTCTAAGGCTGACCTTATCATAAACGTGGGATTGGGTAGGTTTACTGTTGGGAGTACTGGGAAGGCTTCCGAAAGCGGTGAAGTCTTTTTCCTTTTACTTTTAGGGCTATCTCTAAACAGAGCGACGTGATTTGACCCTAGGCCCAGCGGGCATGGTTCGGATAGTTATTTTCTTCTTCTTTGAAAGAGATGAGGAGAGAAGACGATTAAAAGTTTGATAAGCTTCGAGTTAAACTACGATTTAGAGCGAGAGAATTACGTCCGGTCGGTTCGAGGTCTAGTCGATGACTCAGTATTGAACTATAATTGACCATTAACCTTGACCCAGCCCTTAAATGCTTTTATGGCTTGAATCAAACTACCGCCCCACTTAGAGCAAAATCCTCGAAAATGTGAATATGTTGTAGTTTGGAACCGTTCGGCGCCTCTGTGGATCTTTCCCTGCCGCAGGTGTTAGTAAAAGTGACCTCTAATGTTCCACTCTGCCCCAAGGATTCAAATTTCGTTTAACACGTTATAAATATTAATATTTTTTATTCATAATATTTTTCTCCTAACTTACTTTCTCCACTGAATGAAACGGGCGGCGGCTTTGGCAAATTGTGGCGACTCTCCGGTTGGACTCGTGGCTTGGGCTGAATTCTTCTCTAGGATCGATTTTTTTCGGTGTCTTCCGGCGTCGCGTGGCAATCCGCCGTAAGCGTCGATTGGCCGCTGCTCTTTGTCGTCCGTTCGATCCGATATTTCGCTCTCTGCTGTCGCTGTGAGCCGGGCCACTTTCTAAGCGCCGTCTTCTATCTAACATTTCGCATCTCTCTCTCTCTGAGCGCGGTTTCCCCTTCCCCTCCCTTTGCTCGTGAAGGCCGCCAGTGATAATAAATCCATGCCATAGCCGCCGCTGCCAGTGATTCGTGTTTGTTGGGTGGGAACCACTTCCGGAACCTAATTTAAATAAATACAAGTGTTACGATAGATTCCATAAACTAGTTCCGCTGTAGGGTAGCTTGGTGCTTAGGGCTTACTTCTTAATTGTTATCGATAATGGAAGGCTGTGTCAAGATCGATATTGGAATAGATTGGAAATGTATAACTTGACCACCACTAATTTTCACTATTAGGCCGACATGTGTTTATAGCTTTCTTTTCTAATTTACCACGAGACGGAAGCGGACTAAAAGTAAGAGCCTATGTAAACCTAACCTAGCATAACATAAACTGAAAGAAATTGTAATTCCACAGGAATTTTAAGTGCTCGCCTATACCGATGTATGCTCGCTCATACTTATGTATGCACGCACTTGCTATTATTTACAAACAACAATAAATGTACTGAAATCGACACACACAAATAGCATTGGTATCTGGGCGGCGCTGGAAGGCTTCGAACAGCCGCAACAACTAGGATGAGGTTAACTTAATGATAGTGTATTTACACTTATATAATGTCTTCATGGCCAGTGGTTATATATGTACTAAAGTTTGATTACATATATTGCCTTCGCAGCCAGGAACTAGGGTGATTTATTTATGCCTTCGTGGCCAGAAGAGAGAAAATAGAAAAAGAATAGAGAAAATTGTATAACTTGTGAGGTGTACATTCTTTGTGTTCTCACACCCTTAACCATTTCAAAATTCCATTATATAATAACAACCTAAAGAGCTGATATTAAGTTCATAGCTTAAATGACTTCCGAGAAATGGCTTCGATATCGGTCCTAATGCAGGAAAATAAGTAGCTCCATATTATCAACTTACAGATCAGAGACCAAACTCTACAGAAACCTCTTCCAAACAAATTCCAATTCTTAGGCCAATTCTTAGGTGCCACAGAAACTTCATTTGGTTGGTTTTAAAGCTTAGTACTCAGACAAACTAAATCGCTTTAGCTAGGTGTCAACTACATATAAAAAAAGGGTGTCGGAAAGCTTTCGTCAAATTCCGACAGGCCTCTTACGCTCGGTGGACCTCAGACAAACTAAAATTTCCGTGCCTCAGCGTCGGAAAGCTCGTAGTGCCGCTAACTTGACAAACACAAACAGCTGATACAATTCCGATGCTAGAAGAAAAAATAGCTTGTAATTTTTCCGACACCTACCCGTCGGAATGTCAGCAGCAAAAGTTCGACGAAAATCATTGATTGAGCATATTTTGAAACCAACGGTAAGATTTTGCATTGCCCATGACTTCTACATTCCATATATCAATAAAAAATATCCAAATATTAATAAAACAATTAACTAAGTTTAAATGCAAGCAAATCAGCGCAGTATGACCGTTTCACATTGGGTGTATTTTGATGAGGGGTGGTATTTTGGCGTTGTACAGTCACACTCCATCGTCCGCTGGGTAACCCATCGGAAAAAGTTGTCAATTTAGCTAGCGGACGATTTAGTTTGTCTGAGTACTAAGCTTTAACCTCCCATGTTTTGTTAGGAGATTTGTCCAATCGATTTTTCAGTGGCTCCCCCTGTCAATGGTCAACGCCATCTACTTGACAGTTAGCGGATTAAGGGCTGCAATTTATACCTCATGCTTGGCGTCAACACATTTTTAAATTTTGCATTGAACCATCAATATTAAGCTGGCTCAAGGTCTCGTTATGCTTGCGCATAAGTCCAAAAAGGAGGAACACAACACACCCCAAGTGAAGCTAGTTGGTCATACAGCTGCTTCAATGGTATCTCTACCATATCATCAGTGACCTTCGCTTGCTTGTACTGGCCCCATCGACTCCCACTCGACATGTCGACCTTGAGACCTTGAGCCAGCTTAATATTGATGGTTTGATTATCATAAAGGTCGTTAAAGCACACACATTTTGCATTGTATTTATGAAGAATATGAATTAAATATGAATTATAATTTAAAAATGCAACATAAAACATATTACTCAATCAAAAAATTTGAGTGAAACATAAAATTAACCAATAACTAAAATAAGGGAAATTTTTTTGGCGAGAAATTCAGCCCTGTTTTTAGGGATGGAACTTCAATTGGAGCATCTGCTGTTCTAACTAGATTCTCTAATAGGAAAATGAAGTCTCTCGAAATTCTGTTGCACCGACGAATTTTTCCCACCCCCGATTACCACCCTACTGATCAGATTTCTAGTTCGAAGCGTAAATAACTTCTGAGACGTGGCTCTCAACCACTTATTAACCGGTTTGAAACCGGATCAATACCGGTTCTGATCCAGGAAAATATCCAACTCCATACAATCAACCTGCCGACCTGATTCAAGCTCATACCTTAAATAACTTGTACGACACGGCTCTGAACCAGAGGACTGCAATGCACAATGGTTGTTGCCATAGGCCAAAAATTTGCTTTGATTCTAACGGTAATTTCTAATAATACCATCGAAAGTGTGACCATTTGTTCATTTGCCTTGTGCAGTGCACGCCACTCTCAGCAACATGTTCATATTGTTAAATAAAATTTTTTGTATAAAAGCTATATTAATTCAAGTTGTGTAAAATGGATATTGTTCATAAAGGTATTGTCTTAACTTCTACAATTAAACTTAAAGAAACTCTGTGTTTAATTTTGTGTAACTTTTTGTTTTAGATAAGTATATTTTTGTGTTTGTGTGTTTCTCTCGTCTGCCCTCACTATTCTTTATGATACTTTAAGATTTTAAAAATGTTTTGTTTTTTTTTTACTACCATCCGCTTATGGCCGTGTAGTAATTCGTAACGTAATGCACGTTTTTTGATTTGACAGTCCTTATGAATGTACAGATCTCAGAGATGGTAAGAGTTGGAGGTTCGACATGTATGGGACATACACTACTTATAATTGCAGGCAGATAAAATTTATTTTTAATTTTTTCCTCGCCCTCATGTCTTCGACAGTTTTGTAGACAGACGGTTCGTACCTTCATGAAAATTTTAGTAATCAAGATTATTTATCGATCTGCCGAAGAAATAATAAAGATGGGATAAGAAATACTCAAGTTCTGAGCAAAAGAATGTTCGCTGCTGCAGCGCTGCCGCAGCGGGGACTGCGTTGACTTGTCCAACCACTCGCATTTTTGCTTATTACCGTTTTTATACACTTGAAAAGTGTATTATAATTTTGACCAGAAGTTTGCAACGCATAGAAGGAATCATCTCCGACCACAAAAAGTATATATATTCTGGATCAGCGTGACGAGCTAAGTCGATTAAGCCCGTCCGTCTGTCCGTACGTCCGTCTGTCTGTTTCTCCGCGAACTAGTCCCTCAGTTTTGAAGCTAGCGAGCTGAAATTTTGCACATAGTCTTCCTTTGGCTGCACGCTGCTAATATGTCGGAACCGACCGGATCGGATGGCTACTTCTTGTTGCTGCCATACAAATGATCGGTCGAAAAATTGATTTTAATGAGAAAAATTGGTTTTTTCTCAATATTACCGCTCTCAATCACGGTCATGGGTAATATTAAATGTTTTAAAGCTGATCTGCGAAGTTTGGTCGAAGTCGCTAACCGTTGAGACAAGCGATTTCAAGTGTATAAAAACTTCGGCACAGACGAAGTTAGCTTTGCCTTTCTCGTTTTTATTTTTAAATTATTTTTATTAATTTTTAAAAATAAATGATATATTAGAATTATTATACACCTGAGCTTAAAACCACTAACTTTAATCAGAAAAAAAGTCACAGCGGTATCTGAAGAAACTTGATTTTTGTATATTTTCACAAAACAATTTATAAAAAATCCACTTTATGCCCGATTTCTGCGTTTGAGGGCTTCTTTCAAAGTTAATTAAATACTTTTTACTATCCAATTAAAAAACCATAACAATTTTGTAAAATTAGCCCATAGCACACACCCCAGCTAATTTTTGAAAATTTTTTTATATGACGATTTTAGTGATCAGCGGGCCAATTTTCTTTAGAAAAAGTTGGTTTGGTCCACTGGGGAAAAATCGACTCTCATTTTGTCGAGCAGTGTAATTGTATGCTATAATACAATTTGTTCACCAATGCGGCTTAGGACTATATTTAAAATCCTAAGACATTATACGATTTCTACATGTTGATGCTTCTACAAGAAATTTAAAAAGATTATTCCAATTTTACCTGTTTAGAATTTCAATGGCTCGTTGTTCACCTACTTCTCCTTGCTTCTTTCTAATTTCCTCTAAATTTGTGCAAACTGCAATGAAGTGAAACGTGTGTTCTTTAGTGTTTAAATTGCAGAAGGTGCAGATGGCTTCCGTGTCGTAGACGTATGGGCGGGAACGTAGGTTCAGCATTTCACATCTTGCTCTGAATACAAATGATATTCGGCTAAGGCTGTTTTTGTCGTGAAAGTAGTGAGTAGATTAGCAGTCTGTAAAGTATCCTCGTCGAGCTGCTCGTAGCTCGCTGCATAAAATCAAATGAGATTTTTGAACGGTTCCCTGCAATATTATTCGATGAGATCTCTCCCATGTATTTGGATTTGTCAACTCCAAATTAGCTTTATTCTGCAAGTGTTCTCCATGTTTCGAAGCACTGGCTTTGACTCAACAGGCTTTTGAAAAATTTTCCTGATATAAGAAAAATGTAATCCTAGCGTTTGGGTATAGAGGGTGGAGTTTTTTGGTTTTGCCAAGTCTTTGGTGGAAGTGTATACTAAGCTTAAGGTCCGATCATGGATGGGTTGCCACCTAGTCGCGATTCCAGAAGGGCCGTAAGTGTTTTAAACAAAAAATATATTTGCGTGCGCCTTGCACGTAAAGCAAGAATGTAAATTTATAACGTACCTGCATCGAGTGGTTTCAGATTTGGAAAATTCAAATCAAAATCAACTAGTTGTAGTAGTAGTTAGTTTATTGAATCGTTTCTTGGCATGGTTCATAGAAACCGTCAGCCGTTTACAAATTTATGTGTAACTTACATTTATTTTATAATTATTAAAGTAATTAATGTATTTTTAACCTAACTAATATAGACTAATCGACAGTCATGACGAAATAGCTAATCCGTTAGCGAAATGAGATCTCGCCGATACCGTAAGGCGTCTGAAAGGTAGTTTGCTAGCACCCTCCAGTTTCTCCCGTTCATCTGCTCTAGTGTTTCCGCATCAGACGGTACTGAGCTCAGAAGATGTTAGGCCCGTATCTCGCGCAGCATCGGACAGATTGCGATGAAGTGCTTGACGTCCTCTCGTACCCGTAGATTACAAAGGCCACATATTGTGTTCGTAGAATTAAGTGCAATCATTTCGACACGGGCCCGGAAAATCGCTGATGGTGGCTGTGTCGTATATGTCGTGAAAATAGTTTGCATCCCCCAAATCATGGTTGTCTCTTCGGTAAAGATTCTCGTGGTGCTATTTTCCGCTGTTTTTATAAAGAGCCCAACTTTCATTTGCAATCCTCTCCAGCAGAATATTTTGAGGGCATTCCCAGTGGTAAGGAGTACTTTCGAAATCAACTATTGACTCAATATTATCATAGGAATTCAAAGGAACCACTTTACTTGAAACAGGTTATTTTGCAGTCGAGTCACTCGACTGCAACATGCTTACATGTTTTAATTCTCTTTTTAATTTATTTACAATCATAAAATATGTTTTTTATATGTTACCCTTATTCTTTTCTTTTTACAGAACTATTGGTCCTGCGAAGGGTGACATAAAAATGATTATACAAGAAAGTATGTTGGGAATGGGAGAGTTCGATATTCAAAAACCAAAGTCAATTTTACTAATTGGGCCACTCAATAGTGGTAAAAAGCTCCTGTGTAGCATAATTGCTGCTGAATTAGGCATGTATCTAGTAGCTAACGCTTTGAACGGCTTATATTTTGCGGTACGAAATCCACGAACTGGAATATCAACCGCGTTTTATAAAGTTATTGGACGGAGTTCAGGATCGAATCGCTGGTAGTTATATTCTTAAAATTCTGCGTTTAGTCCCAATAGAAATTATCGTAGATTTGAATCAAGAATCTAATTTCGCTAAAAAGATATCATCATAACAGTCCGTGGTTTCGTACTCAAACCTGGTGTTGACATCAATTCATTACTTAAACTTTCTTTTTATAGATGCAGTTTTTATTAATCTTAGCCCAGAAAAAATTTATAAACACGCTGATGACATGAAGTATTTTTTGCATGTGGTTATGAAAGTGGCAAAGGCGTTTCAGCCAACAATACTATATGTTGAAGAAGCTCATCGGCTGTTTTGGAAAAAAGTACCTGCTGATTTCACACAAATTAATCCAAGGCTTCTTGGTCCTCATATTACAAAGAAGATATTAAAACCAATTAAAAAGACGGATAAGATTGTGCTCGTTGGAACCAGCAACATGCCTTGGTCGGCGAAAGGACAGCTTAAAAGAGCGTTTCTAAAAGTGTTGCTTGTTCCGAAGTGTGATTACGGGACTAGTTTTCTGCTGTGGCTAGAATTGATGACTGAAAATGCTCCAGATGATATCGAGGACTATGCGTACTCTGCACTTGCTAAAGTCTTTCAATCATACAACTCTGGCGATATCACAACTAATATTAGCCAAACTTTGGATGTGGAAAGAAAAATGCGACTTCAGAACGTTCCAATACATCCTAATGAGTTTTTAAATTATTTCATAAGCAAAAATGAACCGCCAATGTTTCCGCCAGAGCCAAAGGTATGTATAAACTCAAAAGATTTTTACATTGCAACGTAATAAATACAACGAAAAACAATATTTAAATTTCTCACCACACTCTAGCAAAGTATACTTTAAGGGACATTAATTCCTTACTGCGTTTATAATTAATAAAAAATCATGAGTTTTTTCATAGACCCTTTTTGTACCCTCTACCCATTAAAAATGGGTAAGTTGTGCAAATATACAGTAAGTCAAGAAAGTGTTTTGACACAGGAAAAAAATTCACATTTTGCACTTTTATTGCAAAAAAGGGGCTTTCTATAGATAGTAAAATGTTATTTATTATTTTATTTAGATTCTGTACCGTCCCTAGACCAAGTATGCAAAAAGAAGTAGCCAAATCCATCTAGTTTTAACATTAAAAGAAATAAAAAACAAATAAAAGCTAAATTTTGAAGTGTCAAGAAAGTGTTTTGACAAAAGCCAAAACACTTATGTATATACCAGCCATATACACCGAAGGAAGCATCTCAGCATTTTGGAGACAGTTCAAGACAGCGGTACACGACAACTCGATATTAGACGCGGCCACCAAATTCAACTACCTGAATGAGTGTCTCACCGAAGCGGCTGCGGCAACAATAGCTGGATTTATGCCAACCGAGGCGTGCTACAACGATGCTATAAATTTATTGCTAGAAGAATACGAAGACTCAGATAAAATAACAGAGAAATACGTCCAAAAGTTGCTAAAGTCCAGAAGCGTGCATTCTGGAGACGATGGGAAAGGACTGCGAATGTTGTACAACGAGACCCTAGCGACAACCCGAACATTGACGGCTCTAGGTGTCCCAACTTCCAATTATTGCATTATGGTTGTTTCTCTATTACTTAAATCCATACCCATACATATGCGCGTGGAGTATCATAGAATGCGCAAGCGAGATGAGAACAGTCATAAAGCTCTTAGTTCAACCGTTATGGAGAACACTGACCAACTCCCCGTGTTACTGGAATATATAAAAATGGAAGTGGAAGCGTAGAAAAAAGCACAATTGTCAGAGAGTGAGAGTAAGAGGACGAGAGAGCGAGAAACAAGAGAGCGATCATACATTCCAGGAACAGCTGTTGGATTGTACTCAGTACAAGAAGCGAACAAGAGACAATGCATTTTTTGTAAACGTATTAACCATGAATTAAAAGATTGCAAAGACAAAGGTAAAACTGTTGCGGAACGTAAAAATATGTTGAGGAGCGAAGGACGATGTTTTCGGTGTGGCAAACCAAACCACACGTCGAAGTTCTGCAAGAACCAATTTATAAAATGCTCTACATGTGGAGGCGGACATATGACTGCTCTGTGCGAAAGAATGTGTGCAAAGGTAATAGCGGCCGATACTCAAAACAAAGTAAAGGAACAAAACACGACCATTTTGAGTACATCTGTGCAATGTATTGCTAACGAAATATACTTGCAAACAGCGAAAGCATTTTTTATGAACGGATCAAACCGAGTTTTAACACGGCTTATTATGGATAATGGCAGTCAGTGCTCTTATGTGACTGAAAACTTGGCCAAACGATTGAAACTACCAACTATTGGTAAGGAAACAAGAATCAAAACAAAACAAACGATTGATGCAGCTAAAGCGTGTTTTGGTGAATGTGCAAAGCCAATATTCTAACGAAATAATAGAGATTTGTGCTACGGTTGTGCCGCATATTTGCGAGGATGTTTTACAGGTGCCACGCGTAGCCAAACAAACGACGAAGAGAATAGCGTACAATAAAGTAACAAGCGATGAGTTGTTTAAAGTCATTCACATGCTTATCGGACAAGACAACTATTGGAAACTAAATTACGATAATCGAGAAAATCTGGATACCAACCTCGTAGCGATCGAGACTTTCTTCGGTTGGACGATTCAGGGTCATTGCAACGTGATGAATTCGACCTCGAGAAATTCTGGAGCTTGGAGTCCATTGGCATAGCAGCGTACAACGAATCAACGGACAACACTCAAGAAGCCGAGATTAATATTGCCAACGGAAGATATTCTGCAAAGATGCCCTGGAAAATACCAAAGGATGACTTGCGCGACAACAAGTGTGTAGCGATGTCGCGTCTGAGCAATCTGACCAGCAGGCTAATGAAGAGTCCCGAAAAATTAATGGAGTATGAACGAGGTATGCGCGAACTGCTAAGCGAGGGTATTGCAGAACCAGTACCCCACGGATCCAGCGACACCAAGGCGTATTATAAGCCCCTACCGTCCAGTGTATAGGGAGGACAAAGACACAACCAAGATGCGTATCGTCTTTGATGCCTCCTCAAACGAACATGGTCTAGCGTCTTATAACGACCATCTTAATCCAGGTATCAATTTGCTTACTGATTTGACAGCAATTTTAATAAGATTTCGTTGCCAGCAAATTGCCATTGTGGCCGATAATGAGAAGGCCTTTCTACAAATTTTGATAGATGAATCGGATCGAGACTGCCATCGGTTCCTGTGGTACAACTCAACACCAGAGGTTTGAGCGCCTTATCCAAAAGTGGATTAATATCGCATGGCACGCGTTACATTTGGCGTGACATCTAGCCCTTTTCTTCTGGCATCTACGATTCAACAGCATTTGCGAAGTCAGCCGACTGAAAGCGAGATTGTTTGCGGAATACTACATGTATCATTTTATGTGGACGATATGGTCACAAGCGTCGCAAAGCACAATGAAGCGGTAAAATTATATAACTCAGCGAAAGACATCATGCAACAGGCCAGCTTTAATTTACGTAAGTGGAACTCAAACGATATACAATTAAAGCTTTTCACAGAAAAGAAGAAGGCACCGCCCTTAGAGCAAAAGGTGCTAGGGATAAAATGGAATACGAATACCGATGAATAAAGCGTTGATCTGGAAATGACCGTGGCATATGTTCAAAACTTAATGTCAACTAAACGAAATGTGATGAGGGCAATGGCACGTGTATATGATCCACTTGGAATTTTGGGTCCATTTACCGTTACCATCAAGATCCTATTGCAAAGAATATGGATGAAACATACGGAGTGGGATACCATATTGGCCGACCACTTGGCCAACGATTTTATGCCTGGCAAAAGGATATGGCATTACTACAAGATTTTACCATAAAGCGATGTTTAACCACAAGTACTGAGGTGATGCTAGAGCTCCACGTATTCGCAGATGCGAGCCCAGCAGCGTATGGAACGGTTGCATATCTCAGAGAAGTTATCAACGAGCGGAGCAAACGAATCATGTTTATATGCTCAAAGAACAGAGTTAGCCCCATTAAGGAGGAAACGGCGACCACAGTGCCCAAGCTGGAGCTGACAGCAGCACTGGTGGCTTAAAGATTGGCTAAGTATCTGTTAACCGAAATGAATTTGAAAATAACCAATATTTTATGTGGACAGATTCCAGCATAGTTCCAATTGGATTGTTGGAGCTGGAAGGTGCGCAAAACCGCACATCAAATCAAAAGTAAGCGAGATCAACAAGTTAACTAATGTCTACGATTGTCATCACTGTGACGGCAAATGCAATTCAGCGGATTTGTTGACAAGAGGCATAAGTGCGAGTATATTACAAACGTCAGACCTATGGAAATAAGGACCATCTTGGCTCTCAGCTAGCAGCAACACTTGGCCAATATCAGCGGCGTCACAAGCCAAGGAGCTAGCTACCCTATCGATCCATAACCAAGAGGTAGAGGATTTCGCCAGCGATACGGCGATGCGAGCAATATTTCCTGTTCAGCGACTTGGATCACTAAGGAGAATGCTGCGAGTAACAGGATACGTTATGCGTTTTATCAGGCGCATTAAGGTGAGAACTAAATATTTTGAAATCAACGAAACACAAGTAACATACAAGAGCTGACAGCGAAAGAACTGCTGGATGCTGAGCTCAATTGGATCAAATTTATACAGCTCCAGGAATTTGGACCGGAGCTGAACGCCCTGCAGAAGAACCAAGGAGTGCCCAAAGGATCGAAAATAATTTGTCTGAGTCCGAAATTAAGCGATGGAATCATTAGATCTTGCGGTCGTCTTCTGCATAGCGAGTTTGGGGAACTATGTAATCCAATTATTATCCCTAAACATTCATATTTTACAGAACTTATTGTGAGGGATGCACATCAGCAATTAAAGCACTGCGGTATAAATGCAACATTGACCAAAATAAGAAAGCCATTCTGGATTATAAAAGGAAGACAACTTATTAAGAATACTCTCAAGCAATGCGTTGTCTGCAGGAGGTTGCTCTGCAAAAGTGCAATCGAACCATGGACGAGTTTACCTATCGAACAGTTGGCCCCGAGCAAACCCTTTGAGACGACAGGATTGGATTTTGATGGCCCACTGTATATACTTGGCGAATTAAGCGACACCCCGAGGATGGTGTGTATAATGCTGTTTACGTGCGCCGCTATTAGGGGCGTACACCTGGAATTAGTGACTGATATGAGAGTTGAGACTTGTATAAACGCGCTAAGGCGATTTATTGCCCGTCGCGGAGAAGTTCGTGTCATAATATCGGACAATGCAAAAACATTTTAGCGCACTAATTTGAAACTGCGAAAACTTGAAAAACTCATGGACACGAGTCAAATACAACGGTTTGCTGCTACAAATAAAATCAAATGGAAATTCATTCCCGAGCGAGCAGCCTGGTGGGGCGGATTTTGGGAACAACTTGTACGCACCGTTAAGGTTAAGGGGCGTGGCAAAAATTGAAAATAAACTTGATCTGCCTGCAAGTATAAGAAGCATTTGTCCCATACATGCCAAACCTCTATCTCTTACCATCTCTGAGATCTGTTGGTTCATACGGACGGACGGACGGACAGACGGACATACGGACATGGCAATATCGACTCGGCTGTTGATGCTGATCAAGAATATATATACTTTTTATGGTCTCCCTGTTACATACTTTTACACAAACTTAATATACTCTTTGTACCTTTGGTACAGAGTATTAAAAGTAAAGCTACATATCAACCGCACCGAACAAATAAAGAGAACTTTTTTAGGATGAGCCCCTGCTCACATCGATTGGCGGGCGCCGTAGATTTACAAGTTCGGTGCTGAGAAAAAGCTAAAAGATTTCAGGGATTGATGTTGGGGGAGCATTGAAACGACAATACGTGGGAAAGGTCGTTATTCGCCAAAAAAAAAGTTGTCATTAAAATAACACAACTTAGACATCAAATTAAAATTATTGAGTATCGAATTTTTCTCTAATACGCCAGGTATCAAATTGATATCTTCGAGAGTATTAACATGATATTTCGAGGATTTTGAATTGATACTAGCGTGTATCCAACTGACACTTTTTATACCCTGTACCCATTGAAAATGGGTAAAAGGGGATCATGAAGTTGTGCAAATGTATGTAACAGGGAGAAGGAAACATTTCCGACCCTATAAAGTACATATATTCTTGATCAGCATCAACAGCCGAGTCGATTTAGCCATGTCCGTCTGTCCGTCCATCCGTCTGTCCGTCCGTCCGTATGAACGCGTCGATCTCAGAGATGGTAAGAGATAGAGGTTTGACGCGTATGGGACAAATGCTTTTTTTATCTGTACGCAGATCAAGTTTGTTGCAAATTTTGGCCACGCCCCCTCCCGCCCCCGCAATTTGGAAAAAACGTTATATCTTACAGTTTTGAAGATGGACGATTCAAACCTTCTAGAGATAGTTAGTAATTAGCAAATTGAATCGATTTGCCGAAGAAATGATAAAGATCGGATGAACGGTTCTCAAGTTATGAGCACAAATGTGAAAAATAGCCGAGTTAAAAAAGTGTTGCATACTTTTCGGACGGTCACCCTAAGGAACGCAAGAAAATGTTAAACATGTTTTTTCATGAGTAACGGGTATATCGAAGTCGGTTACAACCGACTTTTACTTAAGCTCTCGTTTTATGCGTTTATGTGTATGTGTGCGTGTGTGTTTGTTTGTGTATGTGTGTGTGTTTGTCAATTGTACAGGGTATTTCGTAGTCGAGCTTCTCGACTGCAACGGTCATACTTGTTTGTATTAATTTTTTAATATCAATTTAACACTAGGTCTTATTAATTTGATACTTAAATTATCAAACTTTTAGCAGAGAAAACAAAATACCAAGAGATGAACTCGCTCTCACTGTTAAGTTAACAGCAAGAAAACCATGCTGCTCATTCGGCTTTCGGAGTCCGCAAAGACAAACAGCTGCGCTGTCTGCTTAGCTGACGTGTGCTGTTTTGTTTTGCCTACACATGCCTTAGAGAAAATACACCGGAGCGAAAGGGAGGGCATGTATATTGCGCTCTGTCATTCCGTTCTGTTCGTGTATCTCATGCTTAAATTTATGTATGTAGTATGTGCCCAAATTGTTTGTGTAGAAATTCGTATTATCGGCATTGTAGGCATTGTTGCCAGTTTTCACTGAGCTTAGTATTTTGAATTATTTGTTGTTGGGGGAGTGGTGCACCGCGACCAATTTTGGTCTATTGTGCCCCCCTACTGAATTTACAATTCCCCTAGCAGCCCTAATTCCTGTACAAAAGCCAGGATTTTTGTGGGTTCTAAGTTACTGATATTGCTTGGGTGTAGAATGTGTTTCCCAAATCTGCTGAGTCTGCGCCTCGCTAGGGCATCGCAGTGTACTAGTATATGCTCAGAGGACTCCTCCTTCTCTTCACAGTATCTGCAAAGCTGGGTGTTTGTTATTCCCAACTTGTACATGTGGCTCCTCAGTCTGCAGTGACCCGTGTAGAGCCCTGTCAGAATTCTGAGGGCATTCTTTCCTTGTTGGATTAACTTTTGGAACCTTTTGAGGTCGTGGTTCACTATTAATGCTTTAGCTTGTCTCATTCCCTTGGTGTTTACCCAGGAGGCTGTTCTAAGCGTATTCTCTTCCTTTCTTAAAAGTCCTTTTATTGTGTGTTGGCCTATGCCGCAGTAGGGTTCTGGCCCTACCATTGCGGTGGCTGCACCCTTGCGTGCCAGTTCGTCGGCCAATTCGTTTCCGGGGATGTTGTTGTGTCCCGGTATCCATCGTAGGGTCAGGTTGTTCCTGCTGCCTAGTTGGTCTAATTTGTTCTTTGTCTCTAAGACTAGCTTAGAGGTGAACTTATTGCTACTGAGTGCCTTAAGCGCTGCTTGGCTATCGGAGAGGATAGCTATTTCTCTATTATGGTAGTTCTTCCCCATATTACGGTCTGCACAACGGGAGATGGCACATACTTCAGCTTGAAATATGCTTGTGAATTCTCCCATTGGTTCAGATATTTTCGTTCCTGGCCCTGCTACCCCAAGTCCGGTTCCTTGGGGTGTTAGGGACCCGTCTGTGTACCACATAATTGTGTGTGGTTTCATTTTATGTGTCTCTTCAAGTGAGATCCATTCTCTCTTATTACTTTGGTGTACAGTGAAATTCCTGTCAAAGTGATACTCGGCCACCATTTCGTCTCTGGGTTGGAGGATTAAGGGGATTTCCTTTTCCAGCTTTTCAGAGTCTCTGAGGCTTACTATGTGGTTTCTACCCACTCCTTCTGTTGTTAATCTAAGCAATGTTGCTTTTTTCTTCAGGCCGATGGTATGGTGGAGTGGTGTTAGCTCCATCAAAACCTCGATTGCCGCTGTCGGACAGGTACGCATGGCTCCAGTCATGCATATACATGCCAGCCTTTGCAGTTTTTGCAACTGCGTCCTTACTGTGAGGAGGTTTGCTCTATCTCCCCACACGACAGCTCCATAAGTGAGCATTGGTCTCACAACCATGAGGTATAGCCATCGGAGTATGTGTGGTGCCATGCCCCACGATTTTCCGGCTATGCTCCTGCATGTGAATAGTGCTCTAGTGCATTTACTGAGTGTATACTCTAAGTGCTTGTCAAACCTCAGCCTGTTGTCAAAGACAACGCCGAGGTATTTGACTTCTTTTTCTGGTGTAATGAGGCTGCCGGATAGGCGTATTGGCCTCATTCTGCTTAGTTTGTATTTCCTAGTGAACGGTACTATAATGGTTTTCGCAGGGTTTAGGTTGAGCCCAACCTCCTTGCACCAATTAGACGTGACTTTCAGACCCCTCTGGACTATGTCACATAGGGTTTCTTCGTATTTTCCTCTCGCAACGATGACAATGTCATCAGCGTATCCTTGGCATGTTATGCCCAGGGAGGCGAGTTTTTCTAGGAGCTCATCCACTAGTAGGCTCCACAACAGTGGGGAGAGAACTCCCCCCCTGAGGGCATCCTCTAGTTGTGGTGACTGTGATGGTTTCTTCACCTGCCACTGCAGAGGCTTCTCTGCATCGTAGGAGTGAATCTACCCATCTGCCTACTGTAGGGTTTATTCCTCTTCTGATCAGGGCATTCTTGACAGCACTATGGGATGTGTTGTCGAATGCTCCCTCAATGTCTAGGAAGGCGCATAGAGCCACTTCCTTGTCTTCTATTGTTTTCTCGAGCATCTTCCCGAGTTGATACAATGCCGTGTCGGTCGAACGGCCTGCTCTGTACGCGTGCTGTGTTGGTTGGAGGGGTGCCTCCTTTAACAGCGTACTTCGTATGCTATTGTCCACTAGCTTTTCAATCGTTTTCAGTAAAAACGATGTCAAACTAATGGGTCTGAAGGACTTGGGGTTAGTTATATCCTTCTTCCCTGCCTTGGGGATGAAGACTACCCTTGCTCTGCGCCAGGCACGTGGGATATACCCAGTTGCCAGACTGCTGGTGATGATCTTCCTGAGGATGGGTAGGAGTATGTCCTTTCCTTCCTGCAGGAATGCTGGATAAATGTTATCCGGTCCGGGGGATTTGAAGGGCTGGAATGTTCCAATTGCCCACTCAAGTCTGCCTGCGGACACAACTTTCTTGGCTTCTGCCCAGTCGGAGCTGCGAGGCTGGTAGCAGTGCTCTTGGTCGACACATTCTTCCGCGGGGATGTTTCCCGGGAAGTGGGTGTCCAACAAGAGACGTACTCTCTCCTCGCTGCTCACTGTATAGGCATCATTAGCCTTTTTGAGCGAGATGTTGCCATCCGGGCTTTTCTTGGCCAGGACTCTATGCAATCTCGCTCCTTCTTTCGTGTCTTCTATAGACTCGCAGAATTTCCTGTAATTCTTTCTTTTGGCTTTCCTAATCTCACTATTGTATAGTGTCAGGGCTTGTTTGTACTTATGCCAGTCCCCATTCTTTTTGGCTTCATTAAAAAGAATTCGGGTCTTCTTTCTGAGTTTCTCCAAGGTGGGATTCCACCAAGGGGCATCATTTTCTTTTCTCGATTCGCTAAGAGGGCAATTCTCTTCGTAAGCATCGATTATACTTTTATTTAGTTCGTCGACTAAGATTTCTAGTTCTAGGGGATGTTTCGGTGACCGAATCCTAGGCATATTATTTCCTAGCGTGGAATAGAAGCCTCCCCAATTTGTCTTACGGGGATTCCTGCTAGGGATACTCTGCTGTGTGCTAGCTTCCAATCTAAATTGGATAATTCTATGGTCCGACATAGATTCCTCTAGTGAAACCTGCCAATCCTTAATAAAAGGTTTAATTGACTTGCTGGAGAAGGTGAGGTCAAGGACTTCCTCCCTTACTCGAGTTACAAATGTCGGGACAGATCCTACATTACATATTTCCAGGTCGAGCCTGGATAGAAATTCTAGTAAGCACTCACCTCGATCGTTTACATCGGAGCTTCCCCATGCGACGTGGTGGGCGTTTGCGTCACATCCGACAACAAGCGGCAGGCTTTTGCTCCTGCAGTATTCTGCCAGGGCCGACACCTCTTGGGGGGACACATTCTATCTCCAGCGAAGTAGGCAGAGGCTATGACCGTGGTCTTTCCCTGCTTTGCTTCGGTGGTCGCTATCGCGACGCAGTCCCTGGAGAGAAATTCTGAAAGGATAGTATATTTAATATTCTTCCTTATCATTATACAGGCTCTGGGGAAGGCATGCCTTTGGTCCCAAATTACCGTGGATTCTCTCGTATACAGGCCCTTTATTCCCTCATTGCACCAGGGTTCCTGTATTAAAGCTAGTCCTAGGTGTTGTCGGGTGAACGTTCTAGCTAGGACGGCCGAGGCCGCCTTCGCATGATGAACGTTCACCTGGACTAGCTTGGTGCTTTTGATGACTGAGGGGGAGTCATCATTGCGCTGTAATATTTGCGCTATCTGGCGGAGAGCCAGGAATGCTCTCAACGCCTCCGGACACCAATTTGGTGTCGGCTTCTTCGTCCTCATGGACTGCGAGCTCTGAGGCGAGCTCTTGTGAGGACATGGGTACCTCTGCTTCCTCCACTACCTCCACGTCCTCTACGGGGGATTCCCCGTCGAGCTCCTTGTCCTCAGCGACGTCCTCAGCGTCGTCCTCCTTCTCTGTGAGGGGTTCCTCACACGGAGACTCGCTACTTTCCGCTTCGGCGGGGGGTTCTGCCTCCGTCTCTTGCTGATGGGTCTGTCCAGCCAGCTTCGCGGTCTTCTTGAGACCATGTACGGGGATCTTCCCGTACCTGAAGTTAAGCTGGCGACCCATCGAGACGATGGCCTGCATCGAGACTTCGTCGATGCCAATGACCATGAGGGCTCCGCCCCCTTGGTCCTTTCGTGACTTGACCCGCCACATGTCTGTCACAATGTCGTTCTGGTTCCTCAGCATTGTGAGGGCCCATTCATCCGCTTTCGCGGCACTCCTTGGGAGGAAGACGGTAATGTAATGGGGCGAGGGGATATTCTCTCCCATTTTACCGAGAAGGGGTACTCCCTTCCATTCTGTCAACCTTGACACGTTGCTCATCAGCCACTCCGCGGTCGTCTCATCGTTGCAGTCGATGATTAGATGACCCGGCCGGAAATGGATTCCTGAGAAGCTGATGGGCGTATCCCAACATGCCAGGAAGACTTCCTCCAGTATCGCCTCCTCAAGTGCAGACAGCTCCTCATGATTGAGGTTGACCTGAGGGTAATCCTCAGGCACTACTGCTACCCTCACCTTTTTCGCAACGTCTGCATACGTTGCTTGGGGTGGAATGGGCACTGAGGGGGGAGTTACTGCCCTTTCTTCACTGCCAGTTGCAGCAGCCTCTGCTGCAGCTCTGGACGTGCCGGGCCCGCCGTTCGCGTCTTCCTCATAGGCTACTGCCTGTGAGGGGTGCTAGCCCTGCTGTGCACTGACGCTTCGGCGTAGCTGTAGGCGGTGTTATGTCCGCGCTGCTTCTCTTTGGGGCAGGGGTGTGTGGTTGCCCCTCTGATGCCCCAGTTCGAGGCTCCTTTGCCATCCGGAGGGCTTCCTCCGGTGTGTGGCCATGCTTGAGGTATCTCAGGTACCACTTGATTCTGGAGCCACAGAGGCCTCGACGATTTGGGTCATCTAGGCCTCCTGGCTGTCCTCTTGCAGGGAAGGAGTCCTGCTTGGAACGTTTGTCCCCATTGGGAGGTGGCCTTTGTCCTCCAGAGGAGGCGGGGCGTGTTCCCTTTGGGGGGAGGGGATGGTCCCTCTTTGTTCCAGTGTTCTCCCCTACCGCAGGAGCTCGGTAGGGACCCCGTGGTGGGGTTCTGCGCACTGGTGCGCGTCTCTCGTCTCTCACGAGGCTTGGACGCTCCCGGTCCATCTGCCTCTCTTCAAACTGTCTTGCGACAGTGGTTGCAGGGAGATCCTGCTGAAATTTTATACTGCTGGTTTTCTTCATGCTTGAAGTTCCTTTTTATTGGGCTGCTATATGGTCGGCCACCGGCCGAGGCCCACCAGTGGCAAGGCTACTTAGAACAGGCGGTCACTTGCCTGACCCCACCGTTCGAGACTGGACTATTTGTTACCCGGGCCTCCAGCCAGGCTGACTCTCGGCACGGTCCGAGTGACACCTTAGTCCGGCCCGGTGTGAGATGTGCGGGATAGGATAGGGGTAGGTATAGTGTGGGAGTTGGGTGTGTGTGAGGCTACTTATGGAAGGCGGCAACACAAGCGCCTTGTCGGTGCACTACGGCGTGACACCCGCTGGCTGTCCGGGACTGCTTATTTGTGGGGTAAACCCACTTATTCGCAGTTAACCTCCATAAGAAGGCCTTTCGCTATCCGCAACCTGCGACCCGTCCGATGGCCCAACAGCTAGGCCCCCCTAAAACCATCTCACAAGTTCTTTGGGACGGACTGAGCTTAGTAACTTCTGCATTTATTTCTAAGCGAAGAATAATTGCCTACAAACACGAATTTTAAACTTTTAAATGGGTGGCTCACAGCCCCCCACAAATTTTCAAATTGTCAACAAATCACTTTTTTCAATATGAAATAAAAAAACCCCAAAAATTTATTTTGTAAAACTACTGAATGATCTTTGTTGCTTGGCACCTGTTATCGATTTCGCTTATAAAATACCGTCATATTTGTACAATTTCTTATTTTATTTATATTTTATTTTCGATTTTTTTTTACTTTATTTATTTTATTTAATCTGGGCGCGCACAATGAAAGAAAAATTGAAAAACTTGTTCCAGAAGTGGGTTAAAATACCTGTTGCCTAAATGGAAGAAACAAAAGGAATTAACAATTAATTAATAGTTAAAGTCGGCTCTAACCGACTTCGATATACCCGTTACTCATGAAAAAACATGTTTAACAGTATTCCTGAGTTCCTTAGGGTGACCATCCGCAAAGTATGCAAAAATTTTTTAGGGTGGGAGGGGTAGCGGGGTGGGCTTGGTTCACTTTTTTGCTTATAACTTGAGAACCGTTCATCCGATCTTTATTATTTCTTCGACAAATCTACACATTTTGCTAATTACTAACTATCTCCAGAGGTTACATCTATCTTCAAAACTGTAGGAGATATAACGTTCTTTCCAAATTGCGGGGGCGGGAGAGGGCGTGGCCAAAATTTGAAACAAACTTGATCTGCGTGCAGATTAAAGAAGCATTTGTTTCTTACATGTCAAACCTCTATCTCTTACCATCTCTGAGATCTAGGTGTTCATACAGACAGACGGACGGACGGACGGACGGACGGACAGACGGACAAGTCTATATCGACTCGGCTGTTGATGCTGATCAAGAATATATATACTTTATATGGTCGGAAATGATTCCTTCTGCCTGTTACATACATTTGCACGACTTTAGTATACCCTTTTTACTCTACGAGTAATTGAAAAATTGAAAATCGCTCAGCAGATACTCTTTAAATTTTTGTATCCATTTTGGAAAAAGTGGTTCCGAGATAGTCGCATTTAAAGTTTCGACATCTGTTTTCGATGAAATAAAAATTACTTTTAATAAATGTACAAATTGGATTTGGTGCATTTGGGTGTCAGCTTTCACCGAAAAAAAATTATCTAAACAGTTCTCAGAAATTTGCGTCGAAGTGCGTCAAGACATCGTAAAAAATAGAATCTCCAAAAAGTTTTATACATTTTATAAATATTTATAAAGTTTTTGACCAAAAAAGTGAAAAATCTAAGAATTTCTAAAAAGGCGAGGGTCGATGAAAACAATTTTCTTATAAAAGGGTCGGGAAAAATAACTGTTTTTGTGTATTTCTGTAAAACTGAGTTTCGGATCTGCTTGAAAGTTTTGCAGGATGTTTATAAGATCCTAATAGAACGTTTATGCGAATAAAAAAAATAGAGGGAAGCTAACTTCGGCTCGACCGAAGTTTATATACCCTTGGAGCATAATATATGCCTGCCAGTTTGTTATATGGCAACTATACGATATATTCATCCAACTTTGAGACATTGTCGATTGGTATGACATCCAAGGCACAGGCTCCTACAGCCCTCCCTTATTATTAGGGCGAGAATCTTAACCTTGCCATGCATCCTTATTTCTTCTTTCCGTTTGAAACTTTTCTGGGACCAGTCTATAGCTCAACATTTGTTGCACGGATTGGGGAAACCCAGATAAAACCCAACCAAGCTATATTTATTACTCCTCTTACTTGTCCCGGTCTCCTGTTCCAGAGGCTGGGGTCCTTGCCGGTATCTTTTTTAAATGGCTCACATTTCGCGTTACTGTACGTTGCCCATCGGACAACTTCACGATGCTCCCGTCCCTCTCCGAAACCTCATATTCCTTTGCGTCAAAGTTCGGAATAAGTTTGTGTGGGAACACTATGTTTTTATAAGCACTCAATCCCCCACCTCTACGGTACTTTCCTTTGCCCCTCTCCTTTTGTCCGCGATCAGCTTTCCTTTTGTTTGTGGATCAAATCTCGATCTCTTTCTGCTGAGTCCGAGTATTCTCCCACCACATCCTGAATCCCGGGGATCTTATCCTGAATCACCCGGTTGAACATTAGTTCTGTTGGCGGGTTACCGGTAGTGCTGTGTGGTGTCACGTTGTACATCAGTACAAATTCTTGAAGTGCTTCCTTATAATTTCTCTTTTCTTGGAGTGTTCGATTTTCAACTGCTTCACCAGAGTGCGGTTCATCCGTTCCACTTCCCCGGTGATGTTTTTAGTTGTTGTATACCATTAACTCTGCAGTATTCTTCAAATTCCTATCTAATGAACTGTCTCCCGTTATCAGTTCTTAGCTGTTTTGGAAACCCAAGCCTACTGAATCTGTCATTCCTTTTATCGATAATTGACGAGGATGTGATTCAACGTATCAATCTACTGTCCATATACCTTGAACAGTAGTCGATTAGCACTAGAATGTATTAGCCGTTCGACAGTGGTCCGAGCAAATCTGTCGCAACGCATATCCACAGGCCTGTTGGGTGTCCTGTCCTGTTCATCGGTACCGGATTCTCTGCTTGTGCCACGATGATACAATCCATGCATTCCCTTACTTCCTTCTCTGCCTCGCGGTCTATCAGTGGCCACCACACATTCGTCCTTAGTCTCCGTTTCATCGCTGTTCCCCCTGGTTGTCCTTCGTGAGCTAATTCGTTGACAGTTCAAACCAGAATGGATATAGCCTATTCGATGTCACTGACTCCCAGTTATTTCCGGTTAGACAGGACATTGCGTCCATTATCACTTCGTCTCGTGTCGTCTCCTCAGCTACCTCCGTTATTGAGAATAACACTGGAATATCGCCTGCCACAACATGCAGAACTCCTTGTTCGCCCCTTTCATCAAAAGTACCTGACCCAGACAGTTGACAAAGTCTTGACAGCGAGTCCGCTATATTCTCCTTTCCTCGTTTGTAAACAACTTTACTTTTCTATTCTAGCCGGTGGCTTTGATGTCGGCTTGAATATCGCTTCCAAAGGTTTGTGGTCAAGGCTAAACTCTCTTTGTCGGTCTGGGAATACCGCTGTGAATACCTCTGGCAGACTTTTTGCTCGCGAATGAGATAATAATTGGATCGACCGACTCTGAGTATTGCACCAGGACTGCCCCCAGAGCCACCGGACTCGCGTCGGCAATTAAAGCCGTCCTCGCCTCTGGCTTGAAATACGACAGCCTCGTTATATCTGCCAGCTGTGACTTAAGTCCTTTAAATGCCTTGCTCTCTTCTGCCCCCCAGATAAACTTATTTCCTTCCTAAGTAGCTTCCTTAACGGCTCTGTGCAATCAGCTAAATGTGGTATGAACTTGCCCACATACGTCACCAGGCCTTAAGAAGAAAAGAATTCATTAAGTGTTTCCACCAACACCTTACAAAAGTCATTCTCCAGTTCTGCATCGCATTCCTGCAGTGCTCAACTGCGAACCACCCAGATGCAACATCAAATTCTTTTTCTCGACTACCGACGTAATCTCCTCTGCCTCAATATAAATCATGAATGACCGCAACCATTTCTCCCACTCTCCACGCAGCATGGACTTCTCCATCGCCTCGCACTGTAAAGATTAAATCACACCCGCCATGACTTTTACCTGTAAATATAAATGATTAGTACTTGTATTGCAAATTTTTCGTCCGACCGCAATATTATTGCATTGGCCATCGGGACGATTTAACCTACACTCTACCGAACCCAAACGGGACACGGTTTTAAAACATGTGAGTCACCTCACAATCTCGAAGTGAAACGGAGGATTTTTCTTCTGTCCGACCGCAATGTTATTGCAATGGCCATCGGGACGATTTTCTTCGGCAAATAGTGAACTACTTTTCACTTGCATGCCGCTGTCCGACCGCAATGTTATTGCAATGGCCATCTGGACGTGATTCTTCGGCAAATAGTGAACTTCTTTTCACTCGCATGCCACTCATCCGCATTCCTCTCGGCAAATAGTGATCTACTCATCACTCGCATGCCACCCACACTCCTTATTACTTGGGTAGGAAAGCTCCTTCGACGGAGAATCCAACCCCGGTCTCTCTCCTGCCGAGAAACGTAACCTTCTCTCCAATCGAACACCGGTCCATGCAGTTTCTGTTCCACGTGTACTGTTAAACGACAGTTCTCGTAGGCGCGATTTAACCAAACACTCGCGATGTCCGAAAGACCAAATAATATCCAAAATTAATACAGAATTTTGTTATTGTTTTTTTTTTTTAATCCTTTTCGCCAGTGTAACGACCCGTATCCGCCCAGTAAATGTACACAATACTTTGTAGCTCTCGGAATATATTTAGCTCGTTCTCGCTCGAAGTCTACGATTCAACTGAAATCTAATTCATACACAATCGACAGCCTTGTGGTCTTGGTATGACTTCCAAGGCATAGGCTCCTACAGCTATATCAACTCCGCTCGTCATGCTGATCAAGAATATATATACTTTATGTGGTCGGAGATGCTTCCTTCTATGCGTTACAAACATCTGAACAATTTTTAAATAAACACTTTCCAAGGGTATAAAAAATGAAAAAAAATTTTCTCAAGTTATTCAGTACACTTAAAACAAACGTGCACCTACCGGAAAAATAAAAAAAAAAAAATTTTAAAAAGCTGCCGTACAAAATTTTTTTAAATTGATATTTGAGATTAATTAAAAAAATTTAGGAAAAGATTGTATTTTAAGATGTTTTTATGTGCTTATTCTGCTATGCCCTTTGCAGCGTTGGCGATTTTCACGTTTTCGGTCTGAATCAGAAACGGTAAAAAAAAATCACATTTTGGCAGGGCATATGTTTGTTAATGCATATGTAAGTATGTGTGTGTCAAAACAAAAATAATTATAAGGAATAAAATAGTTTAAGAATTTACTAATAATGCTGCCATATTTAAAAGATTTACTTTAATCCAGAGCGGGCAAACAAACGAAACGTTTAACGAACCGTTCGCGAAAGCCAAGGAACGATTCATTTCTTTTGTAGCTGTTACCTCTAGTGAGGGAAAACGAAACCACTAACTTTATATTGCCGAAGAACGCAAACGAAACGATTGGAATATTGTTCTTCCGAAAGCTGCACTGCCTTGAAACGTTTCGGAACGACAACAACAAAGCTGAGAGAAACAAAGAAGTAAGCAACAGAAAAAAACAACAACAATACAAATACAAATACAAATAGAGCAGCAAACGTTTCCGAACTATTCGCGCTCGTTGCATATCGTTCCGATTCCCTTTGTCCGCAAATCAAGATGAGAGCATTTCGCTTTACGTTTAGTTTGCGTTCACGAACGCAAACTGAACAGAACTCATTTTGTGTTACAGTTACTTTTGTCGGGTTTTGTTTGTGTTTCGCTCTGTGCAAAGAACGAAACGAAACGATTCAGAAACGTTTCGTTTCGTTTGTTTGCCCGCTCTGCTTTAATCCGCGGTCCTAATCTCGGACTACCAAGAAACGAATTTCCTACGAATGCACTGCTTTCTAGGATAAATAACTTCTTGCATTGGTGTTTGTATTGGAGTTTAAGACATGATTCCGCAATGGTTCGGCAATAGCCAAAGCCCGCGATCCTAGAACAAGCTTGGATAGTCGCTGATTGGAGGGTCAGTCTTTAAGAATGGAAATAAATTTTATAGAAAAGATTATAGATAGCAGAGCTTGGGCGGCTGTGAATTGCTAAGCTTTACCTATGAAAAGGCTCCACCAGCCAACCTTAGAAAACTCAAGCTGGTTTGATCAAATCTAGAAAACAAGATCACTAGCCCCATGGTTGGGCGCCAAATTATGTAACATCCAGTCTTACCGCTTTGGCCAGCACAATCCTTGTGGTGCCAACTTTGGGCGATAACTACCCTAAACGCTAGACTTTCATTGTCCCTGGCACATCTGGTGACAGTTGATGCGCACCTGTACAAGATCCTGAATGTAGGGGATAACACTGAACCATGTAGGACACTGTTGTAATGGGGAGTGGGTCGGTTGAGACTTCTGGCAAACGAGTAGCAGTCAGCCTGTGGGGGGTTCTTTGACTTTCACCCAACAACACCCTCACTATATATTTAATTAAGTCCCGAGCGCACTTTTTATTGCATAACTATACAAATAATAAAATATAGATAGATAGATAAAGATGAATTGAAAAGTAAATACACCGGACTCGCACCAAATGATACACTACTGAGATGGTATTGTAGTGTGGTATTATAGTAGCGAGTTTTGTGGTGATCCAAGAATCTTTATTAAACAGAAGAAAAACATGCACGACTTCTTGTCGCGGCGGTCAGAATGGAAGAGGTACACAAAGTGATCGACATTCGATATACGATACATATTGCTCACAGGCAATCGATGAGTATGCTAACTTAACACTAGAGGGCTGACGGCGTTGCCAGATAAACCATATTTCTAGCTCTCCTTCTCAACGCTGTTTGTCAACTTTTACAAAATCAAAGAAGTTACTTTACTGCAGACCCATCATGTTGATGCACTTCATATGCTTTACTTTACATAAATTCTTAGTAAGTACGTCTGCCATCATATTTTCAGTTGATACATAATCCAAATTAATGACCCTATTCTTAAACATATCTCTAATATGATGGAACTTTATGCCGATGTGTTTGCTACGCGCATGGAATGTGGGATTCCTAACCAGACATTGCGCGCTTTGATTATCGCTATATATATTAACCGGAGGACTATTACCAAGACCCATCTCGCTTAGTAATTTTCGGATGTACGCAGCCTCCTTAGCCGCAGACGAGAGCGCTACATACTCAGCTTCGGTTGTACTGAGAGCCACCACGGATTGTTTCTTCGACTCCCAACTAAAAGCTGCTCCTGCCGCAATAAATGTCCACCCAGTAAAGGACTTTCGGTCTGAGTTGTCTCCAGCCCAGTCGGCATCCACATAGCCGTAGATGGGCTGACCAGTCCTCTTATAGGACAACTGGAACTCCTTTGTGCCTTGCAAATACCTTAATACTCGCTTTGCACCCACCATATGTTCCTGGTGTGGATCTGAATTCCGTTGCGCAAGCTTCGCCATGGAATGTAGGATATCCGGCCTTGTAGTTATGGCCAGATACATGAGTGAGCCTATCAGGGACTGAAACTCGACCTGATTTGCCCCAAGACAATCTTCCTTGTCACAGCGTACCTGATAGCCAGCTTCAAGAGGTAAAGCGTTTGCCTTACAATTCTGCATGCCATAATCAGCCAGAAGCCCTTCAATGTACTGCTTATTCTCAACTCGTACATTACCATTTTCGCCATCACGATCAATTTCCATCCCTAGGAAATGCTTCCATCCACCACATCGAAGCTTTTCGATACGAGACACTTGATTTCATTCAAGTCCGCTTTTGTAGAGCTTGCCACGATCAAATCATTAACATACACCACGATGAAATTCATCCGGTTCCCTTGACCACATGTATATATGCAGGGTTCACTAAGGCATTGTGAAAACCCCATCTTCAAGATGACATCGTTCAGCTTGCTGTTCCACTCACGAAAACTTCGCTTTTGGCCGTACAACGATTTGTGCAATTTGAGCACTCTTCCAGGGTAGTTCTTGTCGACGAATCCCTCAGGTTGAAGCATGTAGACAACGTCATGCAGTTCACTGTTAAGATATGCAGAAGATACATCAAGCTGATGCATGTACATACCATGCTCGACGGCCAAAGCAATGACCATCCTGATCGACGAGTATCTGCGACTGGCGAAAACGTCTCCGTGTAATTAACGCCATATCGCTTTCCACAGCCTTTAGCGACTAGCCGGGACTTCAAGCGTTCGACATTTCCATACTGGTCACGCTTGACTGCGAAGACCCACTTGTCTTCAGTGATCATCGCATTTAAGAGTTGATACTCCTTCCGAGGTCGTCCTGGCAATCCAGTACGCACTATCTTAGGACGCCCAGGACCTTTTCTCACACCGCCTTCATGCTCTACATGTGCATCTAGTTCGGCCTCTATATGCAGCTCCTCGGCAGCTGCATCTTCTTCAGGTTGTCCGCCTCCAGCAGTTGCAACCTCATTTGGCAGATCTACTTGCGGGTGATTCTCTTCTTCAATCGATAGGCCGCAGCAGTCTCAGAGTAGCCGACTAGAACATACTCTTTCCCTTTTGGCAAAAATTTTCTGTGATGTGTCTTGTCCAGTGCAATAGCCCTTGTGCCAAAAATTCTGAGGTGATACACACCTGGCTTCTTTCCGAACCAAGCCGCGAATGGGGTCTTGTTCGGCAACGATGATGACTCCGATCGATTTCTCAGATATGCTGCAGCTGCTACGGCTTCCGCCCAGAATGCCTCATCCAAGCCAGCGTACTGTAACATACTACGTGCCATTTCCACAAGGGTTCTATTTGCGCGCTCCGCCACTCCGTTTTGTTGAGGAGTATGTGACACTGTAAGCTCTCTCTCTTAATGCCATTGCTTACCAAAAAACTCTCGAACGCACCGCTTAAATATTCGCGCCCACTGTCGCTTCGAAGAGATTTTACCATTTTACCTGTTTGTTTCTCCACCAAGGCCTTAAAGTCTTTGAACTTTTGAAATATCTCATCACGAGTCTTCAGGAAACAAACATAAAAATATCGCGATTTATCGTCTATAAATGTCGCGAAATATCTAGCACATCCGTTTGAGGTTCTGCTCATTGGACCACATATGTCCGTGTGTACACGCTGTAACACATTTTTCGCGCGATTTTCTGCAATTCTTGGAAACGGTTTCACTGTTATTTTACGTTTCACACACATGATCTCGCATGTCACATTGCTTCGTTTTCAATCCATGCACCATATTGTTCTTAATCATTTGGTTCAGGCTTCCAAAATTTAAATGACCGAATCGCTGGTGCCACTTTATAATTTCCGAATCATTTACCTGTGCAACGAAACATGCCCTTTTCTCGTTATCGAACAAGAATAAATCGTTTTGCTTGCTAGTAATCAGCACAATTTCACCTTTTTCATTTTTTACACGTGCAGTCTTTTTCGCAAAGTCGAGACTAAATCCCTTATCAAGGGACCTGGATATGGACACAAAATTACACTGCAAGTCTTTTACAAACAGTACGTCCTCAAGATCAATCGTACTTTTCTGCCAGCGTAAACACACAGTCCCGCATCCCTCTGCCACAATACTGTTGTTGCCCGCCAAAATTATTTTTTCTTTGTGCTCTCTGAAAACTCGCCCGATCGCAACACAAATGCGTGTTGTCCAGACACCAAACGTCTTTCCCGCGTTCACCGAATTTTCGCGTTCCCGCCGAGAATACTGAGTATGAGCGCTTTTACTCCTTCTCGTTCTTGCCAAACTCTTTCGTTTCGTTTTTTCCTTTATCGCGACAGTTTACTGCGATATGACCCTCACGGCCATACGACCAACACACTCTTTGGCTTTTTGATTTATTTCTTATTTCACTTTTCTTGCCCGCCCGTTTTTCGGTATGCGACGAGAATATTTTGTGCTCTCCATTTTCTACATGTTCGTCCGATTTTCGCCGTTCGCCTTCTCTCAGTAATTTTATTTTCAGCGAACTCAATGGCGGTAATGAGTCGCGCGTCTCCTAAACAAAATTCTCGAAGGCGTCACTTAAACTTGACAGCAAAAGTATAACCAAGCACTCATCAAGTAACTGTACCCCGATCTCGTTTAACTTTTCGAGAACTTCGCAAAACTGATTTATATGAGCACCAATACTATCGCCTTCTTTCATTTTCATGCGAAGTAACTGTCTTAGCAAACACACAAGGCGCGCAGGTCCCGTTGGCCGCTTTGCTGAAGCGTGTCCCAAGCATCTGCTGAGCTGACACAATGTTTCACGTTGTTAATTTGGGACGGTTTTATACAGAACATTTTAGGCCGTCTGTAACTTTGCACTTCTTTATTATTGTATGCTGTCGGTTGGCTAGCCAGCATAGAACTGATTCGCTCGCGTACACATATGTACACTAGGTCGGACATTTTATATATGGAAAAATGTAACGTCATACTGATACCCGCTTAAACGATGCATATTTGTGTATAAAACGCATAGCAAAAAAAATTTTTGAGAAAAAATAAGGTTTAGGGTCTGCGACTTGGACTTAAAGTTTATCACTCATACGAACTGTTGCCCATGCCTACATTTTTAATTTTTTAGTAGTTGGCGTAGACTTGGTTTGAAGTCATAACATTTGACAAAAAGGTACCATGACCAATAAAAAATGTTTTTTATATAACAGACACAATATGTAGGTAAATATAATTGGAACTTAATATATTTGGTAAAATTTTATATTACGGCAAAATTTCTACTATTTTGCGCTGTTTACTTCTAGATGAAAGTAAGTTTTAGCCATTCATTAAGAGGCTATCAATATATCTTTGAAGTCAGGTCCCACACTAAACTGAAGTGCTGCGCATCACAGTTGCAGCCGTTCCTGCGAATTGTCTACTTTTACAGGGCTGCTTATAGATAAGCTTCTTCAGGATCGAAAAATAATGCGGATTACTATGCTACTATGGGCAACAAATACAGGAAAATTATTCATAAATCAAAAACTCTTTATTTAATATTGTCAATTTATTTCATTCCCTTGAAAGTAACCTCCCCCTACTGCATTACACTTGTGCCAACATTTTTTACAATTTTGTTTGTGTTTGTAGGACAATTTTAAGAACATGCTGCAAAGTCTTCTTCTGGTATAGTCTTTCATTTCTTCTTCGTTTGGGGCTCTGTCTCTTTATCGATTCAAAACGGTGTTCACGGAGCGACCTCTTGAGTATATCGAATTGCCCATAGTAGCCAAAATGGAAACTCAATTTGGTTTTCACTGTTATGTCTGTAGTATCTGACTAGAAGGACAGTGCGTTCATGCGTACATGGCCCTTTGTTGAAACCCCGCTCGTTGACCATGCTGACTTTAACTTGCGAGCCACACTAGTCGCACTTTCTGAAATGGGCAGTCGTAAGAATTTAGTCCCATATAAAAGCGTGGAAAAAACGCATCTCTTCGTTGGAAATGGGCTTGCTTCGTCAAAATTTGGTCCTAGTCTACCAACCAAAAATACATTCGGTTCCAGCTCTATTTTTATTTGTTGTTCGATTAAATTCAAATTTGAAAACTTTTAAAATGATACGAAGAATTCGTCGACAGAGTTTCGATTCGGTGAACGGGTCGTATACGTAATATTTGTGGAAACTTTGAAGGCTTTTCACAGAGGTTAAAACATGATATACATTTTTTTGATTTTTTAATTCATTATGTACACCCTAAAAGTAATGGTTTAAGATGGTATCAGTTATATTTTTTATCGGCGTCCACCCTAATGTACACACATACATGCTTAAGTCTAGGTATACAATCATGGAAGCGTGGCGTTGCCAGCTTGTTGCGTTAACATAGTGCACATTGCAGTTAGGTGTAACTTAGTAACTACTTACATACTGCTTACATACTACAACTCGGCCGTCCTGACAACAAGGATCACCTGATTCTTTCGACTTTATGTCTGCTTCTTAATTTATATGTATGTGTCCTAGGCTCTTCATCAAAATCTGTATCGCTTACGTTTTCGTCAACATTCGTGTCTTCTACATCTTGATGTATATCTATCTCGCCTCCATTTTCATCCATATCTGATTCGATTACATTTTCATTCGTGTCTGTATTTTGCTGAAACTCATTGAGGTCCTGATTTGCCTCCGTTTCTTCTAATCCTAGTTTGTTAATCATGTCTACGTTCCCGTTGTCGATGTTTCCTTGGAACCAAAACTTAATTTTCGGTGAAGCCCAGATACCTTTGTATGGAACTTGTGTCTGTTGAAAACCCTCCACGTCTTTAACTACATACCTGTCGTTTTCTAAAACTTTGGTAATTCGGTATGGTTCTTTGTATTTCGGAATTAATTTTCTCGCAACTCCTAGACTGCTATCAAAAATTTTTATAACTACATAATCTCCGCTTTTATACCTTACTGTTTTTTTCCTTTTTGAAATAACATAATTCTCGTTATACTCCTGCGCTTTTCTTTGATTCTTTTGTGCATTCTCTCTAATATCTTGCAAATCTCGGCATTTTTCCTGTATTTCAGAGTTTTCTCTAATTTATTCTACAATTTTTCCTTTCTGGTTTACTCCAAATAACATAACGCTTGGGTGTTCATTAATCATTCTGTGCTTTTTATTATTTAACGTAAATTCTACTGTTTCTATGACTTTATCCCATCTTAAGTTGTTATCTGCATCTGCAAGTTTTGCTATCAAGGGCCCTAAATTTCGATTTACTCTTTCGACTTGCCCGTTTGCAAATTTTATGTGTTGGATATTATTGTCCTCGTAAATTGCGCAATGTCGTAAAACTTGATCCTCTATCTGAGACTATTTATCTTGGCCTGCTATAATACCGAAACTACTCCTGTAATGCTACTATAACCTCTTTTACTGCCGTGGTTTTGGCGGGGTGAAGTTTTACAAATTTGGTCGCTGCATCTATTACTACTAGTAAATGTTTCTTAGGTGTATTTCTATCTATTGGCCCGTAATGATCTATGTGGATCATTTCAAAAGGATTGTTCGATTTCGGTATGTTGTGTAAGTATCCTTCCTATTTCCCACTTTTCGTTGAAAAGGCTATACATTTCAAACAATTTCTAATGTGCTCCCCAACTTTTGTCCTAATATTTGGAAACCAGTAGCTTTTACCTATCAAATCTATAACTTTGTTGATGCCTATATGGCCCATTTCGTCGTGGTATTTATACAACACGTGCGATTTCATTGCCGCTGGAACATAAAATAATAACTTTTTATTCTCTAACTTTTTAAATAAGACTCCATTTCTCATTTCATAAAATTTGTGTTCTCCGTCTTGTAACTCTTTCTTCAAAATTATTATTTTCGGATCTTTATTTTGGTATATCACTAAATTTTCCTGAAAAGTATTTGTCTCTACTACCATAATTCTCAAACTTCTACTTAACGCATCTGCATGCTGCATCCGCTTTCCTGCCCTATGTTCTACTACATAATCAAATTTTGCATTTCGAGGGCCCACCTGGCAATTCTTGGATTCAATTCCTGCTTGTTTAATGTCATAGTCAATGAGTTGCAATCCGTGATGATTTTAAATTGTCTGCCCTGCAAATAGACACGAAATCTTCTCAAAGCATAAACTATCGCTAGTGTCTCCAATTTGTAGCTATGGAATTTTGATTCTGCTTCTGTAGTTCTTTTTGAAAAATAGAATACTGGATGCCATTTTTTGTCTTCCTTTTTCTGAACTCGTACTGCTCCGAAACCTAAAGCACTAGCATCGCAATGCAGTTCTGTCTCAGCTGTTGAATCAAATAAGGCTAAGACCGGTGACGCTAAAAGCTTCCTCTTCAAAGTTTCAAAAGACTGTAATTCATTCATTCCGAATACAAATTTTCTATCCTTTTTAGTCAAATCGTACAGTGGCTTCGCAATTATCGAAAAATCTTTAATAAATCGTCTGAAGTAAGAGCATAGCCCTAAAAAGCTTTGAATCGCGTGCACCTTGTTTGGAATCGGAAAATTTTGTATTGCCTCTAATCCTTTTTCGTCTGCACGAATACCTGGCTCATCTATATTGTACTCCAAATACTTGATGCTATTTTTCATGATCTCGCATTTATCTAATCGTAACTTCAGTTTATTATCAACGATTCTTGCCATAACTTCCTCCAAAATTCTTAGGTGTTCTGTTACATTCTCGGTGGCTATCATAATATCGTCTAGGTATATGATGGCCTTCCCTTGTTTCACTAAGTCTGCAAAAATCTTATTAATGAACATTTGAAAAACATGAGGAGCATTTTTCAACCCAAAAGGTTATCTTGTAAACTCAAATTGTCCGAACGGTGTAATAAATGACGTATACATCATGCTTTCTTCGCTCATGTGCACATGAAAAAAAGCGTTTTTCAGATCTAATTTTGTAAACCATTTTTTGTTGTTTAAACTCTCGAGTAAATCGTCGATTAACGGAATCGGATAAGTATGCTTTGCTGTGTTCTTTTTTAATCTCCTGTAATCTATACATAATCTTAATTCTCCCGCCTTTTTCCGAACTAAAACAATACGCGAAGTAAATTCAGACTCACTCACTCCGATGATGCCCTTCTCTAGTAACTCATCTAATATTTTCTGAACTTCTTGTTTCTCGCTGTATGTCAATCTACGAGGCGGACAATAAAAGGGTTTTTCATTTTCTAGCACGAGTTTCATCTCGTATTTTACTTTTGGTTCATTTGGTCGTTTCATTTTCACATAAAATTTCTTAAAAACTTCCAAGCACTTTTGCTTAATTTCTTCCTGAACATTCTCTCCAATCTGCAAGTCCAGTTCTGACCCATTTGGGCTAATATCGATACACATTATCTGTTGTTCGAAATTTTCTGATTGGTCAAACTCTTCATTTGCTTCGTTTTTTACCCCTATTTGGTCTTTTTCTGGAGTATAGCTACCCTTTGTTGACTTATTCGTGTTCTTATCTAATTTTAGGTTTCCCCATATTATTCTACTTTTTGTTTTCGACAGAAAATTTCTTCCCAAAATTCCAGCATTTAACGTTGTTTAGCTTTATTAATTTTGCATCCGCGGGGATGTGCTTTTCTTTAATGAAACTGATGGGGCTTCCTGAGTCTATGAGGCATTCTTTAGAAAATATTTTATCAGTATTTTTCTTTAAGGCGAACTTAAAATATCTTACATAATCGTTGGTTTTCTCCGTCTTAACGTCTTTTCCCGTCTTCTTGTACTGCCAACACTCAGAGACAACATGCTTGTCACTACCACATCCGTAGCAGGTGCCCGGTTGGCGTCTTGGCTTAGTGCAATCAGCAGCAAAGTGTCCAACACTATTACAATTGCAGCAGCGATCCGCCACTTTTTCTCCGACCGCCGATCGCGGCTTCTCCATTGCAGTCGATATGTGGTTCTGTGGCAACCTGCCGCGAAGTGACTGCATCAGCTGATTCCTCCCTGTGCAGCGTTGCATTGAGTCTTGAACTCGGATTTATTTGTCGGGTATCTTGTCGATAATGTGTTCGACCTGTTCTTCCTCATCCAGGCCCAGGCCAGCACTCAAATGTAGCTTTTCGTTATAATATTGATTGAATTCTTCTCTTGGCTGCCACTGCCTAGCCGTAAATTTTTTTCTCAATTCTTGCTTGCTGGCATGCAGCCACTGGTGCGCTCTGCCAGCCAATTTGGTTGCGAAAACTGCTCGAATAAAATTGTCGTCCAGATCGTATGCTGCTTTTAAATTTGTCAACTGTGTGGACCAAAATAGTGCGTCTCCAGCCCCATCACACTCGGCCAAATAACTGCAAACAACCTTAAATGTGGCTGCTGGCTTGGGTGCCTCGTATGTGGGGGTTGATTTTTCCTTCCGTATTACCTCGAGCTCTTTCTTTAGCAGCGCGTTCTCTCTTTTCACCAGCTCCAACTCTCTTAATATTAGGTGAATCTCTCTGTCGTCCCTCTCTTCATCTTCCTTCTCGATCACGTTCGTTTTCCTGTCGCTTGTGCTTTTTTTCTCTCCTTTTTCATTTGCACTTGCCTTCTTGTCCGCTGTAGTTTTTTTGAAGGCACATTTGCCCTCTGGAGTAACGGCATGCTGTTGCTGTAACATTTCCTTGTCTTCGTTATCGACGGTTACAGTAATTCTCGCTGCATTGCCCTTCACGTCTTGTGCCTTTACCTTTTCATCACGATTCTGTCCATTTTTGTCAACCTGCAATTTTTCATCGATCTGTAATTTTTTGGCTTGTCCTCTTGGTCAGTCTGCAATTTTCCATAAATTTTCTCTTCATTTTAAATCGGATCAGGCTTATTCTCAGCTTCTTTATCGGTCTGTAAGTTTTCTTGCTCTTGTATGTCCAATCTCTGTTGCTGGGCCAGTGTTAGCTTCTCCTCCGGCACGCTCGCCAAACGCCGTAGGAGTTGGCTCCGGTATCCAGTGGTGTCCAGCTTAAGAAGATCACACAACTTTTTCAACTCCAAGGTTGATAATTTATCCATGATGCGCGTGTGTAGGCTTGGGTAGTCAATTGTAATTTAAAAAAAAAATTTTGACAGTGTCCCGCTTCTGAGATTTTAGGCCGTCTGTAACTTTGCACTTCTTTATTATTGTATGCTGTCGGTTGGCTAGCCAGAGCCTTTTCATCTTTTGTGTCGAACGCAGCCTTTACTTCCGCACTGTCACTCTCATTCTTTACAATTCGACGGCACACTACTGCCCACAGATCCGCGAATATTAGGACACTTTTCATTTGCACTGCCCACGCGCTGTAATTGTCATCATCGAGCCTGTCGATGGAATTCATTGATGGATTCATTTTGACCAACTATTTACTGTTCTGTAAACACAAAGCCAACCTTGGCCTTACGTCCAGAATTTTCTACGCCGAGACAAATTCACGTTTTACCGTGTCCGAACACTTTCTGCCTTCCACTCAGTTCTCTACACGCGAAGCCAAACTTGGCCTTAAGCCGAGACAAATTCACTTTTTACCGCGTTAGAACACAATCCGCACAACTTCTGTTAACACTGGATTACGTGGGTAATCTTGATGCCCTGGGCCCATAACCTGTTCAGAGTTTTGTGGTTATCCAAGAATCTTTATTAAACGGAAGAAAAATATACACGACTTCTTGTCTCGGCGGTCAGAATGGAAGAGGTACAGAAAGTGATCGACATTCGATATACGATACATATTGCTCACAGGCAATCGATGAGTATGCTAACTTAACACTAATAGCAAAATAATATAGAATATAAGATTAGAGATTATTATATTTTTATGCTGAAATATGCGTTTATGCATTTAATTCATTAAGTTCAAAAGAATAATTTAAATTTTTTTGGCGTTTCTATTTTAATGCTTATCGTTGTATTTTTGTTGCATGAGAAGCATGTCTTCGAAAAAATGAGTTTAAAATTCAGTTTTGAAAAAGTGAACATATTCATGTGCCTCGCACTGTGCGATCATGTGTTGGTGCTAGGCTGACCATATTGAGTTTGTTCTTCTTCTTCAGCCAAAATTAATGCAATTTAAACAAACCACTTAAAACCGATCCACGGGTTCGGCACGCGAAATGATAAGACTCAAAACAAAAGTCAAGCTTGCCATCCGCAAACCAAATAAGTGGAAAAGAAAATGAGCAAATGAGTGAAACCTTGCCAATATTGGGAGCAAGCAAAAGAGCCGTTTGGTTGTTAATTGAATATTATCAAAACTCTGTTATTTGCGCTCTTTCTCTTCCAGCTGATTATGGTTTATAGTGTGGAATCAAATAAATATATTTTGGTTATTATACACTCACCCGATTGTATCCTCCAAAGGCCTTCGTGGTTACAGATGAATTTTGAAATTTTGCTTGATTTTTGGAAAGATATTAAAATATTATTTTAGTTGACACACACATTGGACAGTTTTTTTCTTTTGTTCCTTATTGAACCATTCATTGATTTGGTTGACACTTTCAACCCACTTTTAACGAGAATAAAATAGAAAATAATAGATATGCCACAACAAAAAAAATTTATGAAAATTATAAAAAAAACTAAATGCAAAAAGTTTAAATTTACTTTTTTATTTGGAGTTCTCTTTTCACCCTCATTCTTTGTGTTGAAATTGTTTTGTGAAGACTTTGTTTTGTGTTGAATTTGTTTGTGTTGAATTGACGGATTGTTGAATTGTGTTGTTGGGTGAAATGACTGTGTGTTTTATAGACGTGTCACCCTTCTATGTATTATTTGGCATTTCTTTTCAAACTAGCATTTGGTAGCAGGGTGTGTTTAAGCACTTTTTACTCACACATGTTGATGAATTTGGACGTGGATGTTCACTGCTTTTGGCACTTTTTATGTGGATGGTGTATTAATTTTTGCTGATGAATTGAGAAGGCTGTGGTTTCGATGATTAACGACGTTCTTTCTGTAGGTTTGGCAGGTTAGACCAGGCAGGTTGAACCACTTCTGAGGCTAGCACTTGAGACACAAGCCCTCGTCTCCTTCGCATCTCGTGCGAGAGGAATTGAGTTTTTTGGAGCTTTTACAGAGGTTCTTTGCTCAATGCCAGTCCAGTGGGAGAAAATATCTGTGAAGATGGGAGGTGATGCAACTTAGCGTTTGCTAATTTAGCTGAGTAAGGGTAACTTTTTTTACCTGAGCTGCTGCTCTACAATTATAAATGTATAATTTGGATGAACTTTGGATGTCTCTCGCGAAAAACTCGGCTCAAGGAAGGAAACCCATTTAGAAATGGACGAGTCTTAAATTTCAATAGAAAATCAACACTTACGAGATATTTTGGTTTGATTTTATATTAATTAAGACAAATAAATTCCACAGTAAGCCGGATAGCTGAGAAAATATAACTTTCCTCTTGACTTAAAGGTTAGACTTTATTTGATCTCACTCATTGGTTGACCACGTCTAGTGGAAAGGAACGCTCCCGGAAATTGGAAGTTGCTTTAAGCCTTGTGAGCCAAAAATTGAGTATGAGAACTGTCAAATTTGACATTTGTAACTCGCTCAAATGGGGGGAATTGTTTGTGCATTGCGTTGTAACGTAAGATATTTTTACATCGATTATTTAGCCGTTATGGTCACTAACTACATTGAATTTATTTGACAGAAAAATAAAGCACGAAACGTCTCAGCCATAGGTTAATAAGCAAAATAAATACTCATCTCAACGCCAAAATTATGTCAAGCTGAACTGTTCATCACAAATATATATACTTTATGTGGTCGGAGATGATTCCTTCTATGCGTTGCAAACTTCTGGGCAAAGTTATAATACACTTTTCAAGTATATAAAAATAACGTAACTTAAAGTGCTGTTAACGCCTCTTTTAAATTTTAAAATTTATTTCAATAAATGGGCAGGCGCACTTGCATATCCTCGGTGTCTTTGCTCGGATCTCATTGTGGTACACAGAATAGATAGATGTTGTGCCCAACTTAATATATATTGAGTCACTAGGTTCAAACTTAAAAATTGTACCTCTGACAGTTTTTCGCGGTTAAAAGAAGATGGAGGAGGAATTTGCCAAACCTGGAGCAAACCTGAACTGGGTACGGTATATACCTACATACATGCAAAAATTTGTGGCTCTACCTCCTATAGTCTGTGAGATCCACGCGTTTATACAGAGAAAAAGATAGTTTTTCGCAGTTAAGAGTAGGAGGAGGAGGAGGAATTTTCAAATTCTTAAACAAACTCGGTGTGAGTATAGTATTCACCTATATACATGCCAAAACTTGTGGCTCCATCAATTACAGTCTCTAAGATCGACGCGTTCATACAGACAGGCAGACGGACAGACAGTCAGATGGACAGACGGACATGTCTAAATCGACTCGACTGTTGATGCTGATCAAGAATATATATACTTTATAGGTTCGGAAATGATTCCTTCTCCCAATTACATACATTTGCACAACTTCATGATCCCCTTTATCCTATTTTCAATAAGAACATTGGCCGTACGTGGCCCAGTGGTTAGTGTGCTGGACTGCTGGGCGGGAGGTCGTGGGTTCGATCCCGCCTCTGAACATCTAATAATAAAAGTTTTTTTCTTTCTTTGGAAAAATAGCTTTTACGCATACGGTCACCTTCACCAGCTATTGGCGACAGCTGTGAAGTAACTAGCCATGAAAAAGCAAATTCTCAAACTTTGCCGTTCGGATCCGGCGTTAAACTGTAGGTCCCTTTCTCTTGTGCGAAAAATTTAAAGCACACACGCCAAGAGATTGAGAGAAGCTTGGCTGGCCCCGTTTGAGGAGCTGTATAGCCAACATTTACAATAAGAAGGGTATAATCAGCGGATCTCAAAAAGATTCCGACAGAAAAGCCTCCAAATGGCATTTTCTAGGACATTTCATAGAAGAGTCACACAGGTAATGTCGGATGGGGCAATAATAAAATATGTTATATAAGGAGTTGTTGCATTCGGTGCGATAGATATTCCGATAGGCCTGAAACATCATTTGAAAGTGCCAAGATGCGTGCGCGCACCCGATTAGCACAGTAGAGCCATCTGTATCACAAATTATGTTGTACCTTTAATGGGCCATTCGGGGGTTGGGGGGGTGTTCGAGGAGAGAGTAACATAAGAGATCAGACATCTTGCTCCCACTTGTAAAGTGGGAATCTGAAATGGACAGACTACTCCCACTCGCGAGGGGGATTATCGACAGATGAGAAGGCCGTGGAAACGGTCAATGACTTTTAGGCGTTGAATTGTAGAAAAGGGACCATTTGGGAAATGGCACGAAGGCTATATAGAGGGGATGATTCCGGTTGCCAAGGGCAGTAGAGTAACTGATGTAGCTGTGCGCAGACAGTTGAAAATCGTCTTCCGTTTTTCCTGGCAATTAGTTTTTTTTAACAAAGTTTTTGTGTTAAGTGCCGAGTAAATGTAAGTGTTATAGGAAGCCAAAGTTAATGTTTGCTAGTTTTCTCTAACGGTAATTATCTGTAGTGACTCGAGGATCAGCAAGGATACACGCTGGTACTGCATCCCCGCCGGTGAAAGAACTAGAGGCGAACTGAAAATCGCTGGTTAAACCCGAGCACACATTTCGACAACCAAAAAACCAGAATTTCAAAGGCACTTCGCTGGAGGCGACAGTACACAGACAGGAAGGTCGATTTTAGCATCCAGGAGGCACTACTAAAGAATTTTTCCGAGTGAGTTTGTTCGAATCGAGGATGGCCAAGCTCATATAAATCCGAGCCAGTGCCTCCCAAAGAAGACACCTGTGGCTAACTTGCATTCGCACTGCCAACAGCAGCTACTCTACAACATATAAAACCTCACATCTACGTCAAAATCGACATTTATCTGGCATCTACGCCTGGTTCGAAACTTTGCTATCTGAGCTAATGTATAGCTTGCTATACATACCTCTTGAATATCACCTGAAAAGTATAATAAAAAGGTGAGAACATTTGCTTATACTTTAAATTAATTTCGAGACACATATACACACACCCATGCTGTAAAAGCGAAACTAGTGAATCGGATTTCTTTCCACTGCCAGTACTTGTAGAGATTTTGATATTACCCCTATATATAGGGTAGGATAGGGGTTATTTATTTATATATTTATTTATTTATATACAATTTAATCTCTATATATATAAAAGAGAGTGTCCTGACTGACTGACTGATTGGCAATCATCGCACAGCCCAAACGGAAAAAGATAGAGGGCTGTAATTTTCACAGAAGTTTCCTTTGGTGGTGAAAGTGCGTACTAAGTCGGGGTTTTGGAAAATTCCACCCGGAAAAGTCGGAAAAGCTTCGGAAAAGTTTGTATGGGAAAAATGTTATTTTTTATCCGATTGACTTGCAACTTGGTTTGTAAGCTTAGTACGCGAAATAATTCGACACGTGTTTTTCCGATTTTGGAAAATCCGCCCACGACGAAAATAGCCGGAAAATTCTGCATAAAAAAAATTAGTTTTCATCCGATTGGCTTGAAACTCGGTTTGAAAGGAAAGTAGGTGAAATGAATTGAAATGTGATTTTCCGAAATTGGAAAATTTGACCCAACGGTCGGAAAATTCCCGGAAAATTCTACATGAAAAAATTTTTATTTCATCCGATTGGCTTCAAACTCGGTTTGAAAGGAAAGTAGGTGAAATGAATTGAAATGTGATTTTCCGAAGTTGGAAAATTTGACCAACGGTTGGAAAATTCCCGGAAAATTCCGCATGCAAACAACTATTTTTCATCCGATTGGCTTGAAATTCGGTTTGAAATTAAAGTAGGTGAATTAAATTGAAATGAGATTTTCCGAAGTTGGAAAATTTGCCATGACGGTCGGAAAATTCCCGGAAAATTCTGGATGAAAAAAACTACTTTTCATCCGATTGGCTTGAAACTCGGTTTGTAAAGACAAAATACGAAATAAATTGATATGTGATTTTTCAATGTCGGAAAGTCCGCCCACGAGGAAAATGGTCGGAAAATTCTGCATGCGAAAAACTATTTTTCATCCGATTGGCTTGAAACTCGGTTTGAAAGGTCAAAATCGGAATTAATTTTCTGGTTTATGTAGTGGGCCAATTTGTGTTAAATTTGTTAAGTTACCTTTTATGGGTTGTTATGGCCGTTGTGGTTCATGAAAATAAAATTATTTTATTTTATTCCCATTTTTCTCCTACGCGTTTCGACGTTTGTAACGTCTTCTTCAGGGAGTCTGCATTTTATTTTTTCACAAAAAACATATAAATAAGGGAAGAAACATATGTTACATATACTTTAACCTAATAACACAGATATATTCACACATACATACATAAATTATTTTTGGTCAGAAATGTTTTGTTTGTCTGATTTTAATCCTATTATTGCCTCTTTCCATCCTTCTGGTGTTATCCGTCGTCTATTTGTGAATTTGTCAAACATTTCCTTGTCATCTGTTGTTTTTGCCACTTTTCATTTGAAATTAATGCCGCATAAATAAAATTTGTTTCCTGTACGTCTTCTTTGAAATTAAGTGAGTTTGTGCCTCTTTGCTGGATTCTTAGGCTTTCTAACATCATACGCGTTCGCTCTCTTCTCTCTTTGTCAAGTATGTTTACATTGTCAAAATCAGCTGTGTGTCCCGTCTCTGTTAAGTGTTGTGCTAGTGCTGTTGTGGTCTTTTGTTTTTCCGCGTCTCGTCTATGTTCCGTTATTCTCGTTGAGAGTGCTCTCTTCGTTGTTCCCACGTATACGCCAGAGCAGCTCTCTCCCTCTCTTCCAGTGCATCTTATTTCATATACTACGTTCTGTTGTTGTTGTTTCTCAATTTTGTCTTTGGTATTGGTGAATAATCGTCTTGTACTTGTGTGCGCTTTGTATGCATATGTTATGTTGTTGGTGTCTTTTGGCATTATTTTCGCGATCGTTTGTTTGTTTGTTAAATTGTCAACATATGGGACGCTGATGTATTGGCGTGTTGCTTCTGTGTTTGATTTGTTTATGTTTTTATTTTTCCCTTTTTGATTTATTACATCTGTTATGAGTTTGTCAATCAGATGTTCTGGATAGCAGTTTTTTATTAAGTTTGACTTTATTTTTATGTATGTTGCTGGTTTGAAACTTTCATCACTCAAGGTATATGCTGTTCGTATTATATTCCTAACTGTGTTTATTTTTTTTTTTTTTTTGGCTTATTGGCTGGTTTGAGTGGTAATTCATTATTCTACCAGACGCTATTTTCTTTGTGTGCCAATTGAACTTCAGAGATTCGTTTTCTCTGATGAGTTCCATATCTAGAAAGGCTATTTTGTTGTGATTTTCCTTTTCTATGGTGAATTGAATTCTAGGGTGTTGTCTGTTTAAAGTCTGCATGGTCTTATCTATGTCTTCACGTTTTATAATGCAGATTATATCGTCCACATATTTTGATATATGTTTTATGTTAATGTTATTCCCTGTTAGATCCTTTATTGCATCGTCAAGGATTTTGTCTAAGACAATATTGGCGATTGTTGGAGAAAGTGGGTTGCCCATTGGCATACCATATATTTGGTGGAACACGGTGTCGTTATATGTCAGGTAGTTGTTCTCCAGGAGTATAAAGTCCAGAATTTCCTTAAATTTTTGTTTCGGTACTGAGGTGTGGTGCGATATGTCTGTCCATCTGTTCATGATGATCTGTATTGCAAGATTGACTGGAATATTGGTGAAGAGTGATACAACATCAAAGGATACCAATATTTCATTTTCGGACAACGTTGTATATTGAAGCTTGGTTTTTAACTCCGTTGAGTTTTGGATGTTGTATTCTTCCGAGGTTATGTTTTTGAGAATACTTCCAATATGTTTGGCTAGCTTATAACATGGGACGTAAGTGGACGCTGCAATAGGTCTGAGGGGTATGTTCTCCTTGTGTATTTTCGGTAGTCCGTAGATCCTTGGTGCGATACCTCCAGAGCAGTATAGTTTTTGTTTAAGCTTGGTATCAATATAGTTTTGTTTATATAGTGTGTTGACTATTGTATTATTTTTCCGTACTAATTGTTGAGTCGGGTCAGTTCTCATTGTCTTGTATGTCGTCTTGTCGTTCAAAAGGATTTTCATTTTTTCGTGATAGTTGTGATATTTTTGTACATTGCGACTGTTTTGTTCCCTTTATCTGCCTGGGTTATTATAATTTTGTCCTGATGTTCTTTAATGATTTTTTCCGTTGTTTCCGCTATTCCTAGTATAAGTTTGTCTTTTTGGTTAATTTTTCGTGTATTTTTAAAATTGTTTAATCTGGATGCCAGTTTGCCTCTTGTAATGTCCCTTTGTTTTTCATCTTCAATTGTTGTTATACCTTGTTCTAAATCCGCTATAATATGTATTGGTGATACATTCCTATTTGTGATCGGTAGGGCAAATTTGGGACCTAGTGATAACAGCCATTGGCTCTCCTGTGGGAAATACACATCCGTTTGATTGATGAACCAGTCTTTATTTAGGCTTATGTTGTGTGTTTTCATTAATTCTGTTTTTTCCTTTGCAATTTTCCTTTCAATTCCTTCGTCTGTTTTTGTTCTGATTCTCTGGTATGCTAGTTTTTGGTCCTTCTCAAGTTCTAACAAATCTTGCCTCTCCATAGTTTTCTTTAGTATTTGGTATTGATGTGTTTGGGTTTTGTTTATGACATGAATTTGTGTCTGGGTTTCCTTGATCTCTAAGTTTTTTCGTTTTTATTTTCCGATGATAGAAATACCGCCGGGAAGCCCACTGGGAAGTGGTTGGGAAGTAAATGGGATGTGGGTGGTAAGTTGTTTAGGAAGTGGGTGGTAAGTGGATGTAAAGTGTGTGGAATGTGGCGGGAAGTTGGAGGGATGTGGGTGGGATGTGGGTGGGATGTGGGCGGAAAATTGGCGGGAAGTGGGTGGTATGTGGGCGGGAAGTGGCTGGGATGTGGGCGGGATGTGGGTGGGTTTTGGACGGGAAGAGAGCGGAAAGAGGGTGGTATGTTTGGCGGGAAGTGGGTGGGATGTGGGTGGGATGTGGGCGGGATGTGGGTGGGATGTGGGCGGGAAGTGGACGGGATGTGGACGGGAGAGGGTGAGAAGAGGGTGGGAAGTGGGTGGTATGTGGGCGGGAAGTGTGTGGGATGAGGGCGGAAAATTGGCTGGAAGTGGAAGGGAAGAGGGCGGGAAGTGGGTATGTGGGCGGGAAGTGGGTGGGATGTTAGCGGGAAGTGGACGGGAAGAGGGTGGGAAGTGGGTGGTATGTTCCCCTCACATGAAGTGGGTGGTATGTGGACGGGATGTGGGTGGGATGTGGGCGGGAAGTGGACGGGAAGTGGACGGGAGAGGGTGAGAAGAGGGTGGGAAGTGGGTGGTATGTGGGCGGGATGTGGGCGGGATGTGGGTGGGATGGGGGCGGAAAATTGGCTGGAAGTGGTCGGGAAGAGGGCGGGAAGTGGACGGGAAGTGTGTGGGTTGTGGACTTGAAGTGGGTGGGATGTGGACGGGAAATGGGCGGGAAGTTGGTGGGAAGTGGGTGTGCGTTGGTTCTATACTGTTGAAGGCGCAGCGAAGCGCGACGGGTTATTTGCTAGTCTATATATATAAAAAAGTTCAACCTGACTAATTGACTGACTGACTGACTGGTGACCGTCGCACAGCCTAAACCATAAAAGATAGGAAGATGAGATTTTCACAGTAGTTTTATCATATGCTGAAAGTGAGTACTAAGAACGGATTTGGGAAAATTCTGTCGGCAAATGTGGAAAATTCGCGGAAAACTGTTGTATGAAACCTTTTTTGTTTTTCATCCGATCAAGTTTAAAATTATTTTTAAAGTTCTATATGAAAATTCGACAACTGCATACCAATCTTCCGGAAAATTCACCCCGCTGAGTGGAAAGTGGGTGGCCAAGGTTGGGCGAAACTTTAGTTGCCAGTGATTAGCGCCAAACTCATTTTCAAAATTACACATAACAAAACATAAGTTGTAAGCATAGTACGCGAAATAATTTGACACGTGTTTTCCCGATTTTGGAAAATCCGCACACGAGGAAATTGGCCGGAAAATTCTGAGTCCATAAAAGTATTTATAATACGATTGGCTTGAAACTCGGTTTGTAAGTATAGAATACGAAATAGTTTAAAATGTTATTTTCCGAAGTAGGAAAACTTGACCTGACGGTCAAAAAATTCCCGGAAAATTCATCATAAAAAAACTATTTTTCATCCGATTAGCTTGAAATTCGGTTTGTAAGGACAAAATACGAAATAATTTGAAATGTGATTTTTCAATGTCGGAAAAGCCGCCCACGAGGAAAATGGCTGGAAAATTCTGCATGCAAAAACTATTTTTCATACGATTGCCGGATGCTCACTGGGAAGTGAATGGGATGTGGGTGGAAAGTTGTTTTGGAAGTGAGTGGAATGTGGGTGGTAAGTAGATGTAAAGTGGGTGGAATGGTCCGGGAAGTGGGACGGATGTGGGTGTGATGTTAATGGGAAGAGGAAGTGCGTGGTATGTGGGTGGCAAGTAGGTGGAATGTGGGTGGGATGTAGGTGGGAAGTGGGTAGGATGTGGGTGGAATGTGGCGGTAAGTGGAAGGGATGTGGGTGGGATGTAAATGGGAAGTGGGTGGGATGTGGGTGGAATGTGGCGGTAAGTGGGAGGGATGTGAGTGTGATGTGGGTGGCAAGTGGGTGGGATGTAGGTGGGGAGTGGGCGGGAAGTGGGCGGGAAGTGGGTGGTATGTCGGTGGGAAGTCGGTGGGGTGGAAATGAGAAGTGGGTGGGATGTGGGTGGAATGTGGCGGCATGTGGGAGGGATGTGGGTGGGATGTGGGAGGGATGTGGGTGGGATGTAAATGGGAAGTGGGTGGGACCTTGGGCGGGAATTGGACGGGAAGAGGTCGGGAAGTGTGTGGTATGCGGGTGGCAAGTGGGTGGAATGTAGGGGCGAAGTGGGCGGAAAGTGGGTAGGATGTGGGCCTGAAGTGGGTGGTAAGTGGGTGTGCATTTGTTCTATACTGTTGAAGGCGCTGCGAAGCGTGACGGGCTATTTGCTAGTCAAATATATTTCCTTACCTGGCAGTGGGAAAGGTCGGAAGCCGTTAGGCCTACAAAATTTAAAATACCCTTATGTACAAAATATTACAAATAGGAATTATAATATTTACCTTATGTTAAAATAGATGTCTATGTGTGAGGTCATACCGAAAATTATCAACGCGTAATAAATTTTTGTAACAATTTGAAATGATGTGGTAAAATTTTATGAGGGGGGAGAAGAGGAGCCAAACTATCCTGGATTAAACCGACCGCCAATCTCCTGAGTTAGGGCAACTGGATGAAGAATCCACATCTGCGATCCGCTGCATAGGAAGGGTGGATACGTTGCCGGCAATAACATCGATGCCGACGTCTCTGTGTTAGATGGCGCTTGTATTTTGTAAAAATGTTAGGGTTTTCAGTGTTTGTGTTGATTGTGAGGGTCATCCGATTTTTGTGATTTTGCTCGCTGCGGGCTTGGGAAGAGTCACGCCCTGGGATTGGACTATAGTTAGCCGGTGCTAGCCCTGAAAACAATGCAGCGACGTAAAAATATGGCGCCCAACTGGAAGTCATGTCTCGCGAATGTATAAGACGCGCAGACACGGGAACCGGGAAAATGGGCGACTTAGCTGAAAGTAAGTGTCGGCGAATTGCTACCCAGATAGTCCAATCGTTGTCATGGTCCAATCGTTAAGGCGTTAAGGCGAATCCAGATGGCTTGCATTCATGCACTTGGCCAAGATGAAAAGGATCTGTGACACGAAAGGGGTTAGGTTAGTTTAGTTTTTTTTGTGGGGTAATATGTACTTGTCAAATTTCTAGTAATTCATGACCTGTTTTCGTCCTTTTGTGCATTCAAACATGGCTCTGGCTACTTTGGAGTGGCCCAGACGAGAAAATGGCTCAGTCTGCGATGCACTCTAAATGGTCGGGAAAACCGAGTGGGCAAAAAGCATCGAAAAGAGAGGACATTGACAACCTAGATACCTATTAGGAACCCTTGACTGACGGTCATCAACTCAAGTTGATGACGGGATCAGGTTAGGAGTCATGAAGGTAAGTTCTGTGTTTTTTTTTTTTTTCATAAAGCGCCTCTCGCAAGAGGGTAGATGATATGCAACGTAGTAGAAGCAGCGGTTCGGTCCGGCAGGGTGAATCTTTCTCCCCCTATTTTGTTTGATGAATAGTTGCTGTAAAGAAATAAAGAAAGTTTTGCTTAATTGAGCGAGTAGAGAGTAAGTTTTTGGTTAGTGCTGTTGATTAGTGTTCTTAAATTATTTTTGTTAATTCAAAAGGTTATTCATATTTCTTAACAGTTCAGTGTAGTTTGGACAATATTCGTTAGAGGTTAATTCAGGGTTTAGGGAAAATTGTGCGTTCCTAAAAGATATCTGGCGACGAGAAACAGGTAGCTGGATCAGTGAGTGATCACGATCATCAGCTGAGGTCTCGCGGACTGGCTAAAGACAAAGATGACTCGTGGAACTTAGATCAGGGCGGGGCCGTGTACGGGACAGGAAATGTTATGGGTCTAAAAAGAACACCAACACATTTTCTGCGCCAAATACAGAAACCGGAAGAAGGGCAGCGGAAAGAAGACGTAGATCGCCAGAAATTAGAGCTCCCAAAAGAGCCAGAGGAACAGCATCTACAGGCGGACCTACTTGGAGAGTTGAATTCTCCAAGACTACCCATCGAATCACAGTTCGCCACAGCCGTCAACGCTGCGATTACACAGGCACATGAAACGTACAGGCATTCATTGAAAGCAGACATAGGACACGCTTTACAGGAGCAGATCAGGCTAGGGTTCATGCAAATGATGAAACAGGTGAAGGACGCGATGCGCCCAATAAATTTCGGGTTAAATGACCAAGATCGGGACGGAAAAGAGTCCTAAACAGTCCAAAGGGACAAAAGCAGCACAAGGAGCGATTCCAAAAAGCCGCCCACCAGCTCCTTATCCGAAACCAACCCTAATGGGAATAGACGATAGCAGTCCGTATAGTAAGCGGAGTGAAAGGGCCTGGGAATGGCGGAATCGGATGGAAGATGGCCAGGGATACGGATCAGATGATGCGTCGGGTGATGAGGATGAACTGCCAGCGCCGAAAAGGCGGAATGGACGGCACTGGGAAGCGCGGATCCATCGAATAGAAAGCATTGACCGGACAGAGCCAGAATATGAAAACACCGTGCATACGCACAGACGCGTCGAGATGAGAATAGAGCGATGGGGAGTGAGCTTCGATGGAGACGCACGATCTTCGGTGGAGGACTTTGTCTTTAGGGTGGAGTTTTTGCAGCAGCAGTTCCGTTGCCCCTGGAGTAAAATAATCCGATGCTTTCATCAGCTGCTGACTGGGCGGGCTCGCGAGTGGTACTGGCTACACGTGAAACAAAGTCGCGTCCAGAAGTGGAAATATTTGCGACGAGTTCGATTCGACCGATTCCGTGTTCCATGGACAGAGCATAACCTCATGCACAATTTGCTGCAGAAAGAACAATTGCCGGGAGAAAGTTGCTAGGATTATATCCACGCCATCCGTCAGCTGTTCTCGCGACTAAAAAAACCCCCATATGAACGTCATCTCGTGAAGATAATCAAAAAGGGATTACGCGAAGGGATAGCACGGTTCGTGTACGCGATGGAAGTTTTCACTGTCGATGAATTGCGCGACGAGTGCAACGAGGTAGAGCACAGCTTGATTCGCCGCGGTAACCGGGAATCATACACCAATCGAAACACTGGTCGATACACGCAAATGGGACAGAAGGTTGGCCATGAGCTGGAGTCGGAAGCTGATGGGCACACCCATGAAGTGGAAGAGGCTCGATTCGTACCACGAGCCAGGATTAGATGAGTTCAGAGACTGCTTGGCAATGGACCGGAAAATCTTCTGCTTTAGATGCAGACGCCCAGACATTTTCACCTCAGTGTCCTGAATGTGCGGGAAACGGGCGTTTGAACTTGCGCAGAGCGGGAGAGGCACGTTCAGGTGCGAATCCCGCGAAGGCAGATGCCTTGAAGAGAAGAAGAACGAAAATAAAAGTTTTTGCAATAGGAATAATTTAGAAATTAAACATAATCTTACCAATAAGCGTTATTTGCCTTTTGAAGAGCGCATGCGGAGGTATTTACAGGTGCGGAGGCGTATATTCGATGCTCACCAAGTTGCCGGAATGCGGATGGTGACTCGAAGGGTCAAGAAAGCACGCGAAAGGTTTCAAAAGCGAAAGGCAGAAAGGAAACAAGTCATAGCAGCCGTGCAGCGTACTGACCCGGATAATCGAGTTTTCGCTGAAGTTGTGGTGGCAGGACGACACCTGCTTACTCGACACGTGAGCAACCGTAAGTCTCCTGGGACACGGCTGCAGAGAGCTTGTGGAAGAGATGAGATGGACTGTTGAAACTTATAACTCAACCGTTAATCTGCGTCAGGTCTTGATCGGTCAATCATAGGCCGAGTAAAGGTACCAGTGGAATAATCCGGTCAGAAGTGTATGATCACATTGTATCTCAGTTCATACCTTGAACAGAGGATGTTCATTTTGGCACCTGCTGTGCTTGGCAAACAGCAACAAAACGCATCCATTGACGAGTTGAGCATCGAGGAAGTAATGATCCAGGAGATTGGCCAATATGTAGAGCAGGAAGATGAAGCTTCCGATCCAAAATCATGGCACATTGAAAAGGAAGACAAAATTAAATTAGAACTCGTAAAGAAGGAATTTTTGACTTTTGAGGCAGTGGGGTTAGGGAAGACCAGTCTCGAGGTCCACAAGATGGAGTTGATAGAAAGATCCCAGCCGGTAAAGGATAGACATTACCCAATGCCACCTCCAGTTCAACAAATCGTGTGGGAGGAAGTTGATAAGATGTTGGCCCTCGGGGTTATCGAGGAAAGCCAAAGCCCATGGAGCAACAGGACCACAGTTGTTTGGAAACCGAAAAAAAACTGATTCTGTCTAGATGCTGGGAAGTTAAATGCAGTAACAATAAAAAATGCATTCCCGTTACCCTGCATAGAGGGGATTTTGGCCCGCCTGGATCAGACGCATTACATATCCAGCGTGGATCTTAAATTCGCCTTCTGGCAAATCGAGCTGGAGGTATCGAGCAGGGCCTACACTGCATTCACGGTCCCAGGACGGCCGCTATATCAGTTTCGCATGATGTAGTTTGGGTTGTGTAACGCGGCTCAAAGGTTATGCCGTCTCACAGATAAGGTCATTCCGGCAGAGCTGTGTGCCAGCGTCTTCGTCTACCTAGACGACCTTCTGATCATTTCCCGGGACTTTGAAACGCATTTAAAATATTTGAGACTGGTAGCCGATTGTCTGAAAAAGGCAAATTTGACGATTGGTATGGGAAAGTCAAAGTTTTGTTTTAAGGCATTAAAATACTTGGGTTTCATTATTGGCGGAGGTACACTGAGAACCGACCCAGATCGTGTGACAGCCATTTGGAACATGCCTGAGCCCAAATCCATTAAGGATGTGCGAGCTTTCCTCGGTACGGCAGGATGGTACCGGCGATTTGTAAAGAACTTTGCAGCGCTGGCAGTTTCATTAACAGAAGCCTTAAAAAACGAGCGGGATGCAAATTCGTATTGGGTGAGGAGGCCAAAAGGTCTGTACAGGCTATGAAGACAGCACTAACGGCAGCTCCGGTTCTGGTACATCCCGACTTCATACGCCACTTCTTCATTCAGTGCGATGCCCCAAACTAAGTGATGGGAGCTGTTCTGTTCCAGCTGGATGATGCCAAAAACGAGAGACCAGTGGCTTTCTCTCCGCAAAATTGAATAAACACCAGCAGAACTACTTAGTCATGGAGAAGGAATGCCGGTCTGCTATCATGGCGATCCAGAAGTTTCGACCCTATGTGGAATTAATGTCATTCAGCGTCATCACTGACCATGCCAGTCTCAAATGGATCAGGTCACTGAAAAACTTAACCGGCAGGCTTGCTCGATGGTCGTTGCAATTGCAGGCATACGATTTTAAAATCGTGCATCGCAAAGGAGCTGATAACGTGGTGGCAGACACTCTATCCCTCTGCCTGGAACACGCCGCAGTAGAGGAACTGGAGCTCAAGGTTGATACGGCGTTGGGATTCGAAACCAACGAATTCCAGTCTGCGGAGTACTTGCCATTAATCGAGGAAATAAGAGCAAATTAGGAAAAATTAACAGATCTGCAAGTGTTAGGAGGCGTCATCTTCAAGCGGGTGACTTTTAACCGTCTCGATGAACAGATGTAGGGTACCACATGGAAGATTTGGATTCCGGAATCCCGACAGCTGAACTGGTTAGACGTACTCACGAGGATTCCATTGCAGCTCATGGAGGAATCGCAAAGACGCTTGAGATCTTGCGGAGACAATTTTATTGGCCCAAAGTGGCCAGTCATGTGGCGCGTGTCATCGGCGGATGCGAAATCTGTAAATAGGTAAAGGCCGTGAACTTCAATATGCAAGTCTGTTTGGGGAAGGAAGTGGTCACAGAGCGGCCGTTCCAGAATATCTACGTGGATTTCCTGGGAAAATATCCGAGATCAAGGAAAGGCCATGCGTGGATTTTTATAGTGGTGGACCATTTTACAAAGTTCACGATTCTAAAAGCCATGAAAGAGGCAACGGCCAGCAATGTGGTGGACTTTTTAGTGAGTGAGGTGTTCTACAAATTCGGAGTGCAGGAAACTCTTCATTCGGACAACGGCAAGCAATTCCTCGCCAACGTGTTCAAAAACATGGTAGACGCGTTCCAGATCAATCACATGAAGACCGCGATTTATTCTCCACAAAGCAATGCCTCCGAAAGGGTTAATCGGACCATCATTCAAGAAATCCGTACTTATCTGGAGGAGGATCATAGAGAATGGGACCTGTACCTGCCCAGCGAGCACTCTGCAACCGGCGTCACACCGTTTTTCGCCCTTTTTGGACAGCACATGATGCTGAATGGTGGCCAACACAAATTAGGCCGCAAGTTGAAATCCATGTGCGAGCACGAGATGGCCACGATGGACAAAACCGACAAGCTGCAGCTAATCCGGGCCAAGGTGGAAAAACAACTACATGCCGCATATGAACGCAGTGGGCAGCGCTATAACAAGCGGTCCAGACTATTCCGAGCTATTCCAGGCCAGGAAATATTCAGGAGGAATTTCGTCATCAGTAACTTTAGCAAGGCCTTTAATGCTAAATTCGCGCGAAAGTTTCTGAAGGCTCGAGTGGTGCGGCAGCGAATGAGCTGGAGGACATGCAGGGCCGTCCGCTTGGAGTGTTGCATGCGAAGGACATTAGAGCCTGAAAAGAAGAGTAGACACAAAGTATCATGAACCCGCAAATACTGCATTTTACTTCCCGTATTGTTCTTTCTGGCAAAGTCTGCAGTCAACCGTTTGATGCGGAGTGGGAGTGACCCAACGTTGGACGCGGCACCTTGGCTTCTGATTTTTTTTCTCTCCGCCTGCTTTTCTCGTGTTGGTGTTGCATTCGGTGCGATAGATATTCCGATCATCAGCTGAGGTCTCGCGGACGGGCTAGGGACAAAGATGACTCGTGGAACTTAGATCAGGGCGGGGCCGTGTACGGGACAGGAAACGTGATGGGTCTAAAAAGAACATCAACACATTTTCTGCGCCAAAAACAGAAACCCGAACAAGGGCAGCGGAAAGAAGACGTAGATCGCCAGAAATTAGAGCTCCCAAAAGAGCCAGAGGAACAGCATCTACAGGCGGACCTACTTGGAGGGTTGAATTCTCCAAGACTACCCATCGAATCACAGTTCGCCACAGCCGTCAACGCTGCGATTACACAAGCACATGAAACGTACAGGCATTCATTGAAAGCAGACATAGGACACGCTTTACAGGAGCAGATCAGGCTGGGGTTCATGCAAATGATGAAACAGGTGAAGGACGCGATGCGTCCAATGAATTTCGGGTTAAATGACCAAGATCGGAACTGGCTTAACACGGAAAAGAGTCCTAAACAGTCCAAAGGGACAAAAGCAGCACAATTAGCGATTCCAAAAAGCCGCCCACCAGCTCCTTATCCGAAACCAACCCTAATGGGAATAGACGATAGCAGTCCGTATAGTAAGCGGAGTGAAAGGGCCTGGGAATGGCGGAATCGGATGGAAGATGGCCAGGGATACGGATCAGATGATGCGTCGGGTGATGAGGATGAACTGCCAGCGCCGGAAAGGCGGAATGGACGGCACTGGGAAGCGCGGATCCATCAAATAGAAAGCATTGACCGGACAGAGCCAGAATAAGAAAACACCGTGCATACGCACAGACGCGTCGAGATGAGAATAGAGCAATGGGGAGTGAGCTTCGATGGAGACGCACGATCTTCGGTGGAGGACTTTGTCTTTAGGGTGGAGTTTTTGTAGCAGCAGTTCCGTTGCCCCTGGAGTAAAATAATCCGATGCTTTCATCAGCTGCTGACTGGGCGGGCTCGCGAGTGGTACTGGCTACACGTGAAACAAAGTCGCGTCCAGAAGTGGAAATATTTGCGACGCGCACTGTTAGACCGATTCCGTGGGCCATGGACAGAGCATGACCTCATTCACAATTTGCTGCAGAGGGAACAATTGCCGGAAGAAAGCTGCGAGGATTATATCCTTTTTTTTTTTTTTTTTTTTTTTTGGACGTTGACGTACAATGCGCAGTACGTTCAAGTGGCCCATGCGACACCAAGCCAGGGCCTGTTACGCGCGAACCGCAGGCAAAATAGTAGCCCAAAATAGTAGCCGAACCGACCGAGAGGCGGAGACAGAAACGTATGAGACGAATCGCGAAGGAAAAACATAAAGAAATGTCAACTACGGGCTAAATATGATAAAATAGTAGTTTTTAAGGCAGGAAGAGAAGCTTCCGAGTTGATTATTCGGTAAAGTTTATTGTAATCAGCACAGAGAACACGAAAAGGTTCATGCAAAGCATAGTTAGTGGTACAACGATTTAGTGATAGGGGTATAAAATTGCGAGTCGGTCTAATAGGAACGTTGAGGTTAATTTGACCAACCAACTCAGAAGAGTCGATTTCACCATTAATCAATCTATGTATAAAAATTACACCAAGCATAACTCTACGGTTAATGAGGGAGGGCACGTTAATCAAAAGTAGCCTACTAGAGTATGACGGTAAACGGACCTCAGGATTCCAGTTTAAACCACGAAGAGCAAACAATAAAAACTGCTTTTGCACAGATTCAATTCTGTCTTGATGGGTCGAATATTGCGGAGACCACACACAAGATCCGTACTCGAGTATAGGACGTACAAGAGAAATGTACAAAGTTTTCGTCGTATATGGATCATCAAATTCCTTCGACCAGCGCTTAATAAACCCAAGAATACTCCTGGCCTTACAAACAGTAGCCGTTATATGAGAGTCAAATTTCAGTCGGTAATCTAGAATAACCCCAAGATCATTTACCTGATTGACTGTATCATTCAAACACTCTAGTGGGACATTATTAATCATATAAGAGAAGAATTGTGGTGTGGTTCTATAAAATGTCATAACCTTACACTTGGAACTGTTAAGGTTTAGTAGGTTATCTTTACATCAAGAATGAAATGCATCCAAGTCAGCTTGCAAATTAAAGCGGGAGACCAAATCATTATATGTTAAACATAGTTTCACATCGTCGGCGTACATAAGCACACGAGAGTGAGTCAAGACTGACGGAAGATCATTTATGAAGAGTGTAAAAAGCAATGGACCCAAGTGACTACCTTGGGGTACACCAGAGGTAACCTGGATTGGTTTGGAATATGAATTACTAAAAAGATCTTTTTGTGTTCTAGAACTAAGGTAATCAGAGATCCAAATAAGAAGGTTGGTTGGAAAACCAATTAAACTCAGTTTGAGAAGCAGCAAGCAGTGATTGACAGAATCAAAAGCCTTACTAAAATCAGTATAAATCACGTCAGTTTGCATATTACATAAGAATCCTTTGATCACTAATGATGTAAGCTCTAATAAGTTAGTTGTAGTGGATCGACGCTTTACAAAGCCGTGTTGATAGGGTGAAATAATGGAACTGCATAAATGCTGCAATTGAGATGTCATAATTCTCTCAAAAACTTTCGGAATTGCAGACAACTTTGAAATACCTCTATAATTCTCAACATCAGACTTATTTCCTTTTTTATGGAGAGGAATGATAAAAGATTCCTTCCATAAGATAGGGAAAGTGGATGATTGCAAAGACAATTCATATAATTTATGAATAGGCTTACAAAGTGCATCAGCGCAAAACCTAAGTACACAACCAGGTACTCCGTCGGGTCCCGGTGCATAGACAGGTTTTACAGAGTTAAGATCACAAAGAAGAGAGCTTTCAGTTATCACAGAGCTAAAAATACAATTAGACTTATTTAGCCGATAAGGGTATGGTTGATTGGCAGGAAAGCTAGTGGACGAGTATGTTGACGTAAAAAACTGCGCAAACAAATCGGCTATGGCCTGATCAGTGTTCGCTTTCACATTACCGTAGCGCACAGATGAGGGGATAGTGGAAGATTTGGAAGGAATAAAAGTGCTTAGGATTTTGTGAGAATTGCATCCTGCATCGGTTAAGATAGTCATTGTTACACTGTGCATTAAGCACATTAAATCTAGAACGCACATCCACATATCGAGAGAAATCAGATGATTTTTTCGAAATCTTATACTTTTTGAAATACCTTGACTTCTTGTTTTTTGAAGTAATTAGTTCTCTTGTGAACCAAGGCTGCCTATTAGGACAGCGGGGGAGCTCAAGTGGAACACAGACATCAAAAAGCGAATACAAGGTTTCATAAAAAAGTTTTATGGCGACATCAATATCTGTACAATTGTACAATTGAGACCAATCGGTTTCAAAAATTAAATCACTGAGTTTCAAAAAGTCTGCTTTTTGAAAACAGCGTGTTTTAGCCGTCGAATTCCCAGAAGCAGAGCACACACAAGAAGGCAAATCGATAGTAAGTTCAACTGTAGGATGAAAGGGGTCCTCAGGAAACACCAATGGGTCGATTCTAGATGCAACATTGCCGGGAGGATCCAACAGAAAGATTAAATCAAGAGTTCTGTTGTTCGAGTTCCGAACAGGATTGACTTGAGACAACGACAACTCAAAAAGTCCATCGATAAAATCATGAGATTTCGATGGAAAAAGTGCATTGGATTCATCATTCGTGGACCACATTACTTCCGGCAAGTTGAAATCTCCAAGAACAACCAAAAGGTCAGTGCTTGATAATAATAGAGAGACCGACTCGATGGCAGAAAGGTGAGATAAGTAAACTGTGGCATCAGAACGGGGAGGAATATAGGAGCAAGTAATATAAACGGAAAAAGTAGAAAAAGTTATTTTAACACTTATAAACTCGATGTCAAGGGGAATTAAAGTATCTGTCAACTCCGACGAAAGGCCGGAATCTACAGCAATTAAAACCCCTCCTCCAACGCAAGAAGAGCGATCGCGTCTATAAGTGGTGTATTTAGTGGTAAAAATTGTGGAATCAGTGATGTCCGATTTTAACCACGTCTCAGTAAAAACTAGAACATGAAAATCGAAAGATATACTGTCAACAAACAGTTTTGCTAATTTGGAATTAAGACCACGGACATTTTGATAAGCAAGCAGACTTTAGTTTTTTGACACCACAGTAGAAGAAGAGGTACCAGAAAGGTTAGAAGAAAAAGTAGGCAAGTAAATAGGAACACGAGTTTTCTTTTTGGGAACATATTCTTTAACAATTAAATGTTCCGGCCAGAAATCCTCTGAACAAATTGTTTTAAAAATTTTATCTGGGACAGTAACTTTAAAAGAGGAAACATCCCTTTCATAAGAAAATTTGAACTTATCTACCAAAACATCTGCGGCTTGAGTTTTGGCCTGAATGAAGGCTTTAACATCATCAGGTGTGAGATCAGGGGCAAGGCGAGAAACAAAGATATGCTTCTTCGGAGGAATACCTGTGAGAGGCCTTATAGCCCTTGATTCCCCAGTTACCTCAGTAATAGATACCGAAATAGGGGGAGCAGCCACACCAGCACTCTCTTTAGGTATATTTACAGCAAGGGTGATCGGGACCTCCTGAACGGCCGAATCGGAGCCAACATCTGATGTCACATGACTGGTATCAGAGATGCCACCTTCTTTAGTGGTAAAATCTCCAGTACCAATTATCCAGGCTGGAGCCGGAATATTAAAAGATATCAGACGCTGGATATTACAGAAAGAGGAAAGAGCATTTTGCTTCTGAGGCACACCCGAGTTGATGGTTTTTTTGCGCTTAGGAGACTCTTTCATCAGTTTTAAACTGGAGAATTGAGAATCCACAGTCACAAACTCGTCAGTAAGTTTGACAAGTTTGGAATAAACGCTCTTAAAACCAACTCTAGTCTGCCTCATGAACACTTTCATTTCCATTTCGACCTCACGGCAAGCCCCACAAGTCCACGACAGCCCGTTGAATAGCTCTATAAAGTCTTTAACCCTGGCGTTGTAACCAGCACATTTGACATGTACAATATTGTCACAAAGCCAGCACCCAATAAAGCTATCAACGTCAGACGGAGTCTTGCACTTTTTGTTAAAACAGACCGGATAACTCATGATATAAATCGGACAAATTAAATCGACACTAAATAATCAGACTGTATACGGACCAAATTCACTACTGGGGTCAAACAATCGAACAGCTACAGCTTTTTCTAACAGAAAAAGAATAAAAATACACAGAACAAAGTAACCGTAATTCAGACAACACAGAGCGATTCGCGAGCGCGAGAGGGAATGTGTGGAAACGGGAGAGAGATTACACCAACAACAACAAGAGCACACGACCGAATGCACACAAGCTAAGACAAATTAGAAAGAAACAAAACGAAAGAAACAAATTAAAATGCACAGCAACAGTAATGTAAAAAGTTTTTTGTTTTGTTTTTGCGTTTAGTACATGATGTGCACTTCTTCGTTTCTTTCCCGCCATCGTTCATGGTTAGAGTTCCATTTTGCCAATTGTAATTCAGCTCGAGCTAGTAGTGATTTGATTTCTTCAGCTATAGAATCCAGCTCTGTCTCCGTATCTGCTCCCGTCAGCAAATCGTCCACATACTTGTTCTCACGCAAGACTTTTGCTCCCACAGGATTCTCCGATTCGTAATTATCTGCGATGTATTGAAGACTTCTGATCGCGAGGAAAGACGCAGCTGAAAGACCATAAGTTCCAGTGTTGAGTTTGAACAGTTGTAAGGGCTCAGTATCGGTATTTCTCCATATTATTAATTCAGAGTGGCATTAAAAAGACTTGACTCATCAGCCATATTGGTATAAACATTTCCTTTAATTCTCTGCGACTATCATCAGATGGACTAAGACGTTCAATTTGAGTCTTCAAAGAAATGGCTTGTTTGAAATTAAATTCAAGAATTTGTAAACGACACTCAAGCACATTTGGACTTTGCTTTGCTTTTTCCTCTTCTATTTTCATTTTCATCTTTTCCATATGTTGGGAAATTGTATTCCGCTGCTGCCTAAGCGAAATTTATTGATCTTCGACTGCTGGTGGGGGAGTCAAGAAGCAATGAGAATACGATAATCAAAACAAATGAACTAACGGAACTAACTGCACAACTAAATGATTGAGTGAAACGCAAAGCAAGTACGAGTGAAATCAATTTGTGAGTGGGAGCGAATTGAGTGCTTTTTGCCTGACTTGTGAGTGGGAGTAATAGCAATCGCAAATTCTTTTTACATCGGTAAATGACGCTAGGAATAACACGCGGGTCTTAGCAAAGAATATTATAGAGCACAGCATGTATGTATATTTTTTCCACTTTCGCTACACTTCATGTAGTTTTATCTCCCCATGTACATTTAGCTTTCCGTGTATTTCCCTTCTTCACAAAGTCAATGTCTTGAGGTAATAAATTCGACGATTTCTCGAATTTGTGAGGCGAAGATTTCTTTGGACTCTCCCAGCTAGAATCCTCTTCCAAATACAGGTGGTTTGCTTGGAATATTGTTTGGATGAAGAACTCAATGACCTGAGTTCGCTCTGCCCTTTAACAGAGAGTCGACTGGGGTGATTTAGCATAGCCGATGTGTGCTTTCAGATGTGGCAAATCTGATCCGATGATCAGCTCCAGATAAATGAACGATTTTCTTTTCCAGGACCTTGTGTCCTGTCACGGTCGCCAATGTTGATGCCTCAAATTAATGAGGTAGTGAAATCAATCTCTGCCGTGTGTTGACTGGATTTCTTCATAGTTTAATTTCGACTGGGAATTTATATTTTTACATTCTTTGCTTAAGCCTACATGAATATGTATGTGTGTATATGAGTGAACTTCGATAAAAGCAAGAGTGAAGAATTACAGAGCTAAGGCGAATTGATTCAGTTACACCTAGGTTTATTACGATAGAAAAAGATTCATTAACAATAAAACTAAATTCTTTATACAACATTCATGATTCAAAATTCATGATTACACCAAACAATGTAAAAAATATTACGAAAACCTTAACTTATAATTTTTGTTTTTGTTTTTTTTATTTTGCTTTGTAGATTATGGAAAAATTCATCAAATGGTTTGGAAAATCGAATAAATATTCAAAATTAAGGCGCAAGTTTACTGCTAAAATGGAAGCAAAAGCAAAGAAAAAATAAATGAAAAGGCGGATAATATAATATTAAAGAATAATTATTACTATGTTATTTATTTGAATTCCTGAATAAATATACAGCTTCAACATATTTAATTATATTTATAAAAACACTTGAAACTTAATTGTAAGCAAAACACTATTAGTTAAGTCTCTGACTGGGCATTTCAAAACTTTTGGATGGAAATGTAGGCATATTATTCCCCTTAGCCCAAATAAGCAGGGTGAACGACCTTTTGCGCTAACGCAAAGAGAAGAACTACAACTGGAGCTGCAAGAAAATGTTGAACAGAAGAGAGGAAAGTCTTGCCGACAAACAGTGGGTGAAACTCAGAATGTTTGAATTCACGTAAGTGGAAAGGTAGTAAAAATCCAGAAGGTGCCTTGAAATTGAAAAATGACCCCACAGTAACAGATACAGGCTTGGCATGTATGGTACGAGTGTCGCATCTCAGCGAAATTGTAGCGCATGTTCAAAATCAACCGTCAGTGAGTGCACAATCAATCAGCTCCTGCCCGTATAGTGTGTATCGACGCAGCAAAAGTGCATAGACCTATAAACGCTAACGCCAAGGCTGACTCGCAACTAACTTCAGATGTATCCGCCTTTGCGAACGCTATTTAAGGAGCACCCGGCGTATATCCTGTCTCTTTGCTGATTCGTCCCAACTCGAGGACACTGCCATTTTTTACCCCACCTCCTGGGGGATTTTAAAAATCCTACCAGACAGCGTCCCCACACTATTAGAATCACAGCTAAGCATCTGTTCATTGCTAAGCACAGATAACTGGTGGGGGCAATTATTTATTTTGTTGGCGAATCTCTCTCCGGTCGAGTGGAGGCTATACGAGAAGCGCCAACACCGATTGGCAGAGAAGCAGCAGCGAATGATCCATCGTAACCAGCAACTCAGCCCAGAAATCCAGATAACAACAATCCAGAGAAAAGTAAAGTGCAAGTACCCGATAGTGCAAAAGTGAATGATCAGGGCGTACAAAATTTTTTTTGAGTCCGTAAAAGTATACAAAAATGCCCATAAGTCCAAATAAAAATGCTTAAAAGTCAATCGAGCAAACGTCAAAGTGAGTGAATGTGCATGTCGCACGTGGTTAACAAGTTCCCAAGGCTGGAACTGTTGTCAAAAGTAAACTCTACTTATAGTGCGTTTCTACTACAGCAGGGTTAGAGTCAGCGTCCATTTATCGAAGAACGCGAGTCCAACTCCATACAAAAAAAATGTCAGTTGTGGACCGAGGGTGTGGTGAGGGGGTAGGGAAAAAAGTCGAGTCCACTTTGGACGCTGGTTCTGCCAACTCGTTTTTTATATTTATACGATGAATATCGATAGAAATCGATATCGATAAGACTTTTCACTGCAAAATCAGCTGGCACAACAATTGGCGGTATTTGCATATTCCAAATAGTTCCCAAATTGTTCAATATTCCGCTGATAAACCAAGCAAGTAAGGAGCTACGGCTATTTGCTTGTTCAGTGCGATTGCAAGCCGGAAAGGATTGTCTTGCTTTGCCAGCCGAGGCAAAAGTTGGAGTAACATCTGTAATGTTTGCCCCTCCACACGATGCGTCTGTATGTTTAGGCACGTCGGTCTCCCAAAAGCAACCATATCGACTAGGAAACAAATAAATTATTTATAACTGGAGTACTAATTAAATGGCTTGTGACTTACAAACGCTCTGTAGCAAAGTCATCAGTTGCAAAAGATTATTATTAAACTGCATAAGCTGCAGTTGTTGCTTTTCAATTGCATTTAGCAAAACAATGTCACTCAAATTTATTTTGATCGATGCACAAAGGAAAACAAACAGACCAGATCAGCTGTTGTGGACTCGGAATTGGACACCAAACGCAGTGGAAACGCCTTTTGGAATTTATCGAAAAATCTTGGAATCGATGACAGAACACGCGTAAGTGGAAATCGGCTATTAAAGTCAGTCAACAAAGCTCTGATAAAACCCACTAGCAAAGCCTTGCTGAGTGTGTGTTGTATGTGTGAGTAAGTAAGTTGTACATCAGTAAAGCTAAAGTATTTATTTATTCGGCTCCAGCCCAGTGCTACAAGAAGATACTTATTTTGGGGTAACGACATAGCTCCAACGTCATATCTCCGCCGCGTTTCAAACGACATATCTCCGCGCGGAGATATGACGCTTTAAAACGACAAAACTCCGCGCGGAGATATGTAGTTTGCAACATGGCGGAGATATGTCGTTTAAAACTCGGCGGAGATATGACGTTGGAGCTATGTCGCTTGTAACCCGGCAGAGATATGTCGTTTTAAGACGCCGTTTAGATTCTTTAAGAACGCGAAAACCGGAAAATACAACTAAAGAAAATATATGTCGTGGCGCTGTGAATTTGTTAGCAGCCTGAGTAGGCTGGGCGTAGGTTTTGGGCCTACTCGTTTTGCATTGTCATGACGTCTTGTCAGTAATGACAGTGTTGGTAAAACAGTGCCGTGAATAGAGTTGCTCAGAAAGGTCTAATCGAGTGAGATGGACTGAGCTGCTGCTGGACGTAGTCCCTTGAGTGTGAGTGAGATGGCAATGAGTGCCATCAGAGTAGGCCGGGTCATTATGTTTGACAATGAAAATTATTATGTTTGACGGGGGCAAAAGGAGGCACTCACTGACTTACTCTCGGGAACTCGTGTAACGCGCACAGCTCGTACAAATCTGATCCAAATTGAAAACAAAAAAGGGAAAACCTTTCGGAAAATAGTGCCAACCCGACATCAGAAGTGTAATCAGACCTACAGATATCTACACGTGTGCAGCAATCAACCTGAGTCATAACGCTGCCAAAATTGACCTCTGACGTGAAAGGTGTAGCTGCGTCTCAGTGGTGGTGTTTTAAAATTGTTACACAGTCTTCTCCGACTGACATGCTGCATATGCGAGCCGCTTGGTGACATCCTTGACAACGAAGTGGCGAAACATGAATTCCGGGGAATTTGCCGTCTCAACTGTGCTTGCCTCTTTGGCAAATTTTAACAGTCGATTGATTTTCTTCAAATGTGCAAACCAGAAGAAAGCTGAAAATGGTGATTAAGGAGTTTACGTTCGAGAAGAAACGAAGTGCCGTCATGGAAATCCAGAACAAAAAAAGAGTGAACTGCAGAACCAAGAGGAGACAAGCTGGTGAGACGATGCTTTAGCGTGAGAGACCAAATGTCAGATGCTTTCGGTGTGACCAGCATGGACATTTTTTAAGCTAGAGCCAAATGACCGTGAAAAGGGTATGAACCAAAGAGCGAAGCAGGTAGTGATCGTGGAAAAGAAGGTTAACCAGTGCTTTGTGGCGGAGCCTAAAGACAGCATGACTCAACGAGGTGAGACCTTTCCTATTTGTTTCGATTCTGTAATAACTTGTGAGATTCTAATCCAGGGTTTTAATGACATTATTGGCATTTGATAAATTTTTAAAATTTAGAACTGTTAATTCAGGTGGTCAGCCATTGCTGAAAAATTAATTATTTATTAAAGGTATCCATTGCAGACAAGTTGCCTCAGGATAAATGAAAATTAGATTAGTTGATTCTAATAAAACTTTGCACTGACGAGAAAGAAATAGAGAACGAATAAATGAGGTAATGAAATGTAATATAATTCGTCCCAGCTGTTCTCTTTCTTCTAGCACTTTGTTACTAGTTAAAAAGAAAAATGGTTCAGATTGCCTTTGTAATGACTTTGGAAAGATAAACTCAAACACAATTGCAGATAAGTACCCGTTGCCAATTATCCAAGATCAAATTGACAGGCTTTGCGGGCCGTAATATTTTACTTGTTTAGATATGGCTAGTTGGTCTCTGAGGAGCTAACTGCATTTGTTACGCCTGAGGGGAAATATTAATTTTTAAAAAAAATACCATCAGTTTTTCAGCGTGAGGTAATGATGTACTGGGAGATATTGCTCATTGTTTGTTATTGTCTATATGGATGATATTTCGGTGGTGTCGCCAACAGAATAATTGGCTTTTAAAAGATTGGGGATTGTTCTGTATGTGCTAACTAAGGCTGGATTTTCTTTTAATGTCACTTAATGAAGTTTTCTGAGAAAAGCTGTACGGTATCTTGGCTATGAGATAAGAGGGGGTGAAGTGATATTCTTGCCTTAAGTGCTTTACGTCTGTCCAATCCACAGTTCGACACTTAATTAGCTTAGCCTCATATTTCCGTAAATTTGTACCACAATTCTCCTAAATAATGGAACCATTGTATTCTCTCACATCAAAAAGGGATGCTTCAGTTGGAATGAAGAGCACGAAGAAGTTCGAAAGAAAATGAATGGAATTCTTAGAAAGCTTCGCGCATTAAAGTCGATTTGAGTCTAAGATTACACCGTTGGTGGGCGTATTTACAATCCTTTAATTTCGACATTGAGTATAGAGAAGGAAAGCGGACGGCTCATGAAGACCTTTTGTGAAAGAATCCCCTAATTTAGAATCGAATTTAGCAATTCGCAAAGTTCTACAAAACGAGTAAATTTAGCAGAAATTTCGAGCGATTGGCTTCTTGCCGAAGAGCGCCAAGATTCCTACATAGTGGACATAGTTAAAAAATTCAGTTCCAACGAACTTGCAGAAGATTTGGAAGAGTGTATTACATCGCAGATTCCAAAGGGATGGAGATCTCGTTGCTTACCGGTTGTGCCTCGCGCATTTAAATGTTCTGGAAAAAAATCAAGTGCATGAATCCATTACGCATTTTAGATGAAGAAAGACACTTGAGAAGGTTCATCAGTATTATTGGTTCGAGAAATAGTAAATATGTTCGAAAATTTGTAAAAAATACGTCATCTTTGAAAGGTTTAATCTGAGCTTCATGCTCTACCAAAAGTCAATGTACCTTGGTATACTGTCCACGTGGGCATAACTGGGAAGTTAAGTGGTAAGAGTGACCTTAAAGAGAATGATATTCTTCAGATCGATGCGTTCACTAAATTTGTTTATCTGTATGATACTCTAAAAGTTAGACATAAAGAGCTGTGTGAAAGCTATAAAATGTTCTGCTTCTATATTCGGAATAAAGACTCGCATCATAGCTGATCATAGTTGATCAGAGTAGATGTGTTAGGTATTGCAGACTGTAGATGTTAAACCAGTGGAAAGTTTTGTGAGCTCTGTTCATCCCAGAAAATAAAACTTTGCTTAATTGAAACAGGAGCTAGCCGTGCGAATGGTCAAGTCGAGGAGATAATCAGCATGTTGAAGAATTTATTAACCGCAGTAAAAACAAGCCACCGATCATAACAAGACGCTCTTGGTGAGGTGCAACTTGCCCTAAATTGCACAGTTAGTCGTGCAACTAAAGCAAGCCCTCTAGAGTTGCTAATCGGAAAAAAGGCTCGCCCTTTAGGATTGATTCCACCCTGCGATACAGAGTGTGAAGTTGATTTAGCAATTGCTAGAGCTCCTGCTACGGAGAGTTTCCATGGCTTCTTATGATAAGTTGCGGTTTGGAAAGAGAAAGGCAACTGTTGTGAGACACAGAGTTGGAGACTGTGTGCTACTTAAAGATGAAGAGAGTCATCAGAAAAAGTTAGATGCTAAGTTTAGAGGACAATTTTCAGTACTGCCAAGAAGATATTCGCAAGATGACAGAGGGTCTTGTACGAAGCGAGTTAGACATTGAAAATGAAGAGTTAAGCCTGCCTAAGAGTCCAGAGGGGACTGAAAGGGAGCCGTCTAGGTGAGACGATAAGCTATCCGTCAGATATGACGATGATGATGTGGTATCCGTCTAGGTGAGACGATGAGCTATCCGTCAGATATGACGATGATGATGTGGTATCCGTCTAGGTGAGACGATGAGCTATCCGTCAGATATGACGATGATGATGTGGTATCCGTCTAGGTGAGACGATGAGCTATCCGTCAGATATGACGATGATGATGTGGTATCCGTCTAGGTGAGACGATGAGCTATCCGTCAGATATGACGATGATGAGTTATCCGTCTGGGTGAGACGAAGAGTTATCAGTCTGATATGACGATTTGGTATCCGTCTAGGTGAGACGATGAGTTCAGTTGGAACGATGCGAAAGCCGCCCAATTTTGCGAAGGCCTAAGAGTGTGGCAATGTGAGGTATACAGGCGGAAGACCAGTGAGTGGTATTTTTGTGACAAGAGAAAGTACTTAACATCAGAGAGATTCGAATGTAATGAAAATTGTTTAAATGTAATTAAAGAGAATACTAAAGGTGATTTATGTAATGCGAATGTAATAGAAATCGAAAAAGTTACATTAGAAGTAAATTCTGTACAAGATTAAATTGTTCTTTGTGATATCCTAATCAGTACACGAGGACGTGTAAACGTCAGGATGGCCGTGTCGTGGCGCTGTAAATTTGTTAGCAGCCTAAGTAGGCTGGGCGTAGGTTTTGGGCCTACTCGTTTTGCATTGTCATGACGTCTTGTCAGTAATGACAGTGTTGGTAAAACAGTGCCGTGAATAGAGTTGCTCAGAAAGGTCTAATCGAGTGAGATGGACTGAGCTGCTGCTGGACGTAGTCCCTTGAGTGTGAGTGAGATGGCAATGAGTGCCATCAGAGTAGGCCGGGTCATTATGTTTGACAATGAAAATTATTATGTTTGACGGGGGCAAAAGGAGGCACTCACTGACTTACTCTCGGGAATTCGTGTAACGCGCACAGCTCGTACAAATCTGATCCAAATTGAAAACAAAAACGGAAAACCTTTCGGAAAATAGTGCCAACCCGACATATACAAAAATGTTAGTTTGTGAGAAAAATTAAGTTGATTTCCCGTTGCCCAGACATACAAATTTCTCTCGAACTTTTCTTGCTTTTGTCACAGTGGGTAATGATAAATTTGTCATAAATTAATTAATTAAGGTCTTATTTTCAATTTGTGCAACCATGGGCCACTTTTTTAATTTCTTGGCCATCTTTGAACCGAAATACACAAACAACCGCATAAGCAACAACAACAAAAATTGTGACGGACTCTAATATCTAAATTAATTAAGTTTGTTAATCCCATTTAAATTACCGATTGAAGTTACTTATGTATATGAATGTGAATATGTAAGCGAATAATATCTGGTCTTGGAAATAAAGAAGAGCCTTCCCCATACTATGACTGCCTCACATTCTACCTGCTAAGGCGTCACAACTGCACATGGTGTCCCATGGGGGGAACTTTCTATCAATTCCATACCACCAAACCACTGGCCAAGTAGTTTCAACATACATAAGTCAATTGGCTCGAGCAACGGATTCCTATCTATTGATCACGTGCTTACGCATTTGACTATTTGACTATGCCCTCAACCCGATAGCGTACAGACACACACTTACAAGGGGTCCACTACATTGCTGCTGCTGCGAAGACGTACAACCGTTCAATTTTGGGTTCACACTTTCCACTCACATTGGCATACATAGGTAAGCAGAGAAAACGGTAAGTGCATTTGCGAGTAACTTTACATACAGTAATACTTCTGTATATAAGCTTTATAAAGAGGAGTAGAAAAAATACCGCAATATTGTCAGAACCTTAATTTAAACACAATGTCGATTGATACTCTAATAAAAGCCCAAGTTGAGCATATCAACTTTTTGAAAAGACTTCTCCAGAATTTCAAGAAAGACTCCCTTCGCGAAAAACATCCTTCTTCTTCTTCTTTATTGGCCATCACAACAGTTTGACGGTCTCGGCCTCTGCAATCAATGCTCTCCAGTCGCTCCTGCTCTGTGCAAGCTGGCACCATTGGCTCACACCAAGCTTGGCAATGTCTTCCCGCACCTGGTCTTCCCATCTAAGTGGTGGTCTTCCCTGCTTGCCGCCTCCATAGTCAACCGCCTTCGATTTACACGCCTTTTTTGCTGGAGCTTCTTCCTTCATCCTGGCGACATGTCCTAGCCAGCGCAGCCGCTGTTGCCCTATGCGCTTGACCCCATAGAGCTCTTACAGTTCGGTATTCTTTCGAATGTGGAAGTCATCGCCACTTTTTAAAGGTCCATAAGGTAGGTAGGTAGGTATTACCGGCTGGCCCCATGTAGGGGGGGCCACACATAGACCTTACGGTCCTTAGTGAGGCCGGGTGCTTTATGGTACCATTTCCTTTAGAAATCCTGTAGGATTCTTGACGTTTTGGCAAATGCCAATAGTTGTTTGGGGGAGCTCTTGGCTGCCTCTTCCAGAGTGGTGAAGCTTGGGGAGTGCAGATGTTTTAATCTTGTCGTGGCGATTGCTGGGCAGCTGCAGATGAGGTGTTCTAGAGTTTCTGCTACTCCAGGTTCCTTGCATTTCCTGCAGGTGTCTGCTGTCGTGATGCCTAGCTTTATCGCGTGAGCGGCTGCTAGGCAGTGACCAGTTAATATGCCTATAAGCAGTCTGCAGTCTCTTCTTTGGAGCTGCAGCGTATAGTGCGTGAGTTTTTTGTCTCTCTTATTGCACATAATTTTAGAGATTCTGCAGCCGGTCGTGTTCTTCCACTTTTCCTCTGCTTCTTTCTCCGCTATCTCCTCCATCTTGCTGTATAGCGTCTGTAGGGAGATAGGTATATTTAGTGTTGCTTCTCGGCTTAGTGAGGCATAAATAAATAGTGCAGTGGTTTGGCAGTTTGTAGGAGAGTTTCAATTCCGGTTCCTTGCAGTACACGGCGGCTCCGACTCCTGAGGCCATCTTTGAGCCGTCCGTGAAAAGGTGCATTGCTTCCTGAGCCAGCCCTGTACGCCAGTCTTCTGGTCCCAGTAATGCTGATGCGCCTGTAAAGTTGGTTTTTGGGATCATGTAGTCCGTGCTACTGTTGATCTCTCTGCCCACTGTGCTGTGTCCATAGCTTTGTAGAGCCATGGTGCCAGCCGCGCAAAGACGTTGGGCCGTCCTGTGTGCAGTGAGGCGTGCTTGGATGTCCAGGGGGTTGACACCTAGGATGTGTTCCAGTGCTTTTGTTGGAGTAGACCGTAGCGCCCCCGTTATGCAGACCAGTGCCTGCCGCTGGGCCTTTTCCATCAGCTTTAGATATGTGGACTTCTCTGTGGCTTGCCACCATACCAATATACCGTGTAGTAGTATCGGTCGTATAACTGATATGAAGAGCCAGTGTGTTAATCTTGGTGATAGGCCCCAAGTGCTGCTTAGCATCTTCTGGGATGCATATAGCGCATTGGTTGCCTTTTTCACCCTTTCCTCCACATTGAGTCTCCAGGATAGTTTACTATCGATTACTACTCCAAGGTATTTAACGTTGTTTTTTGGCGTTAGCGGTGTTCCATTTATCGTGGGTGGAGTCCATTGCGGTACCTTGTATCTCTTGGTGAAGAGAATGAGGTCCGTCTTCTCCGCATTGATGCTAAGTCCGGCTTCTGTGGCCCACTTTAGTATCTCTCTGAGAGTAGAGTCCATGATTGAGCTGACAGTCGATGGACATTTTCCCATAATAATTATGCTTATGTCGTCGGCATATGCGGTTATCTTGGGTGCTTTCCTGCGAAATTTTTTAAGTAATTCGTTGACCACAAGGTTCCTTAGAAGAGGTGACAGGACTCCGCCCTGGGGCGTTCCGCCGTGTGCCTCTCTTGTGCCTCTCTTGGCCATAAATCCTCCGAACAATTTTTCGTTCTAACACGCCAATCGCCGCTTCATCCGCTACAGTCATTGTCCATGCTTTTGCGCCATATTGCAGGACCGGGATGATAAGCGACTTGTGAAGGGCTATTTTTGTTTTTCGCGTCAGGTCTCTGCTCTTGAACTCCCTACTTAGCCCGTAGTAGCATCGGTTTGCTAGAGTGATTCTTCGTCGGATTTCCAGACTGATGTTGTTGTCGCTGGTTATCGTCGTTCCGAGTTAGACAAAATTTTCTGTTAAGTCGCATCTTTATTAATTATAAGAAATGCATTTTTATTCATTTACCTATAAATACACAAAACAAACAAAACACATTAAGGCAGGTCTGAACACACCGCGACTCCGTTTTCAGCTGAGTTAGCGCTACTACACACACGTCAGTCGATGAGCCAATTCGTCAGTAAGTCAAACTTCTGCTGACAATGCAATTGACACGCAGAGGGCATGCAACTAAGGAAGTTGCTGACCATTGCAATCACCTAATTTCTACACACGCCAGATCAACACTTTCACTTATTTGACCAAGAATTTCGGGTTAAATGACCAAGATCGGGACTGGCTTAACACGGAAAAGAGTCCTAAACAGTCCAAAGGGACAAAAGCAGCACAAGGAGCGATTCCAAAAAGCCGCCCACCAGCTCCTTATCCGAAACCAACCCTAATGGGAATAGACGATAGCAGTCCGTATAGTAAGCGGAGTGAAAGGGCCTGGGAATGGCGGAATCGGATGGAAGATGGCCAGGGATACGGATCAGATGATGCGTCGGGTGATGAGGATGAACTGCCAGCGCCGGAAAGGCGGAATGGACGGCACTGGGAAGCGCGGATCCATCAAATAAAAAGCATTGACCGGACAGAGCCAGAATAGGAAAACACCGTGCATACGCACAGACGCGTCGAGATGAGAATAGAGCGATGGGGAGTGAGCTTCGATGGAGACGCACGATCTTCGGTGGAGGACTTTGTCTTTAGGGTGGAGTTTTTGCAGCAGCAGTTCCGTTGCCCCTGGAGTAAAATAATCCGATGCTTTCATCAGCTGCTGACTGGGCGGGCTCGCGAGTGGTACTGGCTACACGTGAAACAAAGTCGCGTCCAGAAGTGGAAATATTTGCGACGCGCACTGTTAGACCGATTCCGTGGGCCATGGACAGAGCATGACCTCATTCACAATTTGCTGCAGAGGGAACAATTGCCGGAAGAAAGCTGCGAGGATTATATCCACGACCATGATGTGCACTTCTTCGTTTCTTTCCCGCCATCGTTCATGGTTAGAGTTCCATTTTGCCAATTGTAATTCAGCTCGAGCTAGTAGTGATTTGATTTCTTCAGCTATAGAATCCAGCTCTGTCTCCGTATCTGCTCCCGTCAGCAAATCGTCCACATACTTGTTCTCACGCCAGACTTTTGCTCCCACAGGATTCTCCGATTCGTAATTATCTGCGATGTATTGAAGACTTCTGATCGCGAGGAAAGACGCAGCTGAAAGACCATAAGTTACAGTGTTGAGTTTGAACAGTTGTAAGGGCTCAGTATCGGTATTTCTCCATATTATTAATTCAGAGTGGCATTAAAAAGACTTGACTCATCAGCCATATTGGTATAAACATTTCCTTTAATTCTCTGCGACTATCATCAGATGGACTAAGACGTTCAATTTGAGTCTTCAAAGAAATGGCTTGTTTGAAATTAAATTCAAGAATTTGTAAACGACACTCAAGCACATTTGGACTTTGCTTTGCTTTTTCCTCTTCTATTTTCATTTTCATCTTTTCCATATGTTGGGAAATTGTATTCCGCTGCTGCCTAAGCGAAATTTATTGATCTTCGACTGCTGGTGGGGGAGTCAAGAAGCAATGAGAATACGATAATCAAAACAAATGAACTAACGGAACTAACTGCACAACTAAATGATTGAGTGAAACGCAAAGCAAGTACGAGTGAAATCAATTTGTGAGTGGGAGCGAATTGAGTGCTTTTTGCCTGACTTGTGAGTGGGAGTAATAGCAACCGCAAATTCTTTTTACATCGGTAAATGACGCTAGGAATAACACGCGGGTCTTAGCAAAGAATATTATAGAGCACAGCATGTATGTATATTTTTTCCACTTTCGCTACACTTCATGTAGTTTTATCTCCCCATGTACATTTAGCTTTCCGTGTATTTCCCTTCTTCACAAAGTCAATGTCTTGAGGTAATAAATTCGACGATTTCTCGAATTTGTGAGGCGAAGATTTCTTTGGACTCTCCCAGCTAGAATCCTCTTCCAAATACAGGTGGTTTGCTTGGAATATTGTTTGGATGAAGAACTCAATGACCTGAGTTCGCTCTGCCCTTTAACAGAGAGTCGACTGGGGTGATTTAGCATAGCCGATGTGTGCTTTCAGATGTGGCAAATCTGATCCGATGATCAGCTCCAGATAAATGAACGATTTTCTTTTCCAGGACCTTGTGTCCTGTCACGGTCGCCAATGTTGATGCCTCAAATTAATGAGGTAGTGAAATCAATCTCTGCCGTGTGTTGACTGGATTTCTTCATAGTTTAATTTCGACTGGGAATTTATATTTTTACATTCTTTGCTTAAGCCTACATGAATATGTATGTGTGTATATGAGTGAACTTCGATAAAAGCAAGAGTGAAGAATTACAGAGCTAAGGCGAATTGATTCAGTTACACCTAGGTTTATTACGATAGAAAAAGATTCATTAACAATAAAACTAAATTCTTTATACAACATTCATGATTCAAAATTCATGATTACACCAAACAATGTAAAAAATATTACGAAAACCTTAACTTATAATTTTTGTTTTTGTTTTTTTATTTTGCTTTGTAGATTATGGAAAAATTCAACAAATGGTTTGGAAAATCGAATAAATATTCAAAACTAAGGCGCAAGTTTACTGCTAAAATGGAAGCAAAAGCAAAGAAAAAATAAATGAAAAGGCGGATAATATAATATTAAAGAATAATTATTACTATGTAATTTATTTGAATTCCTGAATAAATATACAGCTTCAACATATTTAATTATATTTATAAAAACACTTGAAACTTAATTGTAAGCAAAACACTATTAGTTAAGTCTCTGACTGGGCATTTCAAAACTTTTGGATGGAAATGTAGGCATATTATTCCCCTTAGCCCAAATAAGCAGGGTGAACGACCTTTTGCGCTAACGCAAAGAGAAGAACTACAACTGGAGCTGCAAGAAAATGTCGAACAGAAGAGAGGAAAGTCTTGCCGACAAACAGTGGGTGAAACTCAGAATGTTTGAATTCACGTAAGTGGAAAGGTAGTAAAAATCCAGAAGGTGCCTTGAAATTGAAAAATGACCCCACAGTAACAGATACAGGCTTGGCATGTATGGTACGAGTGTCGCATCTCAGCGAAATTGTAGCGCATGTTCAAAATCAACCGTCAGTGAGTGCACAATCAATCAGCTCCTGCCCGTATAGTGTGTATCGACGCAGCAAAAGTGCATAGACCAATAAACGCTAACGCCAAGGCTGACTCGCAACTAACTTCAGATGTATCCGCCTTTGCGAACGCTATTTAAGGAGCACCCGGCGTATATCCTGTCTCTTTGCTGATTCGTCCCAACTCGAGGACACTGCCATTTTTTACCCCACCTCCTGGGGGATTTTAAAAATCCTACCAGACAGCGTCCCCACACTATTAGAATCACAGCTAAGCATATGTTCATTGCTAAACATAGATAACTGGTGGGGGCAATTCTTTATTTTGTTGGCGAATCTCTCTCTGGCCGAATGGAGGCTAATCGCATCATCGATTGGCAGGGAAGCCGCAGCGAATGATCCATCGTAACCAGGAACTTAACCCAGAAATCCAGATAACAACCATCCGGAGAAAAGTAAAGTGCGAGTACCCGATAGTGCAAAAGTGAATGATCAGGGCGTACACAATTTTTTTTGAGTCCATAAAAGTATACAAAAATGCCCATAAGTCAAAATAAAAATGCTTAAAAGTCAATCGAGCAAACGTCAAAGTGAGTGAAAGTGCATGTCGCACGTGGTTAACAAGTTCCCAAGGCTGAAACTGTTGTCAAAAGTAAACTCTACTAAAAGTCAGTCAACAAAGCTCTGATAAAACCCACTAGCAAAGCCTTGCTGAGTGTGTGTTGTATGTGTGAGTAAGTAAGCTGTACATCAGTACTGCTAAAGTATTTATTTATTTATTCGGCTCTAGCCCAGTGCTACAAGAAGATACTTATTTTGGGGTAACGACATAGCTCCAACGTCATATCTCCGCCGCGTTTCAAACGACATATCTCCGCGCGGAGATATGACGCTTTAAAACGACAAAACTCCGCGCGGAGATATGTAGTTTGCAACATGGCGGAGATATGTCGTTTAAAACTCGGCGGAGATATGACGTTGGAGCTATGTCGCTTGTAACCCGGCAGAGATATGTCGTTTTAAGACGCCGTTTAGATTCTTTAAGAACGCGAAAACCGGAAAATACAACTGAAGAAAATATACAAAAATGTTAGTTTGTGAGAAAAATTAAGTTGTTTTCCCGTTGCCCAGACATACAAATTTCTCTCGAACTTTTCTTGCTTTTGTCACAGTGGGTAATGATAAATTTGTCATAAATTAATTAATTAAGGTCTTATTTTCAATTTGTGCAACCATGGGCCACTGTTATTATTTATTGGCCAACTTTGAACCGAAATACACAAACAACTGCATGAGCAACAACAACAAAAATTGTTACGGTACTGTCACAAGTTGAATCTTTCCCACTGTCAGCTAGTTTGATAAACACTATAATTGCAAACCTGCAAGGTAAAGAGGAGAGAGAGACGAGAAGTGGCAGTCGAGAAAAAAGTATGAAAAAGAAGTCGATCCATAGCAGCAGCAAACGCATACGTTTATCCGAACCATCCTGAAATATCTACAATAATTAATAGCCACCAAAGAAATGAAGCTTCATTTCTTGAAATGAAAAGAAATGAAGAAAATGATGTCATTTCTTCCATACAAATTGTTGTTTCATTTTGGCATTCATTTCTTAAAAATGATGAAAAATAATGACATTCCCCACAAGTGGAAGTGAGTAACCCTAATGCGGAAAGGTTGTTTAACGTGCAAGTTGGTCCACAAAAATTAATAAAAGTCATAGTGAACGCGCAACTCAAAGCTTCTGAGGAGTGTGACTGGATAGAGCAACGGCGACTGATGGTCAGCAAGTGAAGGCAAATACTAAATCGGCAGACTAAGTGAATCGCTAAAACGTAAACAGTGCTAGCAGAAAAGAAGTCTCGATCAAAGTCCATGGAAGCCGATCAATACGCTGTGTAAGTGCAAACAAGACAGCTAGACAAAAGCACACATAACAAGATAGCTTGAAGCGAAGTTCACAACCGGACAGCAGCTTATACTAAAGCCTTAGCAAAGCCATCAACCACAAAACTTGGCAAAGTCAATTGTGACGTCATAAGCTTAACTTCCTCACGAGGGGTGCTTCAGTACATTGCTAAAGTAACTACAGAAACATACATTTTACATTTATATAAAAAAATGAAGCGCACACCACCATTTAAGCAGGGTTTGAACGATGGGGTCGCACAGGGCATGTCCCAAATTTCAACAGGCAATAAAAGGCAAATTGCGCAAACGTCGCCGGAGGAGAATACAACTGCGAAAAAACAAACGCTATCTGAATTATCGGTTGAAGATCTGCGAATGATTATTAGGGAAACCAATAGGGAAACAAATGCTGAGGTCTTGGACAAACTCGAGTTTCTAGCCACGGATATGAATGACCTAAAACATCAAAATGAACAACTTAAGCTTGAGGTGGAAGAGCTCAAAAGGGAAAGAGAAACAGATTAAAGGCGACTTAACTTAATAGAGGACCAACTTAAAAGCAAAAACCTCATATTTAAAGGGCTAACAGTAAACAAAGACGTTATGAAGGAAGCAGATATGGTGTGCAGAAACAAACTACAGCTTCCAGCAACCACGCGCATCACCAGTGCCAGAAAGATTTTTGAACGAAATGATAAGATGAACGTGTTAGTGGAAATGGATTCCGAGCACAGTAAGAACGCTGTCCTTAAGGCCACTAGAATGCTGAGGGGAACTAATATTTTTATTGAAAGGGACTTGAACGCGAAACGACAGCAGAAGAAGAAAATTTTGTTGTTATTGAAAACCAAGCTTCAAGCAATGAGCAAGATGCACAAAATATTGGTATCGGGTGACAGAATGAGAGTGGCTGACAAGTGGTTTCATTGGTCTAACGAAAACAAGCTCATGAGTGGCCAGCTTGACGCGCAGCCTATACTAGCGGAACTCTACCCCTTTGGATCGCATCAACTCAATCTGGATTACGATTCACTAACCAATGTCCTACAATCAAAAAACTAGAAATGAATAAAATCGTAGATAAGCATAGTAATAAGAGTAACGCCCTAAATAGTATAATAGACCAGGAAACATTTGAAATTCTGGCCTACAACATTGCCGGGCTAGCAAATAAACGTTTAAATAGCAATTTCTTCAACTTCGTCAGGAGTAAAGAGATATTTTTACTATACGAGACATATCGAAAAAAATGCGGCAGAGTACGAAATTTTTTTCAACGATTACCACACAAGATGGACACTTGCCACCAGAACTGCAACCAGAGGAAGAGCCTCAGGCGGCGTCCTCTGTGGTGTAAAAAAATCGTTTATGAAAACTGCAAAGGATCATTTTCAACTATCGGGAATAAATCAATTCTAAATTTAGAAATAGCAGGCCAACCTTATTTAATTATTCCTGTGTACCTTAACTGCAACAACTGGCAGGTGGATTTTGATGAACTTTACAACTTGCTGAGCGACGCTGATGCTGAAAATATAATGATACTCGGAGATTTCAATGCGCGTGTAGGCATCGAACAGATACAAACTGAGGACCACAGCACTGCAAGTGGATTTGGCGCCCATCATCGAAGATCTAAGGATACAATACTGGATCATAAAGGCAAAAAGCTTATTGAAATGTGCGAGAATTTGCGTCTAACCTTGATAAATGGAAGAACTGAGAGTGATACATCAGGCGAGCTCACATATATTAGAGGTGCAGCTTGCTCGACTATTGACTATTGTATGATTCGGGGAGATTGGAACAACGTTATAAATGAAATGCAAGTGGAAAATCAACTTTTCTCGGATCACCAGCCAATAGTAGTAATTGCATCGCTAAAGGCACCCTCTCTCATGGCGCCCATGCAACAACTACTCCCCAAATTAATATGGAAGGACCGTCTAGCTAGAACATATACAACAAAACTGAACAGATTGATATCACAGCACACCTACGAAAACAACGAGCTTAGTATGAAGCTGCTAACAGAATGCATTAAGACAGCAGCAAACTGTATGCAAACATGCAAGCAAAGAGGATACAAATAGCCATGGTTCGACACCGTTTGCGATGCGGCGAGGGTATTATCACTCCAAAAACTACGAATGGTCAGGACAGAAAATACAGCAGAATCGAAGAGAGAGTATCAAAGCGCCAACCGCACATACAAGGACATTTGCAGACAAAAACAAAAAGAATACTATGCCAAAATCGAGGAGGAAATAGCAGCGGTAAGGGACAGCAAAACTTTTTGGAGCCTAGTAAGAAGACTGAATGGAGTGACGTCTCGAAGTGTAATAGGAGCGGACGCAAACTGCCTGGCAGTGTACTTTGAAAAATTACTGTATATAAACCCTGATCAGATTGAAGTTCAGTTTAGCTACAGTCTCCCGCACACGCAAGATGAAGAGTTGGATGCTGCGATCTCGGTAGAGGAAGTCATTGCGGCAATAAAAAAGGCAAAGTTAAACAAAGCACCGGGAGAAGACCGAGTTACAGCGGAGTTCTTTAAGCATGCGCCCGAGACCTTTATACGCTGTATTACAAATGAGTATAATCGACTAATAGCATATGAATCTTTCCCAACTAGCTTCAAAAGAAGCATTATATTCCCTATTCACAAGAAAGGCAACCACGAAGACCCCAGTAACTATAGGGGGATATCCTTCATAAACGTCCAAGCTAAAATCCTCGCATCAGTTCTGCTAACAAGACTAGAGAAATGGGTTAATAAAGCTTCAAAACTTAGCGAATTCCAATTTGGATTCAGGCACGGATATTCAACTGTTGACGCCATATACGTACTCACATCTATCGCAACCTCCTTCCTACAAGCAAGTAAAAAACTTTATTGCTGTTTTGTGGACTTTAAAGCTGCTTTTGACTCCGTGAACAGTCCTACAAAATTATAAGAGTGCTACAAAATTTGTAAGATGGAGCGGAGGCGGCGGTATCGGATGGATCTACGATATCAAACTGGTTTGAAAATAACACGGGCTTAAAACAGGGTTGCCTCTTAAGCCCTCTGCTATTCGCACTTTACATCGATGACATAGTTCACTGGATTAGAGGAGGAATCTCAATAGGAGGAACACACATAAAAGTCCTCATGTACGCAGATGACTTGGTGCTGATGGCAGATTCGCCGGAAATGCTGCAGGAAATGCTGGATGACGTCTACAACTACTGCTGTACTTGGGGTCTTACAATAAATGTAGATAAAACCAAAATTTTACCCATACGGAACAGCAGAGGAAGGATCAAAAACGATAAAAAATGGCACATTAATGGTTTGGAAATAGAGAGAGTGAAATCCTTTAAATATCTTGGGGTAACGATATCCTCCAATATGTCACTCAGCCACCATTTGCAACAGAAATATCACGATGCCATCAAAGCCCTCAACAATACCTGGAAAACCCTACTAGGAAACCCAAATGTCCTGCATAGCATAAAATACAGGATGTTCCAAGCCACCTCCAGTTCAATCCCAATATACGCCTCCCAGGTGTGGGGGTTCAAGGAATATGATGAAGTGGAGAAGTTACTTCGATTCTTTTTAAAAAAGATTTTTAGATTGCCCCAAAATACTCCAAATTACGCCTTATTTATTGAAACCGGTCTCTCTCCTCTATACTGCCAAACACTAAGCACACACTTTTCGTATATGAGAAAAATAATTTCTTTGCCCGATACCCGTTTGGTAAAAATCATTGCCAAGGACTTACAGGCGAAGGGAACCCAATGCTTTGAAGTCTGGAGCAGGCTTGCGGAGGAACACGGTGTTGGAGTCAGCATCAGCAACTCTGATTCGTGGGAAGAGGCGCATTTACAAATTGTGGAGAAAGTAAGCAACAGCTTTATGCTTAAACATATTCGGCAGGCCAGAGCGAGCGAGCACAGAGTAATTTACAGGCAACTGAACTATTCCCTGGGAGAAAAAAACTACTTCGACAACCAGCACAGCCAAAACCAAATTTCCGCTATATTCAGAGCCAGATGCGAAATGCTAGATGTGAATTACAGACGTTACGCCAGGGACACGGAAGCCAATTGCACAATGTGCAATCTAAATGTGAAGGAAGACACGTGTCATTTCATTGGAGTATGTCCGATTTTAAGTGAAATTAGGAAACTATACTGGCAAAAGGCACAGCTCTCATCGGAACAGATCGTCATAATCTTAAATGGTGAAAACTGGAACAGCCTATATCAATATATAAGAGATGCATCAACCTACAGACGGCGCATACACAACGAAGATTTTTAGATTAGTTAATGTTAGAAAAACATTTTTCGTATTACTAAATATTCTACATACTAAAGCTGACGGCACACTGCCAAAGCTAGTTTCCCCGATTTTATTCATAATTTTGTATACTTTTTTACGATTTATTTAAAATAACTTATGTTAAATTATTGAAAAAATAAAATCACACACTACACACTACACATCCCCCACAAAGAAATCTGGTATTTTTTTTTAAAGTACTAGCTACTCTCTGGCATTACTCATTACTCTCTGGAAACAGAAAGTGTCATCACCAATAATTGGTTAATTTGAATTTAAATAGTAGGCGCAAATTTGTTTAAAATATAAATTATTCAAAAAAAAAAGGGGTCGCTACATTGCTGCTGCTGCGAAGACGAACAACCGTTCAATATTGGATTCCCACTTTCCAATCACATTGGCATACATAGGTAAGCAGAGAAAACGGTAAAAGCATTTGCGAGTAAGATTACATAATACATCTGTATATAAGCTTTATAAAGTGGAGTACAAAAAATACCACAATATTGTCAGAACCTCAATTTAAACACAATGTCGATTGATACATTAATAAAAGCCCAAGTTGAGCTTATCAACTCTTTGAAAAGACTTCTTCAGAATTTCAAGAAAGACTCCCTATCGCGAAAAAACATCCTTCTTCTTCTTCTTTATTGGCCATCACAACAGTTTGACGGTCTTGGCCTCTGCAAGCAATGCTCTTCAGTCGCTCCTGCTCTGTCAGAAGTTTCTCTCTCTGGATTGCTACCAACGCAAAGAAATCGTAAACAGAGGCAAGCTTTGTCTAAATTGCTTAAGTAAGTTTCACACCGTCTCACGGTGCACCAGCACGAAGAGCTGTCTACAATGCGGGAAACGGCACCACACATTACTCCACTTTCCGACAGCGGCGACCGCAGCACAACCAATGCATGTCGCTGCTCCTGCCCAACCAACGGCAGGGCCACAAACATCTCCTGTTATGAAATATCAGGCAACGCCTAATTCTAAACATGGTCTTCAATGTCTTTCAGCCACTTCATCGATCAAACCGCGACGGGGTGTCCTATTAGCAACGGCACGGATCATCCTCAGCAATCCTGACAACAGTCTCCAAGCAACTCTCAACGCTCTCATAGACCAGGGTTCTAAACCAACGATCATCTTCGAGCATGCCGTATAATATCTACATCTTAAGCGACGCACCATACGGGCATCAATTACAGGTGTTGGTCAATCCCCTGGGAATCGATGCAAAGCCACGGTAAGCTTTAACATACAAGCGGCAACAAATCCACTGTTTACGATTCATGCCTACGTTTTAAGCTCTTTGACCTCGTTCTTACCGAGTCAGAACTTTCAGCCGCAACCATGGTCGCACATCCAAGGCCTTTTATTGGCTGACCCTATGTATTATCGTTCCAAACGCATTGATTTAATCATTGGAGCAGATCTCCTAGCCCAAATCATTCTGCCAGGCGCCAAAATCGGATCACCCGATTAACCAATTGCACAGAACACATAATTTGGATGGATCCTTGCTTGCAGACTGGAAGCACCCAATCAGACAATTCAAGTCCGTTGCAATCACGCATCTTAAGAGATCGAAGATCTGCTTAAACAATTTTGCGAAGTCGAATCGTTTCCAGAGCGCTCAACTCCCACAAAGGAAGACGCGTGGTGTGAATCTCTATATCAAAAAAACGCACACTCGTCAAGCCAATATCCTATACTTAGTAAGATTGCCCTTTAAAGGTTTTAAATTAAAACTCGATTTTATCCCAGCATGACGCTAGGGAAATCCCATCAAATTGCCCTAAACGGATTTTTTCAACTCGAAAGACGTTTTCAAAGACATCCTGAAAAATGCCAAAGGTACAAGGATGGCATTCCAGAGTATTTTGATCGGAATCAAATTACACCAGCTGTGACCAGCGAAAGGAGCACCTTTACAACCATTTCCGGCCAGCCTCATGTATACTCCTGTGTGCTTCCACATAATGCCATCATCAAAGAATTAAGTCTTACCACGAAACAACAAATAGTGTTTTTGATGCATCTGCGAAAACCTCAAACGGCAGAGCATTGAACGACATACTGTGTGAGGGACCCACACTTAAAAACGATCCATGGGCTATCATCTTGAACTGGCGACTTTATAGATTTGTGTTTACGGCTGACATCCAAAAAATGTATCGATGTATTGACGTGCACCCCGACGACGCGCAGTACCAGCGGATTTTATGGCGCAGAATATTGTTTCAACTCTATTACCTTCGATGGTTGATCCACCCTACTGAGAGTGCAAGTGCATATCGACTCGTCCCACGTATTTATTTGAAATAAACGTTTGATTTAAGCGCAAAAGACACCAGCTGATAACCATCAATCTTGGGATACCTTGTTGCGTCGGAGACTGTTGGAGGCCAGCTGATTTATCACCCAGAACATCTGATTGTGATTTTCTGTCTGGGTAAGCGGAACAACAACAACAAAACAAGTTTGAAAAACTTGAGACTCCTCAAGCCAGTTTTCAGATTGGACTTTGACCCCCCAAAAAATTCCAGTAAAAGCTTTAAGAACTCTTTAAAAGCTCGCTCAAGCAACGTTTTGTTTCTTTTGAGCAACCGCCTAAAAGTATACTACATATAACTGAGCCAAGTAAACTTATTTAAGCCTGACTTAGAAACATGACAGGCAATGGAGGGCTTATGCGCACACCGCCATCTGAGTCGTATCAGAATGCAGACACACCGTCGGTATTACACACTCTGAAGAGAGGGCGGCTAGACATCAGTTCGGGAAGCACACCAGCAGAACCAACGATGCACGATCTGATTTTTATTTATTTATTTGGCTCTAGCCCAGTGCTACAAGATTATATTTATTTTTAACGCACTAGTCACAACGATAAATTACTATAATTTAAATATAATTATTATGGTTTAGAACTAACAATATTCTCTTACATTCTACATACATAAATTAAAACTAATAAATACATTTATAAATTGGATTATTATTGTTATATATTTCTTTATTTTTTATTTCCCTATTCTCTAGCTATTTAGTCTTTAAAAATTCTTTTAATTTAATATTAAATTGAGTTTCGTTTCTTATAGTTTTAATGTCATTAGGTAAATTATTCCATGTTTTGCTTGCAGGCTTAAAAAAAATATGTTCCGAGCAAGACAGCTTGGTCCTTGGACAGATTAGGTTAGATGTTCTGGCTGAGGTTGCGAATTTAAGTTTTTTATAAAGATAGTCCGGCTCTTTACAAGTGAGTAGTTTATGTAAAAACAATGAAGTTTTAAAATCTATCCACTTTTTAAGGCTTAGATCAAATATTGTACTCGCCAATTGCGTAATTGATTCAGACCTTCTACGGTTGAATATAAACCGAGCAATCGAGTTTAAGGCAACATTGAGTTTTCTCATATCACTAACACTGCAGTGGCCAAAAATTTCCACACCGTAGAAAATAGAAGGAATAAGATCCGTTTTAGCTATCAGTAATCTTATGTGAACACCGTAGAAAAGAGAAGGAATAAGATACGTTTTAGCTATCAGTAATCTTATGTGAACAGGTAAAAATGTTTGACATATAGAAAGCTGCCTTAATAGCCCAAAAGTTTGTCCCGCTGCCTTAGATATATGGTTACCCCACGACAGCGTTTTATTGAAAATTATGCCGAGATTAGTAGTATTATCAACATATTCAATTTTAGTATCATTTATCAGTAGTTGACTCAGCTGTGCAGTACTAAGGGCCTTCTTGTAAATCACAATACAATTGGATTTGGTAGGATTTAAACTCAGCCTATTTTGCTGGGCCCACTTATCTATTTTGTTTAACTCATCATTACAATCAACAATACACTCATTAATTTCTACCAACGGGCGACTAACATAGATCTGTACATCGTCAGCATACATATGGACGTTACATTTAGACAGTACATTTGGCAAATCATTTATATAGACAGAAAATAAAAGAGGTCCTAACACAGATCCTTGAGGAACGCCACGCGTTAGAGTCTTGAATTGGGAAATGGATGATCCAGAGACAACTGCTTGAGATCGATTTGTTAAATATGATTTGAGCAGTTTTGTCGCAGTTTGCGAGAAATTATAAATCTTGCTCAGCTTGGTACATAAAATATCATGGTTAACAGTATCAAATGCTTTACTGTGATCGAGAAGTTTTAAAAAAGTAACTTTACTGTCATCTAACTGTCCACGAATCTCCTCCACAATATTTAATAAGGCTGAACTGCAGCTTCGCTTTTTCCGAAATCCAGACTGTTGGTCGCACATTAGCATATTCGAAGTGAGGTATGTCTGTACTTGTACTGCCATTAAATGCTCGAGGACTTTTGACAAAAACGGAAGAATCGATATGGGTCTGAATTGCCCGTTCGGTTTTGGAATTGGGAGGATTTTGGCTCGCTTCCACATTTCAGGAAAAGAAGAAGTCATATATATATAGTAAACTTTATATTATAGTACTCACGCTTAGCTAGATATATTGCACTTCTTACCCAACCTCTAAGCTTGCTGTATTCCGTTAGCATGTCATTTGTTTTATATCGCTTCCACCTGTTATACGAATCATTTCGTTGGATAATGAGTCTTTTTATTTTATTTGTGAACCATGGTTGTACTGAAGGCTTTACAATTTTAGTCTTGAGTTTAACAAATTTATCAAACAGACGGGTCAAATGTCTGTGGAAAATCTCAAGCTGGACATCTGCTGTAGGCGATTGATAAATCAGTGTCCAGTCACAGAGTAGTATGTCAGTCTCAAGGTCTGAGTAGTTTATGTGATTAAAGTCTCTATACTCTATCTTATGTCTACTATGGTCTAGAATTACGTCATAGGTCAAGAAAATTAAATCATGTCTGGAGAAAGCTGGCACGGAAACCTGGTCATATAGAAGGATTTTTGTTGCATCATTAACTGTTCAGATCACCAGCAAGCTTTGAAACTGACTGCATGGCGAAGCTTTTTTCAAGGGCATCTTTTAATTTGTTTATAACTTCAAAAATTTATAACTTTTAAACTATAAAAGTCTCCATCTTTTTGAACACACCAAAATTTAAGTTATGCTTAGAGCAATCAAATGTTTATCCTCAGAAGCTATAACATGGTGGTTAACACTGAGAAAAAATTATATATAATTTTTAGCAACATTTACTTAATATTATTAAATAATTCAAAAGTCTATAAAATTATAATTTGAGTAGATACAGTAAAATTCTTTCCATCGATATCAACTTGAGACCTTGCGGATAAACCAAACCTAAGATATCGCGTTTTTAAAAAACCCTTTTTTTCCATTTTTTCGTTTTTGACGATTTTTGAAATTGTTTATAAAATTAACAAAAAAATTTTGTGCAAAACCGCAAATTACGTTTTGGTGGGCATGTCGAGATCTAATTTCGGATTTTTTTTTATTAAAATGAAAAATAAAAAATTTTTTTGCTGTTCGGTTTATAAAAGAATGACCCATATGTAAAAAGAATAAATTAAACATAATATAGGTATTCACGACCCCCAGTTAAGTTACGGAGTTGTTGAGATGAGAAATTTTTGACAGTTTTACAAAAACAAAATACACTAGCCAGAAATTCCACAACTAAGCAGACCTGCCCCTTACTATGTAATTGAGCAATATTTCTCCGGTTGAAATGAGAGCTTCTAGTGTAGAAAATTTACATTCTGACAAAAAAAAAATCAGGTATAGTGTCGGCGGAACAACACGAGCCAGTTATTTATTTACCAGATTTACCAGGAGAGGAATCTTTCGTATCCAAATTAAAACGAAAGAAAGCAAATACTGCCATAAATAGAATATGCGAAAACGAAGCGGGGCTTACAGCTACGCGAGTTAGCACAAGATGAGGGAAGATTAAAGCTGGAGACTCAAAAATTAGAATGGCATAAAACCATGGAGGTAAAAAAGTTGGAGTTGGAAGGAGGAACAGAAATCCTTCAAGGAACCGAGAAAAACTGGTACCGAATTTAAGCTTAAGAAAATGGAGCTAGATCAACGAAATAATTTGCTTAAATATGAACTTGATCTTAAAAATGGAAATATATAAACATTTATTCAAACATTAAATTATAAATTGCTTGTTGCTTTCTTCATGGGTTGGTGTACTCAAAGTTGGGATATAATTCTCGATATCTTCGTTTTCATTCTCTGCTTGTGTTCCCTCACTATAAGGAACTAAGATATTGTGTAAAATGCAGCACACGGTCACCCACTGGCAAAAAAATGTTTGGCTCTTTTTATCAGTAATTCTCACACGCATTTCTTTCAGGCTGCAGAATTGTTTTTTTTTACACTCCAAAGCAATTTTCAATGCGCACGCGATGTTGACTGTGACGTCTTTTAAAACGGTCCTGATTTTCGATCGCCATATGATTTGAAATACTTCGATATGGTGGAATCAAGAAATTAGACAGAGGAATGCTTCCCGGATATCTTACCACAATACCCAATTTATGATCGCAAAGCGCCTGCAGTTTTATAGCATAAACTCGTTTACGAGAGTAGTAAGCTACGTGGTTTTTTTTGGCTTCTCTGCAAGTTGGATTTCCGTTCCATCTACGTATCCTATACAGTACGGCAGTTTGTGAAGCGTCTGTGACACAAGCAGCTGATGCTCAGATACATCTGGCCAATAAAGATACTCCTTTACTCTACTCTATTTGTTATCTTAGATAATGTTCCACCGTCGCCGACTCCGAATATAGATGCAATTTTCGTAATGGAACCACTATATCCTGAAGAGACCAGCCGGAACAATACAATTGCAAGCTGTTAATCAACTTTAAACCAATTTATATATATTTTATTTTTTTGACAAGTTGAAAACAAGAAGAAGAAAACAACAATTCAACTGGCATGTTGACAAAAAGGGTTGTTCACAATTGAACATGTTGAAAATTCGTCAACTCAACTATTCCGTAACTCAACTGGGGGTCGTGAATACCTATAATATCAGAAAAGGAAAATACAAACAGACAACAAGCTACAAAAAATGTTCTCTTATCACAAAATAGAAATAACAAAGATTAGAATTAAGAGTGCTCACGAAAATTATCATTGCTATCAACGCTGACTGGGGAAGGGGCGGTAGTTCTTCTAAGCGCATCGAAAGCTCTTCCATTCTCTTAATGCAAACTGCATTCTCTTGCCCGCTCCGTTTTACATGCACGAGCCCTCTACGAGTAAACACTGGAAAGAGAGATTTCTTTCTCTTCATGTTCATTGCCTCCTTAAAAATGATGTAGTTCTTTTTTGTGAGTTGCTCATTTACGTATACTGGTGCATCCGATTCAAATCCAAGTAATTCCAAGCTCAGTGGTCTTTTGCATTCGCGCCGGTAAGCTCCAATGGCCCGTAGGAGTTTTATTTTTTCGCTAATATTTTCCAGTTTTATTATTATAACTGGATCCACTTTAGAGTTTTGTGTTTTTCTTGCTCGGAATATGTATTTGGTGCGTAGTGGCGGAGTGAGTTTTAAATTAAAACACAACTGGTCAAACTGTGCTCTAACATTTTCACCATTCACAAAGGGCACACCATGCTTTTGCAAATCACATGCGGTTGTTGTTGTCAGCTGCGCAGCCAGACTATTTTCCAGCACCCCAACCCGATCTCGTAGGGATCTCAGCTCACCAACCTCACTATCCAGGTGGTTCACCTTCTCTTAAGCCATTCTCTCAGCAGCCATTCCTTCCATCCGCTGCAGCAGAACATTCAGCATTCGCTCCTCCGCCTCTCGCATGTTAGCTGTGATAGACTCGTTCTGCTCCCCAAAGCGCTCCTCAAGCATTTGGCGCAACACAGCGATTGTGGACGCAGACGGCGAAGTAGAACTCCGACCAGCATTAAGCTCAGGGTTGGTGTTTTGGCGTACTCGCTTGGTTGGTGGAACCATTGTGTTTTCAAATGTGTGTTGTGTAGTGTATTAAGTGGAGAGTTTTGTTTGTGATGGTAAGATGAGCTTTGATTGTGTTCAATATGTGTATGGCTGTGTGAGATCAGTGGTACGAGGTAAATTTTGTATTTGTACTTGCTGTGCGATGCAGTCGCAAATGGTTTAAATCAGTTAATTGTCTTCCAAGCACACAAACCCAACACAAGTAGTAGAACAGAGCCGCCTATGGCAGGTAAAGTTTTATTAAATATTGATTTGTTTTTTGTTGCTCTTGGCAATGGTAAATAAATATTAGCTGAGGAACTTGGTTTTTTCACAACCGTTTCGATCAACGATAACGATGATGGCAGTACTTAAAAATGTGGCAACGAAGTCTGATACAGCGGAAATAAGGAATGACGTAAAGGAAGAACTGGGAAACGTATCACAAATAATAAAGGAGTTGGCTAGCGAATATGAATTCCTAAAGCAAGAAGTAGCAAACTTGAAGGCAGACAGAGAAAAAGATAGAGCAATTATTAATAGCCTAGCTGAGAAGCAAAAAAAAAAAAATTTATTAAAGATATGAACTCGTACCACAATCACAGAAATGCCGTAGTAACTCTATTAAAAGAGAAATGTCATATTAATAATGCTAAGGTCAATGAAGCTAGGAGGATGTACGAGAGAGATGGTAAAATGTGTGTGGTGGTGGAATGCGAAACGCAAGATCTGGCTTTACAAATTTGTAAAAATGCACCAAAGCAAAAGGGAACCAATATATATGTAGAATGAGACTTAACCGTAGAACGACAATACTACAAATCCATACCGTTCAGACTCGGAAAGTTTTTGAGCACAACGACAGCATTAACTTCAATGGTAACTGGATGGCGTTCAAGAACAGCAACACACTTATGTGCCAAGGGCAAGACGCACTGTCAAAGCCTAAAGTAATATACGGTGAAGATCTTGATGTTGCTGAGATTGGCAACAAAAGCAAGTAATAATACATATATAAATATTTATGCTTATAGCTTAGGCCTTAAAAATAAGAATCTGTTTAGGGATTTGTTGGAATACGTAAGGGGATTCGACATATTCGCTCTCACAGAAATTCATATTGCAGAAGCTGCCACAAAGGACTTCGAGCACAAGTTTGAAGAATTTTATATTCAATGGAAACCGGCAACTCGAATAAGTAGGTTTGGCCGGGCAATTGGTGGCATACTGCTAGGAGTAATCAAGCGGCTTAGGAAATTTGGCTTCAAGCATCACTTTACCAAACATGGATCCGTCAACAGTATAAAAATATGGAATAACACGCAAGAATTTAAAGTTTTTCCACTATATGTAAGAGGAGGAGCTAATTGGAAAACCGAGTTCCGTGAAATCTCTGACTTTTTTACCCAACACACCCCAACCAACACAATAGTAATGGAAGACATCAATGTCCGAATTGGAGAAGAGAACCAAGTAATCGATGAGGTAATGATCAGTAATTTTGCAGAAACAGAATATCCCAGGATAAAGAACTCAACAGTAATGGCAAAGAATTTCTAAATTTTTGTGAGGACAACAGTCTATTAGTACTAAACGGCCGAACAATTAGCGATTCAATTGGGAATTTTACATTCCCTGGGAGGGGCAGCTGCCCTCCCTTAATCAAAGATTTTGGCCTGGAAAATGCACTTTTTCAATTATAACTTAAACTTTTCGCCATTATTTTGAAGATTGATTTTCATTTCATATCAAATGCATTATGATCTAATTAATTAATGTTCAAAAATATAATTATTGAAATATTTAAGAAATTTTCAGACGCAGCTGCCCCCACCTTTTCGGAAAGCTGGCTACGCCCTTGCAGACAGCCTAGCGGGACCCATTGATTAACTAGCTCGTTCCGGGAATGTGGGGGGGTTGTTTGATGCTGCCTCAACTGCGTACTACACGATCTTATTTATAGAGTCCCTAAGGGCCCTAATTCGTATCGGCTTAAACCGGTCAATACAAAAAGTCCAAACGACTCGAACTTGTACGGGAGAATCCCACAGGCACGATTGAAAAAAAACCTAAAATAGGAGAAAAGGGAAACGAGGGAAAAAGGAAAGGGATAACAAAGTTAAATGGCTATCTGTGTTTGACAAGCGGTGTGGTCTAAGGTGACCAACGACCTACACCTTCTGTACCCAACCCGACCACGATCTGCAAATGGATTAGCATTAGCAGATTCCCAAATGTACAAGTTATATCATTTTCAATCTTAGACCCCATGACTCAGGAAATGCAAATCTTTACACAAACATCTCCATAATCAAATTCACAAATATATTTTCCGTTCTTAAAGTTTCCATTAACAAATACATTAATAGCTTAAATTCCTATATTTTATTCTTGCCATTTTCATCCTCTAAAATCAGAAGAACTAAAGTTAAGTTTTCAGTTTTATTTCCACTAATTAGACTTAATGTTATTTTTATTGAATATTTTCAAAATTGGTTTCTATTAATAATTTTCGAGGGGCACCCTACTAAAATTTATACGAGTAATACTTTTATTACCGAGCTTTAGCATTTTTCAGGTTTATTTTCTCAGAATGTGTAAGATTAGGTTTAAAATTCGCGTTTCCAATCCATTTTATCTAAACGCTATTGTCTCAATTTACTTTAATTGAAAATCATACGCAATATCGTTTGTATCAATTTACTTTAATTGAAAATCATACTTAATATCGTTTGTTCTCAGTTAGTATTACTTTATTACTGCTGTATTATTGCTTTCAATTCACCGCTGCTCACTGGGCCAGATTTCCGTTTGGGCGGTATAAATTCAAAATTTTTATGGAAACAAATCGTGACTTTAATCAATTACACTGTGCAACACTAAAAAGTTGATACGGTCGAGACCAAAAAATTCTGAAAGGGTATGATAGTAGTACAAAAACCTTCCCTGGGTTTGGTCTGGTTAGCTGCCGATTTCTTTTTATAGCACTTTGAAGTTTTAAGCATATGATTGGGACTTGTAACTCCCTATCTCGTAAACTATTTGGAATTTCGCTATGACGTCTGAAAAGAAGTTGTTGCTCTTGACTTGGTTTACAAAACATTTCTAGGTAACAAGTAAAAATAGTCACATCTTTAAACTCAAAATTGCAAAAATGTCGTAAATGCATAATGTTTTCCCCTCATTTTGTACTGTTTCTCAACTTTTTCTTGAAGACTATAACGAATTTGACCAAGCAATGAAGGACGAAAAAGTAGCATAGACTAACGTAAATAATCGGTTGGAACATACCAACTTCATTCGAATGGTCCTTCTTATAGTTAAAGACCCTAAAAGATGAATAATTTCAACCAAAACTCGAAAAAGTACAGTTTTTGGTAGAAATTGGCTGACACTATCAAAAATTTCGATTGTTTTGTATTAAATCAATAAAATTGTCAAAAAATATAACTTAAAAAATGTAGCTAAAGAAATTTAATTTATTTACTTTTTTACCGATAAAATTCGTTTTTTTAATTTTTTTTTACACAAGTATTTAAGTTTTGAGTATGTAACAGGGAGGGGTATTTTTCTTTTTTAGCATAACAGCGAGTCGATATAGCCATGTCCGTCTGTCCGTCTGTCCGTCGTCCGTCCGTCTGTCCGTCCGTCTGTCTGTCCGTCCGTCCGTAGAACAAACAGATCTCGAGATGTAAAATAAGATTTTACAAATGTTTCTTATAGCTGCACAGATCAAGTTTATTTTCAATTTTGGCCACCCCCCCCCCCCCCCCCCACTTGAAAAGACGTTATATCTCCTAGTTTTGATAGACGATTCTACCTTCTAGTTTTTTTGCAAAATGTATCGTTTTGCCGAAGAATGATAAAGATCGGATGAGCGGTTCTCAAGTTATGAATAAAATAAAAATAAATTCCCGCCTCCCCCACCCCCTCCCACGCGCTCACAACCAACACCGCATTTTTATTCAACGACGTGTGAGTGAAAGAGAGGGGATATTTTTGAAGGCGGGGGAAAAATTGCTTTTTTCTTCTCCCCTTTTTTTTTTTTATATATTAGGTTTTGACGGATTTTCTTTTTTTAATTAATTACTAACGGTTTGTTTATTTTGGTCTAAGCAACAACTTTTACCTACATTACTTGTCCAAATTTGTAACGGAAAAAGTTCAAAAACTGAAAAAAGTTGTAAAAAATTGATGTTTTAGGACATCTTTTGTAATTTTAAGTACCATGACGTAATTTTTTTGATTTGCTACTAAAAAATGTTTTGTAGGCCAAGCCAAGAGCAACAACTTTGCTAAAGACACAAAAGCAAAATTCAATATAGCTTACGAGATATGAAATCATTAATCCTACACTGAAGCTGAAAAGTTCAAAGGTCAATAAAAAGAAAACGGCAGCTAATCAGACCAAACCCATGCAGAGTTTTTATACTACCATCACACCCTTTTAGAATTTTTTGGTCTCGACCGTATCAACTGTTTTGAGTTCAAAAATGTGTCACAGTGTTATTCTAAAAGAGCATACATTAGGTATATTAAATCCACTAAGCGTTTTGCTATCAGTGCAGCCCTGCATTTTTCGCAGGGCTGCAAAGTCAGTCAGCTGCTTGTTGTGTTAAAAAAAAAACGAGAAACGGTTACTCAACTTTAAGCTTGTGCCATTCATCACTCCGTTAATAGAAATTTGAATGTAAAACATGAAAAATAAAGGCAAAGGTATGTAAAATGTGAATTCTGAAACAAATTGTGTGTTGTTCATGTAAAGTGTTGTTTCTATTTATTAGTATACCCTTGGAGAGGGTATATTAAAATTGTTCAGATGTTTGTAACGCATAGAAGGAAGCATCTCCGACCACATAAAGCTGAGTTGATATAGCCATGTCCGTCTGTCCGTCTGTTTCTATGCTATCTCCTCCGTCAGTTTAAAAGCTATCTTAACCAAACTTTGCACGAAGTCTTTTGGTACAAGTGCGCTGTACATTTGTCGGAATCGGCCGGATCGGATGACTATATCGTATAGCTGCCATAGAAACAATCGGTCGAAAAAATAGTTCTAGTGAGAAAAACTTTTTTGTCTTCAACGCAATCGTCGTATTATATGCTAACACACAATTCTGCCAGGTTTGACTTAAATCGGATGACTATAGCATATAGCTCTCATAGAAACGATCGGTCGAAAAAGTAGTTCTAGTGAGAAAAACTTTTTTGTTTTCAAAATTTTGTCAATATTGTGGTGCCATATAACAAACTGGCAGGCAGATATCGTGCTCCAAGGGTATATAAACTTCGGTCGAGCCGAAGTTAGCTTGCCTCTATTTTTATATCTTATATATAAAATTCTCGTGTCACAATGTTCGTTTCCGTACTCCTCCGAAACGGCTTGACCGATTCTCATGAAATTTTGTGAGCATATTGAGTAGGTCTGAGAATCGGCTAACATCTATTTTTCATACCCCTTAGTGATGAGGGTTGTCCACCCTTAACATAACATATATCTATATATATAAATGTGTACGCCCGACTGATATGGTGACATATTATCAAGCCACAGCTTAAACGGCTTATCGTACAGGTCTGATTTTTGGCATAGACATTCGTTTAGTTATGCAGGCACGCACTGAGAAAAAAAATTTGGAAAATGTTTTTCCAGTCTTCTGAAAACGCCAAAGAAACGTTTGTATGGGTAAATAACGGTTGTTGCGCTCAGGCTATGTTGTGGAAAAGTTGTTTCGCTGAGAACGCTTGTGAGAGCGCGCTAAATGCGTGTATATGTATGTGTGTGTGTTTTTTTTCACAAGAACAAGCAATAAATTAATTTGAGAATAGCATCATCCAATTCAATTGAATCTTATAGCACATACAAAACACATCGACCGCTTTAACAATATGTTGACCGTATATCACAATGTCGTAGCTAAAATAACACCAAACTGGAAGCCAATTGTATGTAGATGTAATTATTGTTTTATCTACGGTCCGTATTTTGTTAGTGATGGAAAAGTGATGGCACGCATGACGTGAGCAGTCTGCTAAAAATTAGTTGTCTCCTTATCTCATTTCCGAGTCTTTGTTAATAAACAAGGCTGTGAGTTGATAATCTAAGAGATTTATATCGATTGAATCGCCTAAAAATTCATAACAACTTTTCGCAATGAAAAGTGTGTTTGAAGGAGAAAAAACAGTGTTGTCAAAAAGCTTTTTTTTCAACTTAGCTTTTTGCAGATAAAAAATAAGAGGGCTGCGGGAATTGTGACCTTGATTGAAATATATTTCTTTTTTCCGATTTTAAATAAGAAATGTTAAATTTGCATCTAATATTTTCTATTTTTAAAAATGAATTTTCCCTGTTTTGGTTGCCGCATAATAAAAACACATAAGTTGACATGTTTAAATAGTTACATATCCCATACTGCGTTGACTTACATAAATTGATCAGAAAAGAATATTCTGGAGATCGAATATCAAATTAGGCGCGCACTTATAAATATAATGTCCCTTGACCCAAAATTCACTACATAGTCCTTCTGAAGAAGAATATGCTATAGTTTTTTCAGCATTCACAAGACAGGAAGGGAATAATTTGTAATTCTGGAATTTTATCTTTTTTTTCACTTACTACGATTTTCTCAAAACTTGGACGCGGACGAAGTCGCGGCGGGTTCAGCTAGTTTTATTTATATTTTTTTGTTATGTCCTCATATAGAAAAAAACCCGTGCCCGTGAAATGTGGAGTAAAAAGTAACTTTTTTGACAATTTCTGACAAAAAGTAAATATGAGGAGTTTGACCTTAAAGTGTATATCTCATCGCTTTTTGCGCACATTCTCTTGATATTTGCAGTTAAGTTTGAGTTCAGCCATGCAACGCTGTTCAATGTATGGGCTGAATACAACCGAGATGCCGAAGTGCAATTTCAAGCTGGATTTTTGAGCAGCTTAAGAAGCATGCAGTTAGCACAGAGAAGAGAAACGAAATTGACATAAAAATTAAAAACTTTGAGAATTACTTGAAAAAAAGGTTGCAAAAAGCGCTCGAAATGTTCAAACATTTAAGGCAAAGAATTTAAAATGGATATCGTCGAGCATGGTATTCTTAGTAAATAGCACATCAACAATGAATCAAGTGGGAAGTCTACGTGTGGCATACAACGACGGTGGATCTTGACTAATTAGGAAATTGGCATGTAATCTGGCAGACAAGCAAGAAAACAACACAAATCTGCTTGTACATGCGGCAGCACTGTCTATTGCTATTGAACTAGATGTTGAGCTAGATAAAATTTAAATAGTATTTAATCAAGGATATAAAAAATAGTTAGTAAGTGATCTTTTCAACATACCTTGGAATAAAACTATTATTTACTCTATTTGTAAACTTAGAAGAAAAAGTTTGAGAGTGACATTTGATTTGTTCTATGGATATATGGATACTGTTTTTATATACATACTATTTAAAATTGATTGACTTTTAAATATAAATACACAATATAAAAATCACATAAATAATAAATGATATAAGCGTTCTCAATTTAGGTAACAGAAATGTATGACTTAAAAAAAGATATTTGACAGCAATTTAAGACCCTCTTCTGGTCTTCAGGCCGCCATTTTTACAAATTTGAGTTTATTTTCATGATTCTGCTTCGGGCCCTATAGGCATTAATTTTTACCAATTTCCCGCTTTCCATTTTGCTTTTTGTTAATAGTGACTCCCGGAGAGCTGCAAACCATCCACACACCTTTTTTTAGAAGAGCCTACTTTGGACGCCGAGAACTTTTTAAACAGCCCTCGCATTGACACATTTAAAATTTTTTATACTCTGTACCGAAGGTACATAGAGTATATTAGGTTGGTCCAAAAGTATGTAACAGGAAGAAGGAATCATTACCGACCCTATAAAGTATATATATTCTTGATCAGCATCAACAGCCGAGTCGATATAGCCATGTCCGTCTGTCCGTCTGTCTGTCCGTCCGTATGAACAAACAGATCTCGGAGATGGTAAGAGATAGAGGTTTGACATGTATGGAACAAATGCTTCTTATAGCTGCAGGCAGATCAAGTTTATTTTTAATTTTTGCCACGCCCCCTCCCGCCCCCGCAATTTGGAAAAAACGTTGTATCTTGGAGATAGACGATTCGCACCTTTTAGAGATAGTTAGTAATTAGCAAAATTTATCGATTTGCCGAAGAAATGATAAAGATCGGATGAGCGGTTCTTAAGTTATGACCAAAAATAAATTCCCCCCTCCCCCACCCCCTCCCACGCGCACACAACCAACACCGCATTTTTATTCAACAACGTGTGAGTGAAAGGGGGAGAAACGTTGTTCAGCTCCGCTCTTGGTACAGGGTATGACCAAAGACAAACATAGAACGATCTATAAATATTTTTGGGATCAATGTCAGCTCCCAAGAGAAATCGTTATGATGTGTCAATGTTATAGCTCTTGCAGAATAGCTATTTAGAAACGTTGCAGTTTCAGTTACGCATCCTCCTAGGCAGCGAAATGAAAATTTTATCAATGTCAGCTCCACTCGTTTTTAGTTCACATGCGTCATCTTATGACATAGTCGGGCTTGACCGACTTTCTCACTTGTTTTATAAATAGTACAATGACATTAAAAAAACAGAATTAAAAAATTTTTTCACGATTGATTTCCAGAAGTTTTAAAAAACTGTTAAACAACACCAGAAGTGGGCCCTTATCTAATGTGGGCAGTAAGGGTGGGCGTGGTCGGATTGTTTTATAATTTTCCCGAGTTATTACACCGACGTCTATCAAATGTGCCAAATTGCAATTGTCTAACTACATTTTTCGAATTTATGCCTGGGCTAGATACGTAAAATATATATCTCTATCTCACTATATATAAAAGAGAGTGTCCTGATTCACTGATTCACTGACTGACTGACTGACTGATTGGCAATCATCGCACAGCCCAAACGGTAATAGTGTAGCATAAATTATTGCAGCCACTATGCATCAGTTCAAAGCTCAGTATAAAACCAAAATAGCTTCACTAAAAAAGCTCAAGCCAAAAAGCTTCAAGCCAAAAGCTCTACTTTAAAGTCAAACTTCTTATCTAAGCTTTGGCCGACATATGAAAAAGCAAGCAAGATATATTCCTAAGTACCGTAATTAAGCCTAGCATAAGATTAGCATTAATATCTCTTCTAACATATGTAACCATACCTAGTCCATAAGAACCCATGTAAACCAAATGATATAAACAGGGCGCCTGGCGCCCCTGAAATAAACAATCAAGGTTCAAACCTCAACCGCCTTCTACATGGCGATCCTGCCTTAAACTGGCATAAGTCAACAATTTTTTTAAAAAGAATTCCTGCCGTCCTTTGGCACTCAAAAAAAAAATATATATATCCTGCCAAAATCACCGGCACAGGATATGAGCGCGCACCGAACCGCGGTGCAGCAGGCGATCGCTGAATGCCCCCAGGCAGGACCTAAGCCCCTTACCATAGAGGAGTACCGGGCAAGAAATCCTGCCCACCGAGCTGCTGAGAGGAATAAAGCCAAGGCGGAAGAAGCCCTCACCCAAATCCCATCAGTGCGAACCCCGAAAAGACGCGGAGGAATCAGCGCCAAACTCAGGCGACACCGAGCTGCCCTTCTAGCCAGAGTCAACAACGATCCACCTCCACCGTGGACAGAAGCCTCCGCCATATGGCTTCAAATTGACTCCTTGGAGCAGCAGCAGCAGCAAAGACGATTAAGAGCCATACAAAAAGAAGCCGGTAACAGCAGTGCAGCAGCAGCAAATAAGCAAACAACAACATCACAAACAAAATCAAATAAACATAAAATAAACAAGAATGCCTAACGGCAACTTGGCGCTATGGCGATATTCGCCCTCGCAAAATTAATAAGAAAAAATAAAATAAAATAAAAACACAAACGTACATATGTACATACACACATTTATACATACATTAATGCAAACATTTATACATAAATTTATTCATATACTTAGACACACATTACCACATACATTTTTCAAAAACAAAACATTGTACAGTTATTATTAAAATGAATTAAAGCAAAGAAAACCCAAAACAAACACTCCATTAACCAATTTACAGTAGGGAAACCTAAACCAAAACAAAACAAAAAAAAAAGAGCTTTCAAACAGAACTGCAGCTTAAGAAACTTTCGGAGCTTAATGATCTCCGCACAGTGGTTAGCGGTCTAACTAAAATGAGTTAAAAAAATTTTTTTTGAACAGTGATTAGAAGTCAAAGTAATAATAGTCGAAAATTTTTTTTCGCACAGTGGTTTGAGGTCTAACGAAAAAGAGTAACAAAAAGATATAAAAAATATAGGTATATAAATAAAAATTGTTTTCCAAACAATATATGGATTGGACAATAATTCAAGATAAAGTTCTACCTCACAAAGACAATTTCTTTAAGTCTTACAAATGTCTTAACAAAAGTATTCCAATTAGATCAGTAACCATGGGAAAACATTTAGAAATATTATTTGAGAACATTACCAAAATTAGAGAAATATTAATAGCAGACTATACTAAATTCAATATGATACTTTCTTACTGTTTAGAAATAACTTCGAATATATTACGAACAAACATCAAATAATAGCATTCTTGCCTAGACAACTGGAGAACCCAGCCACTTATGAGTTTAAACATATGGAAGAAGAAACAGAATTAGAAATAGAAAAGGAAGATCAACTACCCATTAATATTGAAAAAAAAAGAAATCAATATGTCACAAACATCTCTTGAATTTCTGAGCTCAGCCGCAAGGCTTGTTCATGATTTTGATGGAAAGGCTGAAAACCTACAAAGTTTCGTTGACTCTCTTGAACTTTTAGATGACGTTAAAGGAACACATGAATCGACAGCCATACGTTTTATTAAAACAAAATTAAAAGGGGACTCAAGAATATTGATTACAAACGAAAATACAATTAGCGAAATAGTATTAAAGCTTTAAAATAATATTAAGGGAGAATCAGTAGGAGTTTTAGAAGCAAAGATGATGAATATGAGACAGCACGGAAAATCAGCTACTGCCTATGCGACAGACCTTGAAAATTTAACAAAAGCTCTCACGCGAGCATACATTTTAGATAAGCTTAAACCTGAAATAGCAAACAAATACGCTACTCAGACAGCTGTAAGAGCAATTACCCACAATTGCACAATTGAAAAAGTCAAAACAATAATGGAAGCCGGCCAATTTAGTAACATGAATGAAGTTATTTCTAAATTTGTCAGTAGTTGTACAGACGCAACTGGCCAAAACAACACAATTCTCTTTACAAGACAAAACTTCAACAACCCCAACAGGCAAAATAATCAATGGCAATACAACAACAATGGTCAAAGAAACTGGAATAACTGGAATAATGGTTATAACAGAAACAATGATAATTACAGATTCAGCAATAATAACAAAAACCGATATAACAATAATAATAACAACAACCGATATAATAACAATAACAGTTATAACCAAAACAATAGATATATTATTATATAAACACAAACAGCAATAACAAAAACAGAAATTTCAATACAGCACAAGTTCCAAGTTGTCAAAGATGACTTTCCTATTCCATGTGATGGAATAATTGGACTTGACTTCATTAAAACTTTTAATTGCAAACTTGATTATGCACAACATCAACATCTATTCACATTACGACCAAACTTTCTAAGTCAAAATTTAACTATCCCCATAACAACAGGCTCACAAACAGGTATTTTCACAATCCCATCTAGGTCAGAAGTTATTCGACCAATACAAATCAATAGTAACGATGACGATCTTTTAATCCCGAACCAAGAAATTCAACCAGGTGTGTTCATTGCAAACACGATAGTATCAAAAAACAGCCCATTTGTCAGATTGATTAACACGAATACAGTAGAAGCAAAAATCAACAAAACTAATATTCAAACTGAAAAGCTATCAGACTATGAAATTTATGTTCTTGCTTATGTTCTGAGTTTAACGATATTTTTGCAACAGAATCCGAGAAAATTTCGTCAAATAACTTCTACAAGCAAAAACTGCGACTAAAAGACGAAACCCCAGTATATTTGAAGAATTATAGGATAGCACATAGTCAAAAAGAAGAAATAAGTAGGCAGGTGGACAAACTGATCAATGATGACGTAATTGAACCATCAATGTCCGAGTTCAATAGTCCAATTATTTTAGTCCCAAAGAAATCCCTACTAGGAAGCGAAGAAAAACGTTGGCGTCTAGTAGTAGACTATAGAAAAATAAAAAAAAGCAGTTGATGGCAGACAAATTCCCACTACCCAGAATGGATGACATTCTTGATCAACTTGGACGCGCCAAATATTTTTCTTGCCTAGACTTAATGTCAGGTTTCCATCAAGTAGAAGAGATATTATATTCAAGAGGTATTACCTAATTTTCAACTGATAAAGGCTCATACCGATTTAAAAGATTACCATTTGGTCTAAAAGTAGCTCCAAACTCACTCCAAAGAATGATGTCCTTAGCATTTTCTGGACTATCACCGTCTCAAGCATTTTTATATATGGACGACCTGATAGTTATAGGATGTTCCGAATTCACGTGCAGAAAGTACAACCTTAAACTACACCCTGACAAATGTTCTTTTTCGGACATGAAGTAACCTTTTTGGGCCACAAGTGCACAAACCAAGGAATCTTACCAGATAACAACAAGTTTGAGGTTATTAAAAACTATCCTATTCCAAAAAATGGGGATGAAGCAAAACGGTTCATAGCATTCTGCAATTACTATCGCAGGTTTATTCCAAATTTTGCAGATTCAGCAAGACATATAACCAGGTTATCACGAAAAAATGTGGCTTTTGAATGGACAAACGAAAGTGAATTGGCATTTAAATATCTAAAAAGGCATCCTTCAATATCCTGTTTCCAATAGGGAGTTTTGCATAACTACAGACGCAAGCAAAAAAGCATGCGGAGCAGTGCTGAGTCAGGAGTATGACGGAAAACAACTTCCAGCAGCATATGCGTCAAAGTCTTTCACTAAGGGCGAAAGCAATAAGTCAACAATAGAACAGGAACTTACTGCAATACATTGAGCTATACAATACTTCAAACCCTACATATATGGAAAAAAATTCCTAATTAAAACAGATCATAAACCACTTACTTATCTAATTTCATTAAAAAACCCCGCTTCCAAACTCATACGAATGAGGTTAGACTTAGAGGAATTTGATTTTACAATTGAATATATCAGAGGACGTGAAAATTATACAGCAGACGCTTTATCGAGAATTGAATTTAAAGACATCAAGAAATTGTCTAATAACAATATATTAAAAGTAGATTCGTGAGTGACCCTACTAAGAAGCAGATAAGCAAGACCAGAGCTCCGCAGAAAACCTTTAAAACTTTAAGTCCAGATAAGAGATCAAAGTCGGTGTGGCGGCAGAGCAGACCAAGCTAACAGCGCGGGACTCGAGTTCGATGGAAAACTGACCACAGTGAGCTTTATTTTAAAACAACTCAAAAACTTCATAATTGTTTGGCCACAGCAGTCTCAGGCGGCAACAAAAACAAAAAGTAAACAAAAAGAAAGAGGAAGAATACAAGCTCACCAAAAGCTCAGTTAAAGCGACACCTACACCTGATCGTGACACCGAAAGCTCTGCTAAAATAAAACGGGAAAGCATACTTCTAGGCGGTTTTATAATGGGCCTGGGCAGATCACCTGTAAAGACCAGTGATTCTAGCGAGCAATTGAATCCAACAACTCCGCGGACATCTGGAGCTGCTCCACTAGCAACAGGAGAGTCGGTGGCCAAGAGGTCTCGAATGGAAAGTAATGACGGACTGTCGCTAGCTGATATATTGAATGCAGTGCATGCCATTGATTCAGGTATCAACAGGCGCATGGAAAAGCTGGCAACTAAGGAGGACATTCTTAGTCTGAGAGAAGAAATTTGCTTAAATGTGGGTGAGCTCAAAGCAGAAAATGAACTGCTCAGAAAGGAAATAGATCAATTAAAAAAAGATAGAGAGCAAGATAGGAGAGAGCTGAACCGCTTAATAAGCGACAGCAAAAAGAAAAGCCTTCTGGTAAAAGGTCTACCATTTGGAGAATCCCCGGTTATCGAGTTCCATAAGCTATGCAAAAACACTTTAGATGTGCCACAAGTAAGGGCAAAAACTGTGAAGCAAATTTATAGCAGAAATGGCAAGATGGGTGTGATTGCTGAGTTGGAATCAGAAGATATGGTAGGAAAGGTGCTTAAAAACACAAGGAAGCTAGCGGGAACTGCCATATATATTGAAAAGGATCTATCGGAAGATAAGCAGCAGCAAAAAAAGGCACTCATTCAGCTTAAAAAGGAACTATCACAGTTAGGGAATGCTAAAATGTTTGTCAGAAACGACAGTATCAACATCGATGGAACTTGGATGTATTTTGACAACAACCACAATCTAATCTCCAAAGGACAGGCAGTTGAACAGCGGATGAAAAATATTTTTGGGGACAAATTTGACTCAACCAATTTTAAATATGAGGACCTTCTAGATAGAATGGCAAAAAACTTAAAGTAACCACTCAAATAAAATGCCAAAGTAAAAATAATAAGAAAATGTTAAATGTCTTGTCGTACAACATCCATGGTCTAGAAAATAAGTTTATGTATCCCCAGTTCCTACAATATGTTACGTCCTTTGATATTTTTATTCTATTAGAAACACATGTAGTCTCAGAAATAATTACACTATTTAAAAAGTACTTCACCGCCTATGATGTATATTGGACCCCAGCTTCGCGCAATACGCGTTTTGGGCGAGCCATTGGGGGCATCGCTGTAGAAGTAAACAAATCCTTAAAGAGCAGTGGAGTAAAATACGAGATGACGCAATCAAACGGAGTCCAGATCCTAAAAATGTTCACGTGCAAAGTCAACTTTAGCATATTACCTCTATATGTAAGAGGAAGTAACTGGAATGCCGAATTTTCACCTGTAGAAAACGCCTTGTTAGAACACTGTCCGAAGAACCCTATTGTTATTGGAGATATGAATATCAGAATTGGAAATTTGGCACAAGAGATAATGACAATGGATAGTACTTCTTGCATAGCATATACGGCTGGCAGAATTTCCAAGGACACTGTAGTGAACGCCAAGGGGTTACGTTTCTTTGAACTCTGCAACGATAATGGACTTATTATTTTGAATGGCCTAACAAAAGGAGACAGAGAGGGAAGTTATACTTTTATGAACGCAGTCGGCAACTCAACCAATGATATCGCAGCAATAAGTCACGAACTTCTTCCGTGTGTACAAGACTTTCTTGTGGAAAGCAAGACATGGTCTGATCATCTGCCAATATGTTTGCAGCTTAACGTATTAAGTCCTGAGGATGCGCAAACTCTTAACTTGTTGCCAAAATTAAAATGGATTTCAGAAAAACAGGAGGAATACCGAGCAAGAATTGTGAGGAATTTGGATGCGAGAGAGGCAAGTGGTCAGCAGCTTTCTTTGTCTAGTCTGCAGGAAATTATTCATGATGCCGCCGGAAAACCAGCAACAAATCTAAAACAAGCGGAACCCATATGCAAATGGTTTGATCGACAATGTAGGAAACTTAGAGACAAATCCCTGGCACTTTTAAACGCATTTAGAAAGAGCGAAACAACGAATCGAGAAGTTCTTCGAAAGCAGTATTTAGAGGCCAATAAAGCGTATAAGCGGATATGTGGTGATAAAAAGGCTAGTTATTACCAACAGCTGGAGACAAAGCTTGAGAGAGTTAATAATAGCAAGGATTGGTGGAGTATTGCAAGAGAGATAAGGGGAACTGAGTTTAAGATAAGCGCACAGGTCGCGGTTGCTGATTTTGAAAAATACTTTAAAAACCTCCTTAATCCCAGCCGGCAGGGATGCCATTTACATTACGCTAGAAACCTTATCCAAGATGAGCTTTTAGACGCAGAAATTACCTACGATGAAGTCAAAGATGCGCTTGGAAAGGCAAAGGCCAACAAAGCGCCGGGTGAGGATCGCATCCCTTATGAGCACTATATGCATGCACCAAAAGAGTTTCTTGTGGCGCTAGCAAAGGTCTACAATAAAATGGTCAATGCAGAAGAAGTCGAGAAGTGCTGCTCAACGAACATAGTTTTCCCTAAATATAAAAAGGGGGATATAAGCCAGCCAGAGAATTATCGAGGAATTTCATTTCTAAACTGCAACATTAAAATTTTAATGAGCATCCTAAATTATAGATTGGCTAAATGGGTTGAGCTCCACAATAAAATGAGCGAATATCAAGCAGGTTTCAGGAGTGTCTACTCTACGGTGGACAACGTGTACAACCTTGCGGGGATTGTTCATCTAAAGCTGCAAGAAAAGAAAAAGGTATATGCTTTTTTTGTGGATTTTAAAGCGGCCTTCGATAAGGTGCCAAGAAAACTGCTCTGGTGTGTCATCAAAATTTATTAATTTACTGGAAAGGATTTATGACCAAACGGAAGCAGAAATATGGACAGGAGGAGCTTTATCCAATTATTTTGATACCGAAATCGGGGTGAGGCAAGGATGCACACTATCCCCGCTACTTTTTGCACTCTACCTAGACGACTTGCATGATGCGCTAGGAGGCGGACTATCTGTAGGAGACCTAAATATTCGCTTATTAATGTATGCAGACGACATTGTAATGCTGGCTGATGAGACCCAAGTACTCCAAACCATGATAAACCGGCTAGAAACGTATTGCAGTAAATGGGGAATGGAGGTGAACTTGAATAAGTCTGAAATTATGGTATTCAGGAAAGGAGGTAGACTATCGGCGTCTGAAAGATGGACCTACAGGAGAGAATTAGTAAAAATCTCATCTGAATTTAGGTACCTAGGAGTCCTTTTCACGCCGACCGTATCATTTACAAAGCATGTGCTTAGAAGGAGTGTTGAGGCTAAAACTAGTATCAACATGACCTGGAATAACTTCCTGGGAAAAAGAGAGATGCACATAAATGCGAAATGGAAACTATTTAATGCAGTAAGCCGTATAATCCAAGGATATGGAGCAGAAATCTGGGGAGGAGGACACTTTACAGAAGTCGATAGGACCCAACTTCTCTTTTTAAAAAAAAGTTCTATATTTGCCAGCAAATACACCAAGCTATGCCCTATACCTTGAGACCGGTTTGGAGAATGCCCACCTGTATACGCTTGACTTGCACCTCAGCTTTATAGGAAAAACGATGCACATTTATAATGAGAATCGCCTCCCACACTACATTACCAGCATGCTAATAGGAAATAATATCTTCTGGGTAAGAAGTCTGGATGAGTTGTGCAACCCTCTTCAGATAGACTGGAGAGACTCCTTGAGATCAGCACAGGCATGGAATTCTTTCCGAATAACAATTCATGAGGCCCTCAAAGCAAAAACCTTGCAGTACAACCATCAGCGACAGATCACTAGTGCCACCCGAATTTACAAACACTTGGACAACTCAGTAGCCTATAAGCTCCACTCTCTGCCAATCACAACAGTTTCCTGTATACTTAAGGCCCGATTCGATCTGATAAAGCTGGGGTCTAACACCTACAACCGTCAGGAAAATGTAGCCTGCCCCCTATGCAACACTGGAGAACTGGATGACCTTGAGCATTTCCTAGGAAGATGCCCAATTTTAAAAGAGCATAGATTGCAATGCTTTAGGAAACCCCTGCTAGCTTTTGCCGATATAATAAAAAGTCTGGATGATAGGGAGGATAAGCGATGGGCAGACCTGGTGACCTTTATTAAAATAGCATTAAAATATCGAGCAGTAATTTTAGAAGTATTAAATTAGCTTTACATGCGTGCAAATGTGCTACCCTTGCTAAACACAGATGAACGATCTGGTATCTGGGGAAGACCCGGGCAGCCAGGTGTAGTAATCAGTGTGAGGTGAGGAGCCAAGCGCACGGCCGACAGACGGACTTTGTTTATGTCCATGTTGGTTAAAATCATTTCTTTTTAGTGTAACTTTTATTATGTATATTATTATTGTCAGTTTTATTAATTTAAATAAAGAAACACTTACTTACTTACTTACTTATATTAAAAGTAACCACAAGATCAGACACGAAAAAGAAAAATACAACTACTGACAAACAAAACAACCAAATAACAAAAGAAAAACACCAATGATTTACGAGGCAATAAACTTTTGTGATGTCAAAAAACATATTAAATGAAAATTGAAAGATCAAAAATGCTCATTTTTAAAAGGAAAATCAGTGGTAACTGCTTTTGCAGTTAATGATTTATTCATTAATGGAAAACTCGATCTAGATCGATTCTTTCCAAGGCTTGATCAAGAAGCCGGTGACCGAAGCATTGACATATTGCAAATAGCTCCATTAGATGAATTATTCAGTATAGTTTCAATAAACGAATTTAAGAGCACAGGGAATAAACATTTAAAGAAATTAATAATTACTATAATTATAATTACTGCCATTATTAACAAATTTATGAGAAAATGATGTTGAAATTAAAAATATAATAATAAAGTATCATGATAATCCAATATCAGGCGGACACTGTGGAATATCAAGAATGTTAAGGAAGATTAAAAGAAAATATTATTGGAAAAATATGACAAGACAGATAACAACTTACGCAAAATCGTGCGAAAAATGTAAGCTAGCTAAAATTACCAGACATAATAAAACCCCTATGACATTGACTACAACTCCTGCAACAGCTTTCGACATTGTTATAATTGACACTATTGGTCCGTTACCGAGAACAGAAAACGGAAACGAGTACGCTGTTACAAAGATATGTGATTTGTCCAAATCAGCCACAGTAGCTGACCCACCCAGTATGGAGGACGATGAGGATGTGGACGCAACCATGGTAGTTGACCCATCCAGGCCTGGGGACGCCGACAACGACCATGCAGTTGAAGGTCCTCCAGGTCAACTTGCATAAAAGCAAGCTTGCGTCGGCGGAGCTCCTATTAACCCTTGAGACAGGGCCCGCCGAAGTGGCCTTAGTTCAGGAACCTTGGATTGCGGCAGGGAACAAGGTCTCAGGGCTAAGGTCACAAAACTACAACGTTTTTTATCCCACCGCAGTAAGTAAGGCAAGGACGGCCATTCTGGTAAGAAAAGGCATCTATGCTTACCTTATGCCTAATTACAGCACGGATGACCTCACAGTTGTGGCCCTGGAAGGTCGCGATGATGAGCCAATACTATTGGCATCCTGCTATATGGCACACGAGCGAGAGTCGCCACCGGCCGAGCTCGAACACTTAACGGCTGAGGCGAGCAGGAGAAAACAACCACTCGTCGTCGGAACGGACGCCAACGCACATCACACCGTGTGGGGTAGTCCAGACATCAATGACAGAGGTGAGTCACTCTTAAGCTTTATCCGACAAACTAACCTTAAAATATAATACGTTGGAGATGTGCCCACATATGTGGGACCAACATCGGCCAATGTCCTAGACCTAACTCTGACCTTAGGGAATAGTACACAGGCATCAGAATGGAGAGTCCTTGATAGAAACTCCTTCTCATACCACAAGTACATCCAATTTAAGATCGAGTTCAACCACAACCAAACCAGAAACGCCTATAGGAACCCCCGGAACACAGACTGGGTGAAGTACCTTAGAACGGTAGAATAAAAAATACCAAAGCCAACGAGTATCTGCTCGGTAGGCGACATTGAGAGGTCCGTGGAGACGCTCACAGCCAACCTAACCGAAGCATACAAAACCTCATGCAAACTCACAGATAGCAAAAGGAGAACCAGACCCCCCTGGTGGACCCCAGCGCTAAAAGAGCAGAGGAAGGACGTGCAAGAATGCTTCAAACTCGCCAAACAAGCGGATGAGCAAATAATCTGGGAGGAATACAAGATTAGACTTCGCGTCTTCAAAAAAGAAGTACGGAAGGCAAAACAGAACTCTTGGAGAAACTTCTGCTCCAGCATAGAGAAGGTCTCCGAAACAGCTAGACTCAGGAAACTGCTTTCAAAGCAGCCACCCGTGCAGAGTCAGCTAAAAACGAACGACGGACACTGGGCAGAAAGCAGCAGGGAAGCGACATGTGCTCTACTTGATGCGCACTTTCCAGGCTGCGCTCCAGTCACTGAGGCAGATACGCCTCAAGACCTACACACGCAACAAGTCAACATCCCAGACAATATCATCACTCCAGAAAAGATCCGATGGGCGATCGACTCGTTCGTGAGTTATAAATCCCCAGGGCTAGATGGAATATTCCCAGCCACGCTAAAAACGATCAAATGCGCAATCGTCCCATGGCTACGATCCATTTTTATAGCATGCTTGAGGTGGAGCTATGTTCCTGTGGCCTGGAGGATAGCACGCGTTGTATTCCTGCCCAAAGCAGGGAAATGCAGTCACGTGCAACCAAAAGACTACAGGCCCATCAGCCTCACATCATTCCTGCTCAAAACAATGGAGAAGCTACTGGACCTTCACATAAGAGAAGGCATGAACCTGACCTTGGAGGGAAACCAGCACGCCTACACGAAAGGGAAATCGGTGGAAACAGCGCTACACTCCCTAGTAGCCACCATCGAGAAGGCACTGTACCATCAAGAATTTGCCCTGGGAGCATTCCTTGACATTTCGGGTGCATTTAACAACGTCACTACAGAAGCAATAATGCGAAGCCTAAGAGCCCTAGCAATACACACGGCATTGGACTCCTGGATATATAACCTGCTGAGCTGCAGAAGAGTACAAGCCGAGTGGGGTACCACAACCATTACAAGAGAGGCACACGGCGGAACGCCCCAGGGCGGAGTCCTGTCACCTCTTCTATGGAACCTTGTGGTCAACGAATTACTTAAAAAATTTCGCAGGAAAGCACCCAAGATAACCGCATATGCCGACGACATAAGCATAATTATTATGGGAAAATGTCCATCGACTGTCAGCTCAATCATGGACTCTACTCTCAGAGAGATACTAAAGTGGGCCACAGAAGCCGGACTTAGCATCAATGCGGAGAAGACGGACCTCATTCTCTTCACCAAGAGATACAAGGTACCGCAATGGACTCCACCCACGATAAATGGAACACCGCTAACGCCAAAAAACAACGTAAAATACCTTGGAGTAGTAATCGATAGTAAACTATCCTGGAGACTCAATGTGGAGGAAAGGGTGAAAAAGGCAACCAATGCGCTATATGCATCCCAGAAGATGCTAAGCAGCACTTGGGGCCTATCACCAAGATTAACACACTGGCTCTTCATATCAGTTATACGACCGATACTACTACACGGTATATTGGTATGGTGGCAAGCCAAAGAGAAGTCCACATAACTAAAGCTGATGGAAATGGCCCAGCGGCAGACACTGGTCTGCATAACGGGGGCGCTGCGGTCTTCTCCAACAAAAGCACTGGAACACATCCTAGGTGTCAACCCCCTGGACATCCAAGCACGCCTCACTGCACACAGGACGGCCCAACGTCTTTGCGCGGCTGGCACCATGGCTCTACAAAGCTATGGACACAGCACAGTGGGCAGAGAGATCAACAGTAGCACGGACTACATGATCCCAAAAACCAACTTTACAGGCGCATCAGCATTACTGGGACCAGAAGACTGGCGTACAGGGCTGGCTCAGGAAGCAATGCACCTTTTCACGGACGGCTCAAAGATGGCCTCAGGAGTCGGAGCCGCCGTGTACTGCAAGGAACCGGAATTGAAACTCTCCTACAAACTGCCAAACCACTGCACTATATTCCAGGCGAAAGTTTTCGCCATAAGGAAAGCAGCCGAATTGGCAGAATTACACGCATCAAACGATCAAATCAACATATACGTAGACAGCCAAGCGGCAATCAAAGAAATGCAGAGTCACGCCATCAACTCCAAAAATGTTCTGGCAAGCAGAGAAGCATTAGATTCCCTCAGCACCTCCAGCAAGGTGCAAATCTACTGGATTCCCAGCCACCAGGGCATCGATGGAAACGAAATGGCGGACACTCTTGCAAAAGCCGGGGTCGCACTAAGCCGAGAAGCAACACTAAATATACCTATCTCCCTACAGACGCTATACAGCAAGATGGAGGAGATAGCGGAGAAAGAAGCAGAGGAAAAGTGGAAGAACACGACCGGCTGCAGAATCTCTAAAATTATGTGCAATAAGAGAGACAAAAAACTCACGCACTATACGCTGCAGCTCCAAAGAAGAGACTGCAGACTGCTTATGGGCATATTAACTGGTCACTGCCTAGCAGCCGCTCACGCGATAAAGCTAGGCATCACGACAGCAGACACCTGCAGGAAATGCAAGGAACCTGGAGTAGCAGAAACTCTAGAACACCTCATCTGCAGCTGCCCAGCAATCGCCACGACAAGATTAAAACATCTGCACTCCCCAAGCTTCACCACTCTGGAAGAGGCAGCCAAGAGCTCCCCCAAACAACTATTGGCATTTGCCAAAACGTCAAGAATCCTACAGGATTTCTAAAGGAAATGGTACCATAAAGCACCCGGCCTCACCGTAAGGACCGTAAGGTCTATGTGTGGCCCCCCCTACATGGGGCCAGCCGGTAATACCTACCTACCTACCTTGTCCAAATACCTTATTACGGCACCAATACCGAACAAAAGCGCAAAAACCGTTGCAAAAGCAATATTTGAAAAATGTATTTTGACATTCGTTCCGATGAAGACTTTTATTACAGACATGGGAACAGAGTACATGAACTCAATACTAACGGAGTTATGCAAAAACTTTAAAATTGAAAAAATTAATTCGACTGCCCATCATCATCAAACACTAGGAACAATCGAGCGAAACCACAGAACATTCAACGAGTACATAAGATCATACATATCAATAAACAAATATGATTGGGATGAGTATCTTCAATAATTTACATATTGTTTTAATACTACTCCATCCACAGTACATGGCTATTGCCCTTTTGAATTGATCTTCGGTAAACAACCAACAGATCTTCCATTTTCATCTACAACAATTGACCAGTCTATAATTTAGAAGATTATAACAAAGAAATTAAGTATAAGCTACAAATAGCACAAAATAAAGCAAGACTCATGTTAGACAGATATAAGGAAAAACAAAAGAAAAATTATGATAGAAAAACAAATGAGGTAGCAATAAAAATAGGTCAATTAGTTCTAATAAAGAATGATACAGGCCATAAATTAGACCCTCAATACTTAGGAAAATATAATATAGTAGAAATAGGAGATAATAACAATATAACAATAAGTGATAATAAAAATAAAACACAAATTGTAAACCTAGACAGAGTAAAATTATTAGACTAAGATCAAACTTGTATTAATATTAAGATCTCTTATCTTCAACAAAAAAAAGATATAGGGCAACAGAGCGTAACCCTTTAGGTACGTGAATCCCAGCCTAGGCTGAGATGTATAATTCTGTTTTAATTGTAGAAAACATTTAGAAAAAAAAGAACAATAAATTATTATTTTTTTTGCGAAAAAATGAGATGTAGCATAAATTATTGCAGCCACTATGCATCAGTTCAAAGCAGGGACCGTAACAATTATAACTTTTATTTTAAAAGTCCTCAAATTAACTGTTATTTTGTGATTTTTATTAAAAAAGTCCGAAATAAACAGTTATTTTGTGATTTTTATTAAAAAAGTCAGAATTTAACAGTTATTCAGAGACTTATATTTTTTCAGTCACACAATAACAGTTATTCAAAGACTTATATTTTTTCAGTCACACAATAACAGTTATTCAGAGACTTTTATTTTTTCAGTAACACAATAAAAGTCTTTTGCTTATACCGCAGTAAAGGAACCATTGACGAACAAAAGACAAATATATTCTTAATCAGCTCAACAAGAGTAATCAAACAAGCCAAAGCAGATGATTCTTCTTCTTCTTTATTGGCCATTACAACCGTTTGACGGTCTGGGCCTCTGCGATTAACGATCTCCATTCGCTTCTGTTCTGTGCGAGCTGCCACCAGTTGGTCACACCAAGCTTGGCAATGTCTTCCCGCTCCTAGTCTTCCCATCTTAGTGGTGGTCTTCCCTTCTTGCCGCCTCCATAGTCAACCGCCTTCGATCTATACGCCTTTTTTGCTGGAGCTTCTTCCTTCATTCTGGCGACATGTCCTAGCCAGCGCTGCCGCGCTTAGACTTAAGGCAAAATATTTTAATATTAGTCTTATCTGTGCTCACGCGCCAACAGAAGACAAGAAAGACCCGTTCCGAACCATTTGATACCAAAAGAGGTTTTAGGCAGGGCGATTCCTTATCGTGTGACTTCTTTAATCTACCGATGATATACTGCGCCAGTGCCAACATGCCAACAGAACCGGCGGGGGGGTTGGTTCACTTTTTTGCTCATAACTTAAGAACCGTTCATCTGATCTTTATCATTTCTTCGGCAAATCGATTCATTTTGCTAATTACAAACTATCTCGACAGGGTACAAATCGTCTATCCTTAAAACTGTATGAGATATAACGTTTTTTCCAAATTGTGGGGGCGGGAGGGGCGTGGCCAAAATTTGAAGCAAACCTGATCTGCGTGAAGATAAAAGAAGCATTAGTCCCATACATGTCAAACCTCTATCTCTTACCATCTCTGAGTTCTAGGTGTTCGTACAGACGGACGGACGGGTAAGTACTAAGTAAGTGCCAAGCTTGGTGTGACCAACTGGTGGCAGCTCGCACAGAACAGAAGCGAATGGAGATCGTTAATCGCAGAGGCCCAGACCGTTAAACGGTTGTGATGGCCAATAAAGAAGAAGAAGAATCATCTGCTTTGGCTTGTTTGATTACTCTTGTTGAGCTGATTAAGAATATCTTTGTCTTTTGTTCGTCAATGGTTCCTTTACTGCGGTATAAGCAAAAGACTTTTATTGTGTGACTGAAAAAATAAAAGTCTCTGAATAACTGTTATTGTGTGACTGAAAAAATATAAGTCTTTGAATAACTGTTATTGTGTGACTGAAAAAATATAAGTCTCTGAATAACTGTTAAATTCTGACTTTTTTAATAAAAATCAAAAAATAACTGTTTATTTCGGACTTTTTTAATAAAAATCACAAAATAACAGTTAATTTGAGAACTTTTAAAATAAAAGTTATAACTGTTATGGTCCCTGGTTCAAAGCTCAGTATAAAACCAAAATAGCTTCACTAAAAAAGCTCAAGCCAAAAACAATCAAGGTTCAAACCTCAAACCGCCTTCTACAATAGATAGAGAGCTGAAATTTTCACAGGAGTTTCTGTTAGTGGTGAAAGTGCGTACTAAGACGCGGTTTTGGAAAATTCCACCCGGAAAAGTTTGTATGGGAAAAATGCCATTTTTCATCCGATTGACTTGAAACTTGAGTTGTAAGCTTAGTACGCGAAATAATTCGACACGTGTTTTCCCGATTTTGGAAAATCCGCCCACGAGGAAAATTCCCGGAAAATTCTGCATGAAGACAAGTATTTTTCATCCTATTGGCTTGAGACGCGGTTTGAAAGGAAGGTAGGTGAAATAAATTGAAATGTGAATTTCCGAAGTTGGAAAATTTGACCCAACGGTCGGAAAATTCCCGGAAAATTTTGCATGAAAACACTATTTTTCATCCGATTGGCTTGAAACTCGGTTTGTAAGGACAAAATACGAAATAAATTGAAATGTGATTTTTCAATGTCGGAAAATTCGCCCACGAGGAAAATGGTCGGAAAATTCTGCATGCAAAAAACTATTTATCATCCGATTGTCTTGAAACTCGGTTTGAAAGGTCAAAATCGGAATTAATTTTTGTTTTTATATTCCGATGTTGGAAATACCGCCGGGAAGCCCACTGGGATGTGGGAGGAAAGTGGGTGGAAAGTGGGTGGAAAGTGGGTGGTAAGTGGATGTAAAGTGTGTGGAATGTAGCGGGAATTGGGAGCGATGTGGGTGGGATGTGGGCGGGAAATTGGCGGGAAGCGGGTGGTATGTGGGCGGGATGTGGGTGAGATGTGGCGGGAAATTGGCGGGAAGTGGGGGGATGAGGGTGGTATGTGGGTGGGATGTGGGCGGTAAGTGGGCGGGGAAGAGGGTGGGATGTGGGCGGGAAGTGGACGGCGGAAAGAGGGTGGGAGTGCGTGGTATGTGGGTGGGATGTGGGCGGCAAAGGGCGGGAAGTGGGTGGTATGTGAGCGGGAAGTGGATGGGATGTGGGTGGTAAGTGAGTGTGCGTTGTTGTACTATTGAAGGCGCAGCGAAGCGCAACGGGTGTTTTGCTAGTCTCTATATATATAAAAGAAAGTGTCCTGACTGATTCACTGATTGGCAATCATCGCACAGCCCAAACGGTAAGAGATAGAGGGCTGTAATTTTCACAGGAGTTTCTGTTGGTGGTGAAAGTGCGTACTAAGACGGGGTTTTGAAAAATTCCATCCGGAAAAGTCGGAAAAGCGTCGGAAAAGTTTGTATGGGAAAAATGTTATTTTTCATCCGATTGACTTGAAACTTGGTTTGTAAGCTAAGTACGCGAAATAATTCGACACGTGTTTTCCCGATTTTGGAAAATCCGCCCACGAGGAAAATGGCGGGAAAATTCTGCATAAAATAAATTATTTTTCATCCGATTGGCTTGAAAATCGGTTTGAAAGGAAAGTAGGTGAAATGAATTGAAATGTGATATTCCGAAGTTGGAAAATTTGACCCAACGGTCGGAAAATTCCCGGAAAATTCTGCATGAAAACAAGTATTTTTCATCCGATTGGCTTGAAACTCGGTTTGTAAGGACAAAATACGAAATAAATTGAAATGTGATTTTTCAATGTCGGAAAATCCGCCCACGAGGAAAATGGTCGGAAAATTCTGCATGCAAAAAACTATTTTCCATCCGATTGGCTTGAAATTTGGTTTGAAATTAAAGTAGGTGAATTAAATTGAAATGTGATTTTCCGAAGTTGGAAAATTTGCCATGACGGTCGGAAAATTCCCGGAAAATTCTGCAGGAAAAAACTATTTTTCATCCGATTGGCTTGAAACTCGGTTTGTAAGGACAAAATACGAAATAATTTGAAATGTGATTTTTCAATGTCGAAAAGTTCGCCCACGAGGAAAATGGCCGGAAAATTCTTCATGCAAAAAACTATTTTTCATCCGATTGTCTTGAAATTCGGTTTGAAAGGACAGAATACGAAATAGTTTGAAATGATGTGTTTTCCGAGTGGAAGGTATTTTTCATCCGATTGGCTTGAAATTCGGTTTGAAAGGAAAGTAGGTGAAATTAATTGAAATGCGATTTTCCGTGGTTGGAAAATTTGACCCAACGGTCGAAAAATTCCCGGAAAATTCTGCAAGAATAAAACTATCTTTCGTCAGATTGGCTTGAAACTCGGTTTGTTAGGACTAAATACGAAATAAACTGAAATGTGATTTATCAATGTCGGAAAATCCACCCACGAGGAAAATGCCCGGAAAATTTAGCATGCAAAATAGCTATTTTTCATCCGCTTGACTTGAAACTCGGTTTGTAAGGTCGAAATCGGAATTAATTTTTGTTTTTATTTTCCGATGTTGGAAATACCGCCGGGATGCCCACTGGGAAGTGGTTGGTAAGTGAATGGGATGTGGGTGGTAAGTTGTTTTGGAAGTGGGTGGAAAGTGGGTGGTAAGTGGATGTAAAGTGTGTGGAAGTCGGCGGGAAGTTGGAGGGATGTGGGTGGGAAATGGGTGGAAAGTGGATGGGATGTGGGCGCATAGTGTGTCGGAAGTGGGCGGAAAGTGCGTGGGATGTGGGCAGGAAGTAGGTGGAATGTGGGTGGGAAGTGGGTGGAATATGGTTGGAAAATAGGTGGGAAGTGGGTGGGATGTGGGCGTTTAGTGGGAGGGATGTGGGTGGGATGTGGATGGGAAGTTTGCGGAAAATGGGTGGGAAGTCGGCGGGAAGTGGGTGGAATGTGGCGGGAAGTGGGTGGGATGTGGGCGGGAAGTGGGTGGAATGTAGGTGGGAAGTGGGTGGAATGTGGTTGGTATATAGGTGAATTGTGGGTGGGAAATGGGTGGAAAATGGATGGGATGTGGGCGCGAAGTGTGTCTGAATTGGGTGGGATGTGGGTGCCATGAACGTGGATTGTGGGCGGAATATAGCCGGGAAATGGGTGGTATGTGTGCGGGATGTGGATGGGATGTGGGCGGGAAGTGGGTGGGATTAGGGTGGGATGTGGGCGGGAAGTGAAAGGGAAGAGGGCGGGAGGTGGGTGGTATGTGGGCGTAAAGTGGGTGGGATGTGGGTGGGAAGTGGGTGGTATGTGGGCGGAAAATGGGTGGGATGTGGGTGGTATGTGGGCGGGATGTGTGTGGGATGTGGGCGGGAAATTGGCGGCAGTGGAAGGGAAGTGGGTGTGATGTGGGCGGGAAATAGGCGGGAATTGGGTGGGATGTGGGCGGGAAATGGGTGGTAAGTGAGTGTGCGTTGTTGTACTATTGAAGGCGCAGCGAAGTGCGACGGGTTATTTGCTAGTCTATATATATAAAACTGTTCAACCTGACTGACTGACTGGTGACCGTCGCACAGCCTAAACCATAAGATATAGGAAGACGAGATTTTCACAGTAGTAGTTTTATCTTATGCTGAAAGTGAGTACTAAGAACGGATTTTGAAAAATCTGTCGGAAAATGTGAAAAATTCGCGGTTTTTTGTTTTTCGTCCGATCAAGTTCGAACTCATTTTCAAAGATCTATATGAAAAATCAACAACAACTGCATACCAATCTTCCGGAAAATTCACCCCCATTGGGTGGAAAGTGGGTGGTCAAGGTTGTATGGGCGAAACTTTAGTTGCCGGCGACTAGCTCTAAACTCATTTTCAAAATTACACATATCAAAACATAAAAAAAGTGACTTTAAAATGTTGGAACATCTATTCCCAAAGTCGGAAAATTCGCGGAAAACTGTTGTAAGAAAATTTTTTGTTTAATTTCCGATCAGATTCAAACTCATTTTCAAAGATCTATATGAAAATTCAACTATGTTCCAATTTTCCGGAAAGTCCCGCCCGGAAAAGTCGTAAAAGTTTGTATGGTAAACATTTTTCTTTCATGCGATTGACTTCAAACTTGGTTTGCAAACATAGTACGCAAAATAGTTCGACACGTGTTTTACCAATTTTACCAAATTCCTGGAAATCTCTGCATGCAAAATACTATTTTTCTCCCGATTGACTTGAAACTCGGTTTGTAGGGATGAAATACTAAATAATTAGTGATTGCATTTTCCGTTGTTGGAAATACCGTCGGGCTGCCTACTGGGAAGTGGGAAAATAGTGGGCAGAAAGTGGGTGGGAAGTGGGCGGGATTTGGGTGGGATTTGGGTGGGAGGTGGGTGGTATGTGGACGGGAAGTGGGCGGGATGTGGGCGTGAAGTGGGAGGGATGAGGGTGGGATGTGGGCGGAAAGTGGGTGGGATGTGGGTGAGAAGTGGGTTGGATCTGGGCGGGAATTGGTTGATGAATGGGTGGGATGTAGGCGAGAAGTGGGTGGAAAGTAGGTGGGAAACAGGTGGACGTTCTGTAAGAAGTAGACGGGCAGTCGGTGGGTTGTGGGTGGGATGGGGGTGGTAAGAACGCAGCAGCAAAGTCGTAACGGTAAAAAAGAAAGGTAGTAAAACGTTAATTTCGAGACTATATATGTATGATTCGACTTCTGGGCTCTACAGAGGAAACAAATTTATAGAATTTTTTTCAATTTGGTAAATATTTGACCCTCACGATTGACTTCAAACTGATTCTGATATTGGTTCTATACTGTTCAATGCGCAGCGAAGCGCGACGGGCCATTTGCTAGTCTCTCTATATATAAAAGAAAGTGTCCTGATTCACTGACTGATTGGCAATCATCGCACAGCCCAAACGGTAAGAGATAGAGGGCTGTAATTTTCACTGGAGTTTCTGTTGGTGGTGAAAGTGCGTACTAAGACGGGGTTTTGGAAAATTCAACCCGGAAAAGTCGGAAAAGTTTGTATGGGAAAAATGTTATTTTTCACCCGATTGACTTGAAACTTGGTTTGTAAGCTTAGTACGCGAAATAATTCGACACGTGTTTTCCCGATTTTGGAAAATCCGCCCACGAGGAAAACAGCGTGAAAATTCTGCATAAAAAAAATTATTTTTCATCCGATTGGCTTGAAATTCGGTTTGAAAGGAAAGAAGGTGAAATAAATAGAAATGTGATTTTCCGAAGTTGGAAAATTTACCCTCACGGTCGGAAAATTCCCGGAAAATTCTGTATGAAAAATAAAAACAATTTATCATCCCATTGGCTTGAAACTCGGTTTGTAAGGTCAAAATACGAAATAATTTGAAATGTGATTTTTCAATGTCGGAAAATCCGCCCTTGAGGAAAATGGTCGGAAAATTCTGCATGCAAAAAACTATTTTTCATCCGATTGGCTTGAAACTCGGTTTAAGGGAAAGTAGGTGAACTAAAATGAAATGTCCGAAGTTGGAAAATATGCCCTGACAGTCGGAAAATTCCTGGAAAATTCTGCATGAAAACAACTATTTTTCATCCTATTGGCTTGAAACGCGGTTTGTGAGGGAAGAATACAATATAATTTAAATGTGATTTTTCAATGTTGGAATATCCGCCCACGAGGAAAATGGCCGGAAAATTCTGCATGCAAAAAACTATTTTTTACCCGATTGACTTGAAACTCGGTTTGTAAGGTCACAATCGAAACTAATTTTTGTTTTTATTTTCCGATTTTGGAAATACCACCGGGATGACAACTGGGAAGTGGTTGGGAAGTGAATGGGTTTTGGGTCGTAAGTTGTTTTGGAAGTGGGTGGTAAGTGGATGTAAAGTGTGTGGAATGTGGCGGGAAGTTGGAGGGACTTGAGTGGGATGTAGATGGGAAGAGGGTGGGATGTGGGCGGGATGTCGGTGGGAAGTGGGCGGTAAGGGGGCGGGAAGTGGGTGAGATGTGGGTGGGATGTGGGCGGGATGTGGGTGGGATGTGAGCGGGAAGTGTTCGGGATGTGGACTTGAAGTGAGTGTGCGTTGGTTCTATACATATATGGTTGGTCTATATATATAAAAGAAAGTGTCCTGATTCACTGACTGATTGGCAATCATCGCACAGCCCAAACGGTAAGAGATAGAGGGCTGTAATTTTCACTGGAGTTTCTGTTGGTGGTGAAAGTGCGTACTAAGACGCGGTTTTGGAAAATTCCACCCGGAAAAGTCGGAAAAGCGTCGGAAATGTTTGTATGGGAAAACAGTTATTTTTCATCCGATTGACTTGAAACTTGGTTTGTAAGCTTAGTACGCGAAATAATTCGACACGGGTTTGCCCGATTTTGGAAAATCCGCCCACGAGGAAAATAGTCGGAAAATTCTGCATGCAAAAAACTATTTTTCATCCGATTGGCTTGAAACTCGGTTTGTAAGGTCAAAATATGAAATAATTTGAAATGTGGTTTTTCAATTTTGGAAAATTCGCCCACGAGGAAAATGGTCGGAAAATTCTGCATGCAAAAAACCATTTTCATCCGATTGGCTTGAAACTCGGTTTGAAAGGACAAAATCGGAATTAATTTTTGTTTTTATTCTTCGATGTTGGAAATACCGCCGGGATGCCTGGGAAGTGGTTGGGAAGTGGGTGATATGCGGGTGGGATGTGGGCGGGAAGTGGACGGGATAGGGTGGGAAGTGGGTGGGATGTGGGTGGGATGTGGGTGGGATGTGGGTTGGATGTGGGTGGGATGTGGGCGGGATGTGGGTGGGATGTGGGCGGAAAATTGGCGGGAAGTGAAAGGGAAGAGGGCGGGAAGTGGGTGGTATGTGGGCGAGAAGTAGGTGGGATGTGAGCGGGAAGTGGACGGGAATAGGGCGGGAAGTGGACGGGAAGTGTGTGGGATGTGGACATGAAGTGAGTGTGCGTTGGTTCTATACTGTTGAAGGCTCAGCGAAGCGCGACGGGTGATTTGCTAGTCTCTCTATATATAAAAGAAAGTGTCCTGATTCACTGACTGATTGACAATCATCGCACAGCCCAAACGGTAAGAGATAGAGGGCTGAAATTTTCACTGGAGTTTCTGTTGGTGGTGAAAGGGCGTACTTAGACGGGGTTTTAGAAAATTCCACCCGGAAAAGTCGGAAAAGCGTCGGAAATGTTTGTATGGGAAAATTGTTATTTTTCATCCGATTGACTTGAAACTTGGTTTGTAAGCTTAGTGAGCGAAATAATTCGACACTTGTTTTCCCGATTTTGGAAAATCCGCCCACGAGGAAAATGGCCGGAAAATTCTGCATGCAAAAAACTATTTTTCATCCGATTTGCTTTAAATTCGGTTTGTAAGGTCAAAATCGGAATTTATTTTTGTTTTTATTTTCCGATGTTGGAATACCGCCGGGATGCCTGGGAAGTGGTTGTGAAGTGGGTGATATGCGGGTGGGATGTGGGCGGGAAGTGGACGGGATAGTGTGGGAAGTGGGTGGGATGTGGGTAGTAAGTTGTTTTGGAAGTGGGTGGTAAGTGGATGTAAAGTGTGTGGAATGTGGCGGGAAGTTGGAGGAATGTGGGTGGGATGCAGATGGGAAGAGGGTGGGATGTGGGCGGGAAGTGGGTGGGATGTGGGCGGGAAATGGTTGGTAAGTGAGTGTGCGTTGTTGTACTATTGAAGGCGCAGCGAAGCGCGATGGGTGATTTGCTAGTCTCTCTATATATAAAAGAAAGTGTCCTGATTCACTGACTGATTGGCAATCATCGCACAGCCCAAACGGTAAGAGATAGAGGGCTGTAATTTTCACTGGAGTTTCTGTTGGTGGTGAAAATGCGTACTAAGACGCGGTTTTGGAAAATTCCACTGTAGCGTGCACATGCTTTGAGTCAAAGAAAATACAATTCAATCATAACTATGTAACACTTTGTTGCATATCCCATAAGCAAATCTGAGCGACCACTTCAGTCGCTGTCTAGAGCGCTGTGTCAGCAAATCCCACGCTGTGGATAAGTGATAAGCTACACACGCACACATACCAATGCATGCGCGCGCTGCTAACTCAAAAGAATTTATGTCAAATAAACTGTAGCCAAACAGTCGAAGAAATATAGCCGAGACGGCGAGTCGTATGTAACGTCACACGTACGGACTTTCTTAAACAATAAATAAAAATGTTAAACAATTAAATTGTTGCGTATTGTTCTCTGGGTGCGTTGTAAACTTTGACCCCCTCACATAATTACATGGCGACCGCGACAAGTGATGTGAACAAAAAAAAAAAAAAATGAAAAAATTAAAAATTAAAAAACGAATACTTCACTACTTGCGGAGGAAACCGCATATACAAACCAAATACAAATACAAATACAAATGCAAACTACTTTTCACCAAAGCCGCTGTCAGGCTTTGGGCAGCGAGAAGGAAGAGACGGTGACAAAGCAATGTCACCGGTTGACCGGCCTGGCAACAAGAAGCTGAAATTAAATACAACAAAAAGAACAAATTAGTGCGGGAGGCATAAAGCCGCCGTCTGCACCATCGAGGGAATACCAATAGACGACCCATAGATGACCAAAAAGAAGCTGGCCCGTGCGCAGAGTGCACCCACCGAAAAGTACTTGTACATTGGTAGTTCGCAATTTTTTTTAGTACCCTCAAGTAGCGTATGAGCTGGGTACGTTAGATAAGTTCATTAACAAAAAAAAACCCTTCTACATTTCATGATACCATTCACACTAACATACATTATACAGTGTAAAATTATGCTGTAAACTGTATAATGTAATAGTCAATCACAAAAACCATCATCTCTCTCTCAAAAAAAAAAAAAAATTAATAATTTTTGAAAAAAATAAAAAAGGGAAGAAAATTGATACTTAATAGAGATGGGCAAAACCCAATCTAAGGCGGCTGACAATACAGCCAATGTTGTTAGTAAACTCGACCTCACAAAAAATAAAAATTTAATTAAATGAAATACATAATTCATTCATTTATGCTGTACGCAAAAATGGAATAAAGAAAGGAAACCACTTCATGATTTAAAAATAATTATGACAACTACAAAAATTAAAATTTTGACCGAAAAAATAAACATGAAAAACATGACTTAAGAACAAAAACTTTTTCCCTATTAATTAGGGGTGTCCAAATTTATTTTAAATCTCTTCTAGGACACCCCTAAACGCCTAAAAACCCTAAACTCTCAAAAAATCCTAAAACTCCAAAAGACCAAAAGAATCAGTAATCATGGCACAGACACAGATTCAATTCCTCAAGACAGTCTCAAGTCTGATCCCAGATTTTGACGGCAAAGCCGAAAATCTACAAAGTTTTTTAGACGCATTATCTCTGGTCGAATCTATTATGGATACCCATGAGACAACTGCAGTCTCCCTGATCAAAACAAAATTAAAGGGAAATGCAAGAAATTTGATTGGTACAGAAAGCACCATAAGTCAAATAATTGCCAAACTAAAAATTTCCGTTAAAGGAGAACCGGTTGAAGTTATTTCTGCAAAATTAATGAATCTCCAGCAGAAAAATAAAACTGCCAATCAGTACTCAAAAGAAATTGAGCAACTAGCAAAAAGTCTAGAAGGCGCTTACATAAATGATGGACTTACTCCTGAATTAACGTCAAAATATAGCGTACAAAACGCTGTAAAAGCCATGACATCCAACTGCTCTATTGATAAGGTAAAACTTATCATGCAGGCAGGTAGCTTCACAACCATGAATGACGCTATCGCCAAATTTGTCAACAGTTGCACTGATGCAACCGGAAAAACTGACTCTGTCCTATATTATTCGAACAATCGCGGAAACAACAACCGTGGTAACTACAACAATGGACGGGGTCAGTACTATAATAATGGAAACAGAGGAAGAGGTTACCAAGGTAATCAGGGATACAGCCAAAATAATAACAATGGTTACAATAATCGTGGCCGAGGTACCAATAATGGCAACTATAAAGGCCAATACAACGGCAACAACAGAGGCCAAGGAAACCAAAATAATTGGCGAGGACAAAATAACAATAATAATAATCACAACATCCGAACAACAAATTCGGAAAACGCTCAACCCCCCTTGAGCAACAACAATCAGTAAAAATATACTCACTCAATCTCAATCTAAGTAATATAATTACAGTTCAAAATGCAGAAACAAAGACAAATCTGACATTTTTGCTTGATACAGGAGCAGACATTTCGGTAATAAAACACCAACAAAATGAATATTACAACATAAATACAAACATTATAAGCAATATAACAGGTATTGGACAAGGAACAACACGTTCTTATGGTCTAGTACATCTGCAACTACTTACAGACAAATACATCGTACCACATGATTTCCACGTAGTACCAGAAAATTTTTCAATACCAACAGATGGTATATTAGGCTATGATTTCATCAAAAAATTTAATTGTCTGTTAGATTATCAAGAAGAGCAAAATACACTAATTTTGCGCCCAAAAAATTTCCATACACACATCCAAATCCCTATAAAACACTCACTCGAGAATGACTCATTATTATTACCTGCTAGATCTGAAGTCTTACGTCAAGTAAGATTAAAGACTAGTGAAAAAACGGTTTTAGTACCCAATCAGGAAATACAGCCGGGAATAATAATAGCAAGTTCAATAGTAACAAGTAATAATGCATACATTCGCATAGTAAATACTACTTAGAAAAATACAGAAATTGACAGTCAAAACATACAGTTTAAGTCACTTAATGACTATGATATAATCCAATTAAACAAAGAAAAGTCAAGAACAAGGGAAATATTGAAGAAATTAAGATTTCCTAAACAGTTCAAATCTAAACTAACCGAACTTTGCACTGAATACAGTGATATATTTGGTTTAGAAACAGAACCTATATCCGCAAACAATTTCTATAAACAAAAGCTTAGATTGAATGATAAAACCCCTGTATACATTAAAAACTACAGAAATGCTGAGTCGCAAAAGCAAGAAATAAACGATCAGGTACAAAAATTAATTAAAGATGGCATTGTCGAACCATCCATCTCTGAATATAACAGCCCACTTCTCTTGGTACCCAAGAAATCACTTCCAAATTCAACGGAAAAAGATGGCGTTTAGTAGTTGATTATCGCCAAATTAACAAAAAGTTACTAGCGGACAAGTTCCCACTCCCAAGAATAGAAGATATTCCAAATCAACTAGGTCGAGCGAAATACTTTTCATGTCTCGATCTAATGTCTAGATTTCACCAGATAGAACTTGATGAGAAATCAAGGAATATGACATCATTTTCAACGAGCACAGGCTCTTATCGCTACACGCGATTACCATATGGACTTAAAGTCGCACCAAATTCTTTTATGCGTATGATGACACTTGCATTTTCAGGGCTAAAACCATCGCAAGCATTTCTCTATATGGATGACCTAGTAGTCACTGGATGTTCCGAACAACATATGTTCAAAAATTTGACATACGTCTTCGAACTATGTCGCAAATTTAATTTAAAACTACATCCAGAAAAATGATCATTCTTCATCTTGGTCACAAATGTACCGATAAAGGAATTCTCCCAGATGACAAAAAATATGACGTCATCAAAAACTATCCAAAACCAAATGATGCAGATAGTGCACGTAGATTCGTAGCCTTCTGTAACTATTATCGGAGATTTATCCAAAATTTTGCAGAACATTCACGCCACTTAACGAGGCTTTTTAAAAAGAACGTTAAATTTCAATGGACTACAGAATGCGATAATGCATTTGAGTACTTAAAAGAAGCATTAATGAAACCAACATTACTGCAGTACCCAGACTTCAGAAAAGATTTTTGCATAATCACAGACGCTAGCAAACACGCTTGCGGAGCAGTATTAACCCAGGAGCATAATGGAATGCAACTTCCAGTTGCATATACCTCCAGATCATTTACACAAGGTGAAAGTAACAAATCAACTACAGAGCAGGAATTAGCTGCTATACACTGGGCAATAAAACACTTCAGACCTTACGTTATATGGAAGGCAATTCTTCGTAAAAACTGATCACAGACCGTTAACATATCTGTTTTCAGTGAAAAACCCAAGTTCCAAACTAACAAGAATGAGACTTGATTTGGAAGAATATGATTTCACTGTGGAATATCTCAAGGGGAAAGATAACCATATTGCAGATGCTCTATCCAGAATAACAATTGGAGAGCTCAAAGAAATGAATAGACAAATGTTGAAGGTCTCTACGAGGTCCTCAACAAGACAGAAAAACGCCTGCGCAGGCCAAGAAAGCAGTTCAGCTATTAGTAGCACTGCTATAAAATTGCATGAGCAAAATGAAAATGAAAAGCCCAATGTCTATGAAGTAATCAACAACAACGATGTCAAAAAATGTGTGAAACTAAAACTCGACAAGCACAAGTGTTTGTTCAAAATGGGAAAACGAGTGATTTCACGCTTTACAATTAATGATTTGTACTCCAATGGAAAACTCGATTTAGGTCAGCTTTTCCAAAGGCTTGAAGCCGAAGCCGGAATACTTAAAATAAACCAATTGAAAATGTCACCAAGTGATCAAATTTTCGAATCTGTATCACTAAGTATATTTAAAAAAATGGGCAATAGTATTTTAAAGAAAGTACGAGTATGCATACTCCCAAAGGTGACCATTATAGACAAAAACGACACAGCTCAAATAAACGCAATTCTGTCAAAATACCATGACGAACCAATTGAAGGAGTTCACTCAGGGACGTCGCGAACCCTGTCAAAAATACGAAAATATTTTTATTGGCCCTTCATGACTAAGACGATAAGACAGTATGTAAAATCTTGTTTGAAATGCCAAAAAGCAAAAACAACTACCCATACAAAGACACCTATGACTTTAACCCCAACTACAGCAACAGCATTCGATACTGTACTGATTGATACCATTGGTCCACTTCCAAAAACTGAGGATGGCAATGAGTACGCAGTTACCATTATATGTGACTTAACAAAATATTTAGTCACTATACCAGTACCAAACAAAAGTGCTAAAACAGTTGCTAAAGCAATTTTTGAATCTTTCATACTCAATTATGGTCCAATGAAATCATTCATTACGGACATGGGTACTGAATATAAAAATTCATTAATCATAGATTTATGTAAATACATGAAAATTAACAATATACATTCAACAGCTCACCATCACCAAACTCTTGGAACAATCGAGCGCAGTCATCGAACATTTAACGAATATATACGTTCATATATTTCGATCGACAAAAATGACTGGGACGTATGGTTGAATTATTTCACCTACTGTTTCAATACAACCCCGTCAGTTGCACACGACTACTGTCCATATGAACTTGTTTTCGGAAGGCCACCGAGACAATTCATTAACTTTAAAAACAAAGATATGATAGATCCTCTATATAATATAGATGATTATGCTAAAGAAGTAAAATTTAGATTAGAAGTAGCCTATAAAAGAGCTAGAATTATGTTAGATAAGGAAAAGCAAAAGCGAAAAACGCTTTATGATAAGAAGTCAAAAGATTTTCTCTTAGAAGTAGGAGATTTTGTATTATTAAGAAACGAAACGGCATAAATTAGATAACAACTATGTTGGCCCTTATAAAGTTGAAAAAATAGATGATAGAGATTAATTACAATTAGAATAGGAAAGAAACAGCAAATAGTACATAGAGATAGACTAAAAATATGTAACGCATAAAAAGAAAACCAAAAACAAAATATACATATATGTATATATATATAAAGAATAAGTGAATAAGTGTGAATAAGCATAGGAGTCTGCTGAGGAGGATTTGGGGACAAATCCGAAACAGTCTGTCCAGACATACCAATTGCTATTCCGATGTAATGTTGTGAGCTATCTCTGTTAAATTGTGTTGATTGCATTAAATTGTAATCAACCATTGACCTTGAGCCAGCGCTGTAAAAAGCACAAAAACTTTTTATATAAAGAATATTATCATTACAATATGAATGAATGAATGAATGAATGAAAAAACAAAGAAATTTAAAAAAAAAAAACAACAAAAAAACTTTATTAATTACCAATTTTTTTTATCTAAACAAAATATGAAACAAAAAAAAATTAGTCATACTTTTCTTTTGATTACAATTTCCATAATCATTATACATCAATAAATATTAAACTGTGAGGAGTTATTCCTCACAAGTGGGCAATGGAGGGTTAAGCGCGGCGAATTGGGGAAAGCTCTCTCTCTGGGAGAGCAATGAGAGCGAGCGAGAAGGGAGACGAGTGGAGAGTTGGAGAGAAGGCCGTGGCCAGAGAGCCAAAGGCCTCGATACAACAGAGCGGCTAACTGGAGATCGGAGGCGAGCTGCGATTGGTGGCAAGGGCTCGGCGCAACGGGATCGAGGCCCCGCTACAATGAAAGCAGCAGAAAGGCCTCGGTCCAGCGACAACAGCAGAAGGCCACGACGCAGCGAAACAACGGAACAAAGGAAGCGGCAGGCCCTGCTTGGAGACACGCAGGCCCTGCTTGGAGATACACAGGCCCTGCTTGAAGCAGCGAAACGGGGCCTGTGCAATAGCTATAAGAGGAGTGGCTGCCCAAGAAAGGGCACAGTCAGTGAGATACGCGGACGCGATAAGTTGAATTGTGAACACAAGTGCGAGTAAGCGTGAACGGAGACAGGAAACAGCGACCGTATATTGCGAGAAGTCGAAGCGAGTGCTCGACGATTATTGCAAGAGGGTTAGCGACAGCAAGTGGGAAGTGCGAGGTATCCTGCGAAAGGGTCGTAGCGAAGGCACGACGAAAGCAGAGAGGAGAGCACTGGGTAACTTAGCGAGTCCTTGGTGGTTCAGCAGCAAGCACAAGTGGGCCGGTAGCATAAAAGACCTGAAGTGTAAACGTGAAGTGTAGAACTAAGTTTAAAACATACTGTTAAGTGTTGAATACTCCAACCCAAATATAGACTAAAGTACATTAAACCGCTGTCTTCTTATTTCTGGCAAGTCTCCACAAATATAAATTTGTTGGAGCGATCCCCGAGCACCCTGAGCTAAGCCCAGCTGCAAAGGTTCGTTACAACTGGCGCCCAACGTGGTATTGCAAGAATAAGAAGATTAAAATACGCGTAAAATGGTACGAGCATGGGTATATAACCTCAAGAAGGAGGAATTGGTGAAATACGCGAAAGAATTTGGGTTGGAAGTGAGCGGAACAGTGGAAAATATGAGAAAACAATTCGGTGAGTGGGCACAAAACATGGAAAAGGATCTGAATGTGGGACTGAGAATCGACGAGTTGGCCAGACTACATGCCAGAGGCAGCCCGGCTAGGGATCACTTACAGCCAGCAGAACAAAATCTCGACCTGGAGGACCTGTCGATACCAAGTATAAACGCGGCAGCAAAAAACACACGTAACCAGGAAGGGCAGACGGCGACACCAGGGAGTGAATACGCAAAGGTGGCCAAACAGGTGAGAGAATGGGGAATAAGTTTCGATGGACAAGGCAAACCGCTAGAGTTCATCGAACAGGTGGAGTGGTCCGCGGACACATACGGAATAAACCTAGATCTGTTACCTAGAACAATGCCAGAATTGTTAAAGGGGATAGCTCTTAAGTGGTATGTGGCAAATAACCAACATTGGACCACCTGGGTCAACTTCTTGGAGAGCTTCCAAGAATATTTTCGGCCAATGGATTATTTCACAAGGGTGGAGGACGAAGTGTATAGGAGAAAACAGGGAGTGTCCGAAAAATTTAAAATGTACATGGTCGAGATGCAGACATTAATGCGACCACTAAAGTATAGTTCAGCCAGGCAACTGAGAACGATCTTGAACAACAGCTTGCCGGATTTGAGATCGTTCGCACGACCCTTTGTGTGCGAAAATCTGGCGCAATTAATGAAGCTGGCAGACGAATTTGAAGAATTGGAGCGTGATAGATACAAGTTAAGACAAGAAAGCAGACCGAATAGGTCGCGGTTTATGGCAGTCAGCTCTCCAGACCCCGCCGGGACAGAATCCCATGCACAGAATGACGGGTGTCATAGATGTGCGAGGATAACACCCCAAGGACATGCGCATGCGGTTGCTCAACCGCGCAGAGAGGGATTTGTGGAAAACCCCTCACAAGCATGCCGGCGTTGCGGGCAAGTAGGCCATTTTGCGCGGGAATGCCAAGGGGTTTGGAGAGAGTATTGTTGGCAATGTGGTCGGATAGGAGTAAAAACTTGGGAGTGCTGCAGGCGGTCGGGAAACGATCGTCGACCCCGGCCTGCGAGGGACGAGCGGGAGTCGTCAGGACCAGTCCCTCAGAATTAATAGGAGACTTAAAGGATGAGGGAGCACACTTGTCGGCAACAGTGCTGATCGGGAAGACAGCATACAAGGCCACAGTCGACACTGGTGCTACCAGTAGTTTTGTGAGCGAAGAAATGTTGCGAATGATGGGCGGGGAAGGATCATTAAGTCGGGTGAGGAGACAAGTGAGGCTAGCAGATGGCAGAAGCAACAATGTATGCGAGCAATTCGAAACGAGAATAAGTTTTGGAGACAAGGATTTAGGGATGGAGTTATTGGTCCTGCCAGGGGTTATCGACGGATTGGTGCTGGGATGGGATTTCCTAGTAAAGGCCGGCTTAAAACTAGAATGTGCTGGGATAAAAGTTAAAATCCCACCAAGAGGGAGAAGAAACGGTTGGTTGGAAGAGAAGATATCAGTGGCAGTCGTGGAAATCAGGAAGAGCAAGCCAAAAGAGGAAAGGTCACGAAGCGAGTCCGAGACGAAAAGTCCGGAAAGGCGCGTGGAAAAATTCTTAGAAAAAGAACTAGCAGAATTTGCTAGCATGAAGGGTCTGTCTAACATTACTCAACATAGAATAACGATGAAGGACGACAGGCCGGTGAAGCAACGATATTTTCCAAAGAATCCGAAAATGCAGGCTGAGATAAACAGCAAAGTGGATGAATTGTTGGAAAAGGGTTGCATTGAGCCGTCGAAAAGTCCACATAGTGCACCGGTAGTAATGGTGAAAAAGAAAACGGGAAAATGGCGGTTCTGTGTCGATTTCCGGGACATGAACGCGCGGTCGGAAAAGGATGCATATCCATTACCGAGGGTTAATCATATTTTGGAGCAATTGAGGGAAGCGAAGTACATTAGTAGCCTCGATTTGAAGGATGGCTACTGGCAAATTCCGTTGGAACCAGAAAGCAGACCGTGTACAGCTTTTACGGTTCCAGGAAGGGGGCTATTTCAGTGGCGAGTAATGCCGTTCGGCCTCGCATCAGCCCCTGCCACCTTCCAAAGGGCACTGGATCAGGTCATTGGACCCGAAATGATGCCTCATGCTTTCGCATATTTAGACGATATTATTGTGATCGGAAGAACGCTGGAGGAGCATATGAAAAATCTGGCAGAGGTATTTCGCAGGTTAAAAGCAGCGAATCTGAAAATAAATGTCGATAAGTGTGAATTCTTCAAGAAAGAACTAAAATATTTGGGTCATATGGTGACAGAAGAAGGCATTAAAACGGACCAAGATAAAGTTGCAGCGATAGCTGAACTGAAGCCACCCACTAATGTCAGGGAATTGAGACAGTATTTGGGTGTAGCGTCATGGTATAGGCGATTTGTTCCGGACTTCGCTTCCACGGTCCAACCATTGAACGCTCTGCTGAAAAAGGGAGTTAAATGGGAATGGACGGACGAAAGAAGGAATGCGTTCGAAGAAGTAAAAGCAAGACTTACATCTGCACCCGTACTTGCGTGCCCGGATTTTGAGAAAGAATTCGTTTTGCAAACGGATGCGAGCAACTACGGTTTGGGAGCTATTTTGACCCAGGCGTCAGAGGAAGGAGAGAGGGTCATCTCTTATGCCAGTAGAACTCTCAATGCAGCAGAACAAAATTATTCTGCAACTGAAAAAGAGTGCCTGGCGATCGTATGGGCCATACGAAAACTACGGCAATATATAGAAGGGTATCGCTTCAAGGTCATCACGGACCACATGGCGCTAAAATGGCTAAATTCAATTGAGAGTCCATCAGGGCGGGTTGCCCGATGGGCTTTAGAATTACAGCAATACGATTTCGAAGTAGTGTACAGAAAAGGCAAGCTTAATGTGGTCGCAGATGCACTCTCACGGCAACCAATGGATGCCGAAAAATACGAGAGAGTGATGTTAGCCGATGAAGGAGAAAGAATTGGGTGGATCCAGCGAATGGAGGAGAAAATTCGAAATAACCCACAAAAATTTCTCGATTATCTAAAGGAATCGGGACAATTGTACAGAAATATACCTCATCGAGCGGGACATGAAGAAGTAGTCGGTTGGAAGCTATGTGTGTCAGAAAAAGAACAGAAAAGGGTGTTACATGAGAATCACGACGCGGCAACAGCAGGGCATACAGGCACGAGGCGAACAATAGCGAGAGTTGCCGCGAGGTATTACTGGCCCGGAATGCAAAGGGACATCCGGAAATATGTAGGGAGGTGCGAAACATGTCAGAAATATAAATCGCACCAACTACAAGCGGCGGGAAAGATGCTTACGCAGATTCCGGAGGAACCGTGGGCAACGGTCTGTGCAGATTTCGTAGGACCATTGCCACGATCTAAGCACGGAAATTCAGTGCTACTAGTACTGATCGATCGATTTTCGAAATGGACAGAACTAGTAGCACTGCGGAAAGCAACGGCGGCGGCCTTGCAGAAGGCGTTCAGAGAACGAGTCTTGGCTCGGTTTGGTGTGCCGAAGGTGCTGATAACGGACAATGGAGCACAGTTCACGAGCAAGGCGTTTAATCGATTCTTGGAAGAGATGGGGGTCTCCCATCAATTTACAGCACCATATACTCCTCAAGAGAACCCAACCGAGCGAGCAAACAGAACAGTGAAGACGATGATAGCTCAGTTTGCAGGCTCAGATCAGAGAAGTTGGGATGAGCTGTTACCAGAACTGACGTTAGCAGTCAATTCCAGTGTGGCAGAATCTACAGGATACACACCGGCATTTCTCGTACAAGGTAGGGAACCGCGGTTACCGAATACCTTGTACGATGAGAGCAATCTCGGAACAGGACACGGAAGAAGAGATGCGGGAGAAAACGCGAAGAAGCTGCAGGAAATCTTCGAGATGGCTAGGAGAAATATGGAGAAGGCAGCACAGGATCAAGCACGGCACTATAACCTGAGAAGACGCTTGAAAACCGGTGGTCGGGGATGAAGTGTACGCCAAAACTCATCATCTGTCAAAGGCATCGGAAGGATTCGCAGCAAAATTGGCACCGAGGTATGAAGGTCCTTATCAGATCGTAAGTTTCATATCCCCCGTGATATGTAAATTACGAGAAAAGGGGAAAAACAAAGTAAGAACCGCACATATTAGCGGGTTAAAACCAGCGATTCAGAAAGAAACGGATGGAGAAAATGAAGGAAATTAGAGATATGTATATATATTCATAAAACAGAAAAGTAGATAAAAATTGGTAAAAGAATAGTCCGAAAACACAAAAAGATAAGATACTGGAAAATAATAAAAGGTTAAATAAAAGGGGAATATGTTCTACTAGTCGTAAAAATCTGAAATTAAGAAAATATAGGATAAAAGAGAATAAAATCTGAAAATAAAGAGAATTAGAAGTAAAGTTAAATGGAAACCTGGAGAAAAATAGATAGGAAGGGATTAAAATATAGAAGAATCCAAATAAATACCAAATTACAGGGTAAGAAGATCGGCGATCTTCAGTCAAAACATGCAAGATTGACTAGAACGCGGCGAAATCTACAAGAGAGCGCGATTTCAATCTCGTTTGTAAGAGGAAAAGAGACAACCACAGCCGGGTTTACCGTTGCAAGGCTCTCTCGCAAGAAAGCTCGCAAGTAAACGGTAAACTGGCGTGATCTTTGACCGAGGCTTCATGGCGCGTGCCTGGAGTAGACTCGGCCCATTCAATCAGAAGCAGAAAATGAAGCAGCATCAACAAGGTGAGGAGGGAAAGCGCTCCGCGAAGAAGCGCGCGGGACTCGGGCAGATTCGGCGGTTGCCGTTTTTGAGCACGGGTCGCGGAGGGAGCCGCATCCCGCGAAGACGCCCACGTGTGCGCAAGCCCGTGGACGTCCTTAGTTTGGACGCGTCGCCAATCCGGTCCACGCCGGGCTCCCCGTCGGTGACGGAGCGATCCCAGGCGGACACGTGGGAGTGGGGGACCGAGTCCACACTCAGCAGTGCCTCCGAGGTGGCGGAGCCGAGCGAGGGATCGCCGGTCGCGGGCGTGGCATCGCCCGACCCGCAGCAGAAGGAGGAGAAGCCCACCGAGGGGTTCGGAAACTGCTCGGGCTCGGCTGCGGGCCATGAGCTGGGCGAGGGAGCCGTCGGCAGAGCCGGCCTGGAGACCAGCGCGGCCGCCCACTCCGATGCCGGTCATCGAGTTGAGTGACTCGGAGGAGGAGCAGCAAGGGTGGGAGCAGCCGCAGGAGCCCTGCTGGGAGGAGGCATCGCAGCCCGGGTGGGAGGACCCGAGGGAGGCTGGGCAGCAGCAGCAGCAGCAGCAGCAGGAGGAGGATCCGGGCTGGTGGCACCCTCCACCGACCGTCAACCAATATCTCAAGTCATGCTTGATTGGCGGTCGGTGGCACCATGAGCTCACCACGGTGCACCGATGGACGGAGAAGAAGAAGGAGCGGGAGGAGGAGGAGAAGGATAAGGAGAAGGAGGAGGAGCCAGGGGTGACGATCGAGGAGGTGTCGTCCGACGACGAGGGGCCCCGAGCGTCCAACGCGAGGGACCCGCGAGGCCGGCAGGAAGAGGCCCAGGCGACAGAAGCGGACCCGACCATGGGAGAGCTCTCGCCGGAGTTGGAGAAGGGGCCGTGGGAGTGGCCAGCTCCGTCGGTGGACGAGCGTCCGCCACTGCTGCGTCAGCAATCGTGCCCAACGGCGCAGGCGCAGCGGCCCGATCTACAGCGGCAGTCGTCGGGAAGAGAGGGCGAGCGTGGAGACGCGACCGCGGCCTGGAGGTGGAAGGAGCTCGGCTTCGAGGAGTGGCCCAAGGAGGTAAGGCAGGAGGTGCGAGCCCGAGGCGGAAGGGGAACCCGAACCCGAGGAGCGAAGCTCCTGTGGATAGGGGCAGTGCGATTCCGCATCAAATGGGGTCGCGGGATCCCACGGGTGTACCGCGACGGGGCGGAGTAGGATGAGGAGAAAACAAATAAATAAAACGCCACATGAAACATAAAAAAAAAACAAGACAGGTGTACGAGTTTTATTCATTTTTCAGAGGCACAGTTACACGAACACAAACACATGGCCCATTTATTTATTCGATATTCTTTATACACACACGCTCAGGTACACGACACAAAGACAAAAAGGCGTCACAACACACAGGAGTACAAGTCCCGATCCAGGGTGAACAACCCAGGGCGAACACTGGGGGACAGCGATCGTCGGGCAGGAATGGCCTGCGAAACGCCGTAAACATCGGCCACACAAAAGGCACAAGGTGGGCGGGAGTCCACCAACACAACAACACAGAAAAAAAAGAGCACAAAAGGTATAAACAAAGCTGCATAAAGTGGGCAGCAACGATGGCCAGAGGGGGGAAAGGGCAGGGGCATCAGTCCATTAAGGGGGAAGAAGAAGCATCACTCACTAGAAAGGGAAAAAAATAAGGGGTGAAAACGGGCTGAGGGGAAGGAGAGATGGGGGGAAAACTTACCTGGAGGTCGGGGAACCGGAAGCAGGCAACCTGGGGAATAAAGAGGAGGGAATTAAGGCAAAAATTGAGAGTGAAAATTAAGGAAAACTTACCTGGGGAAAAAAACAGCATGGCACGCGATCATCATCGGTATCGATAGGTAATATCGATAGGAAAACGCGTGGGATAAAAATACCAAAAAGGGTATCGGGCAATAGGGCCACCCTAAACGGCGGGCTATCGAGTAGAAGGTATCGATAGCGGGCGATCGATAGATAGGATCGCGGTGTGGCCAGAGTGGGGTAAGGGAAAAAGGGTCCGGTTGTTGGGCGGGAATTCAAGTGGGAAATTCAAATTGCGAAATGTTAACGGGGGGAAGTTGCGTTTTGTTCTGGATGGAACAAAATGACCGAAGAAAGGGGGAGTGTGGGGGAGTTATTCCTCACAAGTGGGCAATGGAGGGTTAAGCGCGGCGAATTGGGGAAAGCTCTCTCTCTGGGAGAGCAATGAGAGCGAGCGAGAAGGGAGACGAGTGGAGAGTTGGAGAGAAGGCCGTGGCCAGAGAGCCAAAGGCCTCGATACAACAGAGCGGCTAACTGGAGATCGGAGGCGAGCTGCGATTGGTGGCAAGGGCTCGGCGCAACGGGATCGAGGCCCCGCTACAATGAAAGCAGCAGAAAGGCCTCGGTCCAGCGACAACAGCAGAAGGCCACGACGCAGCGAAACAACGGAACAAAGGAAGCGGCAGGCCCTGCTTGGAGACACGCAGGCCCTGCTTGGAGATACACAGGCCCTGCTTGAAGCAGCGAAACGGGGCCTGTGCAATAGCTATAAGAGGAGTGGCTGCCCAAGAAAGGGCACAGTCAGTGAGATACGCGGACGCGATAAGTTGAATTGTGAACACAAGTGCGAGTAAGCGTGAACGGAGACAGGAAACAGCGACCGTATATTGCGAGAAGTCGAAGCGAGTGCTCGACGATTATTGCAAGAGGGTTAGCGACAGCAAGTGGGAAGTGCGAGGTATCCTGCGAAAGGGTCGTAGCGAAGGCACGACGAAAGCAGAGAGGAGAGCACTGGGTAACTTAGCGAGTCCTTGGTGGTTCAGCAGCAAGCACAAGTGGGCCGGTAGCATAAAAGACCTGAAGTGTAAACGTGAAGTGTAGAACTAAGTTTAAAACATACTGTTAAGTGTTGAATACTCCAACCCAAATATAGACTAAAGTACATTAAACCGCTGTCTTCTTATTTCTGGCAAGTCTCCACAAATATAAATTTGTTGGAGCGATCCCCGAGCACCCTGAGCTAAGCCCAGCTGCAAAGGTTCGTTACAACTGGCGCCCAACGTGGTATTGCAAGAATAAGAAGATTAAAATACGCGTAAAATGGTACGAGCATGGGTATATAACCTCAAGAAGGAGGAATTGGTGAAATACGCGAAAGAATTTGGGTTGGAAGTGAGCGGAACAGTGGAAAATATGAGAAAACAATTCGGTGAGTGGGCACAAAACATGGAAAAGGATCTGAATGTGGGACTGAGAATCGACGAGTTGGCCAGACTACATGCCAGAGGCAGCCCGGCTAGGGATCACTTACAGCCAGCAGAACAAAATCTCGACCTGGAGGACCTGTCGATACCAAGTATAAACGCGGCAGCAAAAACACACGTAACCAGGAAGGGCAGACGGCGACACCAGGGAGTGAATACGCAAAGGTGGCCAAACAGGTGAGAGAATGGGGAATAAGTTTCGATGGACAAGGCAAACCGCTAGAGTTCATCGAACAGGTGGAGTGGTCCGCGGACACATACGGAATAAACCTAGATCTGTTACCTAGAACAATGCCAGAATTGTTAAAGGGGATAGCTCTTAAGTGGTATGTGGCAAATAACCAACATTGGACCACCTGGGTCAACTTCTTGGAGAGCTTCCAAGAATATTTTCGGCCAATGGATTATTTCACAAGGGTGGAGGACGAAGTGTATAGGAGAAAACAGGGAGTGTCCGAAAAATTTAAAATGTACATGGTCGAGATGCAGACATTAATGCGACCACTAAAGTATAGTTCAGCCAGGCAACTGAGAACGATCTTGAACAACAGCTTGCCGGATTTGAGATCGTTCGCACGACCCTTTGTGTGCGAAAATCTGGCGCAATTAATGAAGCTGGCAGACGAATTTGAAGAATTGGAGCGCGATAGATACAAGTTAAGACAAGAAAGCAGACCGAATAGGTCGCGGTTTATGGCAGTCAGCTCTCCAGACCCCGCCGGGACAGAATCCCATGCACAGAATGACGGGTGTCATAGATGTGCGAGGATAACACCCCAAGGACATGCGCATGCGGTTGCTCAACCGCGCAGAGAGGGATTTGTGGAAAACCCCTCACAAGCATGCCGGCGTTGCGGGCAAGTAGGCCATTTTGCGCGGGAATGCCAAGGGGTTTGGAGAGAGTATTGTTGGCAATGTGGTCGGATAGGAGTAAAACCTTGGGAGTGCTGCAGGCGGTCGGGAAACGATCGTCGACCCCGGCCTGCGAGGGACGAGCGGGAGTCGTCAGGACCAGTCCCTCAGAATTAATAGGAGACTTAAAGGATGAGGGAGCACACTTGTCGGCAACAGTGCTGATCGGGAAGACAGCGTACAAGGCCACAGTCGACACTGGTGCTACCAGTAGTTTTGTGAGCGAAGAAATGTTGCGAATGATGGGCGGGGAAGGATCATTAAGTCGGGTGAGGAGACAAGTGAGGCTAGCAGATGGCAGAAGCAACAATGTATGCGAGCAATTCGAAACGAGAATAAGTTTTGGAGACAAGGATTTAGGGATGGAGTTATTGGTCCTGCCAGGGGTTATCGACGGATTGGTGCTGGGATGGGATTTCCTAGTAAAGGCCGGCTTAAAACTAGAATGTGCTGGGATAAAAGTTAAAATCCCACCAAGAGGGAGAAGAAACGGTTGGTTGGAAGAGAAGATATCAGTGGCAGTCGTGGAAATCAGGAAGAGCAAGCCAAAAGAGGAAAGGTCACGAAGCGAGTCCGAGACGAAAAGTCCGGAAAGGCGCGTGGAAAAATTCTTAGAAAAAGAACTAGCAGAATTTGCTAGCATGAAGGGTCTGTCTAACATTACTCAACATAGAATAACGATGAAGGACGACAGGCCGGTGAAGCAACGATATTTTCCAAAGAATCCGAAAATGCAGGCTGAGATAAACAGCAAAGTGGATGAATTGTTGGAAAAGGGTTGCATTGAGCCGTCGAAAAGTCCACATAGTGCACCGGTAGTAATGGTGAAAAAGAAAACGGGAAAATGGCGGTTCTGTGTCGATTTCCGGGACATGAACGCGCGGTCGGAAAAGGATGCATATCCATTACCGAGGGTTAATCATATTTTGGAGCAATTGAGGGAAGCGAAGTACATTAGTAGCCTCGATTTGAAGGATGGCTACTGGCAAATTCCGTTGGAACCAGAAAGCAGACCGTGTACAGCTTTTACGGTTCCAGGAAGGGGGCTATTTCAGTGGCGAGTAATGCCGTTCGGCCTCGCATCAGCCCCTGCCACCTTCCAAAGGGCACTGGATCAGGTCATTGGACCCGAAATGATGCCTCATGCTTTCGCATATTTAGACGATATTATTGTGATCGGAAGAACGCTGGAGGAGCATATGAAAAATCTGGCAGAGGTATTTCGCAGGTTAAAAGCAGCGAATCTGAAAATAAATGTCGATAAGTGTGAATTCTTCAAGAAAGAACTAAAATATTTGGGTCATATGGTGACAGAAGAAGGCATTAAAACGGACCAAGATAAAGTTGCAGCGATAGCTGAACTGAAGCCACCCACTAATGTCAGGGAATTGAGACAGTATTTGGGTGTAGCGTCATGGTATAGGCGATTTGTTCCGGACTTCGCTTCCACGGTCCAACCATTGAACGCTCTGCTGAAAAAGGGAGTTAAATGGGAATGGACGGACGAAAGAAGGAATGCGTTCGAAGAAGTAAAAGCAAGACTTACATCTGCACCCGTACTTGCGTGCCCGGATTTTGAGAAAGAATTCGTTTTGCAAACGGATGCGAGCAACTACGGTTTGGGAGCTATTTTGACCCAGGCGTCAGAGGAAGGAGAGAGGGTCATCTCTTATGCCAGTAGAACTCTCAATGCAGCAGAACAAAATTATTCTGCAACTGAAAAAGAGTGCCTGGCGATCGTATGGGCCATACGAAAACTACGGCAATATATAGAAGGGTATCGCTTCAAGGTCATCACGGACCACATGGCGCTAAAATGGCTAAATTCAATTGAGAGTCCATCAGGGCGGGTTGCCCGATGGGCTTTAGAATTACAGCAATACGATTTCGAAGTAGTGTACAGAAAAGGCAAGCTTAATGTGGTCGCAGATGCACTCTCACGGCAACCAATGGATGCCGAAAAATACGAGAGAGTGATGTTAGCCGATGAAGGAGAAAGAATTGGGTGGATCCAGCGAATGGAGGAGAAAATTCGAAATAACCCACAAAAATTTCTCGATTATCTAAAGGAATCGGGACAATTGTACAGAAATATACCTCATCGAGCGGGACATGAAGAAGTAGTCGGTTGGAAGCTATGTGTGTCAGAAAAAGAACAGAAAAGGGTGTTACATGAGAATCACGACGCGGCAACAGCAGGGCATACAGGCACGAGGCGAACAATAGCGAGAGTTGCCGCGAGGTATTACTGGCCCGGAATGCAAAGGGACATCCGGAAATATGTAGGGAGGTGCGAAACATGTCAGAAATATAAATCGCACCAACTACAAGCGGCGGGAAAGATGCTTACGCAGATTCCGGAGGAACCGTGGGCAACGGTCTGTGCAGATTTCGTAGGACCATTGCCACGATCTAAGCACGGAAATTCAGTGCTACTAGTACTGATCGATCGATTTTCGAAATGGACAGAACTAGTAGCACTGCGGAAAGCAACGGCGGCGGCCTTGCAGAAGGCGTTCAGAGAACGAGTCTTGGCTCGGTTTGGTGTGCCGAAGGTGCTGATAACGGACAATGGAGCACAGTTCACGAGCAAGGCGTTTAATCGATTCTTGGAAGAGATGGGGGTCTCCCATCAATTTACAGCACCATATACTCCTCAAGAGAACCCAACCGAGCGAGCAAACAGAACAGTGAAGACGATGATAGCTCAGTTTGCAGGCTCAGATCAGAGAAGTTGGGATGAGCTGTTACCAGAACTGACGTTAGCAGTCAATTCCAGTGTGGCAGAATCTACAGGATACACACCGGCATTTCTCGTACAAGGTAGGGAACCGCGGTTACCGAATACCTTGTACGATGAGAGCAATCTCGGAACAGGACACGGAAGAAGAGATGCGGGAGAAAACGCGAAGAAGCTGCAGGAAATCTTCGAGATGGCTAGGAGAAATATGGAGAAGGCAGCACAGGATCAAGCACGGCACTATAACCTGAGAAGACGCGCTTGAAAACCGGTGGTCGGGGATGAAGTGTACGCCAAAACTCATCATCTGTCAAAGGCATCGGAAGGATTCGCAGCAAAATTGGCACCGAGTTATGAAGGTCCTTATCAGATCGTAAGTTTCATTTCCCCCGTGATATGTAAATTACGAGAAAAGGGGAAAAACAAAGTAAGAACCGCACATATTAGCGGGTTAAAACCAGCGATTCAGAAAGAAACGGATGGAGAAAATGAAGGAAATTAGAGATATGTATATATATTCATAAAACAGAAAAGTAGATAAAAATTGGTAAAAGAATAGTCCGAAAACACAAAAAGATAAGATACTGGAAAATAATAAAAGGTTAAATAAAAGGGGAATATGTTCTACTAGTCGTAAAAATCTGAAATTAAGAAAATATAGGATAAAAGAGAATAAAATCTGAAAATAAAGAGAATTAGGAGTAAAGTTAAATGGAAACCTGGAGAAAAATAGATAGGAAGGGATTAAAATATAGAAGAATCCAAATAAATACCAAATTACAGGGTAAGAAGATCGGCGATCTTCAGTCAAAACATGCAAGATTGACTAGAACGCGGCGAAATCTACAAGAGAGCGCGATTTCAATCTCGTTTGTAAGAGGAAAAGAGACAACCACAGCCGGGTTTACCGTTGCAAGGCTCTCTCGCAAGAAAGCTCGCAAGTAAACGGTAAACTGGCGTGATCTTTGCGCAGCCGCGTGGAGACCGAGGCTTCATGGCGCGTGCCTGGAGTAGACTCGGCCCATTCAATCAGAAGCAGAAAATGAAGCAGCATCAACAAGGTGAGGAGGGAAAGCGCTCCGCGAAGAAGCGCGCGGGACTCGGGCAGATTCGGCGGTTGCCGTTTTTGAGCACGGGTCGCGGAGGGAGCCGCATCCCGCGAAGACGCCCACGTGTGCGCAAGCCCGTGGACGTCCTTAGTTTGGACGCGTCGCCAATCCGGTCCACGCCGGGCTCCCCGTCGGTGACGGAGCGATCCCAGGCGGACACGTGGGAGTGGGGGACCGAGTCCACACTCAGCAGTGCCTCCGAGGTGGCGGAGCCGAGCGAGGGATCGCCGGTCGCGGGCGTGGCATCGCCCGACCCGCAGCAGAAGGAGGAGAAGCCCACCGAGGGGTTCGAAACTGCTCGGGCTCGGCTGCGGGCCATGAGCTGGGCGAGGGAGCCGTCGGCAGAGCCGGCCTGGAGACCAGCGCGGCCGCCCACTCCGATGCCGGTCATCGAGTTGAGTGACTCGGAGGAGGAGCAGCAAGGGTGGGAGCAGCCGCAGGAGCCCTGCTGGGAGGAGGCATCGCAGCCCGGGTGGGAGGACCCGAGGGAGGCTGGGCAGCAGCAGCAGCAGGAGGAGGATCCGGGCTGGTGGCACCCTCCACCGACCGTCAACCAATATCTCAAGTCATGCTTGATTGGCGGTCGGTGGCACCATGAGCTCACCACGGTGCACCGATGGACGGAGAAGAAGAAGGAGCGGGAGGAGGAGGAGAAGGATAAGGAGAAGGAGGAGGAGCCAGGGGTGACGATCGAGGAGGTGTCGTCCGACGACGAGGGGCCTCGAGCGTCCAACGCGAGGGACCCGCGAGGCCGGCAGGAAGAGGCCCAGGCGACAGAAGCGGACCCGACCATGGGAGAGCTCTCGCCGGAGTTGGAGAAGGGGCCGTGGGAGTGGCCAGCTCCGTCGGTGGACGAGCGTCCGCCACTGCTGCGTCAGCAATCGTGCCCAACGGCGCAGGCGCAGCGGCCCGATCTACAGCGGCAGTCGTCGGGAAGAGAGGGCGAGCGTGGAGACGCGACCGCGGCCTGGAGGTGGAAGGAGCTCGGCTTCGAGGAGTGGCCCAAGGAGGTAAGGCAGGAGGTGCGAGCCCGAGGCGGAAGGGGAACCCGAACCCGAGGAGCGAAGCTCCTGTGGATAGGGGCAGTGCGATTCCGCATCAAATGGGGTCGCGGGATCCCACGGGTGTACCGCGACGGGGCGGAGTAGGATGAGGAGAAAACAAATAAATAAAACGCCACATGAAACATAAAAAAAAACAAGACAGGTGTACGAGTTTTATTCATTTTTCACAGGCACAGTTACACGAACACAAACACATGGCCCATTTATTTATTCGATATTCTTTATACACACACGCTCAGGTACACGACACAAAGACAAAAAGGCGTCACAACACACAGGAGTACAAGTCCCGATCCAGGGTGAACAACCCAGGGCGAACACTGGGGGACAGCGATCGTCGGGCAGGAATGGCCTGCGAAACGCCGTAAACATCGGCCACACAAAAGGCACAAGGTGGGCGGGAGTCCACCAACACAACAACACAGAAAAAAAAAGAGCACAAAAGGTATAAACAAAGCTGCATAAAGTGGGCAGCAACGATGGCCAGAGGGGGGGAAGGGCAGGGGCATCAGTCCATTAAGGGGGAAGAAGAAGCATCACTCACTAGAAAGGGAAAAAAATAAGGGGTGAAAACGGGCTGAGGGGAAGGAGAGATGGGGGGGAAAACTTACCTGGAGGTCGGGGAACCGGAAGCAGGCAACCTGGGGAATAAAGAGGAGGGAATTAAGGCAAAAATTGAGAGTGAAAATTAAGGAAAACTTACCTGGGGGAAAAAAACAGCATGGCACGCGATCATCATCGGTATCGATAGGTAATATCGATAGGAAAACGCGTGGGATAAAAATACCAAAAAGGGTATCGGGCAATAGGGCCACCCTAAACGGCGGGCTATCGAGTAGAAGGTATCGATAGCGGGCGATCGATAGATAGGATCGCGGTGTGGCCAGAGTGGGGTAAGGGAAAAAGGGTCCGGTTGTTGGGCGGGAATTCAAATGGGAAATTCAAATTGCGAAATGTTAACGGGGGGAAGTTGCGTTTTGTTCTGGATGGAACAAAATGACCGAAGAAAGGGGGGAGTGTGAGGAGTTATTCCTCACAAGTGGGCAATGGAGGGTTAAGCGCGGCGAATTGGGGAAAGCTCTCTCTCTGGGAGAGCAATGAGAGCGAGCGAGAAGGGAGACGAGTGGAGAGTTGGAGAGAAGGCCGTGGCCAGAGAGCCAAAGGCCTCGATACAACAGAGCGGCTAACTGGAGATCGGAGGCGAGCTGCGATTGGTGGCAAGGGCTCGGCGCAACGGGATCGAGGCCCCGCTACAATGAAAGCAGCAGAAAGGCCTCGGTCCAGCGACAACAGCAGAAGGCCACGACGCAGCGAAACAACGGAACAAAGGAAGCGGCAGGCCCTGCTTGGAGACACGCAGGCCCTGCTTGGAGATACACAGGCCCTGCTTGAAGCAGCGAAACGGGGCCTGTGCAATAGCTATAAGAGGAGTGGCTGCCCAAGAAAGGACACAGTCAGTGAGATACGCGGACGCGATAAGTTGAATTGTGAACACAAGTGCGAGTAAGCGTGAACGGAGACAGGAAACAGCGACCGTATATTGCGAGAAGTCGAAGCGAGTGCTCGACGATTATTGCAAGAGGGTTAGCGACAGCAAGTGGGAAGTGCGAGGTATCCTGCGAAAGGGTCGTAGCGAAGGCACGACGAAAGCAGAGAGGAGAGCACTGGGTAACTTAGCGAGTCCTTGGTGGTTCAGCAGCAAGCACAAGTGGGCCGGTAGCATAAAAGACCTGAAGTGTAAACGTGAAGTGTAGAACTAAGTTTAAAACATACTGTTAAGTGTTGAATACTCCAACCCAAATATAGACTAAAGTACATTAAACCGCTGTCTTCTTATTTCTGGCAAGTCTCCACAAATATAAATTTGTTGGAGCGATCCCCGAGCACCCTGAGCTAAGCCCAGCTGCAAAGGTTCGTTACAAAACATACAATTTTTATATACACCACTACACTATTTTAGAATAACTTCATAAATATACGTTATTCTTCTTAAAAGGGGAGGTGTAGCGTGCACTTGCTTTGGGTCAAAGTTAATACAATTCAATCATAACTATGTAACACTTTGTTGCATGCCTATCCCATAAGGAAATCTGAGCGACCACTTCAGTCGCTGACTAGAGCGCTGTGTCAGCGAATCCCACGCTGTGGATAAGCGATAAGCTACACACGCACACATACCAATGCATGCGCGCGCTGCTAACTCAAAAGAATTAATGGCAAATAAAATGTAGCCAAACAGTCGAAGAAATATAGCCGAGACGGCGAGTCGTACGAAACGTCACACGTACGGTCTTTCTTAAACAATAAAATTAAAATGTTAACCAATTAAATTGTTGCCATATTGTTCTCTGGGTGCGAAGTAAACTTTGACCCCCGCACATAATTACAAAATGCAAAAAACGTATAATAGAATTGAATAAAAAAAATACGTAAAAGAAGCAACCCACATCGAAACAACTTGTCTGCTGACAATTAATGCACATAAGATAATTTCGGCCACAACAAAAAACAAAAACTATTTTATTTGACATGTTAAACGTCGCGCGATGCCAGTAAAGACACAAGTGCGTCTAAGATTTTTCAACGCATTTGACGACGGGCACGCAAACGCAAAGGGCAGAAGCAACAGCGCGTTTATCCTTCTCGCTTTCGCACATTTGCTTACTCAGGGTATGGAAAGGCATATACGACTTTGAAGAGCTGATGCGTACATTTGTTTAAGATCCATAAATAAATGATTGCTTTAGGGATAATTATTTTATTTATAATTATATTATAATAATAGTGTATCATAAGTCTTTTCCACGAATGATTTGTCCAAGCGCCATAATTTAAATTGCAAAATTAATACATAAAATATAGTTCAATTGCTTGTTCATATTTATGCAAACTTCTTCGTTTGTTCTTATCTTTTGGCCTGTGCGAGCAGAGCGAGGGTCACGCCTTTTTTTTTTTTTTTTTAGGAAAAACTGCAACAACAATTATACACAGAATTTAGCTCTGCCGACGTCGACGTTGACGCTGATCGGTGAAAAACTGGTGAATTTGAGGAGTAGTGAATTCTGGAACTGAAGGGTATTTAGAATTAACATTCAGACACATTGACATTTACATACTCGTATCACCTAACACATACCATTCTACAACTACATTTTAAAACCCACATTCATATACCTATGTTTACATATATTTAAAATTCATGTTTAAAGTCGTATATTTATACTGCCACATATTTAAGATTACTTATTTATATTCCGTGTAATTGCCACGCGAACCTAGGTAAACCTTTCCTCCTCGCTGATAAGTACCTAATATGTGCAACTGTCATAAGTCCCATTCTGTCCCATAGGGTCGGCGTTTCAGAAAGGTAACTGGGCACGTTGGGGCAAATGAAGAATCATGGTGGAATGTACGCGAATTTATTGAAATATTTGTAATATGGGTGAAGTTGTGAGGGTATATTTATATATACAATTAAATATTATAACTATGTTGAAGACGATTGTGTGAGTGTTATTGGAGGGGAGAGAAGGATGAGTTTCCAAAGCCTGGAGTGAGCCGACCGTCTGGCTCCTATGTTAGGGCAGCGGATAAAGCCAGATCGCTGCATGGAGGGGTGGAAGCGTTGCCGGTAAGAACACCAAAACCGGGTCTCAAAGCTTGCCGTCAGATGGCGCTGTTTGTCTGTTAGGGATTGGCCTGTTTGAATTATTGTCGATTAGCCGTTTTTTTGTTAGTATGGAGTTTTGTATTTGTAGTAATTGTACGCGCTGCGGACTAGGGTTAAGATCCCGCCCTGAATGCCGAGGCTAGCCGGTGTCAGCCCGAAGCAGTGTTTGTAACAATCTATTACAGTCTCTGAGATCGACGCGATCATACAGACAGACAGACGGACAGACAGACAGACAGACAGACAGACGGACAGACGGACAGACGGACATGGCTAAATCGACTCGGCTGTTGATGCCGATCAAGAATATATATATTTTGTGTGGTCGGAGATGCTTCTTTCTTCCTGTTACATACATTTGCAAAACTTCATGATCCCCTTTTCCCATTTTAAATGGGAACAGGGTATAAAAAGGACGACAAAAGTGTGTGTAATGAATGCGGATTTGGAATGACGAGACGGCACGGGACCAACCGGCTCCGGCACAATCAGCGGCATCATAAAAAAATAGCCGAAGAAATTGAAAATAAAAAACAAGTAAGAGTGTTGCGGTCGAGTGCCCCGACAGCAAAATACCCTGTCCCAAGTAATGTGGTTCCTATAGCTTAGAATTCCATTTATTTTAAAATTTATTTCAATAAATGGGCAGGTACACTTATGTACATAACTTCGGTGATTTTGCTCGGATCTCATTGTAGTACACAGAATAGATAGATGTTGGGCCTCACTGAATATAGTGTGGCCTCCTAGAGCGCTGTGAATTTCGCGAAAAGTAATTTCTGTGTCGAGCTCATGGACTTCCAAACAGGGTGATGACATTTCTTGCGACAGATCCGTTCCCTCCGCACATAACAAGGCTTTAAAATAGGTGGCTAGCTGATCACAGGATACTTTTATTGGTGGTCGTGTCGATGTTCCGTTTATTTTTCTTACTGTTGACCAGAAATCTTTGCTGTCTTTAATTTTGCAAATCGAGCGCTCCAGTTGCTGTTAATATTGCCGCTGTTTGTCTGCGCAAAGTCGCTTATAATTTTTATTGTGCTCCTGGTATTCTCTCCTATCTTCGAGATTATTTGTTCTCCTGGCTTTGTTCAGCATTTTCATCGCTGCTTTTCTGGCTCGATCACATTCGCCGTCGTACCAAACCTCCTTAAAACACTTGCCATCAGGTTTTTGCATGAATTCTGCCGCTTTTTTTATGGAGTTTGTGAGTTCGGTTATGAGGTCATGTTCCTGGGCTGTTTCTAGGTGTTCCATGCTACGGTCTAAGTTTTCTTTGTATTTGGCTGCGTGCCTATTATTCCATTTCAATTTTGGTAGCCGTTTTGGGCACTCATCTATTTGTTCCGTCTGTATATGAATATCTACTGCTAGTGGCATGTGGTCCGAAAAGATCTGTCCCTGGATCTCGATATCTTTCACGCATTTGTGCCAACTACCTTGAATTAGACAATAGTCAATGACGGTGTTTGAGTCCCCGCGCGTAAAACTGAAACATCCTTCAGCATCTCCTTGGGTTCTGCCATTAAGCACGGTCAGGTCAAATGAGTCGCATAAATCAATTATTTTCTGGCCCCTGGAGTCCACCACACAGTCCTTTGTGTTTCTTTCAGTACATGTAAATTTGCTCACCAGCTCATTTTTCGAATAGCATTGTGCGTCTCCTATTCTTCCATTTAGATCGCCAATAATCATCATGTTGTTTATACTTTTTTCTACAATAGAATCGAACATCTTGCAATAGTCTTGATTCCATTTGTTGCAGTTTAGGTATGTAGGTAGAATGCACAAACTCTTTCCCTGCGTAACAATTTCGATGCTATCTGTGTCTCCATATGATAGAAAGCAGCAATTGGTTTTTTCTTTCAGCTCATGTTTTATCCCGAGTAAAGTTCCACCACTTGCACGGCCTCTTATTGCTGTTCTTGTCGCTGGTATCCATACCATGCCATACCATGCTAAAGTATAAATTAAACTCCTCTTCATTTTTTTCGACAAAAGTTTCAAATAGGCAAATAATATCAAATTTGTTTATGTACTCAAAAAACAGTTTTTGGATCAGTTTAGACCTAAGACCCGCTATGTTGTAAGCCAAAAGTTTTATATTTACGAAAGTGTGTGGGGAAGGTGATGTTATAAAACTATTATTATTCTCTATTAAAATCTCCTTGGTGAGGTGCTTAATACTATGATGAACAGGAGTATTTTTTATATTTGGCCGTTTTTTGCTTCTTTTGTTTTATTAAGCAGTGATTCGTAGCAAAACATAGGAGCATTGCAGACGTTTCCGAATATCTCAGTAAGGAGTATGTTTGCCGGTTGCCCTTTATGGATTAGTTCCTTGTTGTCGTTGATATAAATCCATTTACCTCCGATGAAATCCATTTTTATGAAACCTTGTATTCGCTTTTTGATGTCTGTGTTCCACTTGAGCTCCCCCGCTGTCCTAATAGGCTGCCTTGGTTCACAAGACAACTAATTACTTTAAAAAACAAGAAGTCAAGGTATTTCAAAAAGTATAAGATTTCGAAAAAATCATCTGATTTCTCTCGATATGTGGATGTGCGTTCTAGATTTAATGTGCTTAATGCACAGTGTTACAAAGACTATCTTAACCGATGCAGGCTGCAATTCTCACAAAATCCTAAGCAGTTTTATTCCTTTGTTAACTCTAAACGCAAATCTTCCACTATCCCCTCATCTGTGCGCTATGGTAATGTGAAAGCGAACACTGATCAGGCCATAACCGATTTGTTTGCGCAGTTTTTTACGTCAACCTACTCGTCCACTAGCTTTCCTGCGAATCAACCATACCCTTATCGGCTAAATAAATCTAATTGTATTTTTAGCCCTGTGATAACTGAAAGCTCTCTTCTTTGTGATCTTAACTCTGTAAAACCTGTCTATGCACCGGGACCCGACGGAGTACCTGGTTGTGTACTTAGGTTTTGCGCTGATGCACTTTGTAAGCCTATTCATAAATTATTTGAATTGTCTTTGCAATCATCCACTTTCCCTATGTTATGGAAGGAATCTTTTATCATTCCTCTCCATAAAAAAGGAAATAAGTCTGATGTTGAGAATTATAGCGGTATTTCAAAGTTGTCTGCAATTCCGAAAGCTTTTGAGAGAATTATGACATCTCAATTGCAGCATTTATGCAGTTCCATTATTTCACCCTATCAACACGGCTTTGTAAAGCGTCGATCCACTACAACTAACTTATTAGGGCTTACATCATTAGTGATCAAAGGATTCATATGTAATATGCAAACTGACGTGATTTATACTGATTTTAGTAAGGCTTTTGATTCTGTCAATCACTGCTTGCTGCTTCTCAAACTGAGTTTAATTGGTTTTCCAACTAACCTTCTTATTTGGATCTCCGATTACCTTAGTTCTAGAACACAAAAAGTTCTTTTTAGTAATTCATATTCCAAACCAATCCAGGTTACCTCTGGTGTACCCCAAGGTAGTCACTTGGGTCCATTGCTTTTTACTTCTTCTTCTTTCTTCTTTATTGGCCCGATGCTTGCATCACAACCGTTTGACGGTCTCGGCCGGTGCAACTAATGTCCGCCAGTCGCTTCTGCTCCGTGCGAGCTGGCACCAGTTTTTCACGCCAAGCTTAGAAATGTCTTTCCGCACCTGGTCGTCCCACCTTGCCTAGTCCCAGTTCTTTCGCATTCCTCTTGTAGACCATTTTTGCTGGAGCTTGATCATCCATTCGGGTAACATGTCCCAGCCAGCGCAGCCGCTGTTGCTTTATGCGCTTGACCAGGCTAGTATCCCCATAGAGCTTATACAGTTCGTCATTCCTTCGGATGCGAAAGTCCTCGCCAACTTTCAAAGGTCCGTAAATCCTGCGAAGAATCTTTCGCTCGAAAACGCCAATCGCCGCCTCATCCGCTGATGATATTGCCCATGCTTCTGCGCCGTATTGCAGGACTGGGATGATAAGCGACTTATATAGCGCTATTTTTGTTCTTCGCTTGAGGTTTCTGCTCTTGAGCTCCCTACTTAGCCCGTAATAGCATCGGTTTGCGAGCGTGATTCTTCTTCGAATTTCTTTGCTCCATTGCTTTTTACACTCTTCATAAATGATCTTCCTTCAGTCTTGACTCACTCTCGTGTGCTTATGTACGCCGATGATGTGAAACTATGTTTAACATATAACGATTTGGTCTCCCGCTTTAATTTGCAAGCTGACTTGGATGCATATCATTCTTGGTGTAAAGATAACCTACTAAACCTTAACAGTTCCAAGTGTAAGGTTATGACATTTTATAGAACCACACCACAACTCTTTTCTTATATGATTAATAATGTCCCACTAGAGTGTTTGAATGATACAGTCAATCAGGTAAATGATCTTGGGGTTATTCTAGATTACCGACTGAAATTTGATTCTCATATAACGGCTACTGTTTGTAAGGCCAGGAGTATTCTTGGGTTTATTAAGCGCTGGTCGAAGGAATTTGATGATCCATATACGACGAAAATTTTGTACATTTCTCTTGTCCGCCCTATACTCGAGTACGGATCTTGTGTGTGGTCTCCGCAATATTCGACCCATCAAGACAGAATTGTATCTGTGCAAAAGCAGTTTTTATTGTTTGCTCTTCGTGGTTTAAACTGGAATCCTGAGGTCCGTTTACCGTCATACTCTAGTAGGCTACTTTTGATTAACGTTCCCTCCCTCAGTAACCGTAGAGTTATGCTTGGTGTAATTTTTATACATAAATTGATTAATGGTGAAATCGACTCTTCTGAGTTGGTTGGTCAAATTAACCTCAACGTTCCTATTAGACCGACTCGCAATTTTATACCCCTATCACTAAATCGTTGTACCACTAACTATGCTTTGCATGAACCTTTTCGTGTTCTCTGTGCTGATTACAATAAACTTTACCGAGTAATCAACTCGGAAGCTTCTCTTCCTGCTTTAAAAACTACTATTTTAACATATGTATTTAGCCCGTAGTTGACATTTCTTTATGTTTTTCCTTCGCGATTCGTCTTATACGTAAGTGTCTCCGCCTCTCGGTCGGTTCGGCTACTATTTTGGGCTGCTATTTCGCCTGCGGTTCGCGCGTAACAGGCCCTGGCTTGGTGTCGCATGGGCCACTTGAACGTACTGCGCATTGTACGTCAACGTCCAGACATGAAAAATCGTTTTTCACAAATATTTTGATGCTTTTGTTTACGGGTGTCAGGTCCCTTTTTAGCTGAAGTAGTACTGATTTTCGCTCCATTTTTTCTGCGCTTAGGTCCCTATCGACGTATATGTTCGATCCTGCCAGCTTTTTCCCGTTTTTTACTACATCCGTAGCCATTCCTGCCGTTTCACATTCCGCTAAAATGCCTACGGAGTTACTCCTTTCGAATATAACTTTGGTGTCCCGGACTTTTAAGAAAGGCAGATCCATTTTTTCACGTAGGAGTGACTCAACTTCTTCCTTCGACGCTTTTTCCTTTTTCAGTCCTTTAACTATGACATTTTTTGCTTTGCTCTGATCAACTAGCTTGGTTACCTCCCTCCGATCAGTACTTCTGTCACTGCGCAATTGGTTGATTTCTGCTTTAAGCATTTGGTTTTCCTGTTCAAGAGACTCAATTTTATGAGATACTCCAATGAGTTGGGCTTTAATTTCCCCTATATCATCTTTTGTTGCCACTGAATCCGTTAATCGTTGTATTTTTATGTCCACATTGCGATTCATGTCCTTAATAGCATTAAGAAGATCGTTAAGGGACAACTCTGACGACATCTCTGGCGGCGATTCTGGTCCACGTTCTCCTCGTTTTCGTTTTTCATTCTGCTTTCTATCATTCGCTGGTGTGCTAATGGTTCTCCCGGCCAGTTGACTGATATCAGTCCGATCTGTTCCTGGTGGTGAGTGCCCAATAAGAGCCATTTAAGAGGTTATTTGCTTTTTGTTTGACCAAGTATAAAATTTTTACTCCAAATTTTTGACAGCCTGAGAGTATGCAATTAATTTTTTATTTATGTCAAGCTTTTCTTGGGAGTACAAAGCTTTTAGTGGAAAGTGTTATACGCCGCTAACTTGGTTGTATTTGTTGCTTTAGTTTGGCCTGCCGGGGCTTCTGTGGCCGGATAATTGCTCCAGTTGCCGTTTTATACTGAGCGCCGTGATTCCGTTCGTTCTTGGTGTTGCTGAGGTTGCCTTCCGCCTTGCTGTTCTCTATATAAGGTTTCGCCGTTTCCAGGTTTGATTTAACCGATTATTTAGATTATTAAGGTTTTACAATTTTTTAAACCGCGCAAAGTGTGACCGTACTTGGCAACCGAGGAAATCTGAATATATATTAAGTCACAAGGTTAAAACTTAAAAATTGAAGCTCTGACAGTTTTTCGCGGTTAGAAGAAGATGGAGGAGGAATTTGCCAAACCAGGATCAAACTTTATCTGGGTACGGTGTACACCTACATACATCCAAAAATTTGTTGCTCTTCTTCTAATAGCCTGTGAGATCAACGCGTTTATACATAGAGAGTGACAGTTTTTCGCTGCTAAATGATGAAGGATGCGGAGTTTTTCAAATCAGAAACAAACTCGATGTGGCTACACCTACATACATGCAAAAATTTGTGGCTCTAACTCTTATAGTCTGTGAGATCCACGCGTTTATACAGAGAAAAAGACCGTTTTTCGCTGTTTAAGCCTAGTACGGAGGGCGTTCGAATTTTCCTTAAAGAAATTTGCCTGATATTCCTTTTTGTGGAATGTAAGAGACAGTGTGACCAGATAGCATTAAAAATATACCGAAAACGGAAAATAAATAAATTGGCCAGCTGACAACATGGAGGAAGTTGCAATTGCAGTTGCATTAAAATAATGAATTTGAGCAAGACTTCAGAATTGGAAATGGTCTGCGTCTCCATTTTGAAAATCATTCAGGGCGAGAAGGACCCCATTTAGGTGCACATATCGCTGCAACGCAAGATGGCTCAAGTCATGCCCTGTGGCACGCTCCGAAACAACAAGTTGCGGAAGCGCCACGCCAGATTCCATCTTGATTGTCTGTTGCAGGAGTATAGGGCAGCCACACAAAGTGATTATATGCAATCCTTTTCTCAACTGGACATCAACTACTTCCCTAACTATTCTTGTAAATGCGGTGTCCAGTTGCTTGCCATCTGTGACGTCCCACAAAAATGCATTGTTCTGCATTTTTGTCGTCATAGCTAAAATTTTGCAGACGATTTTTAGTTTTGCGCTCCATTTTTTTAACTTTGCCTTCCATTTCAATTTGACAACTCAAATGACACAAGGAAAAAATGACTGCACAATATCTCTGAAAGAAATATCAGCTGTTCGATGCAGTCCACACGGTTCGTCGATATGGCAACTCTCAAAATTCCTTGTGTGTATTGCTTGCTTTCTGCGTACCAAACATCAGAATGAGGCAAGGAAAAATTCCTAAAGCAATTTTTTTTATATGGAGTTTGACAGCTGAAGGAAAATTCGAACGCCCTCCGTACAAGGCTTTAAAGATGGAGGAGGAGGAATTTTCGAAATCGGAAACAATCTCGATGTGGGTACAGTATACACCTATATACATTCCAAAACTTGTGGCTCTATCTATTACAGTCTCTGAGATCGACGCGTTCATACAGACAGACAGACGGACATGGCTAAATCGACTCGGCTGTTGATGCCGATTAAGAATATATATAATTTTATGTGGTCGGAGATGCTTCATGTACATTACATTAAGATAAACTACTTTTTTGATTTATTTTTCCGCCTTCATAACGCTACTCCAATAGCGATAAGAAGACTACAAATTTGGGAGAGTAAGTTTCTCATTGATGGTAAATTTGGTGCTGATCGGAGTGGGGGCAGTTTTTGAATGCTTATTCTGCTAAGCCCTTTAGAAGTTAACGATTTTTTTAATGACGTTCAGTTTGACATTAGTAGAGTTCGCACACTTTGTAAGAAACTCCGTACTCACACTATTTGAAATCTATTGCATATAGAACAAGTGAGAGAGTCGGTCAAGCCCGACTATAACATACTCTGTACCTGGAGTAGAAGCGGAATGCAATGCTGGTGCTGCCCTCAGCGGGAGGGGGAGTGGTAAAAATTGAAAGTAAACTTGATCTTAACTTGAGCTCCTAGAAAATATAATGCTCATTAACATAAACTAAGCAGTTCTTAAACGTTGAATGTGTCAGCTAATGAATTTAATAATTAGAATTGCTTTATTGGATTAAAAAATATTATTTGAAACAATAAGTATTAATAAATGGAATTACTTGATCCGTAGCATTAAAAGGGTTTTGATTAGAAATGTTGATGTCACTGGGCGTATTCAGCAGATAATTCTGATTAGCGATTACCGATTTACGATTACTGCTGAGTCTCTGCTGAATAGATTTGAATGCATACTTTATGAAATTCGTTGGCTTTAGTTCTTTTTTCAATGGAAAACACTCACACAAAATCTTCAATGTTTTTGGATTTGTTTAATAGAAATTTTTATATGAATGTCTGAACAAAGGTAGGCTGACCCAGCAATCGTAGACCGTTAAATACGTTATGTTCGATTTCCATTCAGAAAACATGATTGTCAAATTGTTCAATCCCAATCCCAATTATCTGCTGAATATGACCACTGATTAACCCTGGAAGTATTTGTGTTAGCATTTGAACCACTCTATTGGTTAACTGCTCTTGGTTTACCATGGCTCTATTCTGCGCTTATTCGATCTGTCTGTGTAACTGTCTTTCCTGTTGTCTCTGCTGATACCTTAGGAACTATTGTTCTTCGTCGATGGGGCGTCTAGCGTATCTTGATGGATGGGGGGTCTTATTAGATTATTCGAGTTAGCCATAAAGTTTGGAGGTGGAGGATTTAAAAGATTTTTTTAACTTATTAGGGATTTGATTCAGTGTGTAAATAAAATTGCAGTTGGGAAAAAGTAACTTTTTGTAGAAAAAATTTTCGGAGAGTATTAACCCTGTTGAGAATATGAATTTGAATAACAACGCAATGTGTCTCCTCTCTATAATATCCCCATCACTAGTTATCGATTGTTATTGTATTTTGCTTTGTGCGTCGTAGTTGATCGACGCTCCCATCTCTCATTTTGTCTCAGTCACGAATAAAAGTTACAACTAAAAGGTTATGGGCCCAGGACGCTGCGGTAAAAGGTGAATTGTTCTTACGAAAAGAAATTTCTGGACTTTTTCGATTTGGTCTCTGGCGGTAGAAAGTGAATTATTCTGAAAAAATAGATAAATCCGGACTTTCGTGTGTGACTCGGCTGTGAATTTGATATCAGAAAAATGAGTTCCTCAATTCACGCAATTGACAAACTAGACGACAACAATTACAGTGCGTGGTCAATTCAGATGAAAAGCGTGCTTATACATTCTGATTTGTGGTCGGTCGTCTGTGGTCGGTTAGTGAAAAATGAATCCAACAGTGAAGAGCAAAAGGCGTCTTTTGATGCAAAAGACGAGAAGGCGTTGGCCAGCTTGATGCTGTGCATCAAGGCTTCGTAGATAAACCATGTCAAACATTGTTCCACGGCGAAGGACGCATGGAATGTTTTCGCTTCGATTCATATGCCAGCGCGATCATTGAAAAATTAAATGAAATTCAAGTGAATATAGGTGATGAAATGACGAATATTTTGTTGTTAACAAGCTTGCCAGAATCTTACGAAAATTTCGTGGTCGCAATCGAAACGCGAGACGAGTTGCCTTGTTTGAACACGCTCAAAATTAAACTGTAAGAAGAGGGCCAAAGGCCTGAAAAGTGCGAACAAAAAGTGTTCGGATCTCGTAACGAAAACCGAAAATCGAAAGACGGAAAGCAAAAATATGACGTTATTTGCTGGTCGTGTGGTCGTCGCGGGCACAGAGCTGCCAATTGTCGATCGAAAGAAGGTGCGGGAAAGAAAAACGGTGAAAAAACTGGCACAGAGAAATCGTTATCCGTTTTCTGTTCGGGAACCAACGGCGGGTTGGCAAAAAATGTGTGGTGTCTAGAATCCGGAGCCACGGCTCATTTGTGCTGTGAGAAATCGCGGTTCGTGGAAATGAAAGAGCACAAAGAGCGTATTCTCTTGGCAGGGAATAACTACATTGAGGCCAGCGGGCGCGGAACTGTGAAATTAAAATGGCGCCAAAATGAAATAGAATTGCGAAATGTACTGTATGTGAAAGACTTACAGTGTAATTTTATTTCGGTATCGAAAGCCCTAGAAAACGGGTTTGAAGTTAAATTCGAAAAGAAAAGTGCGTGTATAAAAAAAAATCGAGGGCAGATTATTTTGGTTGCAGAAAAGCAACATGATTTGTTTCTGTTTGAGAGCGACAGGAAAAGTGATGGAAAAACATGCTTTGCCGCTCAGGCTAATTTATCAGAAATGTGGCATAATAGATTCGGACATTTAAATTTCGCGAGTCTAGAAAAAATGATTAAAGGACAAATGGTGTACGGTATAAAGCCAAATATGTGTGGTGACATGCAGGGACATGTTTGTATTACTTGTGCGAAAAGTAAAATTTGCGTGAAACAATTTCCAAAGGCCAGTGAAAGTCGCGCAAAAGAAATATTGGGATTGGTGCACACTGACATTTGTGGCCCAATGAATAAAAACTCTGCGGGCGGTGCACGGTACTTTGCAACATTCATAGATGACAAATCCCGCTATGTGTTTGTGTGTTTCTTAAAGACAAGAGACGAAATATTTTCAAAGTTCAAAGAATTTAAATCGTTTGCCGAAAACCAAACGGGAAGAAAGCTGAAGGCGCTAAGAAGTGATAACAGTCGTGAGTACCTAAGTGGCGCATTTGAAAAGTTTTTGAAAGACAATGGTATAAAGAGGCAGTTGACAGTACCCCACACCCCGCAACAGAACGGTGTGCCGGATCGCGCAAACCGAACATTGGTAGAGATGGCGCGAAGCATGCTACTGCATGCAGGTGTAGGTGAGTGTTTTTGGGCTGAGGCCATAAGAACTGCTGCTTACCTACGTAATCGGTCTGAAACGTCAGCTTTGCCTGGGATGACACCTTTTGAGGCATGGGCTGGAAAAAAGCCATGTGTGTCACACCTGAGAGTATTCGGGTCAAAGGCTATTGTTTTGAATAAAACGCACTCCAAGAAATTTACCCCAAAATGGGTGATGTAGTATTCATTGAGAATGACTTGGCACATGATATGGGCGTTGAAGCAGATGGTTCAGCTGAATGTGCCGAAGTTTAAATCATAGAGTTTCAGGATGGTCTGGCATGTGTTGCTGAGGATGAAAAATCAAACGAAGATGTTCTTGCAGAGGATGAAGAACATGGCGACGAAGCTTCTGTTGTCGAGCAACAGCGTGCAGAAGGAGTAGCAGGTGCTAGTGAAGATTCCGAATCTGGCGAGAGAAGGGGTCGAGGGCGGCCTAGAAAAGTATATACTGGCCCACCTGGACGCCCACGTAAGGAGTACAACGTGCTCAATATTATGACTGCTGATGATGTTGCGGTCCCAAATAGCGTCAAGGAGGCGTTGAGCATGGGTCATGCTGACGAATGGATGGCTACCATGCAGAAGGAGATGGATAGCCTGCGTGCCAACGAGACATGGACGTTGGTAGACTTACCCAAGGATGAGAAGGCCATTGGCTGCAAATGGGTATTTGCAGTGAAACGAGACAAAATCTCGTCTTGTTGCAAAGGGTTGTGCTCAGCGTTATGGCGTCAACTTTACAGAAACATTCTCACCTGTGGTTCGTTATTCGTCAATCAGACTCGTCATTGCATTGGCTGTGGAAAACGGCATGTTTATGCACCAGATGGATGTTTCGTCTGCCTACTTGAATAGCGATTTGCATGATGTGGTGTACATGCGTCAACCAGAAGGGTTCATCGACGAACGATACCCTAACCAGGTGTTGAGATAGCGCAAATCGTTATATGGTCTGAAGCAGAGTGGGCGCGAATGGAATCAGAAGCTCAATGCTGTGCTGCTAGAGATTGGATTTGCTGCTTGCCCCAGCGAACCCTGTGTTTATACTCGAAAGGATGGAAGCAGCATGAACATTATTGTTGTATACGTTGATGACCTCATACTTGCCTGTTCAGAGATGGACATGGAGTATATCGAGGGTCTTCTGAAGGAGTATTCAATGCAGAACTGTAAGCCAAATGTAATACCTTTAGAAGCCAACCACCAAGTTAAGTGTGACAATGCCGACTGCCAGCGAGTGAATCAAGTCAGCTGTCAATCGTTGATTGGTTCATTAATGTATCTGGCAATTACTTCTCGGCCCGATATTCTACATTCCGTCACGAAATTGGCCCAACGGAATGCAGACCCTCACAAGGAGCACGAAGTCGGTGCAAAGCGAGTGTTGCGTTATTTGAGGGTCACTGCTGGTTTGCAGTTGCACACGAGCGCACTGGTCAGCCCATTCATTGTTTTGTGGATGCAGACTGGGCTGGTGATAGTACTGACAGAAAGTCATTTAGCGGATGGGCTTTCTTTGCTGCAGGTGCTGCCTTCACTTGGGAGTCAAAGAAGCAAAGCGTTGTTGCCCTTAACAGCACTGAGGCAGAGTACGTGGCACTCTCAACGGCAGCAAAAGAAGCGGCGTACATACGGAAGTTGGTCGACGAGATGGGTTTTGGTGATCTCCAGGTGGTGAAGATATTCAGCGATAACCAAAGTGCCCAATGCTTGGTGAAAAATGCCACTTTATTTTGAATAATGAATTTGAATAACAACGCAATGTGTCTCCTCTCTATAATATCCCCATCACTAGTTATCGATAGTTATTGTATTTTGCTTTGTGCGTCGTAGTTGATCGACGCTCCCATCTCTTATTTTGTCTCAGTCACGAATAAAAGTTACAACTAATAAACCCATTAACGCCGACGGGTGCGAAAACGCACCAAAAAAAGAGGTGTTTTTGAAAATTCTTAGAAAATGTTTCGTAATTGATATCGCTTTTCTATCTTTTGCTATGGATAATAGATGAATGGGCTTACATATTTGACCTGGACTGTTTTTTCATACGACGCCATCTACTTGATTATAAACGCATCGCCAGGTGCAGGTTTTCCGACATGCAAAAAAAAACCTATTATACAGTTGAAACATAAAGAAAAAAAATAATTAAAAAATATGTAATGATAGGGATCGGTAGCCCTCTGCCGTATAATAATAATAATAATAATAATAATATGTTCCTTTATTAACATTATTTTTACAATTAACATTATTTTTACAAAGAATTTCAGCATGATTTTGGAACAATACGACATTGATTTTAAATCGTCTGTCGGTAAAGAGAGATACAAATTAAATTAAATTTAAGCGAATTCTGTAATTATTAGTTTCATATATGATAAAGCGCTTGTGACGTAGTTAACTAATTTTTCCCAGCCTTCATCGTCTTCCCCATTTAATCTTGCAATAATTTCATTTTGCGTGAGTGACGATTTCCCAAAGAATCTAAAACGTATGTTTTTGAGAATTGGGCATCTGCCTATAAAATGTTCTAAGTCCTCGCATTCTTTCATGTTGCATAAGGTACATTCATCTGGCACGTTTCGCAAATGTTTGTTTAATATTATTAGATCACATCTTGCTTTAAAAATCCACATTATCTTGTCCCATTTGTGCGATTGAATAAAGTAGCTCGGTCCTATGCCATGGTCTAAATATTTATAGAACCTATGCGCGCTACTCATAGCTCTGCTCCACATAGTTTGGTGTTCTTGAGTTTCTATCCGCTTTTTGAGCGCTTGTGTTTGGTTCTGCCACTCCGTTCTAGTCAACGATAAGTTCCAGTCCAGGTTAAAATTGATGCTTAAATTGTTTAAACATTTAACCCATCCTATCCTTTTCCTTAACAGTATTTTGGAGAACTGGTTTGGTAGCCTGTTAGATTTGTATTCAAAAATAGTTCTTTGCATATATCGGAGGTGCAGATCAAGCGTGAAAATGTGAGCAGGAGAAATTCCGGTTTCTAGTTGAATGCAATAATTCGGGGTGCAGTCGGCGAGCCTGAACATTTTCTTGATGAAGAAATTTTGTAACCTGTCAACATCTTCGAAGTTGGCCGATCCCCATATTTGCGCCCCATAGCTTTGAACCGATCTGCTGACGGCCTGGTACAGCTTCCATTTAGCTCCTAATCCAACATCGTTGTTCCGGAAGAAGTTTCCCCAAGTGGCGTTGATGCTAGCTTTAGCTGAGTTGGTTCTGTCCTCGATGTGCTTTTTAAAGGATAGTTTTGGCGTAAGAATAATTCCCAGGTACTTAAATTCGTTCACCACCTTTATAGCTTCACCTCTATATTTCCATTGCTCACATCTTGCTAAGGGGCCACCCCTTCTGAAAACCATGATGGCGGATTTGCTGAGGTTGACAATCATGTTCCATTTGTCACAGTACACTTCCAGGTTGTTGATCATTTGCTGCAGGACTTTTGGATCATCTGCCAGTAAAACTATGTCATCAGCATAAAGCAACACCCTAAGGTTTATATCCTCGAGTTGCATGCCACCACTTAGTTCCTCGTGTAAATCGTTCAAATATAAAGCGAAGAGTAGAGGGGAAAGCAGACATCCCTGTCTGACTCCTGCCTTGGTGGTGAACTCCTCAGACATTGCTTCTCCATTCCACACAATTGTTTTTGTATCCGTTAATACTGCTTGCAAAAAGTTTGTCATCTTTGTGGATACCCCCATCATTTTTAGTTTATATGCTAATAAATTTCTTGGTACATTGTCAAAAGCAGCTTTGAAATCTACAAAGAACGCATAGGTTTTCCTCTTTTCCTCAAACTTTAGTTGTACGGCTGCTGTCAGATTGTAGATGTTATCCACGGTTGAATATTTCGCTCTAAAACCAGCCTGGAACTCGTTCATCTTATCCATTGCATCCACCCAATCTGTCAGCCGCTGATTCAGAACTCCCATCATTATCTTTGCACACGCATTCATGAAGGATATGCCTCGATAGTTCTCCGCCAACCTTGCGTTTCCTTTTTTCAAAATTGGAAATAGGATGCTAGTTTGGAACTCCTCACGGCCAGTACCTTCATTATAGATTTTTGTAAAGCACCCAGCTAGTTCTTGTAGAAAATCTGCGCCTGCATGCCGAAAATGTTCGTAAAAAATTCCATCTATTCCGGGCGCTTTTTTCGGTTTCGTTTTTCCAAGCATCGACACTATTTCTGCTACTGTTATTGGGTTATCTAGATCTTCCACTACAACTAGAGGCGCCGCGTAGAGTACATCAGAAGCAAATTGTACTGGATTCAGGAGGATTTCAAAATATGTGCTAAATTCAGATGGCTCAATGTCCCTTCCATTACAAGAAGCTGTAGATTGACCTCGCAGTTCCTTCACAAAATTCCACCAGTCTTTGGAGTCGCTAACATCGCTTATTTTTCGCTCAAGTTCCCCGTAGTATCTTGATTTGGCCACCGCACATATCTGTTTGTAGTTCTTGTTTGCTTGAACATATGTCTCTCTACTTCGCTCCGAACGACTTTCGAGGTGTTCGCGTAGTGCTTCGAATGATGCCCTCCTGGCCTTGTTGCATTTCCAGTCGTACCACTTCTTCTTCTTTTGCAGTGGCTTTCTACAAATTTTTGTACTTGCAGATATTTTTATTGTGTCCAGCAGGTGGTTTAGAGATAGCCCCTGGATTTCGTTTTTGGCTCTGCTAAGATTCTGAGTTATCCGGTCGGCATATTCATATCTGTCGGCGTCTATCCAGGCTAGTTTTGGTCTTACATTTTGAGCATTTTCTTGGTTTTTGGTAGTTTGGAGTTTAAGCTCCAACAAAATTGGCAAGTGATCTGACCAGCATCGGCGGGTGACAGAAAAATCAGCCACCACTGCGAGCAAATCCTGAGCCACCGCGCATATGTCATTGACTGATTCTCCACATGTGCTAACAAAAGTCAACTCTCCGGTTTTGTCCCCCTTTGTTCGACCATTCAGTATGATCAGGCCACTTTCATTGCAGAACTCAACCAAATGTTTTCCGTTTGCATTAACTGTTTTGTCTTTTGAAACTCTGCTGCCAGTGTCTGAGGCGGCAATAAAGTCACTCCAAAAAAAGATCTTCTATATTCTGCTGCAACTCCCCTATGCGTACATTTAGATCTCCAATAATAACTGGATTTGGTATGTCGTGCATTCTCATCAGCAGTTTCAAACTTTCAAAATCATTTGACCAGTGGGCACCTCGTATGTATGCTGGGATTAGGGTTAAATTGGTTTTTTGAGAAATAATGTCCACCACGAACACATCCTCGACTTCTCGAAAGGCGTGCTTTATGCCAGCTTTTTTTAAGCATTTGCTCACTCCATACATATTTCCACCGCTTGCCCTTCCATGGACACTTCGACGCATAGCTGGCTTCCAATAAATATGATGTGACTTGAAAAATTTATTATAGTCGTTCTGCTTTTCCGCTTCTACGTGAGTTCCAGCAGAATGAAAATATCAAATGTGCTTACATACTGAAAGAAACTTGGGAAGGCTACTTTGTTTGCTAGGCCATGAATATTATATGACAATATAGTAATGTTGGATGGCTCACAAGTGTTTTTAAAATTAAATGTTCTAGTTGGCTTATTTATATTTAGAGGATATTGATTGATAGGTACGTTATAAATTTGAGAATCGTTTAAAAATTTTTACCTTGAGCCCTATTATGTATTTCGCTATATTCTAAATTAATTTCAAAATTGTCCCCGTATATTTGTTTAAAGGCGCCCATAGCCCCTTTTTTCTCGCTCATCAGCTCACCCGATTCACTCCAGTAAAACCATTTGCCTTCAATAAGAAGTTTATCATCCCGCACGTTTACTCTTTTGGTAGAGTTTTTTGCCAGTATATCACGCCTTAGTCTTAGCATAACCTTCTTTATAACTCTTTTTTCGGCGCTTAGATCCTTCTCTATATATATTTCCGTTCCGGCTAGCTTCTTTGTCTGTCTCAGCACATCCTGGGCCGCCTTCTTCGTACCGAACTCAACCACAACTCCCATCTTCCCATGTGACTCGTATATTTTTCTGGCCGTTTCTATCTGCAAAGGGGGTTGAATCTGCATCTTTTGCTCAAGAAGTCTGCTGACCGCTTCCATCGGGTACTTGTGTACCTCCATTCCTCGAACAACCAGATTTTTTCTCTTTAGATCGTCCTCCAGTTGTACAATTCTGCGGCTGCTCTCTCCCTTGGCATCCTTTAGCTTCTCTATCTCTTCTCTTAGTTCCGCATTTTCTTTTTGAAGAACCTCCACGCTTGCCGTCAAGTTGATTACTCCACATTTGATGTCCTCTACATCCTCCTTTGTGGGCAGTCTAACTACCAGCTCGTCCATCATTCCGGAGAAACTAGCTTTCATCACAGTCATCAATTGCTCAACTGTCATCGTTCCTACTTGAGCCTGGTTTTCCATATCGGGCGAAGTATCAGCCAGTGTACGTTTGTTTTTTTTTGCTCTGAGGTGTGTACATAACCAGTTCCGCCTAGAAGTATGCAATTGAAAGCGCTTTTGTGGTTCCGTAGCGGTGATCTTCTGAACTGCTGCAGGATTTGGCGTTCTTACTCTGAGAGCGTAGTTGCTCGCCTTGGCAAGGTTTAAAAACTTAATAATTTATGAAATTTTATTCACAACTACCTCGGAGTGCCTTTATTTTTTGTAGATTGGGCGATATTACGGCTATGACCTGTTTGGCTTAGGCTCCAAATAAGAGTTTTCCGTAGAATCAGGAATGAGTTTCGCCGTTGAGCTTAATTCACTCACACACATACACAATAGGGTCTTTGTTTTCACTTTGTATTTATTAATGATTTATTGAAATAATTTCATTGGTATACGTTCGCTGCTGCTTGCGTTCAGTCCTGATTGAGTTTATGAAGTGTTAAGTCGATTTTATTGAATTTTTTGGGCTTAAGTTCACGGTTCAAAACAATTTTATTTACAGAGCTCTCCAGTGTACGTCTGTTTGCTTTGCTAAACTCTCTCGCCCCCTCTGCCGTATATTTAACTCATATTAATTCCAAATTTGTGCATACATACGTCTTTGCACAGGTACATGCAGTGCGTTTTCGCACCCGTCGGCGCTATTGAGTTCATTTTAAGTAAGAAAAATTTGTATCGGTTGTACTTATGTCAGAACGCTAATGAAGCTCTCCCAATCAAAACCACTATAGCACCGTCTGGTCTCAGACACGATCTCTTTTATGCAACATTTCAGTAACGTCAGCGACTTTACAAATTTACGCGTGCCAAGTGCATATGACGCCGACCAGAGCATAGTAATAAAGTAATCGATCTAATGGTTGAAAACACAAACGCATATGCTAGACAAAAGAACAGTTCTTTCCGACAGTTCTTTTATTGGTCTCAGTCAGTAACTGGCCTTCCTTTTGTAAAAAAATGAATTACTTGCGATCGCTTCCTGAAGGTGAAACAATATATGCATATGTGCAACAGCAATGAACTAAATGGAAGGGATAAGTTTTCTAAGATTACTCCATTCAATGCTATACTCAACCGTAAATTCATGCAATTTGCATACAATTTATACGTAGCAAACCGATAGGTTTTGGATCCAAGAACTGGGACCATTGTTCATCGGGAGGTTATTGTTTCCATGGAATCAAACCGGAACCTCAACCGGAACCGTATACCGGAAAGAACCGATTCAAACTCAGAACCGGAACCGGTACCGGAACTGATATTTTTAATTTTTTGTATCCCGGTATCTGAGAGCCGATATTTTTTGAACCGAAAAGACCGAAAAGAACCTAAACATTGTACCTGTACAGTTGCGGTTCTGAGTGCAACCACTAGACGGCGAGACGAGCAGTTAGATTTGGCGGATTTTTACGCAATTTGGATCAATTGTTAGCTTCAAATAAAAAAAGATTCTGGCTTAGAAAAACTTTTGTTCAGTGAAAGAGCAAAACGCGAGACCAGTGTCTTTGAAATAATGCATATACAAATAATACTATGTGGCGTTTTCTTAGAGAGATATATAGGAAGTCGATTTAAACAAATGTATATGAATTTGTACGAAAAGAAAGAGGACAACGTTAGTTTAGTATTTTCACAGAGTATTTTCATTGCATTAATCAAGGTTCTTCTGAGCATTAAACGTTTACAAAAAAAAATTGATTTTCTTTTACGTTAATCGTCATATGAATATATACTTGTTTTGTATGGCAAAAACACGAAAATAAACTTGATAATTTATGTACACATGCATTTACAACTATCTGTTTAATTTTACCGGTCCATACCGGTATACCGAAATAAAAACCTAGGTACCGGAGCCGAATACCGAAATAATATAGAACCAAAACAGAACCTTTTCCGAAACGGCAGTTTCGGTACGTAACAGAACCGGAACCGAAATTCGATTCGGTTTGATTCCCTGATTGTTTTCAATTTCTACCTTATGCGGGTGCCAGTAAAACTTACGACAATGAACTGGGCCTCGGCGGGAATGTTGTTATGCAGCTGATGGGATTTTGTGCTGAGCCGAATCACCACACAGTTGCATTTGACAATTTCTTCACCTCCCACAAATTGATGGTTCGCCTAAATGCAGAGGGATACTTTGCCGTTGGCACCGTACGGGGGGACATTCCGTTGTCGCCACTGTGCCTCGCACACCATCTACTATTGTGCCAAGTGTAAAGTGTCAGTGCATCCGAAATGTTTCTCAGAATACCATAAATTGTATTTTCCTTAACAATTCAACTATTTCATAAAAACTTTTTTCAGTAATAAAACTGAACTCACTAACGCCGACGGGTGCGAAAACGCACCACCCCCTACACGGACTATGGGTAGAGATAGGGGGGTGAATTTTTGTGAGCGGAATATGAGTGTCATTATGGCATCCTCCAGTAAGTTTCAACCTTTTTCTCCCACTAACAAGGGAGCCGGAGTTACTGGGTTAATATAAAAGGGATTTTGATACTTGCTTTTGTAAAAATGTTGGATTAATAATTTTTAAGCTAAAAATCTATTTAAGCTTTACTCAAACTTTCACTTTCTTACTGTATACCTTTAGAACATTTTTTTTTATTTGGTTAAAAGTTCTTTAGGATCTTATAATCATCCTGTAAAACTCTTTTATATGAACATTTTTTTATCGACCCTCGTATTTTTAGAAATTCTAAGTTGTTTCATTAATTTAGTCGAAAAATAAATAAATATTTATAAAATGTGCTCAATCTGGAAAAAAAAGTTTTTTTTTAATTTTACTTGGAAATTTTTGGACATTTTATTTTTTACCATGTCTTGACGCACTTTGACCCAAATTTCTGAAGAACTGCTTAACCGATTTTGATTATTTTTTTAGGTGGAAGCTAACACCCAAATGCTTCACGTCCATGTTTGAAATCTATCAAAAATTGTTTTTATTTTTTATATTTGATTTTCTATTTTTATATCATCGAAAACAGTTGTCAAAACTTAAAATGCGATTATCTCGGAACCACTTTTTCCAAAATAGTTGCAAAAACTTAAAGAGTAACAGTTGACCGATTTTAATTTTTTTTTTTAATGAATACCCACCATTCTGGTGTGAACAAGGATATTTTTCATCGGTCGAAAAAAAGCCGGAGCTAGAACCAATAGCGTGAGAAAAAAAGTCAATTTTCGAATTTTTGACTTTGAAACCACGTAACTTCGCTGTTTATTGACCGATCCAAAATATCCTAGTTCACACCAGAATTACATCAATTCTTAAAAAACCCTCGTTTTTAGTTTTACCTTCAGATAATCCGTTTTCAAAAATGTTTTGCCTATGCTTTAAATTTTTGTTTACTTTGTAAGGAAACTTTCTAAGGCTTGGGGTATACTCAGCCAAGGCCAGGGTCGTCCTACAATAAGTAGTAGTAGTAGTATTTGATTTATTCATAAATATTTTATAATTTGTGTTAACAAAATAGAAATGCACATAGTGACTTTATTATAAATAAATGCTGGTATCCTTCTGAGCATGGCAATTAAGGCCGTTAGCCCATACTTCCCTTAAGTGGTCCACAATACTCCATTTCCAGTTACTACACTTGACTTCCCCGGTCGTCCCGAGATATCAAATCGTTCACCGGAAATAGTGCGTAAGAAAACCACTCGCAGGGAAATAACTCATAGATTAACATTAACATTAATTCAAAATGAAACATTATTATACATAAATTGAGGTTACAAAATATTCACTTATTGACATTAAACATTATAAAAAATCCTATACAAATAAAATTGACACTCCTGTTCAGAAATCCCCTAAAAATTCCTGCCTATATTTTGAGGCCTCCCTTAGATATGAGGTTAGAGAGGGCCAATTGGAACCGTTCATTAGGTCAAGCATTTCCCCTCTATCTAGAGTCCATTTGTTGAAGTGCAGTAAACGGTGCTCACCTAGTATTGGACATCGCGCTATGAAATGTGCAACATCTTCTCTTTCATCCATATTGCATAGGGTGCATCGGCTTTCCGTAGTTCTGTGTGGCATGTAGTTTAGCCTGAGAACTTCAACTCTTGCACGAAAAATAAGCGATATGGCATATGTGTCCACATCATCCCTAAAATAGTTTCTTTCTCCTAAGTTGTATTCTAGGAGCTTATATGTGCATCGTGTATCACTCTGCCTTGCCTGCCGCTCGAACTCATTTTTTTCTCCATCGTCAATCTTCTGTAACAGTTCTATTTGCCACGCATCCCAAGTTGTGCTGTCATTTGTGTATGTCCTTATGTTGTGATCTCCTGCCATACTATCCCATTCATGGAAGAACTGTGAGCGGTCTGTCAAAAGTTGTTCAACTATGACTTTTGGGAGCCGTGAAGAGTCCATCTGCATAGCTTTGCCTATATATTTAAAGTGCAGCTGAAGGGTGTATTGAAACAATGTCGGAAGGCCCGTTTCAATGTATAATGCGTAGCTCGGAGTGTTTACAGGCAGATAAAAGATCTTTTTAAGGTAGAAACGAAGCAATCGCTCTACATCCTCGAAACGGCAAAATCCCCAGACTGGGGCCGCATAACACATAATTGCCCTAGACGTTGCTAAAAAGAGTTTATATTTGGTGCTGTTGTTGACTTTCTTCTTCCCAAGCAGATGTTTCCAGGTGCTATTAATAGCGACTTTAGCGTCTGTCAATTTCTGTGCCAAATGTTTCTTAAACGACATATTGGATGTAAGTAGCACGCCTAGGTATTTGTACTCGTTTACTGTTTCTAGCAATACCCCATCTAGTGTCCATTCATCAGCTCTGGCTCTACGTCCTCTTCCATCCTTTACTATCATTATTTTCGACTTCTCGATATTTATACGAAGACTCCACGTCTGACAGTACCTACTTAGAGCATCAATCATTTGTTGCATCACCTGTGGGCTTTCCGCCAAAAACCACCATATCGTCGGCATACATGAGAACCTTGATGCGTTGAGATCCAAATTCTACTCCTCCGGGAAGATTCGCAGCTATGTCATCCACATACAATGCAAATAGTAGTGGACTCAACAAGCATCCCTGCTTTACGCCTAAGTTCGTTTCAAACCATTCGGATAGTTGGTTTCCATCCCATACTCTGGTTTTATTTAGGCTATAAAGGCTTTCTATTATAGCAATAAATTTGGTCGATACTCCAGCATTACTTAACTTTAAGTAGAGACTGCGCCTGTCGATTGTGTCGAACGCAGCTTTGAAATCTACAAAAAAAGTAAACATTTTCCTTCTTTCGCCCAGGAACTTTTTGGCAATCGACGTCAATGCAAAAATACTGTCTACAGTCGAGTAGCCCTCTCTGAATCCAGCTTGATATTCTCCTAGAATATTGTGCGTCTTAACCCAGTTTGTAGCATAACAGACGTAAACACCTTCATCATCGCATTAAGAAAGGATATTCCTCTATAGTTCGCTGGTTCCATTTCGTTGCCTTTTTTATAGATCGGGAAGATTACATTTTTTCTAAAACTGTCAGGGACAACTCCTGTTTCAAAGATATAATTAAATGCGGTTGCGAGCTGAATACAATAATATTTATTTAGTGCCGGGGCCGGGGCTTGAGAAAGGTGCATGTCGTGGCCCACGGATTGGAGATCCGGGTGGGCACCAAATGTCTACCAGGAGGTCGGGGCGACAGAGTGGCTATACGGATGATCCGATGCGGGTGGGCGTGGGTGATCGTGGGTGCGTGTGTGTGATTGTGTGGGTGTGTGCGAACGTGTGGGTGCGTGTGTGTGAGCGAAGTTGTGGGTGTGTGCGAATGAGTGGGTGAGTGTGTGTGAGCGAATGTGTGGGTGCGTGTGTGTGATCGAATGTGTGGTTGCGAAACTAAGAAACTAAGAAGGGCTGTCCCTTGGCCAAATCGGCTCGCTCACCCGGCTTCCGTGCTGTTGTGGCTACGGACTCCTCTGTCCGTTAGGGTAGTGGTCGTTGTCGTTGCACTGGGTACCTCTTGGCTGGTTTTGGTGCTGTCGCGGGGTTACTGTACGGACTTTAGGTGAACTTTTCCGGAGCTCAACCTCTCACATCAAAGGCCACGAACTGATTAAAAGTTGGGGTCCGGTCGTCAAGCCTTGGACCCCTCTGCTGCCTCGTTTTGGCGATCGGCTGCTGCGCTTCCGAGCGATCGGTTCCGACGCCTCTCTCTCTGCCGCTTGCAGTTTTGTTGTGCTCGTTGCTGCTCTCTCTGTGGCTCTCTCTGCTGCTTAGGTCGGGGTGAGTTTAGTTGAGCGCGTTCTACCTCTCCTTACCCCTCTCTCTATATGGGTGATTAAAGATATATGGGTTATTACATATGGGGTGATTAAGATATATGGGTGATTATATATGCGATTCTTCTTCTGGCGTGGATGGATTGGCTGTGGTTGCAGCAGCGGACGTGGACGGCTGCTCGGGATCTAACCATCGTATGGCGCGACTTGGTCGAGTACTCGATACGCCCTCCTCGTTGGAGACGACGGCGACACGGGAGCACAAGATGGGTGAAGTGTGTGTGGTGGAGCTGACCGTTGGTTCCTGTCGGTGAGGGAACTCCTGGAACTGGGACTGGGCGAGGTACGTCACGGTGTATGACAAATTGGGGTGGCAGTTGGCCGAGCCAGTTTTCCACCTCCTCCCGCCAGTCGGGTCTACGGGGGACGCCAGGATCGGCTACTGAGTTGACCACTGGCTCCTGGTTCTCCAGCTGGTCGTCGGGGAATGCCTCTGCGCCGCGGTTGCCAGGCTCCTGCATCGTGCATAGGTAGCCTTGGCAGTATCGAGTGGGGAGAAAACTGTGGAATATAAACAAGGTTATGTCCCTCAGCCTACAAAACATGGGAACAACGCCCTACGGGACAGCAGTTCGGTGGAATTTTATTTTGTGAGAGATTAGTAAGGGTGCGTTCTTCGAAAGGTTATTCCAACTCTTCGCCTTCGCTAACATCAGGGTTTTGGTCTTCTTGTCGGAATGGCTTAAAATCGGCCAAGCTAGCAGTGCGTCGCTGTCGGGTTCCCACTCGCTGCAGTCGTGCTATGTTAGAGGATAAGACTCTGATTACTTTGTTCTCCTTTTTGCACTCCTTTGCACTCCTTCTCCGTTGCGGAGTAATTCTATTCGGCCTTCAGCAGCCTCCGACTTACATAGGCTATCACGCGTTCCCCATCTTCACTCTGTTGGGTGAGCACTCCGCCAAGGCCGTAGTCGCTTGCGTTGGTCTGTAAAGAAAACTTACGGTCGAAGTTGGGACATGCCAAGACAGGGGCTTCCGTAAGAAGTGTCTTCAAGGAGTCGAAAGCTTCTTGCTGCTCGTTGCCCCATTCCCATTTTCGACCTTTGCGCAGTAGCTGGGACATCGGGAGCACCACGGAGGCAAAGTTCCCAAGCATCGGCGGAGTTCGTGCACACTGGTTGGAGGCTCTAGTCATTTCACTGCTGCGATCTTCTCGGGATCAGTATGAATTCCCTTCTCGCTGATCCCGTGGCCCAAATATACCAGACTACGCTGGAAAAAGGCGCACTTTTTACGATTCAGACGGAGATTAGCTGCCCTCAGTCTACGGAACACCTCGCGCAAGTTGGTGACATGTTCCTCCAAGGTAGTGCCGATGAAGACGATGTCTTCCATGTACGCGAAAGCGTGTGGCTCCATCTCCGGCCCAGTGCACGTTGGAAGGTTTCTGGAGCCGAGTGCAACCCGAACGGCATCAACTCCAGTGGAACAAGCTTTGGCCGGGCACGGTAAACGCAGTACACTCGCGGCTATTCTCGGCCATAGGGATCTGCCAATACCCGCTTTTTAGATCGAGCGTACTGATGAACCGGGCGTTACGCAACCTCTCCAGGATCGAGTTGATTCGCGGCAGAGGGTAGGCATCTGGTATAGATCGGGCATTCAGCTGGCGGAAATCCATGCACATGCGGGTGTCTCCTGTCTTTTTGCCTACCAGGACTATCGATGCGCTGTGCGGGCTTTTCGAAGGTTCGATGCATCCATCGCGCAGCAGTTCGTCCACCTGTTCGTGTATAATTTTTAGCATGGCAGGATTTTTGGGAAAGTACCGCTGCTTTATCGGCCGGTCGTCCCGTAATACGACTGTCTTTTGGGCCTACAAATCGGATCGGGGCCTCCTCACTGCTAAGAACGGGTTCGGTGGTGTCGACCTCCTCGTGCGGCTTCGTCTGGTCGCTGCTTCGTTTTTCTTTGCCGGTTCTCTTCAGGGACTGATTTAGTGCAGCTTTCTGTTGACGATGTTGTCTACTGTTCCCAAGGGCAGCCGCGCGGATGCCGGCTCCCTTATCTACGGATTCCTTCGGTTGCTCAGAGGTGTCGAAGTTCTCAGCCGTGTGGGTTGCAATAGTGGTTTCAGGAACTCGAAGGCGGAGCTGAGATTCGCCGCATATCAGCATCGCGTCTATTTCGCCCAGGAAGTCCAAGCCCAGCAAAAAAGTTCATCCACTACGAACGGCAGCACTAGCATTTGTACCCACGCGCGGGATACTCCAAGTTGGACATCCACTGTCAAAGCTTGCGTCAGCTCCTTGCGTGCTAGGGCGATGGTTGTCCTCACTTCTCGATGGTTTTCCTTGGTACGGACTTTCTGGGCTGTCCCTTCGCTTATAAAACTCCGTGTTGCTCCTGTATCCACTGTCGCCGTCATCTCCTGCCCTTCTACCATGACTCTGGCCAAGATACGACCGCCATGTATTCGTAAATCGACAACTAATCCCAAACATCTGCTGCTGGTGCTCCCACTCGGTTCGGGTTCGGTGAAAGCCGCTGCTCGTTTCCCGGATTCGAAGACCGGCAACACTCGATCGTTCTCACGCCCCGCCGTTCACAAGATCAGCAGAACAAGAGACGTTGTCCCCGGCATTCCCGAGAGAAATGTCCTGTGGTTCCGCAGTTCCTTCAAGCTTGACGCACATCAACAGGTAACTCGCCATTTGGATTCTGTGTCTGCCTTTCCTTAACTTGCTTGTTCTCTCGGTGCCCCACTGGAAGTTCTGCGTGGCTTGGCGTCCATGGCGCTATTGTTCCGCTGCCACTTGCTTTTTGGACGCGGTGTGCCTGGTAGTGCTGTGGTCGGTTTGGTGTTCCGTTGGATTGCCTCCGCTGTGTGTCTTGCTCCCGGGTGACTTCGTAGCTAATGCCGTAGCGACCTAAAATCGTTGCGCCTCACGAACAGTTGATACTCGGGGAGGAGATTTTCAAACACCGTTTTGAGCTCCTGGGCCTCGGTGTACTCCGCTCGATGCATCATCAGACGAATCTCCACCAGATATTCTTTGTAAGGTTCCCCGTTTTCCTGGTAGCGTAGGCGGATTTCATCTTCGAGACGCTGGAAGTATCTCGGGGGCAAGAAATAGTCCAAGAACTCCTTGCGGAAGACAAGCCATGTTGCTTCTTGGAGCATACTTGTCCTAACAGAAGTTCGGAGATGGCCTGAGGCATACTTTTTGTATCGATCCGGTGGGACGCCGCACGCTGTTCCAGTCGTTCGATGAACCGAAGTGGGTCAGAGTTGCCGTCGAACGTTATGCCCCATCTGCGCATTTTCTCGGCCACCATGGCGTAGGAAACTTCGTTGAGCTCCCGGGTGGTGACTGGCAGCGAACTGTTTAGTCTATCCGCACTGCGAGACCGTCGGGCCGGAAGTGTTGGCAAAGGTATCGTAAGGTACTGTCCCTTTTGGTCGATCCCTTGGTCGTTTGCTTTTTGTTGAAGCGGGGGGCTCTTGTGACCCACCTTTCTTAGGATCGGTCGCAGCTGGGGACACACTTCGCGATCGCGGTGGATGGCCCTCTGCCTCGGGGCTGGCCGTTGTACCGAAGGATTCTTTTTTTGTTCAGGGTCCCCAGTGGATGGTTGCCGGCCGATGCTCGAAAGGATTTTTTTTTTTCTTTTTCTATACGCGTATTTCTGCTTTGATAGTTATGATCGCGCTGGTTGAACGTTGCCCGGAGACTGTACTTTATTTGGTTTACGATGTATTCTGTTCGAGAGTTATTTGGTTTACGATGTATTCTGTTCAAGCGTTGCCCGGAGACTGTACTTTATTTGGTTTACGATGTATTCTGTTCGAGCGTTGCCCGGAGACTGTACTTTATTTGGTTTACGATGTATTCTGTTCGAGAGTTATTTGGTTTACGATGTATTCTGTTCGAGCGTTGCCCGGAAACTGTCCTGTCTAACCGCGGCGAAGCTTCATTTATAGCTCTTCGGTGTCGTGTGTTCGGTTCTGACCCGCTCTGATCGGCTCGTCTCGGCCGTTGTATTCAACGAAGCCGACGCTGCTCTGCTTGGCTCTCCCGCTGCCGAAAATAAAGCCGACACCGTTCGGCTAAGCTCTGCCGGCGTCCCAAATGTGAGCCGTGTAATGCTCGTGTCCGCCGCCTGCAAGAAGGTTAGGCTACGCTCCCCGAAGTGACCAATTTCTCGATCTTTCTCTTTCTCTCACCCGTTTTTTCCCTGGCCTTCCTGCAGCTCAATGCGAAGATAGGCTCTCGTAGATGATTTCAAAATTTTCTCTCGTGGCTACGTCGCTCCGGCGTTCCTACGTGCTTATGCTTATATCGTGCTCCGTTGTTGTTGAAAAACGAATCCCATGTTTTTTTTTCTCTGCTTGCCGCTGACGCCTTTATATATATATATTTTTTTTTTTTTGACAAATTTTTTCTTTCTGTTTCTCTCCTCGATTTCGCTCCTCCTTACACATTTACACACTCACGCAACACTCCAAATCACTTGTCTTTCACCCTCGCACGCCCTCAGATTTGTCTCCTGGCTGCATTTTTCGCGGTGCAAACTTGTACTTGTTTTCCTTGGGACTCAGCACTGGTGTCGCTCGTAAACTTTTGATACAGCCCTCTGTGTGCTGTAACAGAACTGGAAATGCGGCCCTCGTTCTACCGGCCCCGGACTCTATCCTTTTCCATGTTATGCAAGTGCGCCCTGCTAATTTATCATATTGACAAAACCCAAATATATCAAAACTTTTCGATCGCCCCTCGTATCAGTTTTGAGATGCTATCGCGGCCCGCCGCTGTGCAGATGCGCACCAAAAAATGAATTTTTTTTTGCAAAAATCTAAATTTCAAACTATTAGGTCGCCCCTCGTGCAAATTTTTGGGCATTTTACCCATTTTTCCATTTGGCCTGTGCTTACTGGCGGAAAACTTTTGGGTCTCCTCTCGTGGGTCGTTCTTTGTAGGAGTCGCCTTTGTTACCTCATGGTGTGTTTAAATTGATGGCCATCGACCACAAAGTAGCCTCCGGCAATCGGACATTTGTTCGCAGACACCCCCACAGAAAAAAATAGTACTCCGTGTCTCCTGCCAGCCTACGCACATTTACATACAAATGTGTGCGAACATTTTTCGTCAGGCGTGTATATGTATGTCGATCGTAACGGGATCCCTTTTTTTTCGAATCAGTAGCTGCGCACAAATTTCGCCCAGGCGCGTGCCACTCAGGCGCCGGCGCGAATTGCGTTGTAACATTTGCGCGACACACACACACACAAACAGGTGGACGCCTGTGAGCACATGCTTATGCAGCTGTGCCGAAATATATGTATGTATGTACGCCTGCGCAAGTGCACGTGCGTTTTGCCCGGCTTGCAGCTGTGCCAAAAATATGTATGTACATATGCAAAGGAAGATAGATGCACATAGAAAAAAATATGTTCTACAAAAGTATATGTGTGTACGGCAGTCCACTTGTATAAATAAAAATTTAACCAAACGATTTAAGAAATACCATGAAACTACCTGCTCCCCCAGTCGCGTGCCTTGAAAACTCCTGCCCCTGATTACACCTGACTTATCACCTGTGTGGTCCCTACTTAAATCTAAACTTGTGTCTCTTCGTTGTTGCTAAGGGGGAGGGGGGGTTCTTGAAAATTTTTGTAATAAAATTTTTGCTATTATCGCTGCTCTTCCTACTGGGGTGGGTTTTATATCCTTTACTTCGCCTTACTTTGCCTCCGGTAGAAATGCGCTTGTGGTTCTTTAAGCCACGAAGGGTGTTGTTTCTCGAAGCCTTGCCCGGGTCCCATGGCTCGGGCGCCAATTGTTAGGCAACTTTCTAAGGCTTGGGTCGTCCTACAATAATATTTATTTAGTGCCGGGGCCGGGGCTTGAGAAAGGTGCATGTCGTGGCCCACGGATTGGAGATCCGGGTGGGCACCAAATGTCTACCGGGAGCTCGGGGCGACAGAGTGGCTATGCGGATGATCCGATGCGGGTGGGCGTGGGTGATCGTGGGTTCGTGTGTGTGATTGTGTGGGTGTGTGCGAACGTGTGGGTGCGTGTGTGTGAGCGAAGGTGTGGGTGTGTGCGAATGAGTGGGTGCGTGTGTGTGAGCGAATGTTTTTTTTTTTTTTATGGATACGCCATGAGCGATGTGAATCTTCGAAAGATACTGATAGCCCGAGCTATCAGCATGCACGATTCGTAGATAGCATCTACGCCTACGTGCTAAACACATCGCCACACAACCGCTCGCCGCCACACCCGCGGGATCACCGTTAGGTATTACTTCGCGGGGCGGGGTTGCCTTATTCAGGCACCTTCAGTGCTTCATTTCCAGCTTGATTTAGGAACTGCCTCTTTGCTCTTCTCTTCTCGCCCTTTCACACTTTCTCAGGGCATTTTGAACATATATAATATGTTCGCAGATACGTTGCCAATTTTCATCGCACTCCGTCATGAACCTGATTAGTTCATCCGGCGCAGGGACCTCGCCCACTGCCGTTTTGTATCTTGGACAGTGGTACTGTGCGTGCTCCGCGCTTTCGTTATCGCCCGGACAATTCGGGCATTGCGCAGTGTGCTCGTGTCCAAACCTCTGCAGGTATTCTCGGTAGCCACCATGTCCCGTAAGGAACTGAGTAAAATGGAAGTTCATTTCTCCGTTGCGCCTCCCAATCCATTCGCCAATTCTTGGGATCATCCTATATGTCCATTAGGGGGGGTCGATTTGTATGGGCCGAAAAATACGTACCAAGCGTATAGCAAAAACGAAATCTACGGTCAATTCTAAGAAAATTTCACCAAGAAACGATGGGTCTAAAATGAATTCCTAGTCCGCGCAAATCGACTTCAAATATTTAAGTTACTTTTTCCCAAAAATCAAGTTAGAAAGTCGCTAAACACCTACTATAACATGTTATGTATACCCCAGAGCTTGCATTTATCTGAAAAATTTCATATAGAAGCCACAAAATGTGATACAGGTGTCAAAAAGTGAGCCCAGTGCTGCCCATCAACGTTGAAGCGGTGCTACCCATCAAAAATTTTTGTTTTACGTATAACTCCGCTATCGATCATCCGATTTTTATAGTTTCTTTGGCGAATCGATATATATCCATGATTATAAAATATCTCTAGAAGGTACAAACAATCTATCTCCAAAACTGTGGGAGATATGAGGTTTTTTCTGAATTGCGGGGGCGGAAGGGGGCGTGGCAACCTGTGACATAAAAATTTGTTTGCCGGCAACTACAAGAAGTATTTGTCCCATACAAGTCAAACCTTTATCCTTACCATGTCAGAGATCTGTACTTTTTTCAGGTATTTGGACAGACAGACGGACATGACTATCTCTGGTATTACATTTTTTTAGCTTGGGACTTTTCGACCTAACAAAAAGATGGATTTCCGGTAGATACTAGCAAAACAAATCGTTTGCACTAAAATACCTGCAGAAATCAGCAGGATTTTGTTTGGCAATTAAATATAATAACAATTGCTCAAAAATATAGAATCAATGAGAGATTTGGTTATTCTCACTGAGGAAATAGCCGACAGTGATTAAGCCATTGAATGAATGTGAAAACATCAGAGCTCGCAAATAACTGTTGACCGTTTTTTGTTGTCCAAAATAACTGTTATAACGGACCCTTTGAGCAAGAGTCGAGATGAACCGTTCTGTCGTCTCTTGAATAAATCGCTCTCCGCTCGGAAAACCGATATATTTTTCTCTTTTGCTCTGTTCAATAAAAGACCGTTTGAACGCGAGCGAAGAAAATAAAAGTCATTTGCATTTGTGTGCGTGTGTGTGCGAGTGAGGCGTTCGTGTCGGCTTCGAGCTCGAAGCCAAACACAAACAAAAAAAAGACCGTTTGCGCTGAGCCTTTCATTTTTTTGCTCATCTGCTGACTTATTGTGAGAGCGCTCAGTCGGATCGCTCTCAGTAAGTGGTCATTAAATGAGCATAACAAGAATAGCTCAAATGAGAACAGTCAACTGAAAACCAAAACAAATCGGAACGAGGTGTTTTGCTCGAGAGAGAGCAAGCGGTGTGTTTTTTCGGTTATGTTAGTGCGCGAACCGCAAAGGGAAGTACGTCAACAGTTATGCGAGCTCTGGAAAACATTGATCCTCCGAATAACCGATTGACGGAATGCTAAGCAGCTACTTGACAGTCCTGGCAAAAGACATCTCAAGCAGAAATATTTTCCTACTAGCTACCAAATTATCTGCAACACTAGAGAAGCAATGTGTAGAAAGGATAACCCGGCTCGGTTCCACCTGAGAACTTGATTTGCTTTTCTTTGTACCATCTTTCAACGATTAACTCAATCAATTTTATTCTCCATAGTTGCTCGTTGACAACCCGAATGACTCATTAATTATATCATCTTCTTCAGTGACAAATTGGATCGTTGTTTTCACTTAGATAGATAGCTTAAATAGTGCATTCTAAACAAAATTCACCAAAAAATTTAATTTGTTGCTGTCAGGGACAACTTTTGATCAAAAAAGTTGGCCGCTATTTCGGCCGGTATTGTCAGGCACATTTTCCGGCAAACAAATTTCGAATAAAACTTACTTTTTTGTTAAGGAGCTTTGGCGAAAAGTCATAAGCTAAAAAAAAAAATACTACAGGAGATAGCCATGTCCTTCTTTTACTACGTTTATGCTATGAATTTCACGATTTCTTCAATTTGCAAAATCAAATTTGTTCCTGTTTATGCAGCATTGGTAAATTCACAAAATGGCCAGCACACATATAAGAAGAATAAAAGATCTGGCAACACCAACTCAACGTTAAGTGTTCTGCGCCCCGGCATTTCATGAATTGACGTTGAATTCATAGTCAACTTTCGTGTGTTATCGAAATCATGAAATGGTGTTTATGCACGCACTTTCGGAAGCATTTAATGAAATGATTTTGCAAAATGAGCATAGCATAAACGTAGTATGTATGTCCATAATCCTGTAAAAGTACAGATCTCTGACATGGTAAGAGATAGAGGTTTGACTTGTATGGGACAAATACTTCTTGTAGTTGCCGGCAAACAAATTTTTATGTCACAGGTTGCCACGCCCCCTTCCGCCCCCGCAATTCAGAAAAAACATATATCTCCCACAGTTTTGGAGATAGATGGTTTGTACCTTCTAGAGATATTTTATAATCATGATTATTTATCGATTCGCCAAAGGAACTATGAAGATCGGATGATCGATAGCGGAGTTATACGTAAAACAAATTTTGATGGGTAGCACCGCTTCAACGTTGATGGGCAGCACTGGGCTCACTTTTTGACACCTATATCACATTTGTGTGGCTTCTATATGAAATTTTTCAAATAAATGCAAGCTCTGGGGTATACAGAATATATTATAGTAGGTGTTCAGCGACTTTCTAACTTGATTTTTGGGAAAAAGTAACATAAATATTTGAAGTCGATTTGCGCGGACTAGGAATTCATTTTAGACCCATGGTTTCTTGGTGAAATTTTCTTAGAATTGACCGTAGGTTTCGTTTTTGCTATACGCTTTGGTCGAAAAAAAATCGACCCCCCTAATGTCCATCTTCCCTTAGACGATGCGTTCCACCTATCCTGCCAAATGACAATTGAGGATTCCCTTTCTTCCTTCCGAATCACTTCCTTGTGCGTGGTTACTGCTGTTTCCTTCGACCTTTCTTAGATTGACTTCATCTCATTAACCAGTATATCAACTGGAACCATATTTGCAAGCACCAATGCCGCATCGTCAGAAACTGTCCGGAATCCCGAGATCACCCTGTGGGCACTAAGTCTATAGGGGGCCGATAGTTTTTTCCTTAGATCCTTATTGTGTAGCGCCGAAGCCCATACGGGTGCCACATACAATAGGATGGAAGCTACAACTCTTGTTAGGAGCAGTCGCCTCCCACTTCTTGGTCCCCCGATATTGGGGAGCATTCTTGACAGCGCACAGTGTAAGATTTTGCCAATCTAGGGGGACTTAATTCAATAGCAGTCGTATTTTTCAAGCTATCGACATGAACTTTGGACTTTGGGAAATTTTTGGACAAAAAGTTAAAGTGGGCGTGGCACCTTAAAGGGCGTAAAGTACGTAAAAACCAGAAAATTTTAACTTTTTCAACATACAATCCGCAATAAAATAAAGGAAAAATTTTTTTTTCAAAAAAGTGTCAGGTTAGTATTTTTATACACTTGTAAAGTGTATTATAATTTTGCCCAGAAGTTTGCAACGCATAGAAGGAATCATCTCCGACCACATAAAGTATATATATTCTTGATCAGCGTGACGAGCTGAGTCGATTAAGCTTTGTCCGTCCGTCTGTCCGTCCGTCCGTCCGGATCGGATGACTACTTCTTGTAGCTGCCATACAAATGATCGGTCGAAAAATGGGTTTTATTGAGAAAAACTGTTTTTTTCTCAATATTACCGCTCTCAATCACGGTCATGGGTAATATTAAATGTTTTTAAGCTGATCTGCGAAGTTTGGTCGAAGTCGCTAACCGTTGAGACAAGCGATTTCAAGTGTATAAAAACTTCGGCACGGACGAAGTTAGCCTTGCCTTTCTCGTTTGTTCTGATTTTAGCCAATTTAAAAATTTTTTTTTAAAATTAATCATAAAAAATAAAATTTTTTTTTTTTAATTTACGTTTTTTGTTAAATGTTTATGCTTTTGCTTGTAACTTCAAAAGTATTGGCCGTACATATATAAAAATGGATGCATTTCAAAGGTAATTCATTTATTGAAAGAAAAAAACGATTTCCATATTTTTCAGAATTTTTTTGAATTAAAAAAAAAACAACTCAAAGTTGATAAAAAGATTAGGCGAAATTTTTTTTGACAAATTTAATCAAAATCTGAATTTGAATCACAACTTTCTTCACTAGATTGATCAGAAAATAGTTTTAGAACTCTTTCGATGCGGTTTGAGGTTGAAGGCGCGACATCAATCCTATAGCATCGCCTTTTATTTTGCCCTGAAGCCAACTTGTATTATTGGTCATAATTCTGGGCGTATCTCTCCTAGATTTAGTCCATCTCGACTCAAATTTACGGAACAATGTGTTTTAAATGCAACATTAACTTTGTATGATCAATATCATTGCCAAAATGACTCTAGGAGTGATTTAAGCTTAACGGTTTTTGCGTTTCTTACCCAAACCTCGAAAAACTCTGCCCGTTTTATTTCACTCATTGCTTAATTGAAGGTCCTTGTGCAAAATAATAGCAACTTTTTATTTCTGATCCTGATTCAAAATAGTTTTCTGCAAAATACGTATGTTTTGGTTGATTTGAATGTGATTGAATGTTGTGAGTTTTTTTCCACCAAATACAGAATATTGTTAAAAATATACCTACTTTTTGACACTTATTTCCAAAAAATAACAAAAATGTTGTATGCCACTTATTAAGTCCCTTTATAGCGTTAAAAATCAATAATGCTTCCACAATTATGGGAAAAATAAGTTCGACCGCTCACAGTGGCCACACTATCCAATTGAGAACACTAAACTTTCTCAACTGATGCTCGTTGTGCAATGCAATTTTGCATGCATTCCAAATGCACCGGTTTAAGTACCGTTATCTTCTGAACAAAAATTTTTTGTTTTGATTTGGGCTTGTTTTCGTAACATTTGAACATATCTAAATTGACTCCTAAAAGCTCATTGACCTTAAAAATAATTTTTTTTTTCAATTAAGTTCCCCTAGATTGGCAAAATCTTACACTGTGCACCGTGGCCTGCATTTTTGACGCTTTTTGGCTGGCGTACTCAATGTGGGCCCGAAAGTTTAATCTATTATCCAGCATGACTCCTAGGTATCTGATGGACGGCTTGGTTAAGATGGTTACATCTCCCACTTGAATTTCCATAAACTCTACGGTTTTCCTGCTTGATATAAGCACTGCTTCAGTCTCATGACCTGCTAGCTCAAGGCCAGCTCTTTTAAGCCAGTTACCAACGGCAATAATAGAGGCGTTTGCCACCGCCTTTATCTCTTCGATGTGTTTGGCCACCACCACCAATGCGAGATCGTCTGCAAAGCCTATTAGCCTGCTTCTTTGCGGGAGATGGAGTCTTAGGACCTCATCATACATTGTGTGAGCGAATGTGTGGGTGCGTGTGTGTGAGCGAATGTGTGGGTCCGTGTGTGTGAGCGAATGTTTTTTTTTTTTTTTTTGGTTATGCGAACACCTACGGACTAAAACCCAACCAGTCGCCTTCTGACCTGTTTTTTTCCCCGCCGGGACTGCCAATTAAGGTATTACTACGGCGGGCAGGTAGTGGCGTTTTGCCATATCTGCTAATGTTGCTGTCTTGCAGCTTGCTCGTCAATCCTGACTTGTCTCATTATTGTTGAGATGAGCGATGCAGCAGCTTCCCAAACATCCTGTGAATTTATCATCCTTCTGACCAGTCCTCTCGGCGTGAACGGCTCTCCCGCTAGTGCGTGCAGTAGGCGCCTCTCCTCGGCGAACCTCTGACACTCAAACACCACATGTTTTGCAGACTCCACTTGGCTAGTGCAAAATAGGCACCAGGGTGTATCAACGTGTTTGAAGCGGTGTAGGTACTCCCTAAAACATCCAAGGTTTGTAAGCCACTGGGTCAGGTGGTGGTTTACTCTCCATGTTTTCGGTTAAACCACTCCTCTATATTAGGAATAAGTTGGTGTGTCCACTCTCCTGTATCCGCCCTATCCCAGCTGTCTTGCCGTGCTCGTTGACTCCTATTATGTGCATCTTGCGCAGGTATTACCGTCCGTCGTGCCTTACTCGCCATTGCTTCCACATCGAGGGGCATGCTGTTAGCTATTACCGCTGCTGCAGCGTCCGAAATCGTTCGAAAGCCGCTTATGAGTCGAATCGACATACGCCGGTGCGCCTTTCTGGCTTCCCGTGTGTACGACGGAAACTCCGTTGCCTCCGACCATACCGGAGCAGCGTATTGCAGTGTGGTTTTAGCCACTGTTGCTAGGAGCCGTCTTGTAGGGGGCTTGGGTCCACAGATGTTTGGCATCAGCCTAGCCAGCGCAGCCGTCGTTTTTGCTGTTTTCTCCCGAAAATTTAGTCTCCTGTCGATGAGTATCCCCAGGTACTTCAGGTGATCAGCTGATCGCTTCCTCGCGTCGCCTATGGTTATCTCGATGCTCTCCACTTTTTTTCGGCTGCTTATGAGGATGACTTCCGTTTTGTGTTCTGCGAGGCTTAATCCTACCTGCCGGAGCCAGCTTCTGGTAGATGCAATTATGCAGTTCGTTTTTTAGGTAACTTCTTCGAGCGTCTGCAAAACCGTGTATCGCCGCTCCAGGTGGTTTGCTAATATTTAGCACTCCATTGTACACCACGTTCCATAGGATAGGGCCAAGCACTGATCCTTATGGAACTCCTCCTGAGATGTTATAGGTCTGTGGTCCTATTTCAGTGTCGTACCACAATACTCTGTCCTCAAAATATTGCGCGACTATTCTAATTAGGTAATGTGGCTTGTGCATTTCGCTCATCGCACTGAAGATATGGTTCCAGTTTGCCGAGTTGAATGCATTGCGAACGTCCAACGTGACCAGCGCGCGTTACTCCTTCGACCCGTATAGCCAGCGTTCTCCCTCAATGGCCCTTTGGGCAATATTATGAACCTTCTCTAGCGCATCCAGTGTGCTTCTGCCAGGTCTAAATTCGTACTGTTCATTCGCCAGTCCGGAGCTACCCTCGGTGGTTTCTTCCATTCTCGCACAGATTACTCTTTCGAAGAGCTTTCCAACTGTGTTTAGGAGGCAGATTGGACGGTAGGATCCAGCCTCGTTTGCGGGTCCTTTATTCTTTGGGAGTAGTACCAGTCTTTGCTGCTTCCAGCATCGTGGAAAGACTCTCTCTATAAGGCATGCTTGGAATACCTTAGAGAATACCTCCGGTTTACATTTCGCCGCCGTTTTAACGATTTCGCTGGGAATTCCGTCCAATCCGGGAGCTTTCTTTGCTGTTATTTTCTCTGCTGCAATTGTAATTTCCTCCGGGCTTACTACGATACCGCCCATATGTGTGCTGCTGTCCATAGGGGGTAGCTGTTCCTCTGCGCTGGGAACAGGGTTTCAACATTTTCCTTCATAACCTGGGGGTTGGTTGGAGCCTTTCCACCTTTTACGAGTTTGTTTCGCACCATTTTGTATGCTGATGGGTTTCCCTCTACGCTATCAATAAGATTCTTATATGCGTTCGCCTTGCTTTTTTCAATTGCTTTTTTAAACGAATTCCATTTCAGCTTGAACGCTTCCGTGAGCTCTCCATGAGCATCCGTTCCCCTGGCTCTTCTTGCTCTTCTCCGAGCATTAAAGCATTCTGTCCTTATTGATGCGATTTCCGAGTTCCACCAATATGCTACAGGTCTTTTTGTGCGCCTTCCCTTTCTTGGCATTGTCGCATCACATACTGCGGTCAGAGCTTTTGAAAGATTCCTTGCCATTTGATCAGCCGTACCATCGTTCACTGTCATATCCCCTATCATGTATTCAAGCATCTCTTTATCGATTGCTGTGGTTTTCCATGATTTTAAACAGCATTGCCGTACTCCTCTGGTATGTGGGTGACTTCTAGTCGGTACTACATCGAATTCGATCATTGCATGATCGCTAAGGGTCGTGACTTCTGACACTTTCCAGTTTATTTGCCGCGATATTGAGGGACTGGCAAACGTGACGTCTATGTATGATGATCCACGGCCATTATCGAAGGTGGGAGTCGTTCCGTCGTTGAGTAATACCAGATCGAGGTTGCTCAGGGCTTCAAGTAGGACACTACCCCTATTTTTAGTACTGCGACTACCCCAATCTACTGCCCATGCGTTGAAATCACCAGCAACTAAAATTGGTCCTTTTCCCCGCGCGTCGTTTACTATGTCGTCTATTATTTTATTGTATTGTGCAGCGTCATAGCTAGGGGATGCATAACAACTATATATGTGGATTCCTTTTACCTTCGCGTATGCGAAGCTCTCAGGTGGTGTCGATTTAGTTTCCTCTGGTTTCACGTCTCCACAGCAGACAATGGCCGCCTTTCTTGACTCATTTACTGTCCACCTGTGGTCTGCAGTCGGGATCTTATGAGGCTCACTTATCAGCAAAACGTCGAACTTATTTTCATCTGCTACATGTAAAAGGAGGCTCTGCGCCGCCGCACAATGGTTTACGTTTAGTTGAGCAAATTTAATCATTTTGATAGTAGTCCGCTCACTGCTCGCTTATACATGGGACACTGGAACGATCCCGTTCCGTGTCCTCTGTCCTCGCTGTCGCTGCATATCATGCAACAAGGGTTATTTCTGCATCTTTTTGCGAGGTGACCCTTTTCTCCGCATCTGATGCAGTTTGTTGCCCTGTCTTCGTTACTTGTACAGGATCGGGCAATGTGACCGAAATGTAGGCACTTGTAACACTTTATAGGCACGACAGTTTGCTTAACCCTGCATCGCCCCCATCCGATTTGAACGTATCCTCTCTGCAATACCTTGTCCGCATCGCTTGTTGTAAAAGTTACGTTCACCGCCTGGGACCCATCGCGTAGCTTCCACATGCGTTTGATATCTCCTACCACAGGTGGGCTGATATCTTGGAACTGCTTTGCGATGGCATCACGGACCTCTTCCACGGTTGTGGTTTCATCCATACCCAGACACGTCAGGACTTTCTTATTGCCCATCGTATGCACGGCGGCGTCTTTATCCAGCAGTTTGGTTATGGCTTCACAGTACTTGGTTGTTCTCCCTGCGGCTTTCCTATCAATCTCTAAGAGAAGCTCACCATTTTGGGTTCGGCGTATTTTCCGTACGTTTTCACCGAGCTCCTGCAGTTCCGGGTCTGATTTTAGCTTTTTCAGCATATCCGCGTAAGATGCTTCTCCGGTTTTTTTCACCATAATGGCTTCGGGTCTCGATTTTTGATGTATTGGCTTTGGTGTCTTCGTTGGGCCCAGCGCTCGTTTTCCGCGTACTTTTAGCCAATTCTGCTCTGCCACTTTTTCTGTGGTTGCCGCTAGTGGTGCCTTATGCATCGCATCATCCTGGGGGTTACTCTGTGCCTCCTCTGGTATGTCAGATCGATCTCTAGTCATTGGATGCCTCTTTGCCCTGGGTGTCACCTTTTTACCATCCTTCTTCGAGGTTTTGCTTCTAGGCGAGGTTTGGACCGCTTTGTCACCTGTTGCGCCGCCAGCGACCTGTGTGCACAGTGGGCAGGTTTGTTGTTCCGTGCTTACAGTCTCCAGGACTTCTCGGGGCGTTCGGTCGGCATTACTGCAAGAGCTTTTTTCAGCTGGTGCCAATCTTGTGTCGTCTTCGACTGTGAGTTGGCATCTGACCAGTTGTTGCAACTGTTTAAGGCGCTGGAACCGGACTTGCCACTCCCGGTTCAGACTTCTCACTTTTTTTTCATTAGTGAGGTACAGCATTTCCTCAATAATTTTGCCAATTTCGTCTATTTCCGAAAGTTTCGCCTTTTTATTTTGAGTTGGCAGTGAGGTTATTTTCGGGCTTGACATGTCTCGTCCCCTTTTTGGAGTGCTGGATCCAGCTCGATGATTTCGTATTCCTCTCCCGTTACCTTCGCTGGTTCTTGCGGTCTCACAGGCGGGGAACGTGCCACTTTTGACGAATTAGCAAAGGGGTCCATCATTACTGAGTCCCAATTTAAGCTACTCGTCAGGGGGGTAACGTTACCCTAGTTCCCTCGGTGGGTTCCAACAACTAATTGTACTACCGGATTGATTTCCGGCTTTTGTTTGGGCACCTCAGTTTCCATATTACAGGTAGCTCTGATCCCTGGGTGTGTAGGCCACAAACTAAAGTTCCCGTTCTTTTTTCTTTTTTTTCACCCTTTATTTTCTTATTTTAGGAAAAAAGAATAAATAAAAAATAAAAGAAAAATAAATAGAGCCTTGGAGTCTGTGGGTCTCGAACTATTATTTGTTTGGTTCGTGTTCTTGCAGTACTTCCAGTACGCTACCGGATCAGTTGGCCTCAGCTTGTCGCAAGCGCAGTATATGCTCTGGGCACTGCTTTGCCGATTATGGCAGCAGCACTGCTTCCTATAAAGCTTTGAGCCAACGATGCGGCAACGATGTAGAAATGAATAAAACGAACGAGAAAAAAAAAATTATAATAATAATAAAATTCTTCGATCTGACCTGACTTGAGCCCGGTTCTCTTCGTTCGTAATCCTGCAGTACTTCCACTACGCTACTGATGCAGATGAGGATCGCCAGTCGCGAGCGCGATATACGCTGTGGTCACTGCTTTGCCGATTTTGGCCGCACTGCTTTATCAATAAAGCTTTAAACCAACGCGCGCGCGGCGACTAAATAGAACGGTTAATCCTCTGCGCACAGCACTTGTGTCTGTATAAGGTTTTTGTTTATTTGTTTTTGTCACTTGGCCAGCGGAGCCCCAGCCGATTCCACTTTTTCACAACACCGATTTTTGAACACCAGTCCTTATCTGGATAATCTATCACTTCCCTTGGCTTTGCGGATATCCGACTAATGCCACAACCACTTCTGTGAATTTGTCCGTGGGTTTAATCGGTGAACAAAACACAATCTTTTGGAGCGATATTTAACACACGTCTCTCTCGGGTAAAGTCTCTATCTGTCATAGCGAATGTGTGGGTGCGTGTGTGTGATCGAATGTGTGGTTGCGAAACTAAGAAACTAAGAAGGGCTGTCCCTTGGCCAAATCGGCTCGCTCACCCGGCTTCCGTGCTGTTGTGGCTGCGGACTCCTCTGTCCGTTAGGGTAGTGGTCGTTGTCGTTGCACTGGGTACATCTTGGCTGGTTTTGGGGCTCTCGCGGGGTTACTGTGGTGAACTTTTCCGGAGCTCAACCTCTCACATCAAAGGCCACGAACTGATTAAAAGCTGGGGTCCGGTCGTCAAGCCTTGGACCCCTCTGCTGCCTCATTTTGGCGATCGGCTGCTGCGCTGCCGAGCGATCGGTTCCGACGCCTCTCTCTCTGCCGCTTGCAGTTTTGTTGTGCTCGTTACTGCTCTCTCTGTTGTTCTCTCTCTGTGGCTCTCTCTGCTGCTTAGGTCGGGGTGGGTGTAGTTGAGCGCGTTCTGCCTCTCCCTCTCTCTCTCTCTCTCTTTTACACTAGATACTAAAGCGTGGGTTGCTACGAAACTTCTGGGATTTTTCCATGGGCAAAAAGGAAACTTATGAGGTCTAACTTATATATATTACTAGAGGCCCTCCAGTGGGTAGAACGCTTAGCCTAAAGATGATTATATGGGTGATTAAAGATATATGGGTGATTATATATGGGGTGATTAAGATATATGGGTGATTAAAGATATATGGGTGATTATATATGGGGCGATTAAGATATATGGGTGATTATATATGTGATTCTTCACAACTTTGAACAGGAATACAACAACAACCTCAAGAGCAACAACAAATTAATTTAACCGATTATCTATCGAATGATAGATAAGTGATATCACTTATAGTTTTTGTATAATTTAATTTTTTGTAAACCTTTAAAAAATGACATCTGATGGTTACTGTAAACCATAATTTTCCTCTGTTACAGCTAAAAAAAGATATTGTGTCGTTTTGTGTTTTGATTTTTTATTCAAGGGTACTGTATACCTTTAGGTGTCATTTATTAAAAAATTAAAGACTATATTAACTAGCGGGTTTTTTTATTCGATAGGCAATCGGTTAAAATAAATTTAGTAATTTTTGTTGTTGTACCTGCGGTTGTTATTGTACTTCTTTTCAAAGTTGGTTTATCATGACTAGACAGCGGATTTTGCATATTTGCATATTTTAAACCGCATGTCCGATTTAAATTCTGATTGCACACATCTTATTTTTATTGAAATATGATCTAAGTCCGCTAAAAACATTTTTGCATAAATTGCATATTTGCATATTAAAATTTTATTATATAAAATATTATTAAAATAGTATAGGTATTCACGACCCCCAGTTGAGTTACGGAATTGTTGAGTTGTTGAACTTTCAACACGTTCAATTGCGAACAACCCTTTTTGTCAACATGCCTGTTGAATTGTAAGGTCTTTTCTAAATAAATTTATTATTAGAATTTATGCTTATAAAACGGCCAACTAAAGCATTAAAAACCAACTGACCATTGATTAAAATATATACCAAAATATATAGCAAAACAAGGAATTGATTTTAATAATGTTGCGTGTTGTACATAAATTTGTATGTTAAGTAAAAACTTGTAGCTACATTTCGGCATATCCGCGGAGGAGATGAGTTCAATACCACGAAGTCAATTTAATGGCAAATTGGCTAATGTATCTTTGTCACGTGGCACAGAATATGAACATTGGTGTAACGCGAAAAATCTTTCGGGGAAGCCACAGCGGGGACATCAGACCGTGTTGCGATAATAAATATAAACTGTAATTTCTTTAAAATTCTGGATAAAAAAAAAAAAAAATACATGTCCCACACTGGGACTTGAACCTAGGTCTTGCTGCCTCCCGAACATAGGTCTTAACCTCCACGCCGTTGCCGACCAGTTTAATTATGCAGCTAAATGTGCTATATGAAATCAGGCACAAAATGGGCAACACTTTTTATAGTGTTTTGGCAACACTAAAAGTTCTCATTTCAACCAGAGAAATAGTGCTCAGTTAGTAAGGGGGCAGGGCTGCTTAATTGTGGAATTTCTGGCTAGTGTATTTTGTTTGTGTAAAACTGTCTCAATTTTCTCAACTCAACAATTCCTTAACTTAACTGGGGGTCGTGAATACCTATATTATTAAAATATGCAAATATGCAAAGACCTATTTTATATGAAATTACATATTTCAGATCAATTATTATCTTACTAGGCTATGGTTATTAAAAGGTCCACAACAGAAAAGGGCTGAAAGGTTTGCCATCAAACTGTTTTGAAATACATATTTCCATATGAGGTACCTGGCGTACGTTGCAACACACCCTTAAGACTTTTAAACACAAAACGAAGCTTATAAAATTTTTTTCCGAAACCACGTGATTTTTTGTTCGGTATGATATATCTTCTGTTTAGCCGTCGGCTTACACGTCTTCGTGTCAATCTAAACTCATATTAAAATTAAACAAATGTTCTAATTTCTTTAAGGCGATCGACAATCACTTCCTATTTACCCGTCTTTAGTTGCGAACTATTAAGTCTTTGTGATAGTCTTTCGATCTTGATCCACATTATACAAATAGATTTAAAAATTTCGCGACTTTTTGGACCGTTGTATCGAGCCATTTACGCGTCTACAATCGCCATCTATCTCCCGAGACTCATAAAATTTTGCAGATTTTGCGAAAAATCCAACCTCAAATATTAAATTTTGGCAGTACGTCTAACACTTCCTATATTTACTCGTCTATTAATACTTCAAAATTATCTTTCGCAAATGTTGCGATTCCTTGAGCCGTTCCATCTACACCTCCTGTTTACCCGTCTGCATTGCCATCCATTGAATCTTCATAATAATCTTAGGTCATACGAAAAATTGTAAATTTTGGCTATTCAATTATTTTTTTGGTCTATTCGTTAATACTCAACTCCATTTGACAAATTTCTTATTTGTTACAACCAAGCCAAGCTTCTCTCAATTTCTTGTTTTTATTTCCCTTTTTTTAATTTAACAGTTTTATAATTCGTTATCAAATTGTTATACAGAGTTTTTAGCCTAAACTGATGAAAAAATATATTTTTTTCATCCAGAAAATACTAAACAAATAGTTTTTTAATAATAGAGTGGAAATAGGTGTTTATAATAGACTAGCAAATAACCCGTCGCGCTTCGCTGCGCCTTCAATAGTACAACAACGCACACTCATTTACCACCCATTTCCCGCCCACATCCCACCCGCTTCCCGCCCATTTCCCACCCATTTCCCGCCCACATCCCACCCACTTCCCGCCCACATCCCACCCACTTTCCGCCCACATACCACCCACATCCCACCCACTTCGAGCCCACGTAACACCCACTTTCCGCCCTCTTCCTGTCCATTTCCCGCCCAAATCCCACCCACTTCCCGCCAATTTACCGCCCTCTTCCCGCCCACATCCCACCCACATCTCACCCAATTCCCGCCCTCTTCCCTTCCACTTCCCGCCAATTTTCCGCCCACATCCCACCCACATCCCACCCACTTCCCACCCACATCCCACCCACATCTATCCCCACTTCCCACCGACATCTCACCCACTTCCCGCCCACTTCCCGCCATATTTCACACACTTTACATTCCCTTACCACCCACTTTCCACTCACTTCCAAAACAACTTACCACCCACAACCCATTCACTTCCCAACCACGGAAAATAAAAACAAAAATTAATTCCGACTTTGATTTACAAACAGAGTTTCAAGTCAATCGGGTAATATATAGTTTTTTGCATGCAGAATTTTCCGGCCATTTTCCTCGTGGGCGGATTTTCCGACATTGAAAAATCACTTTTCAAATTATTTCGTATTTTGTCCTTACAAACCGAGTTTCAAGCCAATCGGATGAAAAATAGTTTTTTTCATGCAGAATTTTCCGAGAATTTTCCGACCGTCATGGCAAATTTTCCAACTTCGGAAAATCACATTTCAATTTAATTAACCTACTTTAATTTCAAACCGAATTTCAAGCGAATCGGATGAAAAATAGTTATTTTCATGCAGAATTTTCCGACCGTTGGGTCAAATTTTTCAACTTCGGAAAATCACATTTCAATTCATTTGACCTACTTTCCTTTCAAACCGAGTTTCAAGCCAATCGGATGAAAAATAATTTTTTTTATGCAGAATTTTCCCGCCATTTTCCTCGTGGGCGGATTTTCCAAAATCGGGAAAACACGTGTCAAATTATTTCGCGTACTAAGCTTACAAACCAAGTTTCAAGTCAATCGGAGGAAAAATAACATTTTTCCCATACAAACTTTTCCGACGCTTTTCCGACTTTTCCGGGTGAAATTTTCCAAAACCGCGTCTTAGTACGCGCTTTCACCACCAACAGAAACTCTTGTGAAAATTACAGCCCTCTATCTCTTACCGTTTGGGCTGTGCGATGATTGCCAAATCAGTCAGTCAGTCAGGACACTTTCTTTTATATATAGAGACTAGCAAATATCCCGTCGCGCTTCGCTGCGCCTTCAACAGTATAGAACCAACGAAAACCACCCACATACCACCCACTTCCCTCCCATTTCGCGCCCACATCCCACCCACTTCCCGCCCACATCCCACCCACTTCCCGCCCATTTCCCGCTTACATCCCCACCCACTTCCCGCCCACATCCCACCCACTTCCCGTCCCTTTCCCGCCCACATACCACCCACATCCCACCCACTTCCCACCCTCTTACCGTCCACTTCCCGCACACTTCCCGCTCACATCCCGCTCACATCCTACCCACATCCCACCCACTTCCCGCCAATTTCCCGCTCACATACCACCCACTTGACGCCCATTTCCCGCCCACATCCCTCCCACATCCCACCCACATCCCTCCCACTTCTCGCCACATTCCACACACTTTACATCCACTTATCACCCACTTTCCACACGCATCCCACTGACATCCCACCCACATCACAGTGGGCATCCCGGCGGTATTTCCAACATCGGAAAATAAAAACCAAAATGAATTCTCATTTTGACCTTACAAACCGAGTTTCAAGTCAATCGGATGAAAAATAGTTTTTTCATGCAGAATTTTCCAGGAATTTTCCAACCGTCAGGGCAAATTTTCCAACTTCGGAAAATCTCATTTCAATTTAATTCACCTACTTTAATTTCAAAACGAATTTCAAGCCAATCGGATGAAAAATAGTTTTTGCATGCAGAGTTTTCCAGCCATTTTCCTCGTGGGCGGATTTTCCGACATTGAAAAATCACATTTCAAATTATTTCGTATTTTGTCCTTACAAACCGAGTTTCAAGCCAATCGGATGAAAAATACTGTTTTTCATGCGAAATTTTCCGGGAATTTTCCGACCGTTGGGTCAAATTTTCCAACTTCGGAATATAACATTTCAAACTATTTCGTGTTCTGTCCTTTCAAACCGAGTTTCAAGCCAATCGGATGAAAAATAGATTTTTTCATGCAGAGTTTTCCAGCCATTTTCCTCGTGGGCTGATTTTCCGACATTGAAAAATCACATTTCAAATTATTTCGTATTTTGTCCTTACAAACCGAGTTTCAAGCCAATCGGATGAAAAATAGTGTTTTTCATGCAAAATTTTCCGGGAATTTTCCGACCGTTGGGTCAAATTTTCCAACTTCGGAAAATCTCATTTCAATTTATTTCACCTACCTTCCTTTCAAACCGCGTCTCAAGCCAATCGGATGAAAAATAGTTGTTTGCATGCAGAATTTTCCGGGAGTTTTCCTCGTGGGCGGATTTTCCAAAATCGGGAAAACACGTGTCGAATTATTTCGCGTACTAAGCTTACAAACCCCCCTTCCCTACAGGGTATAATATATAGGGTTATGCGTCGGGTTTGGTACCCACCATCGTAAAAAATCTCCACCAATGAAAACTGCGACTACAATGCCTCGGATACGGACCCCCTGATGACGACTCACGCAAACGTTTTAAGGACCACGATTTGAGAATATGCACCTGGAATGTCCGCTCCCTCAACGGAGATGGTGATGATATTTCCTTGGTGAATGTCCTCAAGGAATATTCATCGGACGTTACCGCACTCCAGGAAATGCGATGGATTGGATATGGAAGCAAGAAAATAGCGCCACCACAGGATGAGACAGGAAATAAAACACCCCCTGGAGATCTACTACAGCGGTCATGCTACCAAGCACTAGTTTGGGTGCGGTTTTGCAGTGAGTGATAAACTGCGCCACTCTGTCATCAGCTTTACACCAGTTGACGAGCGGCTGCCGCGCTCAGACTTAAGGCAAAATATTTTAATATTAGTCTTATCTGTGCTCACGCGCCAACAGAGGACAAGATAGACCCGATAAAAGACGAATTCTATGAGCGCCTGGAACAACTATATGAGCGCTGCCCCGACCACGACATAAAGATCGTGCTAGGCGATTTTAACGCGAAAATCGGGAGAGAAGGAGTTTTCGGTTCGACAGTCGGACGCTTTAGCCTTCATGAAACAACCTCTGGTAACGGGAGAGGCTAATAGACTTCGCCGCGGGCCGGAACATGGTCGTAAGTAGTACCAGATTTGAACATAGAGACATCCATAAGGCGACCTGGAAGTCCCCTGATCAACGAACTCGAAACCAGATTGATCACGTTGTGATCGACGGAAGGCATTCATCAAGTGTACTAGATGTGCGCGCGATTCGAGGAGCCTATATTGACTCGGATCATTGCCTTGTTGCAGCCAAGGTACGCACACGGCTCAGTGTGGCGCATGCCGCACGCACTGGCACACGTCGAAAGCTAAACGTCGAGATGCTGCAATCACAAGGGACCTCCGAAGCCTACAAAGCTAAACTCGCCCAACTGCTCAAGGAATCCTCCCCATCCCCTTCCGATATAGGTGAACAATGGAATCAAATATCACACTCCATGAGAGCAGCTGCCGAGGAGGTACTCGGGTACTCCGAGTCCCCTCAAAGGCGGTCTTGGTACGATGAGGAGTGCCGACGCGCTACTGCAGAGAAAAACGTGGTGTACAAGACATTTCTGCAGACGAGATCGGATGCTGATAAAATTGTTTACAAGAAAAAAAGGAAAGAGGAGAAGCGCCTATTTAGAAGAAAAAAGAATGAGCAGGAAAGGCGCTTGCGCGAGGAAGTCGAGATGTTATTCGGCATGAGTGAGACTCGAAAATTTTACCAAAAGATTAAGCAATTAACAGAAGGTTTCAAGCCCAGAGTCCCACAATGCAAAGACGAACACGGGAATCTAGTCACAGATCCGCAAGTGGCGCTTAACAAATGGAGAAGTTACTTCTCCAACCTACTGGGAGGCGATGACGAACAGGATGCCGCCACTAGAGAAGTAACGATGCCACCGATCGACAACATAGAAATAGACCCGCCGACCCAACAGGAAGTCTGTTTAGCCATACGAAGGCTAAAGAACAACAAATCACCAGGCGCTGATGAGCTGCCCGCTGAATTGTTCAAGGCTGGAGGCGATGAGTTGGTAAGGTGCATGCACCAGCTTCTGTGCCGTATATGGGTTGACGAAAGCATGCCCGACGATTGGAATCTAAGTGTTCTCTGTCCAATCTTTAAAAAAGGAGACCCTGCAGTTTGCGCCAACTACCGCGGGATCAGTCTCCTCCCCATCGCATATAAGGTTCTGTCCCGCATTATTTGTGAACGTCTAAAGCCGTTTATTGATACACTGATTGGACCTTATCAGTGTGGCTTTAGACCTGGTAAATCCACCACAGACCAGATTTTCACACTTCGACAAATCCTGGAGAAAACCTATGAAAGAGGCAAACAAACACACCATCTTTTTGTTGATTATAAATCAGCCTTCGACACACCGATAAGGTCAAGCTTCTTCAAAGCCCTGTCTACTTTAGGTATTCCAGCAAAGTACGTTCGACTCTGCATGATGACGTTGAGAAGTACGCAAAGCTCCGTCAAAATAGGAAAGAACCTCTCCGAACCATTTGATACCAAAAGAGGTTTTAGGCAGGGCGATACCTTATCGTGTGACTTCTTTAATCTACTGATGGAAGATATACTGCGCAAGTGCGAACATGCCAACAGAACCGGCGGATTTATTTATAAAAATCTAATGCTACTTGCATATGCCGATGATATTGACATTATCGGCAAAACCAAACGGGCAGTAAGCAAGGCGTTTTCAGAGATTGAGAAGGAGTCTAGATTAATGGGTTTAGCGGTAAATGAGGACAAGACGAAGTACCTAGTAACCGCGGACAAAAAGTCATTGCGACTTGGGCAATCTGTTACAATGGAGGGGTACAACTTTAATGTTGTAGAGGATTTCGTCTACCTCGGAACGATGATAACCAGCAAGAACAACATCAGTCTGGAAATCCGACGAAGAATCACTGTTGCGAACCGATGCTACTATGGGCTAAGTAGGGAGTTCAAGAGCAAAGACCTCAAGCGAAGAACAAAAATAGCCCTGTACAAGTCGCTTATCATCCCAGTCCTGCAATATGGCGCAGAAGCATGGACAATGACAGCAGCGGATGAAGCGGCGATTGGCGTGTTTGAACGAAAAATTCTTCGGAGGATTTATGGACCTTTAAAAGTCGGCGATGATTTCCGCATTCGAAGAAACGACGAACTGTATAAGCTCTATGGGGACACCAGCCTGGTTAAGCGCATAAAGCAGCAGCGGCTGCGCTGGCTAGGACATGTCGCCAGGATGAAGGAAGAAGCTCCAGCAAAAAAGGCGTATAAATCGAAGGCGGCTGACTATGGAGGCGGCAAGGTGGGAAGACCACCACTAAGATGGGAAGACCAGGTGCGGGAAGACATTGCCGAGCTTGGTGTGACCAACTGGTGGCAGCTCGCACAGAACAGAAGCGAATGGAGAGCGTTAATCGCAGAGGCCCAGACCGTCTAACGGTTGTAATGGCCATTAAAGAAGAAGAAGAAGCTTACAAACCAAGTTGCAAGTCAATCGGTTGAAAAATAACATTTTTCCCATACAAACTTTTCCGACGCTTTTCCTACTTTTCCGGGTGGAATTTTCCAAAACCCCGTCTTAGTACGCACTTTCACCACCAACAGAAACTCCTGTGAAAATTACAGCCCTCTATCTCTTACCGTTTGGGCTGTGCAATGATTGCCAATCAGTCAGTGAATCAGTCAGTGAATCAGTCAGTGAATCAGTCAATCAGGACACTTTCTTTTATATATATAGAGATGCGTGTCATTAGATCTAGTGTGTAAATTAGGAGAGTGTTCGCATAACCTTTAAGATTGTTTTAAGGGTACTGTATACCTTCAGAAAAATTTTTTTTTATTTTTTTTTTTATTTGCTTAAACGTTCTATTAGGATCTTATAAACATCCTGCAAAACTTTCAAGCTGATCCGAAACTCAGTTTTAAAGATATAAACAAAAACAATTATTTTTTCCGACCCTTTTATATGAAAATTGTTTTTATCGGCCCTCGTATTTTTAGAAATTCGTATTTTTTTCCCTTATTTGGTCAAAAATCTTATAAATATTTATAAAATGTTCGATATTATGGAAAAAATATTTAAAAAAAAAAAAGTTTTACTTGGAAATTTTTGGAGATTTTATTTTTACCATGTCTTGACGCACTTTGACTCAAATTTCTGGAGAACTGCTTAACCGATTTTGATATTTTTTTTTTTCGGTGAAAGTTAACACCCAAATGCACCAAATCCGACTTATACATTTATTAAATATAATTTTTATTTCATCGAAAACAGATGTCGAATCTTTAAATGCGATTATCTCGGAAACACTTTTTCCAAAATGGTTGCAAAGATTTAAACAGTACCTCTGGACCGATTTTCAAATTCTTACCCTTAAATTGCTCCTAATACCCACCATTCTGGTGTGAACTAGGATATTTTTGATCGGTCAACAAATAACGGAGCTAGGACCAATACAGTCTGAAAAAATAGTCGATTTTCGAAATTTTGACTTTGAAACCCCATAACTACGTCATTTATTGACCGATCCAAAATATCCTAGTTCACACCAGAATTACATTATTTCTTAACAAAACCCTGTCTTCAGTATTAAATTCAGATCATCCGTTCTCAAAAAATTTTTGCAACCATGGGCCTATGTTTTAAATTTTTGGTTAACTTTGAACAGAAATACAACAACAACCGTAGGTACAACAACAACAACAAAAATTACTAAATTTAGTTTAACCGATTACCTATCCAATGAAAAAACCCGCTTCTTAATACCACTTATAGTTTTTGAGTAATCTAATTTTTTGTAAACCTTTAAAAAATGACACCTGAAGGTATACAGTACCCTTAAGTGTTTTTTAATATAAACAAAAAAACTTAAATGTATTTTCACAAAAAAACATTATTAGAGTAGAGGATTTGGCGCGTTTTTTTTTAAGTGGTTAATCCCCAATAGGCCTAGTCCACTAAATCTTGTTAAAATTTGCTTCTTAAGAAATTTTTAACAAACTTAGCTTGTACAAATAAGCAGTTACTTACATTTTTCACTATTTTCGTTGTAAAACCTCACTGTATACAACATTTTTCGATTTGCGATGCGGGTGCAAGAATCATTAAACTGCTAGCGGAGCTAACTCTTGAACAGGCCACATAAAACTGACCATGAGAAAAGCAATCCTCTCTAAGATCTAGTCCAGCTAACTTCAATGTCTGTCCCTGTGACTTATTTATTGTCATAGCAAAGCAGACTTTGATTGGAAATTGCAATCTTTTGAGCTGAAATGGAAGGTTTGATGGTATGAGTGGGATTCTTGGTATAAAAACCGTCTCCCCTTTAGCACAACCAGTAAAAACTGTGGCTTCAATAACATAGGTGTGAAGTGCTTTCACTTATAATCTCGTACCATTACATAATTTTGGTGGATTAAGATTTCGTAACAACATTACGGTTGCACCAACCTTAAGAGTAAGATTATGTAAGGGAAGACCTGGTGGGTTTTGAGCGTTAAGGAACTCGACTGGATAGTGAACTGCATCCTCGACTTCTACAACGGAGTCGATGGACTTGTATTGAACCTCTTCACCATTAAATGACTTTAATAGTAAATCATTTATATTGGTAGCACTTTCATTTTTTGAAGTTAAAATTGCTCGTTCAGATAACCAATCTAAAGACTTTGCATGGATATTGGATATATCTGGAAATATTTTTGAGTTGAGCTCTTTCGCATCTGCTACTACAGTACCCAAACATGATGGGATAGTTATTTTGCCCTCAGATATTGGATATACTCCATCTCCAATTTTAAGTAGGGTTTCTGCAAAATTACCAGCAGAAGTATCGCCATTTAGATGCACTCTCATATTTTTGTTAGTGCAAGTTTTTTAATCTTAGGCCATAAAAATGAGGATTTCAATCAGGACTTAATTTCATCTGCTCTCGATCCCCTACACTGAGAAAAAAAATTCAATCTAAAATCTAGATTGAAAATTTTTTTTCGAGAATCTTTTAATTTTGTAATAGCAAGATAAAAAAACCTTGAAATGAGATTCAAAATCTTAAAAACAAGATTTATCATCTCGAAATGTATCAACCGTCCTACAGTTTTAAGTAAAGCTTTAGTTAAAAACCTTTATGATATATATAAATAAATTTATTTTGTTAAAAAAAAAATTAAAAAAAAAATGAAAAAAAACAACTCGGCTCTACTGGGACTCGAACCACAACCTACTCGTTCCAATAAAGCTTTTGACTTCCTCTTTACCGTCTCTGCTATTGAAGGAATTTTTTTCGCGCGACCAGTTGCAGTGTAAGAACTCAGCTGGTATTGTCTTGCTGAGTTCTTAAACAACGATTAGTGACGATCCAACAATGAAGCTGAACAGCCGAGATGGCTGAGTGCCGATGCAGTGTGGTCAATCACCCCGAGGTACTCAGTTCAAGTCCCAGTACCAGCGAATTAATAATTAACATTTATATAAGTTTTTCAGAAACAACAAATTGTTAATAACTAAATCAAACACAACAAAAAAAAAACAAAGCATAAAAATAATAACAGCTTAATATAATTTTTTTCGTTTTTTCTTTTTCATATTTAAAAATGAGATTGTTTCATCTTAAAGTCGAGTATAAACAATGTTTATCCAAGATTGATGGATTAAGATTAAAATTGAGAAAATTGAGCATATAATACTGGGTTAAGATTATCTGGTCTTAGTCGAATTTTGACACCGTTTCTCTTTGATTCAAGATTATAATCTTAATTTTAGATTGATTTTTTTCTCAGTGTAGGCACTATTGGAAGTGTTTGGCGAAAATCCAAAAGAACTGTAATTCCTCCCATTAGGAGGTCATTATCATGTATGTCCTTTAATGTTCTATCTAAGGCTTCAAATCTGCCCTTGTGGGCCATAGTGCACTCATCCCAAACAATTAATTTGCAATCTTTGAGGACCTTGGCCATATTGCTTTGTTTTGAAATGGAGCAATATGGTATTTCGACATTTATTAAATCGAAAGGAAGTTTAAATGCTGAGTGTGCTGTCCGACCTCCGTTAAGCAAAGTGGCGGATATACCAGATGACGCTACAGCCAGAGCTATTTTCCGATATTGCCGTACTTTCGCTAACAACAAATTTATTAAAAACGTTTTGCCTGTACCACCAGGTGCATCTAAGAAAAAAATTTCTCCAATTTCTGATTCAACGCTTTTTAATATTTTGTCGTATACCTTAGTTTGCTCATCTGTCAGCAAATGTTCGTTATTATTAACAATAGTATCATTGTTTTCATAACTAGTTTCTCTGAGGTATTCTTTATTTAGCAGCACATCATCGGTTCTACTTGGCTTTGCCAGTCCGTACTCTGCTAAATTTTTTCCCCCTATAGATAATACTATATCTAGTATCATTGTTTTCATAACTAATTTCTCTGAGGTATTCTTTATTTAGCAGCACATCGTCGGTTCTACTTGGCTTTGCCAGTCCGTACTCTGCAAAATTTTGTCCCCCTATAGATAATACTATATCTTCAATTAGGATAAGACTCTTATTGTAAGCTTAATCCATAAATGGATCAATATTACCGTCTGTCGACAATTTCATTTCATTTAATATGTCTTCTGAGAGGCTTTCTTTATTGCAAAAAGCTCTCGTAATTTCTTTGGAAATTCGCGTATTACAGCCTCCGCCAAGGTGGAGTCCCAGTGCGTGTCATCCTCAAGTAAGCCTAAGGCTTTGCAAGCTGATTGAAAAGTGTCATAAGTGACACCATCAACAGTTTTAAGATTTCGAAATGAGGTTGGACCACGCACTTCATGGAGCAAAAGTCTCAAATAATAACACTCTCTGTTTTTGGGATGTACAGTGTACACTCTACCCAAAGCTGCACTCTTTTTTACTCCAGGAAAATTAACCACATTAGAACCGAGCTTTCTTCGTTGAAACTTCTTATTGTTCCATGTGAAATATGATGGAACTTCAACATAAAGAAGTGTTTTGGCAAAGTTGTCAATTTTGCATAGCTCAAAGAAGGCTAAAAGGGTCGTTGTCGATGGGTTGCTTAGCTTTTCAGCTAACCCATCGGGGTTATTTGGATTGAAATAAATACGTTGACCGTTTTCTAAGTGCACAGCCAAGTGGGTGATAGCAGGAGACCTTTCATGTATGGCATATCCAAAGATTCTCCACACGACTTCTGAACTGCTTATGTATCTACCATTTTCACAGATTTAAACCTCATTTTTTTGGTTTTCAACCGTAAACGATGCTTGATCGCTGCCCTTGTTAACATATTTGCAAATATATTTTATGAACTTTACAGAGCTGCAGTACTCAAGATTTATGTGGGCCTCAAATGTACGTGAGAGTACACAATTGAAGGGTACAACCCAACGGTTATCTATTTCTTTACCATTTATTTCAACAATAAAACCACCATCAGCTGGTGCTCTTCGTCGTTATTGAGGATAGCCATCATTTCCGGTGACAGTTTCTTCTAAAAACTGTCGAGGAAATCTTTTGCTGCACTTTCCCTCTTTCATACAGGGTGACTTACGATTAGATGTTCCACAGGGCCCATGAGTCATATTAGCCTTGACAATTTCATATAACAGAGGATCCTTTTTAGGATCAGGTATTTCTGCACAGATAATTGCATCTATTTGATCAGGCTTAATATGATTCTCTAACTAAAGTAGTATGTGGACATGAGGCAAGCCACGCTTTTGCCATTCTACAGAGTACATAAAGCATTGCACTTTTCCAAACAATGCACCTTTGGTTAATAATGACATTAAGGCTTTGACCTTTAGATGAAAAACTCTCGCAATAATGTCATGACGGTCGTGAGCCTTTTGTCCTTTAAATATTGCATTTTGTATATCCTTCCATTGGGGATTACAGGTAAATGTAATAAAAAGATGAGGACGACCGTAATGTCGAACATACGTCATGGCATCCTGAGTTTTCTCATGCATATATCGCGCCGAGCCAGTAAACGAATATGGTAGGATTACCATTTGACCGATCTGGGCAGGATCAGTATCATGCCTACCAATAGCATCTTGAAGATGTATATGACGTTGGGAATAAAATTAAGCCTTTCGGTTTCAATTTTCGCATACATGTCTACCAAAAACTGACTGAAAAGGGCACGACAGTAAAGCAAATGATTTGTTTCAGAATGTCGACACATGATTCTATAACTGTAAAAGTTTATTGCTGACACCATTTTTTTTATATTTTTTTTTGAGATTGGGTCACATTGAGGTATATCGACCGAATAGCATTCCTCTCCATAAGGAAATTTGCATTGGGTACTGCAAAGCGTCGTAAGAACGATGTACTTCACTTATTCGGTGCAATTGATTGTTATGACTCTCAATAACAATATCTCGCTTCTTAAACTGCTGTCCAACTATTAGTAAGGCTACTTCGCTTTCTCGGGGTGCATTAAAACGACCCCCATGAGCCCCAGCTGGTGCTCTATCAGCGTGTATTATCATTTTATAGTCTTTGCAATCTTTTGGCAGTTTGTCAAGAGCTAGTTTAAAATCATTTACGTATGAATTACTCTCACGTAGCATGGATTGCAGTTGCTTAACTATATTGACATTCACATCTGAAATATTTTTACATCTCAGTTGCGCTTCCTTGTCATCCTCACCAACACAATATATTTGAAGAAACTGTTCTTCTTTTTGAGAGTTTGGCCAAAGACTACCAACTAAGTGATAGACTTGACCCTGCACTTTGAAGGTTGGCATAAATCCATTATTTACAATTCTTTTGCTACCAAACGACGTCATTTGAGAGCAGCAGTTGTATTTCCTAATACGGTCTATAAAATGGCCATGGCTGGGATGGTCACCTAGTATGAGACTCTTAAGTGGTTCAGGTAAAGCTTTAAAAGGAAGAAGTTGTACTTTTCCATCTTTGCAGCACATACCTTTAGTCTCATCTTTCCATTTAAGAGCATCACAGAATTGACATTTGTGATCCATTAGACCTAGTTGAATAACTTTATCTGTGTTATATGCCGTTTCGGGATCGTACAGAAGGCCAGAGTTTGCTTTAACTTTCCATGAACGCAGACGTGTTTCAGCTCTTACTGTAGGATTCTGTGCCTCATACCTTGATGCACCTCAGGATTCTGAGTCTGATATTTCTTAGCTGCAGCTTGATGCACCTCAGGATTCTAAGTCTGATATTTCTTAGCTGCAGCTTGATGCACCTCAGGATTCTGAGACTGATATTTATCAGCTGCAGCTTGGTGCACCTCAGGATTCTGAGTCTGATATTTCTTAGCTGCAGCTTGATGCACCTCAGGATTCTGAGTCTGATATTTCTTTGCTGCAGCTTGATGGACCTCAGGATTCTGAGACTGATATTTATCAGCTGCAGCTTGATGCACCTCAGGATTCTTAGTCTGATATTTCTTCGCTGCAGCTTGATGCACCTCAGGATTCTGAGACTGATATTTATCAGCTGCAGCTTGATGCACCTCAGGATTTTGAGCCTGATATTTTTTAGATGCATCATTACGCTCATTGCGATGCTTAGACCGATACTTTTCAGATGCAATCTTACGCTGTTTTTTTCTGGTTACATCAGAAAATCTAGCCCTTCTCTTAATAGCTCTTTTCTTTTCGCTTGTTTTAGATTTATTTTGAAGTGAAACATCTTCGTTAGGCAAGCTTTCATAAGGAATGTAAACATCAAAATGTTCATTTGATAAGTCTCCGGTGAACCGCAGTCTTTTGACAGGGTTTTCAGAACTACCGAAGTTTTCTAAAATGTTTCCATTTTGGAACACTTGAATAAATACTTTATATAGTTCTCCAGCAGCCATTAACTCGCATGTGGTCCCATATGTGTTGGGCCGCATCATTTCGCTTTCATATATTGCCGGTGTACTATACATATTTCCTTCAGAATTAAAGGTGTACACAGAGAAATGATCCCATCGGTTAATAACATGCGATACTATTTCCTGGCGAATCGTATCAGCAAACTCTTGTGTGCCGTCTAATACATACGAAATTGCTCTGAAGAGGCAAGCTCCGTCGCCTATTATAGGCACCACGGAAAAAGGCAGCATTGCGCCATTTATATTAAGGTATTCAGTTACCATGATTACAATTAGTTGGCTTAAAATATATCACGTCAATTCTGAGGATATTTTAAGCAATGATATTGGAAAAATTAACCTTAAAAATTGTATTACAATTTTTTTTCAGTACTGATTATGTAAGGTAAAGTCTTTACTATACTGTGTAATTATATACCTTAAGACTGACAGTTAAGAAAGACAACAACAACAAATACTATAATTTCTTTTACGATCAGTATTCAAAAATATTGTAAAATACTTATATCAAAAATTTAAACTATTTGGAAAATAGTTACATGCAAATTTTTCGATAATTATTTTCGGTCTTAAATAGACTGAATTTTGTATTTGGCGCCTAAAATATTTAAGCATGCAAAATATTTTTGGCAAAAAAATACGTAAATTTGCGAGTTTCTGCTTAAAACAGAATTGCGTTTTAAAGCAACAACACCACAGATATCTAAATCTGGAAATGTTTAAATCCGAACACGACTCGCAAGGTATTCAGTTACTAATTAATACAATTAGTTGGCTTTATATAATCGGTCTTAAACAGGGGTGTCACAGAAATCTCTAGAGATTTTCGTGTAAGCGATTGCACTTCGAACAAATCAAGGACTACTTTATTTGCGAAGTGCCAAGAATCAGACCGCCTACTAGATTAAGTGGATGGAAAACCGTACGCTTCAAATCTACTTGACTTTGCGCAGGCGGTTTCAAATCTCTCAACTTTTGAAATCTAATCTAGTAGCCGGGCATATTTTAGCCCCATAACATATAAATTTAAACAGCTAAAATGCTGACGTTTATACGAAAACCTCTAGAGATTTCTGTGACACACCCGAAATAGACTGAATTTTTGTATTTGGCGCCTAAAATATTCAAGCATGCAAAATATTTTTTGCAAAAAAATACGTAAATTTGCGAGTTTCTGCTTTAAACAGAATTGCGTTTTTCAGCAACAACACCACAGATATCTAAATCTGGAAACGTTTAATTCCGAATACCACTCGCAAGGTATTCAGTTACTAATTAATACAATTAGTTGGCTTAATATAATCGGTCTTAAATAGACTGAATTTTTGTATTTGGCGCCTAATTAATACAATTAGTTGGCTTAAAGTCAGCAACTTCTAAATAGTACGATATTTATGGTACAGTCTTTATTATGCTGTCTTGTACCTTGAGGCTAACAGTAAAAAAAGCCAACATTAATTACTACTAATATTACTACTACTAATGCTTACAGTACTAAAACTAATACTACTAAACTAAAACTACTACCTAATATTTTTTTGTTCAGTCTTAATAGACTGAATGTTATATTTAATATTTAAGACATGCAAATATTTTTGGCAACAATTACTAAAATTTGCAAAATTTCTGTTTAACACAGTATTGCAAATCAATAATTGGGTGGAGGGTAGTGGTTATACTTGCGATTTACAACAACAAAAACACTTGGAGGTCAATAGTTGCAAATTACCACCTGCTTCGGTCACAAAAAATTATAGACTGATTTGCAGAAGAAGAATGCCGCCTCGACGAAGTTTCTCACACACACACACATACACAAAAAACTAAAAGAGTGCATTGCGTTATTTTGTATTTGTATGTATATGTGTGTGTAAAAGGCGCGAGAATAGAATAAAAAACAACAATACACTGGTCAGAATAGTAGTCGAAGCATATTTTTGCCTTTTCTCTATATTAAACCTTAATCAATTCTTAATCAAAAAACAAACAAAAAATTATTCAAAATATTGAGCGGTTCAAAGTTTACATATTTTATCCAACTCAAAACGATTCTGGACCACTGTTCGTCGAGTTAACGACATTTATATACATCAGCCTATGCGTTTAGTACATATGTATGTGTGTGTATGCATGTCCGAAGTCGCTGAAAAAACGTAAAAAGCAACAAAAAATTGTCCCAACAAATAACATCAAACAAAAACACACCAAAAATTGAATTTTTTTCAATATGAACACAAAATTTTTTTATTTCAATTCATTTTTTAGGATTAAGATTAAGAATATAAGTACATATCTAAGGAACTAATTTTGTTGCGGTTGTTGTTAATTCTCTGGCTCATGTTGTTGTTATTGCTGCTGTGGCGGCTGTAGTTGTGGCTGTTGTTGTTGTTGCTGTGGCTGCTGCAGTTGTTGTAGCCGTGGCTGTTGTAGTTGTTGTAGCAGTGGTTGTTGTTGTTGTTGTTGTTGCTGTGGTTGCTGCAGTTGTAGCTGTTGCCATTGGAGCTGACTGTCACATTGCTGTTGTTGTAACAGCGCGCCCCATTGATCCCCAAATGTATTTGCCATTGTCATTGGCTGCATCGGCAACCCACCGACCGTAGCGTTCGTTGGGTGCTGGCTTCCGTTTTGTCCAAAATTCATATTCGTGGTTGCCACAGAAATCTCTAATGATTTTGCCGACGGTTGGTTTGTAAATCTCTCGAAAAATTCGTCGGTGGCACAGATCTTCGAGAGATTTAATTTTCCTATTAGAAAATCTAGTTAGAGCAGCAGATGTTCCAATTAAAGTTCCATCTCTAAGAACAGGGCTGAATCTTTCGTTAAAAAACTTCCATTTTTTAGTTATGGGTTAATTTCATATTTAACTGAAATTTGTTGATTGTGTTATATGTCTTCTGATGCATTTTTGAATTATAATTCAAATTTAAGTCATGTTCACCAACAGAGCTGAGGGTCGGCTCACACTCAGTTCGTCTGTTTGTGTGCGTCTGTGCTTCATCTCAGCAAACTCGCTCTCTCTCTCTCCCGTTGCTCTCTCGCTCTCTATACGCGTGGACTAACGAAAACAACCCCCGTTAAATCTGTTGAATTGTTTTGTTTTTGTTTTTTGGCAGGGCCCAAGAGAATTTTGGTACATACAAAGGTATATTTTACATTAAGAACCGGCTAAAAGTCCATTGAAAGATTTTGATTGGTTGAATGTGTGAATCAAATATGAAGACGATCTTACTTTATTCTAAAGAAAATGTTTGATTTAGAAAATAAACCAAAATTATTGATATTATTGAAATATACATAAAAAAAGACAGATCGATTGATTAATTGTTGTCAAAAATGTGCTTATTTGCAACTCTTAAAGAATTTTTTGCATTAATTAATGAGAGTCTGTACATTTTGGAAACCCACTTGCATTTTAATTGCTTGTGAAATACTAAACACTTACGCTCTTGGCAAATATCCGTTTATTGTTTCTTTATCTTTTCTTTATGTTAGATTTCTTATATTTTTCCAATTTGAAATTCGATTGGATGAAATTAATTAATTATTAATTTATAACAACAAAAAGTGATCCAAACAAAACATCTATTAATAGTATCCCGGGCAAAGAGAATAAGTACATTTTTAATTAAAGTTAACGCTCACTTTGATTTAAAATAATAATAACATTAATACCCTATCTTTTCTTGGATAGCACTGTTCAACAAATATTGGGTCAAATTTTGTACCATCGGAAATTCAGATCTCTTTTTATACCCTGTACCCATTGAAAATGGGTAAAAGGGGATCATGAAGTTGTGCAAATGTATGTAACAGGGAGAAGGAAACATTTCCGACCCTATAAAGTATATATATTCTTGATCAGCATCAACAGCCGAGTCGATTTAGCCATGTCCGTCTGTCCGTCTGTCCGTCTGTCCGTCCGTCCGTCTGTCTGTATGAACGCGTCGATCTCGGAGACTATAAGAGATAGAGATACAAATTTTTGCATGTACATAGGTATAGGCCGTACGCAGATCAAGTTTGTTTCAGATTTGCAAAATTCCCCCCCCTCCCCCTTAAACCGCAAAAAACTGTCAGAGCCACAATTTTAAAGTTACAACATCGTCGGTTAATATATATTATCTTAGGCCTATAATCTATCTATTCTGAAAAGCACATTGAAATCTGAGCAAAAACACAGAAGTTATTAACTAAACAATTTTTGCACCTCCCCTCCCCCCACGCTTTGCTATTACGCATTACGTTTGCTGCTTGCGCCCGCGTGTGTGAGGGCGCGTTTGTGTGTGTATGTGTGCGTGTGTGTTTGTTTGTGTATGTGTGTGTTTGTCAATTGTACAGGGTATTTTGAAGTCGAGCTAACTCGACTGCAATGGTCTTACTTGTTTTTTATTACTCTGCTTACAAACCGAATTTCAAGCCAATCGGATGAAAAATAGTTTTTTGCATGCAGAATTTTCCGACCATTTGAAAAATCGTACTTTAAATTATTTCGTATTTTGTCCTTACAAACCGAGTTTCAAGCCAATAGGATGAGAAATAGTTTTTTTTCATGCAGAATTTTCCGGGAATTTTCCGACCGTCAGGGCAAATATTCCAACTTTAGAAAATTACATTTCATTTAGTTCACCTACATTCCCTACAAACCGAGTTTCAAGCCAATCGGATGAAAAATAGTTTATTTCATGCTGAATTTTCCGGAAATTTTCCAACTTTAGAATATGACATTTCAAACTATTTTGTATTCAGTCCTTACAAACCGAGTTTCAAGCCAATCGGATAAAAAATGATTTTTTGGATGCAAAATTTTCCGGCCATTTTCCTCGTGGGCGGATTTTCCAAAATCGGGAAAACACGTGTCGTCAATCGGATGAAAAATATCATTTTCCCATACAAACTTTTCCAACTCTTTTCCGACTTTTCCGGGTGGAAATTTCCAAAACCCCGTCTTAGTACGCACTTTCACCACTAACAGAAACTCCTGTCCAAATTTCCGCTTTCTATCTCTTACCGTTTAGGCTGTGCGATGCTTGCCAATCAGTGAATCAATGAATCATTCAGTGAATCAGGACACTCTCGTTTATATATAGATAACCCGTCGCGCTTTGCTGCGCCTTCAACAGTATAGAACCAACGCACACCCACTACCCGCCCACATCCCACCCACATCCCACCCACTTCCCACCCTCCTTCCACCGTCCACTTCCCGCCCACATCCCACCCACTTCCCGCCCTTTCCCGCCCTCTTCCCTTCCACTTCCCGCCAGTTTTCCGCCCACATCCCACCCACATCCCGCCCACATCCCACCCACATCCCACACACATCCCACCCACTTCCCGCCCACATACCACCCTCTTCCCATCTGCATCCCACCCACATTCCTCCAACTTCCCGCCACATTCCACACACTTTACATCCACTTACCACCCACTTCCAAAACAACTTACCACCCACATCCCATTCACTTCCAAACCACTTCCCAGTGGGCATCTCGGCGGTATTTCCATCATAAGCCGTTACCGGCTTATATATCAATATTTTTATTTGAAAATTTTTTCTGACATACTTCAAAAGTTATTCAATAATATGTAATAAAGTTTATTAAAATTATATAATATTGATGTCGACACACAAAAAATCCAAATGGGAGTGCAAAAAGTGAATTATTAAGGACATATTTACACCTTTAAAAAATAAAAAATAAAATTTGTAAATATAAAAACTCGATGAAAAACAGACTGAGATTATACCAATTTTTTGTAGGTTTCCAATAAATCATCAACAATTTCTTTGTAGTCCTCACTTCTTTTGTTTCCGAGAAAACTAGACACTACTGCGCAAAATGATTCCCATGCTTTAGCGTTAAAATGCCGCAAAATTTTCATTTTTACGGAGAGCTTTAACGAAGTTCCTGAAGAGACCAAGCTTAATATGCAACGGAGGGAGAATAATTTTGTCCATTTGAACTAGGGGCGGAAATTTTACGTTATCTTCTCCGACTACAAAATTGGCCCTTACATCTCAGTCTTTACACAAGTAATGTTGACTGCGATCTCGGCTGTCCCATCTGCACAAAAAACAGCAAGGCTGTTACCATTAAGCAACTCATGTTGAAGTTCGTAAAATTTAGGTTGAACTGCAAAACAAACTCCTAATGCTCAACGTTTATTCTTATTTGGCTTGCTAAGATCTGATTTTTATACTGAAAAAACTAGCAAAAAATACTCTCAAGAAGGGGTATGTTTACTTAATTGTGAATGTAGCGTTTATTTTTCATCCGATTTCGATGACACAGGGCAAAAAATGTTTGTTAAAAATTACCCAATCCTGTCAATATCTGAGACCTGAGCAATTTTTATGGTAAGATTGAAAAAAACTTAATGAAAGGCAGCAAAAAATTAAAAATTATCAAAAATTTTTCCAAAATCCAACTTTGAAGTGCCATAACTTCGTCATTTATGGTTGGATTTACAACAACTGACGTTTTTTAAGAAATAATTTTATTATCTTTAATTTTTGTTCAAGTTTATACATATCGGTGGACTAAAATCAGAGAAAATGGAATTTTAGTAGACCTACCTTTTTTCAAAACACTAAAATTGAAAATTTTGGCTTGTTCGATTTCTCTTGTCGAGCTGATCAAGAATATCTTTTTCTTTAAGTCGCACTTATACACTTTAGGCACGAAAGAGTATAAATGTAATGATTGTGTTTGGTAGAGGAAGGCATCCAAAAGGACCACCCCGCATACAGCGAGCCGAGCCGGGCTGCCACCAGCGCGCCGACCAAGAGCGCAATCCTGCTTTGTACAACAAATAACAAACACAATAAGTACGATTCTCAAGCTTTCAGCTGCTACAGAGTATACAGAGTATATTACAGTCGGGCTTGACCGGGTTTTGTATAAAAAAAACATAGTTACAGTGTATATTAAAACACTTTTTTTATTGTAAATATATAGTTCTAGATTTCAGTTCTTATAAAATTATTATTAAAAGAAATTAAATCGTTTTTGTAAAAGGTATGTACTTATATTTACAACATGTCATTTTTCAGTTTTTTCTTTGTTGTTGTGGCAAAAACTCTTCCAACTCGGAATCTTCAATTTCACAGAGTCGAACAGAGATGTTACTGTTGGAGCCCATAACACCAACTGCACGTGGATAAAGGTATACATCTTCGGACGTTTCTGTAAAAATACAAGTTAACAATCAGACACCATAAAATTTCCAATATATCAGTTTCTTAAATTACCACTTATCGTTCTTCTGCTCGTCATATCCTTTCTCACAATTGGGCCATCGTTCAACGAACTTTCACCCTCCGTTTCACTTGGAAAATGAATGGTGGGTAAATATGAATCGGGATGTCGTAAATAAACTTTGCCTGTGAAATAAAGGTATAAAAAAATATTTTAGAAAATTATCAGCAAAATGAATCAGAAGTTTGCAGTGTATAGAAGGAATCAACTACGACAACATAAAGTATAGTCATCTGATTTCAAACAAATTAAATAAAAAAAAATTTTTAATTTTTAATTAACCAGCGTAAGAACGATAAAATTAAAAAGCTTTACATGTTTTTTGGTCGATTGCAGCTTTCGACACTATTAACAGGAATGCCCTCTTTTACAAACTGAGCAATTTAGGAGTATGCTTGCAGTGATCAAAAGACGACAGAATGGGAATGAATGGTTTGAGACAAACAGAGGAGTCAAACAATGATGTCCATTGAGACCGTTGCTGTTCGCACTGTTCATCGAAGACCTACATGACTACCTAAGCGGAGGAACAAAACTAGTAGATGTCACTTGTGTACTTATGTACGCCGATGATATGGAACTACTGTCCGAAAGTGCGGAAGAGATGCAGTATACAATAGACATAGTATCTAAGTATTGTAAACAGTGGAGCCTCATCATTAACACAGAGGAATCCAAAATCATGGTGGTTCGAGATGGCAGATGGCTTTAATCAATTCGCAGAGAATTGGAACCTCGACGGGACAGAGCTGCACGCTGTGAAGGAGTATAAGTATCTAGGTATCACACTGACACAGCATATACAGTTTGAGACAAATCAGCGGAACAAATTGGCAGAAACAACATAAATATATTAATTAATCGTGGATCTACCTCAGAACAGACTTCCTAAGTTAGTCGCTATAAAATTCTTAGAAACCAAGCGCAGTGCTTTGCAGAACGGCAAACAATATTTCAGGCTAATAGTACACTGTGGAACACTCAAAATTGCCTGGGACTGGGACCAATAAATTGTGAAACTAGAGGCATTAGGTAGCAACACCTCATACCCAGTTTTTCTGGAGCACGTCAAGTTCGCGTTTAATGGGCACTTTTATACTAGCAACACAAAGTTACAACCTCTATTGCTGGTTAAAAAAATATTAGAGCTAAAATTTTGGAAAATTCACCAAAGTTAGAGGGGGTCACCACCATTGTTATACCAAATTCCCGCCTGCAATGGACAAGCGGTTAGTACCCCGCCCATAGAGGTATAACTTAGAAAGTGGAATTAATGGAAAACCACTCGATAGAATTGTATAAGATTTTAACTATATTGAGATACGGACTAATAAAATGTGTACTTAAGAGATGGTAGCATGCATCGAAAAACCGCGATGGTGGGTACCACATTTGACAGCACCCATCATCGATGCAATATGTGCCATAATCTAGAGATAAAAATAGACTGAATCGCGTTTTCAGTTTTACCAATGAAAGCTTGGTTCGCGGTTCTTAGGCATTTATATACTAGCAATTGCCTTCGAACAACATTGACCATTTAGGTGAAACCAGTTTCACCAAAATTATGGAATTAATCTTATGAGTAAAGTGCATCAATACCAGCAGAAAAACAGATCGGATCATTTAAATACATCAGTTCAAGGCATCTTAGCGTATCGCGGTTTGTCCACCAAAGACATTTTTAAACTAAATTTTTGATTTTCTTAATGGAAATGACGACTTTTATTTATAGGATTTATTGCATAATTTTGGAGACGCTCTTGATACCAATATGGTAAATGTTGCTCTGAGGCAATTGCTTGTACAAAGACAGCCATAGCCCGTGACTTAAGGGTCCGATGGTGAATCTAAAAACGCAGTTCGGTCTATTTTGATCTCTAGTTTATGACCTATATTACCTCGATGATGGGTGCTGTCAAATGTGGTACCCACCATCGCGGTTTTTCGATGCATGCTACCATCTCTTAAGTATTTATTTTTACATTTTATTAGTCCGTATCTCAATATAGTTAAAATCTTACACAATTCTATCGAGTGGTTTTCCATTAATTTCATATTCTAAGTTAGACCTCTATGGGCATGGTACTAACCGTTTATCCGTTGAAGACGGGAATTTTATATTAGAATACTGGTGATTCCTTTCAGCTTTGGTGAATTTTTCAAAATTTTAGCTTTCATCTTCTTTTAACCAGCAACAGAGGTTGTAGCTTTGTGTTGCTAGTATAAAAGTGCCCATTAAACTCGAACTTGACGTGCTCCAGAAAAACTGGGTATGAGGTGTTGCTACCTAATGCCTCTAGTTTCACAATTTATTGGTCCCAGTCCCAGGCAAAAAAAAGTTGAATTTTGTTCCTCTGTGGTATGATTTGCGATATAGAAGAAATAACTAAATGGAGAAGAACGCGCGACACTGTCCTGGAAAGAGTTGATGAAGCCCGGCGGAAAGCCTATAAAATTAATATTTCAAACCAGACCCGAGCTGCTGCCACTCAGTTATAGATCATGAGCGCCAGGGAGGAGACCTTCCATTTCCTCTCAGAATGACCAATTCAGGGAGGACAACGATTCAAATATTTCGGAGGAAGGTCCTTCACAATGGAAAAAACTAGAGATCGCTTGCGGCCTTATCCCTCTGCTGCTCTTAAATATAGGCTCAAAGTTGTCAGAGAGGATTTTTAACAAAAGGTATAATAACACTATGCAACAATTTTTTGATCCCGGCTTCTAAATAGTTGATCCTTATGTAAAATTTCACGCTGAATTCAAATATGCTCTCAGATATGTCAAAAGTAGAACGGTTCTTGAGAACGGTTATATGAGAATTTTCAATTTTAGCGTTTTGAAAAAAGGTAGGTCTACTAAAATTCCATTTTCTCTGATTTTAGTCCACCGATATGTATAAACTGGAACAAAAATTAAAAATAATAAAATTATTTCTTAAAAAACGACAGTTGTTGTAAATCCAACCATAAATGACGAAGCTATGGCACTTCAAAGTTGGATTTTTGAAAAATTTTTGATAATTTTTAATTTTTTGCTGCCTTTCATTAAGTTTTTTTCAATCTTACCATAAAAATTGCTCAGGTCTCAGATATTGACAGGATTGGGTAATTTTTAACAAACATTTTTTGCCCTTGGTCATCGAAATCGGATGAAAAATAAACGCTATATTCACAAGTAAGTAAACATACCTAAACATACATACCTAAACATAAATAAAATTTTTACAAGCTGCCTTAAGGTTAGCTATATACCTAAAAACTGGAGGGTATCAAAAGTGGTATTTATACCCAAAGCTGGTAAAGCCTCACATGCTAGATCCAGCGATTATAGGCCAATAAGCCTATCCTCTTTTCTTTTAAAAACCCTTGAAAGACTAATTGACGCCCACCTAAGGCAGACCATTAACCCATCTCTCTTAGCACCTACGCAACACGCATACTGCAAAGGTAGATCCACCGAAACTGCCTTACACTCCTTAGTTTCAAGGATCGAAAAATCGCTTGAAATAAAAGAATACTCTCTGACAGCATTTCTGGACATACAGGGTGCCTTTAACAATGTCCTTCCTGGTGCCATTACCACTGCTTTGGGGGATGTGGGAGTGGACGCACCACTGATTGAATTCATCAACCTTATGCTCTCAAGTAGAGCAGTGAATTCAAGCCTTGGTGGTGCAACCGCTCGCAGATTCGTACACCGAGGCACCCCTCAAGGGGGTGTTCTTTCTCCGCTTCTCTGGGTCGTAACAGTCAACCAACTGCTGCGCCTCATGGAGGCGGAGGGACATGTGGTGGTGGCTTATGCAGACGACATTGCTATATTCAAATGCGGAAGTTTCCCACAAACCTTATGTGACCTCATGCAGACCGCGCTGGCGACACTTTCTGAGTGGGCGTCCTCTTGCGGTCTGGGTGTAAATCCGAAAAAGACAGAACTAGTTCTCTTTACACGGAGATACAAAGTTCCAGATCTTATCCCTCCCAAACTAGACAATATAAGTCTAGAATTCAAAGACAATGCCAAGTACCTGGGCGTCGTACTGGACAGGAAACTACTCTGGCATGACAATATTACTGAGCGAGTGAAGAAGGCATCCATTGCCCTCTTCTCTTGTAGGCGGGCGATAGGCCGCAAATGGGGGTTTTCCCCAGCAATTGTTCATTGGCTTTACACAGCCATAGTACGTCCCATACTACTCTATGGAGTTCTAGTATGGTGGCCAGCAATCGAGAAAACATCAGTCCTGAGCTCTTTACACAAGGTTCAGAGAAGTGCTGAATTATGTATGAGCGGTGCACTCCGAACCACCCCAACGGAAGCACTAAACACCATATTTCATCTACTTCCTCTAGACTTGATGTCTAAACAGGTAGCGTGCACTACAGCCCTGAGATTAAGAGAGTCTGAAGCCTGGTACACGGGTGAATCAGGACACTCAACAATACTTAACCACCATAGCGCGGTTCCCGCTATTACAGACTACTGTATACCCACAACGTCATTCCACAAACTTTATGACGTCAATATCCCTAGTAGACTCGACTGGGATAACTTGCCCCACAGCAGAGCCAATTCCATCAATATTTACACAGATGGATCAAAGCTCGATAACAAAGTAGGAGGGGGAGTTTTCTCCACAGACCTAAGTATGGAAATCTCTTTCCGACTCCCTGACCATTGCAGTGTGTACCAAGCAGAATTGGTTGCCATCCAGGAGGCCGCCAAATACCTTAGCACACTCATGATCGATGAAGGGAACATATACATTTACTCAGATAGTCAAGCAGCTCTAAGGGCTCTTGACTCGCACACCAATAACGCCAAAACACTCACGGAATGCCGTAGATCCTTAAATGCGATCGCTCAGCATCTCCGTATCCACCTCGTCTGGGTGCCTGGCCACCGCAACATTGAGGGAAACGAGTCAGCCGACAAACTGGCACTCAGCTCCTCCCAGATAAGAGCTTGATAGGGATGCCCTTAGCCTCATTTAAACTACTTAAAAGGAATGAAACGTGGCGCCTGGCTACAGAACGATGGAACAACCTTCCGGTTTGCGCCGTAGCTAGACTCACGTGGCCAACGGTTAACCTAAAACGAACTAACAGTCTTCTGCACCAAAGTAGAGAAAACATATCAATTCTGGTTGGGGACCTAACGGGTCACTGCCTCATCGGCAGACACGCAGCACGCTTGGGTGTAGCTCACAACGACTTCTGCAGAAGCTGCCAATGTGAAGAAGAGGAGGAGACATTACTACATCTTCTTTGCCATTGCCCAGCTCTTAGTAGAAGGAGACTCAAAACTCTTGGTCACCCATTTCTACTCAACCTCTCGGAAGTATCCGCTATTGAGATTCCATCTCTACTAAAATTCTTAAAGTCGACACGATGGTTCAGTCGGGAGGAACCCTCCCTGGCTTAAATAGGGAATAATATGGTATCGCAATGGGCCTATCTTGGCCTAAGTGTAGGGACAGTCTTACTGCCCCAGCCATCTCAACCTAACCTAACCTAACCTAATCTAAACATACCTCTGTTTGAGAGTATTTTTTGCTAGTTTTTTCAATATGAATAAACGTTGAGCACTAGGAGTTCATCTCGATATCTCAAGAACCGTTCTACTTTTGACATATCTGGGAGCAGATTTGAATTCCACGTGCAATTTTACATTAGAATCAATTGCTAAAAGTGCGGGATACAAAAACTTTTCAAATTTTGTGACATAGTGTAATTTAAGCACCTTACTCTTTAAAATAAGTAATATTATATAATATAAGAAATAAATCTACTTCTACTATGTAGTACTCGCAATTGCGTTGGTGCATTCATTTTTCAAAACTTTTTTCTCCTATTTTTTCGGTCGCTCAATGTGAAAAAATTGTTGGACAACTTATTTGAAATGGGCGCCTTGTGCCTTTCAGCAAAGCCAAAATCACCCATAGTCAGAGAATTCTGTTTATTGACGAGAAAATGTTCAGCATAGAGAAATTGTTGAACAAGCAGAACGATAGAGTGAATGCTACGTCATCAAAACAAGCGTCCGAACTCATTCCGAGAGTTCAGAGAGGTAACCCTCCGGCTTATGTGATGGATTTGTGGGGAGTCGCCGATGAATCGGACACCAAGTTCCATTATTGTGAAAAAGGAGTAAAAACTTCGGCGAAAGAGTTTCAATCCGACGTTTTGAAAATGGTTGTGAAGCCTCTCAACGCGACAAACAAGCCGTGGACCAAACATGGCTTTAAAAGCATATACCAAACTTCATATCTAGGGATGATTGCTCGTAGCCCAGACCTGAAACCATAGGACTACAAACTGTGGTACGTTCTCGAGGCTATGGCTTGCTCTGCTCGACACTCATATATTGAATCTTTGAAAAACGTCCTTGTCCGAGCATAGCGATGAGAGGCTAGGGAGACTTCAGAATTACTGGAACGCACAAGGCGGCGATTACATTTGATGACCAAAAAAATCTTGTTCCAAATAAATAGCAAGTAAATTGAAAACTTTAAAACTACTGCGCAGACATAAAAACTTAAAATATCTGATTTTGGATTTTCGTTAAATTCTCTATGGTAAAATACTGAACTTTTATCCATGTGAGAAAAGTACGGTCTAATGAAAATATATGCAAAATTAATTACGCAAGCAATGCGAGACACTTTTGCATGATCATTGCAAATTCTATATTACTCAGAACGCACAGGCTGAAGTTTTGTTTTTATCAGATGCATTCCTTTATTTACACACAGATTTGTTTTTTGTAGCATCATTCTGAAGGAATTTGAATCTAAGCATTAATAAAGTTCTAAAGAGGATGAGGCTTTAATGAGGTGCAATCAGGCAGAGAAATGAGAGCGCTAAAGCTCGTTATAATCAAGAACAAAAATATAATCACAGAAAAGTCTACTCACGAGGATTAAATTTAATTTCTCAACAGATAACTTAATAATTAAGTTGTCTTGAAAGCACTAATTGAGATTAAATGAAGTGGAATTTTTCTGTTCCTCATGTTTTAACTAGAACTCGACCACGATCCGCACTTAGCGTTTAATGTCATATTCAGAAGTCACAACCTAACCCATAAACACATCTAACTTTGTAAAATTAAATTTAATTAGGGTTGCCGACAAGCGTCAGAGGGTGCACTTGACCCCCATATGAGAAGAAGCCCATCGGGTGGGAACCACTTAAGTATCCTTATGTATCCTTTTCACGAACGCAATACAATTTTGAGTGATTCAGTAAAAATCTAAAACTACAACCATGATTATTAAAGGTGTATAATTTTATACAACTAGTCTAATTAAGAATGTATAAAAATATATCAAAGCTACTGTGATTTTGGTCTGTAGTTGAACACGACGTCTTATATCAAATTAGTACCTAATACCCTTATTCTAAAAAGCCCAAAGAAAAAAAACCTTATAGGCTTACCTGTATTTGATTTGTAGTCTTCATTCTCGCTATTATTAAAAGAACTCAGTCTTGAGAGGGATTCATTGTTTGAGTTCGGCATCATGAACGGTTGAATACAGCTTTCTATTTCCGAGTCTAAATATTCGGATGCGACATCCTCATTTAGTGCGGCGATATCCCTGGTTGGATCAACTTCTCCTGTTGGACAATATATATTAGTCAGTCATTGCGTTTTATTTTTTTTTTTATATGTATATGAAGGGATGACAAAATATAGATTCCAAATAATAGTTTAACTTATTATTTTATTACAAAATGTGTATGTACCCCAGACCATTACAGAAAGCGCTTTACTCTCGAAATGTTACATATCATAGATACAACAATAGACAAGAGCATTAATTTCAAAGCAGACACCGGAAACTGCGCGCACATATACAGACATCTACTCAACAAACATTAGCTTAGTATTAAACTCCACCTTAGGCGGTACAGAAGTGTTAAATGATGTATGTTAAAAATGTTCAAAAGTTTTGTTTTAAATGTATTGTTATAATTGGTGAATTGTTCTTTGTAGTGTCCCTGAAGGCGGATGCCGATGTGCATCCGAAATATATTGGTAATCAAACACAAACTGAGTTTTTTCTTCTTGACCTCGAGCCGGTAAGCATCACATTCAAAGAAAATAATTTTTTATTACAAAATTTAATCGGCCTTGCAACCGATGCAGAGAATGTCATGAAAGCTATTTAAGTATGTATACCAATCTTTTTTTATCTCAAATGCACTTGCCATTCTTTTCATTTATGCTAAAAAAAACTTTCAATTGCTATCGAAAATCTTTGTTAAAACCTCTACTCATACTTTGCCTCAAGCCCCAAAAGAGAACTCGAATTAAAATAGTTCCCAAAGTTGCTAAATTCAAGATAGCTTACATTGAAAAAAATAATTTTAAAAATGATAAGTTATAATCTAATCAATGGGATGCACTCCAATTATTCTTTTTGTCTGAGTGCTTAAAGGTTAACAACATTAAACCAAATGAGGTAGAAAAATTAACGGCTGAACAAAACAATACCCAATAACGATTCGTTAGAAAAATTATTTTCCAGTGAACAAAATGATACTCTGCAGTTTCTTAGCCATTTCGACTACCTTTATGACCCAGATCCCGATACAGCTGTTTTACAATGCAGCAAGCTACAACTAAATGATCTAATAACAAGCATAGCTGTTAAGTAATGATTACTAATCGTAATGATTACATATTTGATTATTTTTTTTTTAAGGCAAAATAATGATTACAATACGACTATTTTCAGTTTTACACGATTACTAATTGATTACTTTCAGAAATAATCAAAAATAATCGGGATTATTCAGGATTACCAAAAATAATCAAAAAATAATTCGACTACTTTACAAGATTATTTTTGATTATTTTTGATCATTTTCAAAAAAAATCATAGCCAGATTTGTGGCCCTTAGCTGCCTACATAAACTAGGTGGCAATGGCGTAGAGGTTAAGGCCTATGGCTAAAAGGTAGTGAGTCCTAGGTTCAAGTCCCAGTTTAGGACATGTATTTTTTTTTATTTTTGTAATCTAGAATTTTAAAATAATTGCATTAGCTCCCGTGTACCAGATTATGAGGCTGGTCCACAACATGCATCCCGTAGGTGCTCACGTAATGGGAATTTATATAACAGTTGTGTTATGTTTGTGTCAATCGACATTTGATAAAAGGCTCGTCTGCCTGCAAAGTGCCAACTGCTCACACTCTTAATTATGATTTTGTTGGGAATTTACCCATATACCTAACAGTCAAGTGAGCTAACGCGCCGTCGTTCATGTGTTTCTGTGTTCGAGGTCCCGTGCTCAACTCCCGCCCTATTCTTATTCAACGATTTTTTTAAATTTTTTTATTTTGATTCTGTTATACGCCCACTTTTCCGATTACATAGTATTTTGCTTTGAATACAGTATGCCAACGAAATCGGCCAACCCTACGTAAATGTATACAGAGTAGTAAACGATACTTGAAGTGAAGTGTCATCCTTCAAAGGGTTTAAGAGCATATCGATCTTGTAATGGGCATTTGTGCGGCTGCGTAATGGCCTGCATTATGACTACCCCCAGGACTATCAACATCTCGTTTGAAATGACTCTTCCGGGTCGGTTTAGCCGATAACGCCTTAAGTTCCGGTTTCGAGCTTAAGCTAGTCAGTAAAAAAGTAAAATTGGCTCTACAGCCCAAAAATGCCAAGTCTCTCAATCTCTTGGCGTGTGTGCGCTTATAATTTGTTGCACAAGACAAACAGACCTACAGTTTAACTCCAAATCCGAACGGCAAAGTTTGAGAAGCCTTTTCATTGCTTGTTACTTCACAGGTGACTTATATCATGGAGGAATCCTTGAACTTTCTCTGGAGCAAGAATCGAGGTCTTAATATTTAAAATCCGTACAGTAATACGGCGCTATTGCATATAGTGTGCGAATGGAAACAGGACTGCGCGTTTAAATAAATTTTAACCACCTTCCACAACATTTAAAATTCTGAAAAAATTAGAGAAATTGTATCTATGAATGACAACCAATTCATCTCTGCGCCGCTGGGTACACGATGAAATGAAAAGGAGAAACAATACATATTTTGCTTGCTGTGTTTAATAGCATAATCTGGTACACGGGAGCTAATGCAATTGTTTTAAAATTCTAGATTACAAAAAAAAAAAATACATGTCCTAAACTGGGACTTGAACCTAGGACTCACTACCTTTCAGTCATAGGCCTTAACCTCTACGCCATTGCCGACTAGTTTAATCCCGATTATTTTTGATTATTTCTGAAAGTAATCAATTAGTAATCAAATATTTTTAACCAAGAGGATTATATAATCATTACAATTCTTCTTCAAAAATAGTGTAATTGGTTACTAATTGTAATCGTAATTTAACAGCTTTGATAACAAGTAATAAGTGCGCAAACTAGCTCCCAAAAGTAAAATTGATTCGTGTATAATTTTGTTGTTTTCGCTCGGATCTTAAAGTGCTCAGAGTACATAGATTTAAGGCCTAAGATAATACATATATATAGGGCGACGAGGTTGTTACTTTAAAATTGTGGCTCTGACAGTTCTTTGCGTTTTGAGAGGGAGAGGGGAAATTTTGCAAGTCCAAAACAAATTTGATCTTGTTTAAACCCCGCTCATGCTGACTCCAACTTGCGAGCCACACTAGTCGCACTTTATGACAGTCTGAAAAATTTAGTCCCATATAAGAGCGTGAATAAATCGCATCTGTTCGTTAGAAATGGGCTCGCTTTGACAAAATAAGGTCTTAATTTACCGACCAAAAATACATTTGAAATCTGCTCCATTTTTATTTGTTGCTCGTTTAAATTCAAATTTGACAACTTTGAAAATGATACGGAGAATTCGTCGACAAAATTTCGATTCCATGAACGCGTCGTATACGTAATATTTGTGGAAACTTTGAAGGCTTTTCGCAGAGGTTAAAACATCTAAAATTTTTGGATTTTTTAATTTATTATGTACACCCTAAAAGTCATCGTTTAAGATGGTATTAGCTAACTTTTTTATCGGCGTCCATCCTAATGTACACATATGCTATAGTCATCCGATCCGGTCGGATCGTGCAGTAAAAAGAAGACTCTGTGCAAAGTTTCAGGTCAATACCTTTAAAGCTGAGAAACTAGTTTGCGTAGAAACCCGCACAGACTAACGGACAAAGCTCAATCGACCCAGCTCGTCGCCCTGATCAAGAATATATATAGTTTATAGGGTCGGAAATGAATATTTATATGCGTTGCAAACTTATGGGCTATATAATAATATAAGGGTATAATGAGAAAGCCAAGCTAACTTCTTCTGTGCCGAAGTTTTTAACCCTTACAAAAATGCAAAAGTTTTTCCAACTAAAGCCCATTTTCCGACTGATGGTTTCTATGGCAGCTATAAGATATAGGCATTTGACTTAGACAAAATTTTATTATAGTATTAGTATAGGCCGGGTTTGGAAACTCCTACATTGAAAAAAAAGTTTTCCTCTCCAAGACCCATTTTCCCACCGATGCTTCCTATGGCAGCTATAAGATATAGTTAACCGATTTTCATCAAATTACACAGTGCGACAAATTTTAACTTTTTTCAAAACTACCAAACTACACTATGCGGAATCGATAATGCTACCCGAACTGAGTAAATCCTTATCAGCGTTTGGCTAGATTGGTAGCACTTTTTTATGGACCCTCAGTTTTGGTGATAGCTGCAAACTGTCTTCTAAAATGTTGTAGCTGACAGTCCGCAGAAATTGTTCTAACAAATGTTTTTAAAAAATTCATGTTTGCTGGAAGTATTTAAAAAAAAAAAATTTTTTTTAATCGTATTTTTTTACTTTTTCGAATATAACTTTTAAAAAATCAAACATTTTTGCATACTTTTTTGGGCAAAAGTGAAGCTTTAGATATACCAAACAACTCTTCTGAACAAGGTTTTACAATTTCAACACTTCTACATCCTCTAAAACGGAGCCAAAGGTGTGTATTTAAAAAAAAAAAATCACTTTTTCGTTGTTGTTACACCTAATTTCAAAAACTTTTAGGGTCTTTAAAAAATAGAAAGTGCTACCAATCCATCCAAACTGTAATATGGATTTACTCAGTTCGAGTAGCACTATCGATTCCGCATAGTGTAGCTTGGTAGATTTTTTGACTGTTGCACTGTGTTATGCAATACTGTTTGATCGCATGAATTATTAGTATTGTCCAAGTTTTTTTCACACTAAGACCCAAATTTCGACTTATAGTTCCTATGACAGCTATAATATATAGTATAGGTCGGTTCCAACCTTTGAAAGGGTATAAAAATAGCTACAACACTACTCCCAAAGTTTTAGCGTCTGTTCTAAATACACTTTCTTTCCTGAGTGGTTCCCGTGATATAGTGTCAACCGTAGTCTAATAGAGGTCTAAGTATAAAGCGTTTCCTCAGGTTATGTGAAAAAGATAAAACAAAAATATTTATTTAGAAGTGTCATTTGTTGTTCATATGGTTTACGAACATAAAATTTGCGGCCCTCCCCACTGCTCCCTCCTCGCTACGCCCTAAAACTAGTCGCATTTTTTTATAGGGAAGAATTTACAACTTACTGTGCACAAAAAGCGTTCTCCTGGATTTAGACTCGTTACTGTCGTTACTGTGAAAGCTTGATGAATCAGCTACCTCTGCTCCAGGTACCTCGGTTATATCTGGCAACGGGTTATGACTCTTTCGAACCCAATCGGAACAGTCCCAATGGTATTGTCCATTTGTTAGGGCAGAATAATCAGTAAAATTAGCATTTGATGATGAATGACACACATTAGGCATCGCCACCTGAATCAGTTTAGCACTTGCAAGGCGACTAATTGGGGATCCATAGTCTTTTTTAAGATCTAAGATAGCACAAAATTATTTCATATTACTTAAATAAAGCTAATCAGTTGTACTCACCATTATTGAGCTTATTTTCACTAAACGTTTTTAATTGCATTTGTTCACACCATTCCTGTTTGTAGCTGGTGGTGTCTCCATCGATCGAGTTGCAAGCATTTATGTTAACGTGTTGATGATTTGTTCGATTGACTTTTTGATACTCAAATGGAATGTTTTCAAGTTCATCACCAGCAGATCCGTAACTTCGTAAAATGTCCAAATTATTAACAAAAGTTGTATTACTTAAAAAAAAGTTATCATTTGGAGTCGCCGTATAACTTATTGGGCGCTGGTTTACTTCCAAATTGCTTATTTTCGCGTTGGTCTTACATAACTTATCTTTATCCAAGAGAGAGTTAAGGTTGGCTTCCTTGTAAGATTGCTTATTTTTGGCCTTTGCAATTCGATTTCTCGTATTCGACGATGAGCTCCTTTTTAAAACTACGCAGCAGAGTACAATACTTATAAATATTAAAACAATAGTAAGTCCAGAAATAATGCCACTGATGTGCTCCAGGGAAAAGTTCTTCAATTTGGTAGAAATAGAATTGGCATACAGTGGATCCCCGCAGCTGGCTCCTGTAAGGTACGACGGGCATATACACCGAAAACTACCAGCTTCATTAATACACGTTGCACCGTTTCCACATGGCTGATTATCACATTCATTTACATCAATCTCACATGTTGGTCCTGTATAACCTCGGCACATGCAGTGTGATACGCCGTCACCTTCTTCACAAATTCCCCCATTTCTGCATGGATTTGGAGTACAAAATTTTCCATATTCACATCTTTTTCCGGATAAGTGCAATGGGCAAGTGCATGTATAATTATTTGGTTCTTTATAGTCACATCGACCTCCAAATAAGCAAGGCGCCGAAGAGCAAGGATCCAGGTCAATTTCACACATATCGCCGGTGAATCGTGAATGGCATATGCATTTAAATTTGTTGTTTCCAAGGTCCTTACAAATGCCACTGTTTAGACAGGGCTGAGCACCGCAAACCCCTAATTTCACAAGTACATTTGCTGGATCACATTTGAACTCCACATTCGTAAATCTCTTTAAGGCCGCAATCGAACTTCCTCCTGAGATGTATAATGGTAACGACTCCATGGCTATCTTTATGTTCGCCATGCAGCCTATAAAACCTCGCTGAATGTCCTCGTAGCCAATAATTGATGGGTGTGGGCGAACTTCTGCGCCAACGAAGATGTCATTAGACTGAATATTTAAAATACCATTAACTCCAGGTGCACTACCCTGGGAAACATGTTTGTTATCTACAATAATTTTAGCACTATTAAGTGTCCGCTCCAACATGATAGTATGCCACTCGCCATCTGCAATGTAAATGCTAGACACGCTTACAACGCCTACGCCAGAGCCCAAATCGAATCTGTATTGAACAGCACCATTTATGATCTCCAATATATTGTAGTCGACTTTTCCGCTTGCATACAACAATGTGCCACTTTGTTGTACCGTTCTTATTTGTAGCGAGTAGGAAAATTCATTTTCCAAAGTATTCTTAGCCTTAATTTTGTTAATTTTGTAATGTGCATAGCTTTTGCCTCCAAAGGAAACCGCTGTTAATGAACTATCATCGCACGTGTCGTTGTGACAACTCGACGATTTTATTTCACAAAATGTTCCAGAGTATCCTTTAGGACACACACATTGGTAACCAATCACAGATTCTGATGGCAAGCAGTTTCTTTGTGTCGAGCAGGGCTCTGAAGAGCATGCGTTTATTGATTCATTGCAGTTTTTCCCATCAAAGCCAGTTTTGCAAATACATTTTTTGGCCAGACTATACGATGGAGCTGCAAAGCTTATCACATCAGTATAAATAGTTGTAATGTTATTTTTAAGAAGGTGAATAATTTGTTTGCAAACTCCGTGAACACAGGTATTTTGCTTACTCTGACAAAGAGTGGGTAAGACTTCTTCGATTACCAAGTTGGTATCGTTTTCAATTTCATTTTCTTTAGTGATAAGAGCTTGCCGAATTTCATCGCTGGTGAAGAAAGCGTCTGAGTCTGGTATTATTTGCTGCTTACGTACAGCAAATACTACATTTAAATTCGTATCAACAGAGCGCGTGTGACGTTTCAAATTATGTTTGTTTGATTCAGTTTGAAGAGTAATTAAAATTACATCCTTCTGCCTGCATCGCATAATATTTCGCATAGAACGCATAAAACTTTTCCTGTGGCTCAACAAAAACTCTGATGCCGATATCTTACTGAATCTTATTACAGCTGATTCTTTAACCATATCTATTGTGACAAGTTCGACATTAATTTTTACACTGGAGAACGTTGTGAATTTACCGTCAGACACAGATACATTCAGTTTATACTGACCGACATCTAGGTTGGATATGGCATATATTTTTCCAGACGCTTTGGTTATGTTGAATAGTTTGGAAGTTGTGTGGTCTCCATTTGCAATAACCAAACTATAGACTAGTTCATCATAATTATCCTGATCAGATGCATGTACTATTCCAATAAGTGCTGCAGAAAACTCGTCTTCAAGTGAATTTACAGTAACTTCCAGAGGTGTCACAATTGGTGGGTATTGACTTTCTTCAATTATTTTAACTGTTACCAATGTATCGGAATATAGTGGAGGGGTTCCGTTATCAAATACTCGTATTTGAATTCTAAATTCATCCCTTAGTTTATGATTAAATCGGGAAGCCGTACTTAGAGATCCATCTTGTTCTAGTCTAAAAAGTCCACCCTCGTTGCCAGATCGTATATCAAATGTGTATGGTGTACTATTAGGTGTCTCGTCTGCATCTGTTACTTCGAAAGTAATAAGAACAAAGCCAAGTGGTCTGTTTTCTTGTAGTATGATGCTGTAATTTGAGCTGGAGAAAACAGGCGCATTATCATTTGTGTCTAAAATAACAATACTGATTTCCACACTGGTACAGCGGTGCGGGGTTCCCTGGTCACAGGCTTGAATTTCCAACTTATAGTGCGAAATGGTTTCTCGATCTAAAGGCCTCGCCACGTATACTGTTCCGTTATGTTCGTTGATAAGAAATTGACCCAAACTATCACCTCTTTCAATGTTATATAGAATGATGCCATTAGTGCTTGAGTCCTCATCGGTGGCTTTAATGTCAGCAATTGGTTCCTTTAACGAAATGTCCTCGCTGACATGAATACGATACATATTTTGGAGAAATTTGGGGCTATTGTCATTAACATCCATTACAGAAATATTAACATGAGCAATATTACTTAGAGGCGGAGAACCGCGGTCAATAGCTTGTACTGTGAGGTAATAATATTTTGACATTTCATAGTCTAGTGTCGCGTTAAGAGAAAGCTGGCCAGTCTTTTGATCGATAGTAAATTTTCGCTGTTCATTGCCGCCCATTATATAGTACAAAATGTCTGCATTTACGCCGATGTCTTTTGAAGTTGCATAAACTTTGCAAACTTCAAATCCGTGAGAAGCATTTTCCAGCACATGACACATATATTTCCTTGAACTGAATTCAGGTGGATTGTCGTTAATATCCAAAATATTGATCAATATATTAGCAATAGAGTATAAACTTGGCACTCCGTAATCTTCGGCTTTGACTGTTAAATTAAATAATGAAATGGTTTCGCGATCAAGACTTTTTTCCAGTCGTATTATGCCAGTGGATTTTGAAATATCGAAGTAATCATTATTTGGACCTCGTAATGAGTATTTAATTTTCCTATTTATACCAAAATCCTTATCAGTGGCATGAACCTTTGTAATTAGAGTTTGCAATTGAGCGTCCTCAGGTATGCTAACAATATATTTTACCAACGAAAACGTGGGGGGATTGTCATTTACATCAGTCACTGTAATGATTATTTCAGATACACATTCGCGAGTAAGTTCCTTGCCATCCTGGACATGTGCCACAAGTTTATACTTTGGATATAATTCACGATCAAGAAGATTAGCCACTTTTAGCACTCCATTGTCCTTGCCTATAACAAAGTCATCTGCACCTTTTCCAGATATGTAGAATCTCAGTTTAAAATCATTACTTGAGTCAAAATCAATTGCTTTTACTTCCAAAAGAGTAGTGCCGACTGGAGTTGATTCATTAATAGAGATGTGGTACCTAGGCTTTAGACAGTGGGGCATGTTGTCATTAACATCTTTTATGTGTATTTCAACATTTGCTTTGGCAGTAAATTTTCCATCTGTAGCTAAGAGACTGATGTTGTAATATGTTATTTCTTCTCTATCTAAGGATTTTGCAATAAATAACTCTCCTGTCTTACTAATTTGAAATTGAGATTGACTATCGCCAGCGACAATATAAAAGTCAATCTCTTGTTTTTCAACATCAGGGTCAATAAGCAAAAAGTTAACCAAAACTGTCCCAGGGAGTGCATTTTCAAAAACTGAAATTGGTTCAATTGGCAATTTAAATTGCGGTGCGTTGTCATTGTAATCAACAATTTTTATGGATACTGGTACTTTAGCACTGTGTTTGGGATATCCATTGTCGGTTGCCATTACTTTTAAGTTGAACTCAGATTTTACTTCCTTGTCCAACGAAGATAAAAGTGTAATCCAGCCAGTATATATGTCGATATCGAAAATGTTGCTAACACTATCTGAATCGTTTTCAAAATAGTATCGCACATCGCCATTTGGTCCATTATCAGCATCTGTTGCAGTAATCTTTACTATGGAAACTACTTTGTCCGAATTTTCCGCCACATTTGAACTGTAAAATGTGCTATCGAATTTTGGGTAGTTATCATTTTCATCTCGTACGTTGATTATCACATCAGCATAAGAATAAAGGATCGGCACTGTTGTTGTTTCGGCCACAATGATTAAATAATGCTCATCTTTCTGTTCGCGGTCCAAGGTCTGCTCAAGAATTAATTCACCACTGTCAGATATAAGAAACTGTGCTTGTTCTGTTAATATAGAGAATTTGAACGAGTAGTTTCCGAAAATTTGAAGCTTTGTAAGCACCGTTCCTGGTGGAGTCGACTCAATTATTTTAAGAACTATTGAAGATTTTTCAAAAGTTGGAATAGTCACATCGGGTCCAATCATTTGAATGGACACTGGCACTTCGTTGTGAAATCGGGGTTGTCCACCATCGGAAACGCGCACAAAAAATTTTAATTCTAAATCATCATAGTTTTCTGGAGCTGCCTTCAGCTTGATACTTCCAGTATCTTTGTTAATCTCAACAATATCATTTAATTTCGTGTTCTTCGACGAGTGCACAATTTCGTATTTTAATTCACTATTTGCATTTGAATCGTGGTCCATTGCTTTGACCTGATGGAAAAAAATAATGGTAAAATTATTCAAGATTAATTTTAAGGTAATTAAATATTAAAATGTGTACACAGAATGTAATAACATAAGTAATTAAATTATTTACATATAATTTATATTACAACAAAAAATAAGTAGTTGGTACTTAGATCTGATTATGTTAATATGGTTTGCAGTGAACAAAACTGAATTATTGGTTTCGTTCTATCAGCTCTAGTATCCAAGACATAGTGGAAAAACAAATTTGTTGAATTTCTGGCCCTCTAGAATTTATGTGGGCCACAATTGGCATAAATATCTGGATTTGGGAGCTTCATTTTCTTATAACATCAGAACCGCTCATCCGATCTTTATCATTTCTTCGGCAAATCGATGCATAATGCTAATAACTAACTACCTTTAAATGGTAGAGTTTATCTATTCACGCAACTGTGGAAGATATGATATTTTTCCCAAATTGCGGGGTCTGGAAAGTGCGTGGCAAAAATTGGAAATAATCTTGATCTGCCTGCAAGAATAAGAAGCATTTGTCCCATACATGTCAAACTTCTATTTATTTATTTATTTAGGGCCGATTTCACATCTTCTACATAGAGCTTTTTGTCACATAAACTAACAAATAACAGTGTAAAATCGTAGACTATCTGACACATAGAACAGAAATCGGACCTAAGTGTATTTCGCCAACGCATAAACTTAACTGGCTACTACAATAAAACTTAAAATTAACAGTAATAAATAAACTATAAGAAAAAGTCCCTAAGTAACTGCTTAACAGTAACGTTGTTACGGTCAAAGTTGAACCGCATGCTAACTGGAAGACGATTGTATGTAAGAAGAGCTCTTAATATTGGATCATTTAGGGCATAATTGACCCTGTGAGTCTCTCTCTCTCTAAATGGAACCATGGCATGCACAGATCTAGGCGGAACATTGAAGGGAATTTTGAAAAGTAGGTTAGCGCAATTAATATTGCCTACTATAATGTCATTTAGAAAAATTAGGGATGCAATTGTTCTCCTATCCTCAAGAGTGGAAATATGCATGAGGCGACATCTACTCAAATACGGTGGTAAAGGCTCGGAAAAATTTAAGTTAGCAAGTGCAAATTTGAGGAATCTTTTTTGCAGACGCTCCAGCCTATTCACATGAACTGCAGCGAAAGGATTCCAGATAAGCGAGGCATATTCAACTCTAGAACGCACTAAGGCATAGTACAGACTCAATCGTGTATAAGGATCACGGAACTGATTAGAATTTCGCTTTACAAAGCCGAGCATTGAATAAGCTTTGGGGAGGATATAATTCAAACGCTCAGAAAACTGAAATTTAGAGTCAAATAAAACACCCAAATCTAAGGCTTCGTACTGTCGCCGTAAAGCGTGATGAGCAATAGTATAAGAGGTGAGAATCGGCTCACGTTTGCAAAAAGTTACATAGAAGCATTTGAAAAAGTTAAGAGGCAGCAAATTCCTCGCGCACCAGTCGGAAACATGATTCAGATCATATTGAAGGGCTTCAAAATCTCTAAGATTTTTTACATCCAACATCGGTAAATAAAATCATAAGCTGAGTTTTAAGCAGGGATGCAAACCGGTTCTGAACCGAACCGAACCGATTTTTTCGCTCGTGAACCGAACCGTAAACCGAACCGGTGTGTTTTCAAAAATGCTGAACCGAACCAAAAACGGAAAAATAAAATGGTTCGGTTCAGTTCACTTCAGCTGGGTATTGAGTTACTGGGGAATAGTAAGCAAAATCGGCACTTTGCTTTAAAATATTGCGAAAATACTTGGAAAAGCAGAGTTGTTGTAAAAAAGCTAAGAACGTTAACTTTATCTTTAATTGAGATTGGCTTTAAATAGAAAATGAGTATGAGTATGCCAGCTGCTGGCTGGCAGGCCTGCAAAATTCATGTTGAAAAAAAGGGAGGACGACATAGCTCAGTAATTGTCAACTCTTTGGAAAAAAGAGCTCGGCCTGTTTTTGTATTCAATTTCTTAGATTCCTGGAATCAAACTTGTAATCAGAAGATGGAAAAAAATTAGCTAAATCTCATTTAATGTTAATATACAACAAAATTCAAAACGCTAATGAAAACATAACGGATAATTATTTGAACTCGATAAGTGAAGACGACTTGGAAAAGCTTGCCAAAGAACTCAATAATAGGGAATTTATGCTTTAAATTATTGTGAAGTGCCAAATATGTCAGAGCAGGGCTTTAATCCCGAAACGAATATCGGTTCCGGTTCCAGTACCGGTACGTCCCGAAATGAATGTTTCGGTTAAAGGTTCTATTTTGGTTTTCAATTAATTTCGGTTTTCGGTTTCGGTTACGGTACCCGGATTTTCATTTCGGTATAGCGGTACGTACCGGTACTCACCGATATAAGTACTACTTATTTTTAATACTGAAAAAAACAATTTTAAGATAAATCTAAATCATTTTATTCCTGTTTAATAAAACGAATCAAAAATCAACACAAAATGAATGGTTTCACATTTCAAAACTATATCGCCTTAATATATCGTATTTTTTACGTAGTTATTATGTAAAAACTAATGATTTCTAGCAGGTACCCGACGTGCGTTGTTACACCGCTCACAAAGCGAAAAAGTGAAGCATACTTGACAATTACCATCTATCAAATCTTTATCTAGCAAAATTCACCATCCGTCTATTTACCCGTCTTCATGAGAATCAAAATCGTTATAAATTTTTCAAATTTTGCGAATTTTTGGTCCGTTTGATCAACACGTCTCATTAACCGATTGACCGACACCTATCATATCTTTATGATAATCTGAACCTCATGCAATTTTGTAAATATCCGATTTTTGGGACAGTACTACACATTGTTTTACCCTCTACTATGTATTGCAGTCTATCAAATCATAATAATTTTGGGAGTAAGAAAATTAAGCAAATTTCATACATATATATTTTAGTTGCTTAATTGTTTTTTGGTGTTTAGTTGTTTGATCTACACCTACTGTTTACCTGTCTACATTGCCATTTCCAAATTCGCAATATTTTGGACTGTTCAAACTTTTTTTTTTTTTTTTGTCTACATACATAATAATCTTAGGTCCTATGAATATTTTACAATTTTGACGATTAGTTTGACCATTTGATCTACAACTCCTATTGGAGGAATCTGACCACCAGTTAAGTACGTTTTAATGTTTTTAAATACGTGTTAGTGCGATTTTGCTAGAGAGGACGAATGTTTTTATATTTGCAGTGCAAGTGCACAAATTTACTATCTTCTCTGTGTACATTCGTGCAAAGTATAAAAGCAAATCAAGAGTTGCACTAGCTTTTGCTGTATATATGCACTGGCTATATTGACACGGCTGTTGATGCCGAATAAGATGCCGATCTTTATAAGGTTGGAAATGATTTCTCATAGTTACATACTTTTGCACACTCTTAATATAATTAGGTACAGCGTATAAAAAAAACCGAAACCGTACCGGTACCAAAGTTTCGTTTTCGTTCCGGTTTTATCGGTTCCAATAATAACGGTAAACGGTATTCGGTTCTCAAAAAAAATTTTGTATCGGTTCAGGTTCCGGTTCCGGTACGCGATTTGAAACGGTTTATTTCGGTTAACGGTTCCGGTTTCGGTTCCGGTATTAAGCCCTGTGTCAGAGATTACTTGATTAGGTCAAAAGAAAACTGTAATTATTTGACGATTTTGATCCGCTTGGCTTTCAGTAGTCGATTTCAAACCGTCAAAGTTTCTAAACAATATGAAGTGACAAAAGATGTTTTCGTCACTAGATATGTAAAGTTGTAGGATTTCAAAACGAAATGAGGACGGTCAAACGTAAATTTCCGTTGATATATTGTACAAACCCGTTTAACTGAAAACCCAAGTCTTTGTTAATGAATAATCCGAATACTTGTATTAAAAATATGTTTCTTTAGTTAATTTAAAGAATAAAGAGCGAACCGAACCGAACCGTAACCGCGGTTCAGTAAGCCCCAAAAACCGTGCAATAAACCAAACCGTCGATTCAAAAAGTGTGTGAACCACTGAACCGAACCAGTCCTTATTTCCAAGTGGTTTGTGGAATTTTCCGAAGCCCCGTCTAAGTGCTCACTTTCAACACCAATGGATACTTATTTTCAAATTACAGCATTCTACCTCTTACCGTTGGCGCACTGCGTAGATTGCCGATCGGTTAGTGAATTAGTCAGGACAAACTCTTTTATAAATATATAATATAAAAGAGAGTGTCCTGACTGACTGATTGGCTATGGTAATATGGCTAAACGGTAATAGATAGAAGGCTGTAATTTGGACAGGAGTTTCTGTTAGTGGTGAACAATTTTACCTGGAAAAGTCGGAAAAGTGTCGGAAAAGCTTGTATGGAAAAAATGTTATTTTTCATCGGATTGACTAAAAGCTTGGTTTGTAAGCATAGAACGCGAAATTGTTCGACACATTTTTTCCCGATTTTGTAAAATCCGCCCACGAGGAAAAAAACTATTTTTATCCGATTGGCTTAAAACTCGGTTTGTAAGGATAGATTATGAAATAGTTTGAAATGCGATTTTCCGATGTTGGAAAACACAACGGTCGGAAAATTCCCAGAAAATTCATCTTGAAAAATACTACTTTTCAACCGAATAGCTTGAAAATCGGTTTGTAAGGACAGAATCAGGGACCGTAATCATTATAAGTTTTATTTAAAAAATCTCGAAATAATGATTATAAAATGATTTTAACGATTTTCTTCAAAAATAATGATTATTTTTGATTAATAAAATAAAACTTAAATAATAACACAAGTTTACAAAAAAAGGCCATTTTTTGCAACAGAGAACTTTGCAACCGTTCCTTATGTATTTTTGGCCGCTGAACTCAGATAAATTGTCCGTTTTCTTCCAGCACGTCAGGTTCACGAGATATTTGCATTAGAGGGGTATTCTTACATTTGTTGGTCGTGTGGCCACATTAAGTGTCCTATTCGAACCAACTTTGCTTTAATGTAAGCTGCATTGAATGACGTTAAAGAAAAACCAAACACGAAGTTTTGATTTTGCTGATAAGTTACCAACTTTGGGATTTGAACATTAAAAATGTGGGTTTTTTTGAAAAAATCGATGGTTCGAATAGGACACTTAATGTGGCCACACGACCAACAAATGTAAGAATACCCCTCTAATGCAAATATCTCGTGAACCTGACGTGCTGGAAGAAAACGGACAATTTATCTGAGTTCAGCGGCCAAAAATACATAAGGAACGGTTGCAAAGTTCTCTGTTGCAAAAAATGGCCTTTTTTTGTAAACTTGTGTAATTATTTCTGAGCAAAAAAACAAAACTCAATAATAATGATTAAAAATTATTTTTATTTTTTTTGCTCAAAATAAAACTCAAACTTAATTTACGGCTTCTGTGTTAAACTTTTCGCGGATGTGATTAAATATTCTTGATCTATGATTGAATACCTTTCATATGATACACCACATGTTAAGGATCTACTATTTTCTATTAAATTTCATTTATTCCTCTATTTTCTGTTGCAGTGAGTATGTAGTATGTATTATTTTGGGTATTATTAGTTATTATTTGTTGTTGGTAAAGTGATATTTTTAATAACTGTTAGCCAGTAATGTCCAATATTACTATTTATTATACCCAAAATAATAACTGGGTATATCCAACGTTCCTGGCGCAGAGCAAGGATAGTCTTCATCCCCAAGGCAGGGAAGAAGGATTTAACTTACCCTAAGTCCTTCAAACCAAAGGATACTCTGATGACATTGTCATCCTTGCGAGAAAAAAATACCAAAAAAACCCTATGTGACACAAGCATATTTCAAGCTGAAGTATGTGCAATCTCCCGTTGTGCAGACCGTAATATGAGAAAGAACTACCATAATAGAGAAATAGCTATACTCTCCGATAGCCAAGCAGCGCTTAAAGCGCTCAGCAGCAATAAGTTCACCTCTAAGCTAGTCTTAGAGACAAAGAACAAATTGGCCCAACTAGGCAGCAGGAACAACCTGACCCTACGATGGATGCCGGGACACAACAACATCCCCGGAAACGAATTGGCCGACGAATTGGCACGCAAGGGTGCAACCACCGCAATGGTAGGACCATAAAAGTGCTTCTAAGAAAGGAAGAGAATGTGGTTAGAACAGCCTCCTGGGTAAACACCAGGGGGATAAGACAAGCTAAAGCATTAATAGTGAACCACGACCTCAAAAGGTTCCAAAAATTAATCCAACAAAGAAAGAATGCCCTCACGATTCTGACAGGGCTCTACACATGTCACTGCGGAGCCACATGTACAAGTTGGGAAAAACAAACGCCCAACTTTGCAGATATTGTGGAGTCCTCTGAGCATATATTAGCACACTGCGAGGCGCAAAATCATCAGATCTTGGAAACACATTCTTCACCCAAGCAATATCAGTAACTTAAAACTTACAAAAATCCTTTTTACAGAAATAGGGCTGCTAGCAACAGACCAAAATTGGTCGCGGTGCACTACTTTACCAACAACAAATAATAACTAATAATACCCAAAATAATACATGCTAATAGAGGAATAAATGAAATTTAATAGAAAATAGTAGATCCTTAATATTCGTCCTTGAAGGACATGTGGTCTATCATATAAAAGATATTCAATCATAGATCAAGAATATTTAATCACATCCGCGAAAAGTTTAACACAGAAGCCGTAAATTAAGTTTGAGTTTTATTTTGAGCAAAAAATAAAAATCATTTTTAATCATTATTTTTGAGTTTTATTTTTTGCTCAGAAATAATTATTATTATTTAAGTTTTAAATCAAAAATTTAAAAATCATGGTGGATTTGCAGAGATTGTACAGAAATAAGAATTTTGGTGTAAATCATTTTTTTCTAAGTCCAAGTGGGTGATTTTTTTACTTGAAAAAAATAAAATAATCATTATTTACGGTCCCTGGACAAAATACGACATAATTTGAAATGTGATTTTTTAATGTTGGAAAATCCGACCACGATCAAACGGGCCAGAAAATGTTGCATGCATAAATATATTTTTCATCCGATTGATTTGAAACTCGGTTTGAAAGGATAGAATACGAAAGTGATATTCCGAAGTTGGAAAATTTGACCAGACGGTCGGAAAATTCACGGAAAATTCTGCATGAAAAAAACTATTTTTCTCGGTTTGTAAGGACGGAATACGAAATAATTTGAAATGGGAATTTTTAATGTCGGAAAATCCGCCCCTAGGCGTGAATATGCTTGAAAAATTCCGCATGAAAAAATAGAGGGAAGCTAACTTCGGCTCGACCGAATTTTATATACCATTGGAGCATGATATATACCTGCCAGTTTGTTATCTGGCAGCTTTATAATATTTTTGTCAATTTATTCATACTTGAAAAGTGTATAAAGTGTTCAAAATAAACAGTTTTTCTCACTACTTTTTCGGCCTTTCGTTCCTATGCCAGCTATTTGGATAAAACTTGGCAGAATTGTTTAGTAGAATGTAACATTGATCAGTAAAAAGTTTGGACGCGATAGCATTGAAAACAAAAAAGTTTATCTCACTAAGATTTTTTTTCAGACTTATCCTTTTAAATTTAAAACTTATAAATACGAGGGTTGGGTGCCATAGCATTGAAAACAAAAAAGGTTTTCTCACTAAAAATAGTTTGCAACCGATGTGGGCGGGAAGTGGTTGGTATGTGGTGAAGTGTAGGTGGAAACTGGGTGGAAAATTGGTGGGACTATGGTGAAGAGTGGGTGGGAGGTGGATGGGAAGTGGGTGTGCACTGGTTCTATACTGTTGAAGGCGCGGCGAAGCGCGACGGGATAGTTGCTAGTACATATATGTATAAAAAAGATAACCTATAATTTCTTAGTAAGCAACAGAGATAAGTCCTCAATCATTCTATTTTCTGCATACTTAAGGACCAAAGGACAACCGAATTTATAGGATCAGAGATTCATCCTATTGGTTGTGAAACACATTTGCACAAACTCATAATACTCTTTGTACCTTTGGTAACTAATATATTAATATTAAAAATAGAAGGCAAAAGTCTTGGTGCACCTTAAATTCTTAATCTGGCATGCCAGATTTAAAGCAATCATATTGGAGAGCTCGTATATGAATTGATTTCACAAGTTTACAAAAAAAGACCAGCTTTTGCAACAGAAAAGTTAGCCACCGTTCCTTATGTATTTTTGGCCGCTGAACTCAGAGAGAAAAAGGACAATTTATCTGAGTTCAGCGGCCAAAAATACATAAGGACCGGTTGCTAACTTCTCTGTTAGTGCAAAAGTTGGCCTTTTTTGTAAACTTGTGTTATTACAGTCGGTCCTGTTTCGAATTCCGCTTTGGTTTTCGTGAAAACGTATGAATTGATCATTTTACTTTTACAACTTTATATAAAAGATGGCATCTATATCTGTGGTTACTAGATCAAGTCTTCTCTTCTATATATTTAATTCACTTGACATTGAGCTGTCGTTTTAAACTGCTTAATAAACTCCGATTTTACTTAGACTTGATGTAGGCCTGATCGTAGATATCTCACCTTCCATCTAGCCAGGGCAAAATATTTATAAAAATACGAAAAAAAGTATATTAACTCACGGTTAGAATGTGCTCGTTAAGTTTAGTTTCCGGGCTAATAACAATTTTGTATTCTTTAAGAAAGAAAACAGGACTGTTATCATTAACATCTTCAATGATCACTTTAAGTGTTGCAAATCCAAATTTACTTCCGCCATCTGTTACTTTTAATAATACCACATATTCTTCTCTTTGTTCGCGATCAAATGTGACTTTTGAAGTTATTAAACCTGTGTTTCGGTTAACATCAAAAAACTTCTTCATTTCTTCAGAGGCGATTTCATAATATAGACTTGAATACAGACCAAAGTCCACGTCAATAGCTGTAACCTAAAAACATTATCAACAATATAAATTAAATCAATTAACATAAATAGAAGAACATACCGTTATTATGATATGGCCAGGTAACAAATTCTCCAAAATGGTTGCCATATAAACTGATTGTTCAAACTTTGGGCTGTTCATGTTTTCCGGTAGTAAGGAAATTTTTAAGCGAGCGTAGCTTGTATGTACTCCATCGGAAACAGATATGTTTAAAATTGTATTAGTTTTGTCGGTAAAATTCAACATATTTTGTAGAGAAATAACTCCGCTTTGATGATCGATTTTATAAGTTTGCAAATCATTGCCATAAATGATTTTGTATTCCAAGCAATTAATATCGGAGATGTCTTTATCGTAAGCTTTGGGCAACGCAACAAATTGCCCTCGTACGGCAGCAATTGATAGCTTTGTGAAAAACGATGGCTCAATAAATCGAGGGGGATTGTCATTCAGATCTTTCACTGTAATCAGAAAGAAATGTATATACATCGTTAATAAAATAAACAGCCGTTCTTGAGTAAGGATGTAATGAAAATAGTACAAAAAAAAAGAACACTATTATATATGTATATACCGGTCCGGAACCACCCCGTACGGAGCCTTTTCGTATCAAGTTCTTTGGATGCTCAAACCCAGTTGGAAACTGAACCGTTTGAAATAGTCACCAGAAACTAAAATCAAACTTTTTTAATAAAGCAAGTAAGAGAGAACGATAATCAAGCCCGACAGTACTATACTGGGTACCCTTAAAGGGGTCGAGCTTCGAGTTCTGACCATCCCTACTTGGAAATGAAAATATGTTTTATGTTTTTCGGTTATTTATTATCCGATCTTGATGTAAATTTCAGGGATTATACATAGTTATTGCTAATATAAACTTAAGTTATAATTAAGAACTCGATATCTTAAAAAATGTGGAAGTTATTGTGGGGGCTGGGGTGGGCGTGGTCAAAATTTTAAACAAAACTTTTTTTATTATATTATTCTATGATGGTACACCAGTTTGATTTTTGACTTAATGATGCAGAAATATTCACTGTATTGTGTTCTATTTTTTGCAAAAATTTTCGTACTGATATCTCTTCTACTTGCCATGTGATATGAGAATTTGTCGCAATATCATTTTGCTGGTTCATTTTTATGTTAATGCAAGAACGTCATATCTCAGTTGTCCTGCAGTTGATATTCAACAAACATACTTCGGCTTTCAGTTAAAACATCTTATTTTCAAGTTTTATTAATAAGCATTCTAAATTTATAATATTTTTCTTGATTAACTGAAAACTAAAAGAACCATTTTTTCTAGTTTAAATCCATTGAGAAATTCAAACGTGTTTTTCTCAAAATGGATTATTTTGAGTTATGCCAGTATTGAAGTAAGTGAGCGATATATTCTTGATCAGCATGACGAGCTAAGTCGATTAAGCTTTATCTGTCCGTCTGTCTGTTTCTACGCGAACTAGTCCCTCAGTTTTGAAGCTATCGAGGTGAAATTTGGCATAGAGTCTTCTTTTGTCTGCACGCTGCTAATATTTCGGAACCGACCGGATCAGATGACTACTTCTTGTAGCTACCATACAAATGATCGGTCGGAAAATTGGCTTTAGTCAAAATAACCGTTTTTTTTCTCTCAATATTACCGCTCTTAATCAAGGTCATGGGTAATATTAAATGTTTTTAAGCTGATCTGCGAAATTTGGTCGAAGTCGCTAACCGTTGAGACAAGCGTTTTCAAGTGTATCAAAACTTCGGCACAGACGAAGTTGGCTTTGCCTTTCTCGTTTAATTGAAAATCAACTGGAGCTCTAAATCGCTGATTCATGGTTGCGATGCTCTTGTGTGCCGGCGCATTGTCCTGCAAAACCATACTTTTTTCGCTTCATGTGAGGCTGTGAGGCTGTTTCGCAGGGATTTCGGCTTTAATCACTCCAATAATGCGCAGTTAAGCTAGCGGTTTGTAAGTAATGGCGGTTTAATTTCATTTTGAAATTCTCGCCCCAAAACATCATCGGCAACTCTATTAGTGGCAACGCCAGCATCATAACGGTCAGTGGCGGATCTAGGAATGGGCTAAGAGGGGGGCTAAGGGCACTCAAAATCACTCAACATTATTCGGATCTTATTGTGCTTCTCAGAATAGATAACATTATCTCATACAAAAAGTCGATATACTCTGAAGGTATTTATTTATTTTTTTTTATTTATTAGCTCTACTAGAACTAAGTTAACTTAGATCTAATAGTGGAAATGTAGCGCTGGCTGCTATGGCCTCAGGCTACTTCAAATTGAGATTTTTTTTTTTTTTTACATTTAGTGGATTACATTATATTTAAGAATACATTGCATTAAGATTTCAGTATGTTACATGAGTATGAATATATGTACTTAAAACTAAATTAATAATAATATATGACTTTTTTTAAGTGTATTACAATGAATGATTAAGAATAGTAAGATTATGATGTAGCTTATAGTTTGTTGTAAATGTTGGCATGTTTTAGGAATTTTATAATTGTTTGTGCATTGATTTCATTTAAGTTAAGTAGAAGTGAGATTGGATTACAGTTTTTAAGAATTGCCTTTCTGGATGGACGCAGAGTGGAACAGGATGTTAGAATATGCTCTATGTTTGAGGCCAGTGGTTCAAGGCATAATTGGCATTGGTTTGTTATGTTTTTGTCCAAGTAATGTCCGTGGGTTAGTTTGGTATGTCCAAGTCTCAGTCGTGTTATTTTAATTTGGTCTAGTCGTGTCAGCGTAGATTTTTTTGGAAATGTGGGAGGAGGTAGAGATTGAGGGGTAATTGAACGGTACCAAGTTGATGTGAGGTTCCACTGTTCTATTTGCTTTTTTAGAAAATCTTTTTTAAGAAAGTGATCTATGTCTTTTTTGTTGAAATTGTCAGTACAGACAAGTGGTATAGATTGGGCGAATTTGGCTGCTGCGTCAGCAGTTTCATTGCCTTTAATGTTTGAGTGTCCTGGGACCCACATTAGTTTTATTTTATTATAATGTTTGGCAAGATAGCTTCTTATTGCGCTGGGGTAATAATCACTGTTGTTGCTGTTTGAGATCGCATCGAGAGCTGAGAGGGAGTGTGAACAAATAGTATAACTACCACGGGACTTACTAACTAATATCACCGCCTCGTAGATGGCAATAATTTCGGCCGATAGGACCGATGAGTACTCTGGAAGAAGGCCATATTTTAATACAGACGTTTCTGTGGTAATAGCATATGTAGTGATATTGTGTGATGCGGATCCATCTGTATATATGAACTTGCGACTTGTATTTGACTCTTTGATGCTATGAAAGGCTTGTCGATATATTATGTGATTCGTATTGTTTTTGGCATATTTCCTTAAAGAACTATCAATTTGATTTTTGTTGAAAAGCCAATAAGGTGAAGCTTTACCCACTTTCAGAGGTCTCCTTGGAATATTTTGGTCTTTGCAGAAATTTGTTACCCAGGCTAAAGTTGAATTGGCCCGTTTACGTTTCCTCATCTCAATCTTTTTAAGTATCTTCGCAATAGGTGTGTCGTTGGAGTTAAGCAAAATTTTATACAATTTGGTTTTTAGGAAATAGTGCCTGAGTTCTATGGGTGCAATGCTAGCTTCGTACAACAGATTTTTGGTTGGTGTCGTGCGATAGGCACCAAGAGCTGATCTTATTGCTGCATTCATTACCACTTTAACCTTATTCAAAATTGATGTCGGGGCACGGCCGTAAAGAAAGAGAGCGTAATCAATCTTTGAAACTATGAGAGCTTTTAAAACTGAAAGAAGAGTCTGTGTATTGCAATTAAATTTGGGGCTTGCTAGACATTTAATTACGTTGAGTTTTTTTGATAGGGAATTAATAAGCTCCTTTATGTGGTCATTCCATTTATACTTTTTGTTAAAGGTGACTCCAAGGACTTTTAACGAGCTAACCGAATGAATGACAGTGTTGTTTGATGTGACTTCGCAATGACATTGTCGCTTATTGCAAATGTGAATGTGTTTGCATTTCTCAACGGATAGCTTGGATCCTGAGTAATCGCCCCAGTCACGTATGTTTTCGAACAATTGATCTAAGTCTTTTGTAAGATTTTTAGATTTTTTGAAATTTATAATAAGTTGAAAATCGTCTGCATAGCTGCAGAATGCGATGTCTTTTTGGTTTTCTATTATCCTAGCCAATTTATCATAGGCAATTAGGAATAAAACAACAGATAGCGGAGAACCCTGCGGAACCCCATTTTCTATGGGGACCACATTTGATAATTGCGAACCTATTTTAATAATGCATTTACGGTGGGTCATAAAATTGAAGACATATTTGATAATTTTGGGACCAATTTTCCATTCTCTTAGTTGATCCAAAATGGCATGTAAGCCAATCCTGTCAAACGCCTTGGAAAAATCAAGGGAGACGATTGATACATGTCGTTTTTTGTCGAGAGACTCAGTTATCAAATGATCTGCGTATAGTAGACAATCTGGAACTGATTTGTGTTTCTTGAAGCCAAATTGGCTTTTAGAGAGGAGATTGTTGTTTTGGACAAACCACCATAACCTTTTCGCAATAATTTTATCCATGACTTTGGAGAGGCATTGATTAAGTGAAATCGGACGGTACGAGTCTGGTTTGGTCTTATCGGTGTTAGGCTTGTTGATTGGAATAACAAGACTGGTTTTGTACTGCTGTGGTATTTTTGTGTTGAGTATATTGTTAAAATGATTGATTATTCTATTTTGGAGAGTTGGTATCGCGTGTTGTATCATTGGGTATGAGATTCTGTCGTAGCCCGGAGTATGGCCTTTTAAAGCATTAAGACAACTTAACAATTCGATAGTGCGAATATTAGTTTCAATTTTCTCAGCTGATTGGCTTGGGGTATAGTCTAACTGCAGATGGGAGGAGCTTAATTTGGTGGAAACAAAGGTATGTGAGAAGTTTTTATTGTCGGATGCCTCCGACCAGAATTGTGCAAAGGTGTTGGCTATTGTAATGTGATCGGTACTGATGTTTTTTGTGTAAGGGTTCCATATTGCATGGATCGATTTCATTGGATTTAGTCCACAAAACGCACGGATATTCGACCAGATTTTAGATGATGGTGTATTGGGGTTTATTTGTGACGTGAATTCTATAGTGGCTGATTTTTTACAATTTCTGATTTCTCGTCTGAAGATTGCGTTTGCCTTTTTGAAATTTATGATGTTTTCTTGGGTTATGTTTCTGGTTAATTTGTTCCACATTTTGTTTTTCTCTTTTTTAAGAGTCTCTAAGGTTTTGTTCCACCATGGAACATTTCGTGGTTGTTGGTTGACAGACGTTTTTGGGATAGCTCTGTGGGCGCTCTGAAGTATTACTTTGTTTAAGTTTGCAGCTTCTTTGTTGACCTCGTCTGCTATGGGAATACTAGTATTTATATTGCTGACTAATTTTTCGTATAGTTCCCAGTTTGCTTTGGCTAATTTAAAATGACTTCTTGGTGGCTTAAATGGTTGAAACTTTTGGTACAGCGTCATGATGATTGGGTAGTGGTCGCTACCGCACAGATGGTCAGTCCGTTTCCAAGATATGTTTGGAAGCACATCAGGTGTGCAAAACGACAGGTCTATGTGTGTGAATGTGTTGTGAGTGGTAAAGTGAGTTGGTGATTTGTCGTTAAGAAGGGTCCAGTTGTTTTGTGTGATGTATCTGTGTAGTATGTTGCCTCTGTTATTTGACTTGGGTGAGCCCCAAGTGGGGTGCCAGCTGTTAAAGTCGCCTGTAGCAAGTGCTGATTTGTGTCGAAGTGCAAATAGATTATTTAAGTTGGTTGTGCTAAATGACTTGCTTGGTGGTATATACACCGAGAATATGGTAAACTTTGTTTCAGAGAGTATTTGGCCCGCAACTGCTTCAAGCTCATCGTTAATTCTGATCTGTGTAGATTGGACTGATTTGTGTATAAGCAGGGCTGCTCCGCCGAAGCTGTTTTTGGGTATGTTTGTCAGAATGTTATAATTAACGGGTATTGGAAATGGGGCATATGGTTGTAGGTGGGTTTCTTGTAGGGATATAATTTGGGGTGAATGTTTTTTTATGATTATAAGAAGTTCGCTGTAGTTGTTAGTGTAGCCGCGAATGTTCCACTGTATTAAATTAAGAGGCATGGTTAAATAATTGAATTAAAGATTACTAGGTTCAATATATAGAAAATGATATTTACTACAGTGATCTGTGGGTTGTATTTATCATGTTGTCCCCGGCTGACTGACTGAGGGCCGATCCCTTCAAAAACTTTGAAAAGATGGTGCTCCTCAGTCAGCCAACCGGGGACATATTTTGAGGATGGGTGCATATTAATCGTATTCCATGTTATCGGAGCTGTCTTCAATTCCTGATATGGTGTTAATTTTGTTATTTTTAGCTTTTGATTTTAGCTGTCTTATTGCTTTTCTTGAGGTCGTACGGGGTAGTATTTGTACTTTTTGTTTGTTAATTAGACTTTGGCTTAACTTAGCGGTTACGGAGGTGCTGGGCTGAGTATTTGCTGCAAGGTCATCTAGGTCGTCATAGTTAAGTATATTGCGGGCGGCAGTGTTAGGGTTAGATTTAATTGTTGCCTTAGAATGGGTTTCAGGTTGGATCATCTTGGTTGTTGTGTTGTCGGTTGGAACCATCTTCGTTGTATTGGTGAGTGGAGTGGGCATCTTAGTTACGTTCGCAAAAGTTTGGTGACCAAGTTGATGGTTATGGTTATACATTTTGTTGGTGCTCTCGCCCGTTCAGAATAGTAAATGAACGACTCCTTCAGCTCTTCTATACTGTGGTGTGAGGTTTTATTACCTAGATGTAGGTTACAAAATTAAACTTAGAAATTAACAAAAGAATTCGGCACTCACGCTCTTTTTCCTTCACGGGCTTTTTTTACACTGAAAACCCAAGCGATTATTTATCGCAAATACCTATCGATCAAGCGATACAATGGATACAGAAAATGCTTCTCGACTAAAACTGCGGGCTGGCAACTAATTCAAATTCACGGGCTGCCAACCGGCTTAACTTATTTAAACATTTAAATAATGACGGTTTAAATTCAAAATTAAATTCCTCTACAACATCCCCGCCACCGTGAATCTAGTCCATCTCTGATTCACTCAAATCCAGTCGGGCTAGCATACATGACGGGCGACGAAGAACTCCAGCTTTGGTCTTCACGCTCGCCGAGCGTACCTGTCCGTCGCGTCCGGCGACCACCTCAATTACCTTGCCCATCTGCCAGTTAGAACGATGAACTGCAGCATCACATATTAGGACAAGATCGTCGACTGCAATAGGCTTTACTGGTTGAAACCACTTGGTGCGGCGACATAAATCTGGCAAATATTCATCTATCCACTTGCGCCAGAAGGAATGATGCAACTGCTGAACGATACGCCACTGTTTTCTCGATGGTTGATATACTTCGTTCTGGGGGTGTGGCGTTTGGCTAGAATTCGAGATGCCCAAAAGAAAGTGGTTAGGGGTAAGTGGGTCGTCTGTCGGACTATCAAGAGCTATGTGAGTAAGCGGGCGCGCATTAACAATATTCTCAGCTTCACACATCAGGCTATATAGTACACTTTCTTTCAGATTAGTTTTCAGCAAGGCGTGCCCCATGGCCCTCTTTACACTACGGACGAGGCGCTCCCAACAGCCTCCTGCATGCGGATTCAATGGACAGTTAAACAACCACTCAATCTTGTCCGTAGCCAGTGCATCTGCTATTTTTCCGTGGTTAAATTTATCAAGCTGTTGTTTCAGCTCCCGATCGGCACCCACAAAATTAGTGCCATTATCTGATCGTATGCGAATGGGCGTTCGATAGGTCATAAGCGATTTCCAGATGAATCGCTCGTATGGTCAAACATGTAAAGATGCATATCCAACGCTTCTCCGTGCTTCTGCCTTTGACCACCAGAAAAGGTCCCATATAATCCATTCCCACGTACGTGAACGGCCGTACATACGGAGTCAGTCTGTCCTTAGGCAGCTGTCCCATCATTGGGACGTTTGGTCGCGCCCTTTCAATTTTACATACTGGGCAGGATCTCGATACTCGGCGAACCTCTTCGCGCAGGTGCGGAATCCAGAATCGACGACGAATCTCTGCTACAATAGTATTTTCATTCTGGTGTTTCCATTTGAAATGATAATGTGTGATGACAAGCTTCGTCACATAGTTCTTCTGAGGCAAAATAATTGGCCGTCTGGTGCCCAAACCAACAGCTTTGGCATTATCAATTCGCCCACACATTCTTATCAATCCATTCTCATCCAAATCCGGAGACAGATTCCACAATTTGCTGCTCCTTTCGATCTTTTGGCCTCTGGACAACATCTCCATTTCATCGCCATACTCTTCGGATTGTACAACGCGACATACTACCATTTCAGCTTTTTCAATCTCGTCCACACTCAAATAGCTTTTATGCTGGGATTTCCTTTTAAAAACTCGCAAAATCCAAGCGACAACTCTGACGAGTCTCACAAACGTCGAGAATCGAAGAAAAATTTGTTCTGTTGTTTCTGTTACAACACCAATAAATTTAGGTCGCAGCTCCAAATCCGTTAACTGCGCATGTGTTTTCCCTGGCAACCAATTCTCATCGTTGTGTATCAAAAATTGAGGACCATTTATCCAGAATGACTGACGCGATTCCTTCCTCAACTTCGTACCAAAGTCTGCCGGATTCTCCTTTCCCGACACCCAGTGCCATTCCTCAATGTTTGACCCTTCAAGGATTTCGTTGATCCGGTGCGCTACGTATGGCTTATATTTTCTGTGATCCGAATTAATCCATGCTATCACCGTTTTAGAATCGGACCACATATATACACGGTGCGGACGCACATCATGCCCATCTAGTATAGCCTTTCGCAGCCGTGTTGCCATCACAGCTGATTGCAATTCCAATCTGGGAACGGTAGACAATTTCATTGGTGCACATTTTGTCTTGCCCATGACGAATTTAATTTCCCAGTGCGTTTCCACCTTTATTCGCCAGTAGCCAACTGCTGCATATGCTGTCTCACTGGCATCCGAAAATAAATGAAGCTCAACCTCTCCTTTGCAAAAATTTGAGCCATAACATCTAGGGACTCGAATGTGTTCCACACCTTTCAACTGCCGAAGCCAATTTTTCCATTTGACAGCATCCTCTTCATCTACCCGCTGATCCCAATCAGTTCTCTTTCTCCAAATGGACTGCAACAACAATTTAGCTATCAATGAGTACTCGGCTGCCAGACCAAACGGATCAAAGATAGACATGGCGATACGAAGAATCTCTCGTTTTGTGGGAACTCTATTTTCGTCAAGTACTGCTTTGTCAATTTTGCCAAATGTTAACATAAACCCAAATTCGTCGCTTTGTGTATACCAGTGCATACCAAGAACCTTTTGGCACAGCGAGGCATCGTTTCTGTCCAAATTCACGATACCGTTCGTCAAATCGTCAGTGAACATATCGCTGCAAGTTTTTGAATTAGAAACCAATCTCTTTAGTTCAAAGCCGCCCTGCTTATGAATCGATATGACCTGTTTTGTGATTCTTATGGCTTCATCCTCATCCGAGTAACAATGCACGAAGTCATCAACATAGTGGTTTCTAACAATAGCCTCTGCTGCTTCAGGATGCAGTTCCTTATGTTCCATCGCATTTGTATTCTTGACATACTGTGCCGACGCTGGCGAGCATTTTGCCCCAAATGTCATCACCATCATTTCGTGAACTTTCATCTCATCATTCGAGTTTTCTCTCCAGAGAAATCGCTGTGCACACCTGTCTTCTTTACGAATGCAAACCTGATGAAACATCTCGACAATGTCGGCACATACTCCAATGGGCTTTTGTCGAAATCTCATCAAGATAGTGCATAATGGCTGACAATCATCTGGCCCTGTCATGAGTTTTGAGTTTAGCGATACTCCATTTACCTCAGCTGCGGCATCAAACACTATTCGCAGCTTACCAGGCTTATTTGGGTTTGTTACCCCGAAATGCGGTAAATACCATTCTCTTTTCGTTTCAGCGTTAATCTCGTGGGCCGTAAGTTGTCTCATGTATCCTTTTTCTTGATATGCCCTCATAAGACCAATGTACTGTTTTTGGTATTCCGGATCTTGTTTGAACTTTCGCTCCAAAGACAGTTGTCTTTTCTGTGCCATTGTTTTACTCTCTGACATTGCAATGTCATCTTCTGCCCAAAGCAGGCCCGTCTCATAACGATTTCCGATACGCTTTGTTGTGACCTGCAATATCTCCTTGGACCTCTCTGTTTCTCGGCCCTCAACGTGTTTCTCGACAATGCGGACTCCCATATCCGCGTCCGTGATAAAGTCTCGTATCAAATGATCCATCTCGTCATCATGACTCTCGGTCACCAGATACGTCCCATTAACTTCATCTTCGCTTCCGTCTTGGCACTTTCCATATATCACCCAACCAAGCTTGGTTTTGATAACTGCAGGTCCACTCAAGCCAGGTGAACGTACCTTGTTTGGCATACCCAGATGCACATTGTCAAGACCTATCAACAATTCAGGCACCGCATCACTGTAATCTTCAAAGGAAATATCTTTAACATGACGATATTTAAAGTGCAAGTCAGCCATTTTTATTGTCTGCTTCGGCAAACGCAAATTCTTTATGGTCCTAACCCCTTTCAAATCATAAATCGTATGTCCTTTCATTCCCGAAATTCCAAGATCGAAACGGCTTGTCAATTCAGTTGTTCTTTTGTTGCCAAACCATTGCAACGTAAGATTCTCTTTTGGTCCCTTTAAGCCCAATTCGTTTGCCAGACTCTCATTCATTAATGACACAGCAGACCCTTCATCAAAAAATGCATAGCATTCAACTGTTTTTCCATTTGCATGGAGTCTTACCCGTAATATTTTAAAAAGCAGTGCTGACCCAGTATGATGACACATTGTACCCGAGAAAGCACTCGCTACTTCAGACTCGATTTTGTTTGATGATTTGGCCGCAGTCATTTGTTCATTGTGCAGTACTTTATGGACTTTCCTCTTGCAACCCTCATCTTCACATTTGTGCAGTACCTTGCACTTGAAGCTTTGGTGTCCCTTACGCAGGCAATTAAAACAAAGCCCTCCTTTGCGCACTATTGTCCATCTCTGTTCGCCGGCCAGTTTTGCGAACTTCTCACAATGATCCAAATGATGTTTGCCGCCGCAGTTGTAGCATGTGACTTCATCCTTTTGCTTGGCCTCATCTGCATGGAAAAACCTAGTTTTTTCTCGATTGGGGCCCGCCACCGTTTGAGAATCAATCAAACACGATTGTTGGATGATTTTGGCACGCTTCTTCAGCCACATGTTGAAATGATTTACAGTTATACATTCTTCCACAGGCGCTGCGTATTCTGCCCAATTTATACGCTGACTGATTGGTAGTTTCAGGACCAACTCCTCCAACAACATAGGATTCGCCAAATGTTGCTTAGCATCGGCTGCCTCTAAGAAAGAAGTCAAATTGCCCACCTTAGTTGTGAATTCTATAAACTGCTCTAGTTTACCCTCAGATATGTTAGGACTTGCTCTCACGCGGCTTATTTGGCTTTTGACTAGTGCCTCCGGTCTTCCAAATCTCATTTTAAGCGTTTCCATGGCATCAGCCACACTTCGGCTATGGATAAGCAGACACTCTACAGTTTCCCTAGCTTTTCCTGTAACTGCTTTCTGTAAACGTAACAGATTCTGTAGGTCAGTATACCCATACTCTTTGGTTGTCATATTAAACGCTTCCTTGAACTTAGGCCATGCCTCGGGAGTTCCGTCAAAGGGTGGTAAATCATATAGCTTCCTTGTTGGTTCCATTCGAGGCCTTTCCTCATCGCGCATATCGTCCTCTAAATCAGTCGGGTTATGCCCACGGCGACTGTCTGGTTCACTCTTGGCGTCATTTATATTTCCCGTAGCAGAATCAGAACGATTGTTGTCGTTACGGTCAGATTTAATTTTGGACTCTACTACGGCATCTACTAACATCGAAAGTTTCTCCTCAAATCTATTCATTTGATCCGCGTGATTTTTTGCCGCTTCCAACTGAAGCTTCTGCATTTGTTGTAGAAAACCCGCCATTTCTTGTTTCATTGAATTTTCTTCAACTCGTGCCCTACGCTTTATTATTTTTAGTGTATTTGGAGTTTCATCATCGCTGCTTTCTGTTGCAGCATCAGATGCTTTTGGTGACGTCATTTTTAGTTCCTCAATCAGTTTGGTCTTAGCTCTTGTATGTACCATCAGACAGAGACCCACACCCAAACCACAAACTAAAGACACTCACCCTCAACCAATCTCCGTTTCCTTGAATCGTGCTCGCTTCTGAGAATTTCTCTTCTTCTTGCCCCGCAGCCGATCGCTTACCAGAGGCCCAAAGCAGCACGAATTTCACAATTTCCCTCAGCCAAACGCTGATCCAGTTCCCTCAGCCAGTGCTGATCCAGTTCCCTCAGCCAGTGCTGATCCAGTGTCCTCAGCCAAATGCTGATCCAGTGTCGCACAACTTTATTGCTCTACCTGCGCACCTAACCTTGTTGCGCACGTAACCTTGTTGCTGTGCTTGCAAGTTCTTGCCAAACTCTCCTCGTCCGACCAAGAGCGTAATAAAAAATGTTGGTGCTCTCGCCCGTTCAGAATAGTAAATGAACGACTCCTTCAGCTCTTCTATACTGTGGTGTGAGGTTTTATTACCTAGATGTAGGTTACAAAATTAAACTTAGAAATTAACAAAAGAATTCGGCACTCACGCTCTTTTTCCTTCACGGGCTTTTTTTACACTGAAAACCCAAGCGATTATTTATCGCAAATACCTATCGATCAAGCGATACAATGGATACAGAAAATGCTTCTCGACTAAAACTGCGGGCTGGCAACTAATTCAAATTCACGGGCTGCCAACCGGCTTAACTTATTTAAACATTTAAATAATGACGGTTTAAATTCAAAATTAAATTCCTCTACAACACATTTCATATGCTGCCTTGTTGTCTATCTTGTGAATCGTTTTGATGGCGATGATTTCTTGTTGTTTCAGATAAACTGGACATTTTTTATCAATGGAAGAGTGTGAATTGTTGGGCAGTTTGTTTATACTGCAGTTGATGCATCCGACGTTGTTTGTGCATATTTCGTTTTCCTCCTCGTTTACGTGGTGCTGGGAGCCGCAGTTGCGACAAGTTTTCTCACATTTGCACACTTTGAACGTATGTCCATATCGCAAACAATTGTTACAACGTAGTGGAGTTGGGATGTACTGACGAACGCTTGCTTTCTCATACCCGATCATAATGTGGTTCGGGAGAGTTGTTGAGGCGAATGTGAGGATATGTAGTCCAGTTTCGATCAGGTTTTCATTTACCTTTTTCAATATTTTCTTAACCAACGTGACATTTTGGCTTTCCAACTCAGATTGAATCTCACTTTCCGGCACTTCTCGCAGATCGTTGGAGTATACAACTCCCTTGCTGTAGTTGAGAGAAAGATGTTCAGAGACGGAAACGGGCATGTTGTCAGTGAAATGAGTCATCTTCAGGAGCTTGTTGGCTTGTTGAATGTTTTTGGTTTTTATAAGTAGATCACCACTTCGCAATCTCTTGCAGGAGTCGACCTCGCCGCCACAGTTATAGTCAATGATTTTTTTAACAGCAAATGGTGATAGCTTAAATTGTTTTTCATTTTCATTGGCACGAGATATCACTATGTACTTAGGTCCAGGCGAATTTAGTGTTTTAACTTGGCTTTGGGTCAGAAATACTGGCCCTCTTGCCTTTTGGGGATCGGGGGGGTCGCCCTCACCCATTTTTAGTCTTTAGAAAGACTTTTTGTCGCAGGTTTTAAGTTTTTTTCTCTCTTTACGCACAAACAGTTAGATCGGATTTAAGATAAGCGCCCGCAACCGACTGCGTAGGCGAAAGAAACGGAGGAGAAGGAAGACAAAACACTGATAAGAACAGTTGAAGCTTAGGTTTGCTAAATGCGACCGTTCACGACGAGTGCTGGCTTGTGACTGACTCTGAAGGTAATAAGTGTCCCAAGGTACAAATAAAGAACTGGTTTTTTGGTCATTTTTTTGAACAATTTTTTTTTCTTACTTCTAGAGTGCAACTGCATCATCATTCGCTCTGTGTACCATTGGCACAGAGTATATAAAGTTTTTGGCCAATATATGTATATGCCTTGAGCGAAACCGAAATATGTTTCGGTTTTAATCCCTAGTTTGAAAGTAAAATTAAAAAAATAAATAGCGCCGTAGGCGATTTTTTTTGAAGTCGCGAGTGAAGAAGGATTTTTAAGTGAGTATCCACAAACTGCTCAAACAATAAACATTGAAAAACTTCGCAGGATGTGTAGAGCATATTTTAAATTTTTGCCTTCAATTAAAACATATTTTAAATCAAAAAACGTCGTACACCTCACTAAGACCATGTTTGTACATTATTTTGGTTAGTTTTATAAATTTGGAAAAGCTATTGCATTTAAGCTACGTGGTTAAGTTTTAACGTTTTCTGATTTTTTTTTACAATTGACGAATAGAATGCACATATTCTTATTACAAAACCTGCAAGTTTAAAAACTTCATTAAAAAGGAACCCGTGGATGACCTTCTCGACTTTGTTGTATAAAAAATCATTATAGTTCGCGGCCCATCGATGACATTTTTACAAAATTGTTGAACGGTGGTATACTAAATATTTACTAATTTCTTTTTAGATGCTTCATTCTTAGTATAGTATTTTGCATAAAAATATTTAACGTAAGGGGTAAAAAATCGTCGTATACTCGTGCGTTAGCTGTTGCTTTTTTTGACGACCATATAATCGAGGAATTTTCAACTCAAGTGACATTTCGTCTGCAACTTTTTTGATTTTTTCCAAAAATTACATCGAAAGATGATTAATTATTTTTTGTTTCAAGTAACAATTCAATCACATGGGCGACGTGAGCACAGGCTGATGAGATCTGAAGTTCTGTGGTCTGAAGAGTCCTACTGAGTGTCAAAATTGCAGCATTGACGGCAGAAAAAACATGCAAACAGATCAGAAACTCGGTTTGTCCAATCGCACTCATGAGATGTGCCGCTTTTGATGATGTTTCGCTGTCTCTATCATTCTTAAACTTTTATAATTCTCCAATAATGTAAAAAAGCAACTCGGCGAATGTGCGCAGGCATTCATGTTTTTCGTGCATACAACAACCATTCTCATCAAGCGACAACTGTTCGTTCAGTGACGCAAGGTGAAGAGCTGATACGGTTAGAATGAATCTTTTTGCAAACTGTTGCCACGTAAAGAACAGTGGTAAATCAAATTATAAAATATTCCACCGAATTTTCAACGATCGGTCGTAATATTTCAACCCATATTCCAACGGTGTTTGTTTGTAGATACTTTTCACTGTTGATTAGGGTTGTCGAAATATCGAATCCCTTGGATATTAGTAATATCAAAAATACTAGTAATATCCAAGAGAATGTAAAATTGGCTATAAAGGTACAAGGATTCTCTCAATTTCTTGGCGAGTGTGCCTTAAATTTTTCGCACAAGAGAAAGGGATACATGTACAGCTTAACGCCGAATCCGAACGGCAAAGTTTGAGAATTTGCTTTTTCACGGCTAGTTTGTGAAAAAGCAAATTCCCTTTATAGCCAATTTTACATTCTCTTGGATCATTGCCACAGCTGGCGCCAATAGGTGGCGAAGGTGACCGGATGTGTAAAAGCTTTTTTCTAAAGAAAGTAAAAAACTTTTATTATTAGATGTTCAGAGGCGGTATGGAACCCACGACCTTCCGACCAGCAATCCAGCACACTAACCGCGTTCATCAACACTCAACGTCTTTTCATCAAAGTGTCGTGGTTGGCCGCACCTACAAAGTGAATCAAAGTGATTGACCAAACCAGTCAGATTGACCTATACAAGCAGAAAACTGCAAAATCGTCCATAGTCCCCCTCCGTTCCATAAGTCTATACCGCCGTTTAAAAAGAAAAACCAAGAAAACTTACGAACTCGAGTCAGTGTCGCGAATAATGAGCATGTGCAAAATTAGAGTGAGGATAAAGTAAACGAAGTAAAATCACAATCGAGCCTTTGCTAGCACCACTTTTCTTAAACTTTTCTTTTGGTTTTTGCTTTTGGTCAACCACACTCCATTTGTTATATATTTTAAAAGCCCATCTTTAGCCCCAAAATCATATCGACCATCATAGAGGAGGCCTCCTCTGCGCAGTTCCACCATGATTTGCGCCGAGTAGTTGCTTAGTAGCTCCCAATTACGACTGCTTTCCAGCATTGTTGAGACGAGGTTCGCCACCGTTATGCGCTTTCCGAGTGACGCTTCCATCTGCTCCTTTTCCCGTGCAAATCTGCCACAGGCGAAAAGCACGTGCTCAGCATCTTCCTCCATATCCCCGCATCAGGTGCACTCTGCGCTTTGCTCATGGCCAAAACGGCGCAGGTAGCTGCGTAAGCAGCCGTGGCCGCTCAAGATTTGCGTCAGGTAAAAATTTACCTGACCATGCTTCCTGCCAACCCACATACTCAGGTCTGGTATGAGTCTATGTGTCCAGCGACCCTTAGAAAACGCGTCCCATCGATTTTGCCATGCCTCTAGGCTCTGCAACTTTGCAGATGTCCGGATCGCGTTCTTTGTCGCAGCAGGCAAGCCTTTGCCGTGAGTTTCCACATATACTTTGGAATTTTCGGCAGCCAGCATTTCCAGAGGCGCCAGTCCAGCGATGACCATCGCGGCATCATCTGAAACTGTTCGAAACGCGCAACAGATTCGAATGGCGCCTAGTCGGTGTGTTGCCTCTAATCCACGCCTATAGCTTTTGATGAACAGGGCATCCTTCCAGACAGGCGCTGCGTAAAGCATTATCGACCAGGTAACACTCGTGAGTAGCATTCTTCGATTTTGTCTTGGGCCTCTGGTGTTGAGCATCAGCCTCGATAGTGCTCTGTTGGTTGTGGCTGCCCTTGAGTTAGCATACTCCAAATGCTCGCGAAAGCTCAGTTTCGTATCCAGCATTACTCCCAAATACTTTATCGCCCTCTTGGAGGCCACGGTAGTGTTACCGACAGTGATGTTGGCTGTCTCCACCTTTTTTCGGCTACTTATCAGCACTGCTTCGGTCTTATGAGGTGCCAGTTCTAACCCCATTGATATGAGCCAGTCCACCATCTGCCATATTGCCTGGTTGCATAGCAACTCAGCCTGTGCTAACTCCTTAGCAACCACCACAACCGCCACTTCATCCGCAAATCCTACGACTTGGACTCCTGGTGGGAGAGCTATTCGTAGGACACCATCGTACATGGCATTCCATAATAGTGGGCCAAGTACAGAGCCTTGCGGGACTCCTCCAGTTACTTGGTACGACTCCGTCCCAGCAGTAGTGTCGTATTTTAACACCCTATGGCTACGGTAGCTTCTGATTATATGGAGCAGATAAGTTGGGACTCTAAAGCTTATCAACGCGCCGAGAATACAGCGCCACTGCTGTGTTGAAGGCATTTCGTATATCTAGTGTGGCCACTAAACAGTACTCCTTGCCTCCGCCCTTCCACCTCGTTCCCTCTATCGCCTTCGACGCTGTATACACGACCAATTTGATGGCATCGATGGTGGACCTCGCCTTCCGGAACCCGAATTGGCGATGCGATAGGTCGCCTCCTGCAGCAATTGCCCGTTCCAGGCGTGTGGCAACTATTTTCTCTAGCAGCTTTCCGGCCGAGTCGATAAGACAGATTGGCCTATAGCAGAGCTGTAAACGAATGATTCATTTTTGAATCAATCCTGCGAATCATTCAGCAACGAATTGACATATTTTGATTTAATTCAATTTTTCCCAATCAGAATTGAATTGATTTTGATTTAATTCAAATGAATTAGAAAATTTGATTGTTCATTCATTTGATTTAAATCTGAATTAAATCAACTTCATTCATTTTGTCACATTTTCTAGTTTAAAATAATTAATATTATTGTTTAACTTATCCAAATTCGTTACAATTAAATAGCAATGCAAAAAATATATTTTGTAAAACAGGGCGCAAATAAAACAGTGTGCAATTGCCTGGCAAGATACAGCAAAGCAACTACATAGCTGAAACCATTATAGAAAAGACAAACAATCACACAAAGCTCGCTGCAGTCGAATTCCAATACATACCAGGACATCTCTATAGATATAAAAGAGAGTGTCCTGACTGATTCACTGACTGACTGACTGACTGATTGGCAATCATCGCAGAGCCCAAACGGTAAGAGATAGAGGGCTGAAATTTTATAAGGAGTTTCTGTTGGCGGTGAAAGTGCGTACTAAGACGGGGTTTTGGAAAATTCCACCCGGAAAAGTCGGAAAAGCGTCGGAAAAGTTTGTATGGGAAAAATGCCATTTTTCATCCGATTGACTTGAAACTTGATTTGTAAGCTTAGTAAAGCTCCATTTACACGACCTGATCGCTCAGCTGAGTTTTCGCCTGATTTGCTCTCTGACCGTGTAAAAAGGCGTCTGAGTAGACATGAAGCTACTCAGGTGAGCGATCAGGCGAAATAGAACCGGTTCTATTTGGCCTGAGCACTTATCTGACTGGCATTTATCGAAATGCAGTGTTGCCTAACTGCTGTGTGCTGGCGTTGCCATTTTCTGACAATCGATATACATTTCTTATCGAATTTTGGCTATCGGTCATGTTTCTTGTATGTCAAATGAATTCTTATTTAAGTCCAAAAAATAAATTGCAACTTAAGAAGCATCAGAACGCATATCGCCATTTTGCTTTTTATTCTTCTTGTCTTCTTATTCTATTTAAACAAAGCAACGTCACAATGTTCATATGAACCAGATGATTCCGATGAAGCAATGGTTCTGCAACTGGCTCATCTGAGCTTTTCAGGCATGTGTAAAAGCAAAACTGATTTGATCAGATGAGTTTTCGTCTGACGAAAACTCAGCTGAGCGATCAGGTTGTGTAAATGGAGCTTAAGCGAAATAATTCGACACGTGTTTTCCCGATTTTGGAAAATCCGCCCACGAGGAAAATGGCCGGAAAATTCTGCATGCAAAAAACTATTTTTCATCCGATTGGCTTGAAATTCGGTTTGAAAGGAAAGTAGGTGAAATGAATTGAAATGTGATTTTCCGAAGTTGGAAAATTTGACCCAACGGTCGGAAAATTCCTGGAAAATTCTGCATGAAAAGAAACTATTTTTCATCCGATTGGCTTGAAACTCGGCTTGTAAGGAAAAAATACGAAACAATTTGAAATGTGGTTTTTCAATGTCGGAAAATCCGCCAACGAAGAAAATGGTCGGAAAATTCTGCATGCAAAAAACTATTTTTCATCCGATTGGCTTGAAATTCGGTTTGAAAGGAAAGTAGGTGAATTAAATTGAAATGTAATTTTCCGAAGTTGGAAAATTTGACCCAACGGTCGGAAAATTCCTGGAAAATTCTGCATGAAAATAACTATTTTTCATCCGATTGGCTTGAAATTCGGTTTGAAATTAAAGTAGGTGAATTAAATTGAAATGTGATTTTCCGAAGTTGAAAAATTTGCCATGACGGTCGGAAAGTTCTCGGAAAATTCTGCAAGAAAATAACTATTTTTCATCCGATTGGCTTGAAACTCGGTTTGTAAGAACAAAATACGAAATAATTTGAAATGTGATTTTTACCCGATTGACTTGAAACTCTGTTTGTAAGGTCAAAATCGGAATTAATTTTTGTTTTTATTTTCCGATGATGGAAATACCTCCGGGATGCCCACTGGGAAGTGGTTGGGAAGTGAATGGGTTGTGGGTGGTAAGTTGTTTTGGAAGTGGGTGGAAAGTGGGTGGTAAGTGGATGTAAAGTGTGTGAAATGTGGCGGGAAGTGGGTGACATGTGGGTGGGATGTTAGCGGGTAGTGGGTGACATGTGGGTGGGATGTGGGCGGGATGTGGGCGGGAAGTGGGTGAGATGTGGGTGGGAAGTGGGCGGGAAATTGGCGGGAAGTGGAAGGGAAGAGGGCGGGAAGAGGGCGGGAAATTGGCGGGAAGTGGGTGGGATGTGGGCGGGAAGTGGGTGAGATGTGGGTGGGATGTGAGCGGGAAGTGAGTGGGATGTGGGTGGGATGTGGGCTGGAAGTGGGTGGGATGTCTGCGGGAAGTGGGTGGGATGTGGGCGGGAAGTGGACGGAAAGAGGGCGGAAAGAGGGTGGGTAGTGGGTGGTATGTGGGCGGGAAGTGGGTGGGATGTGGGCGGAAAGTGGGTGGGATGTGGGCGGGAAATGGGTGGGAATTGGGTGGTTTGTGGGTGGGATGTGGGTGGGATGTGAGCGGAAAGTGGACGGGAAGACGACGGGAAGTGGACGGGAAGAGGGCGGGAAGTGGGTGGTATGCGGGCGGGAAGTGGGTGGGATGTGGGCCTGAAGTGGGTGGTAAGTGGGTGTGCGTTGGTTATATACTGTTAAAGGCGCAGCGAAGCGCGACGGGTTATTTGGTTTTTTAGGACAAAGTACGAAATAAATTGAAATGTGATTTTTCAATGTCGGAAAATCCGCCCACGAGGAAAATTCCCGGAAAATTCTGCATGAAAACAACTATTTTTTATCCTATTGGCTTGAAATTCGGTTTGATAAGAAAGCAGGTGAAATGAATTGAAATGTAATTTTCCGAAGTTGGAAAATTTGACCCAACGGTCGGAAAATTCCCGGAAAATTCTGCATGAAAAAAACTATTATTTATCCGATTGGCTTGAAACTCGGTTTGTAAGGACACAATACGAAACAATTTGAAATGTGATTTTTCAATGTCGGAAACTCCACCCACGAGGAAAATGGTTGGAAAATTCTGCATGCAAAAAACTATTTTTCATCCGATTGTCTTGAAACTCGGTTTCAAGGGTCAAAATCGGAATTAATTTTTGTTTTTATTATCCGATTGTCTTGAAACTCGGTTTCAAGGGTAAAAATCGGAACTAATTTTTGGTTTTATTTTCTGTTGGAAATACCTCCGGGATGCCCACTGGGAAGTGGTTGGGAAGTAAATGGGATGTGAGTGGTAAGTTGTTTTGGAAGTGGGTGAGATGTGGGTGGGATGTGCGCGGTAAGTGGGAGGGATGTGATATTGTATTTAATAAAATAATAATACTGTATGACGTCTAGTTTGCTATCTTGTATAACGCATTTGGATAAGTTAAAAAATAACTATTATCGTTGCACGTATCGCAACGGTCATCGTTCCAGGCATGCATTTTGGCTAGAGTATAATTATCGAAAGCGTTTCCGCTGAGCGGTCTATTTAAAAACTTGATATCTTTGGCTTTTAAATTGTAATTTGTTAGCGTAAATAGAAATAGATCGGAAAACCCTCTTGGTTTACTTGCAACGAAGTCGGCGCAATCCTTATGCCAACCGTCCTTTATAGATCTGTAGATTTTACAGATTGCATCTTTTAGTCTCCAGTTCACAACTAGGAAGGGATCTTCTGTAGGAGCATTTTTGGCCTTTTCGTCTACTAGATTATTTTGTGGTATATTCATACTAGCAAATAGCCCGTCACGCTTCGCTGCGCCTTTAACAGTATATAACCAACGCACACCCACATCCCACCCACTTTCCGCTCACTTCGCACCTACATCCCACCCACATTCCACCCACTTCCCATTTCCATCCCACCCACTTCTCAACCACATCCCACCCACTTCCCGCCCTCATCCCACCCACATCTCTCTCACCTCCCACCCACATCCCTCCCACTTCCTGCCACATTTCACCCACTTTACATCCACTTGCCACCCACATCCCATTCACTTCACAGTGAGCATCCCGGCGTTATTTCCAACAAAATAAACTCTCATTTTGACCTTACAATCCGAGTTTCAAGCCAATCGTATGAAAAATAGTTTTTGCATGCAGAATTTTCCGACCATTTTCCTCGTGGGCGGCTTTTCCGACATTGAAAAATCACATTTCAAATTATTTCGTATTTTGTCCTTACAAACCGAGTTTCAAGCCAATCGGATGATAAATAGTTTTTTCATGCAGAATTTTCCGGGAATTTTCCGACCGTCAAGGCAAATTTTCCAACTTCGGAAAATAACATTTTAAACTATTTCGTATTCTATACTTACAAACCGAGTTTCAAGCCAATCGTATGATAAATACTTTTTTGGATTTAGAATTTTCCGGCCATTTTCCTCTTGTGCGGATTTTCCAAAAACACGTGTCAAATTATTTCGCGTACTATGCTTACTACTTATGTTTTGTTATGTGTAATTTTGAAAATGAATTTGGCGCTAATCGCTGGCAACAAAAGTTTCGCCCATACAACCTTGACCACCCACTTTCCACCCAGGGGGGTGAATTTTCCGGAAGATTGGTATGCAGTTGTTGTTGAATTTTCATATATAGCTTTGAACATAAGTTTGAACTTGATCGGATGTAAAACAAAAAAGTTTCATACTAAAGTTTTCCGCGAATTTTCCACACTTTCCGGCAGAATTTGGCAAAATCCTTTCTTAGTACTCACTTTCAGCATAAGATAAAACTACTGTGAAAATCTCATCTTCCTATCTTTTTTTCAATAATGGTTTCAGCTATGTAGTTGCTTTGCTGCATCTTGCCAGGCAATTGCACACTGTTTTATTTGCGCCCTTTTTTACAGAATATATTTTTTGCATTGCTATTTAATTGTAACGAATCGGGATAAGTTAAACAATAATGTTAATTATTTTAAACTAAAAAATGTGACAAAATGAATGAAGTTGATTTAATTCAGATTTAAATCAAATGAATGAACAATCAAATTTTCTAATTCATTTGAATTAAATCAAAATCAATTCAATTCTTTTTTTTGGAAATGAATTAAATCAAAATCAATTCAATTCTGATTGGGAAAAATTGAATTAAATCAATTTTTTTTAATTCATTGTGATTTAAAGTCAAAAATGAATCATTCTTTTACAGCCCTGGCCTATAGGAACCTGCCTGACCTGGTGGTTTCCCCGGTTTCGGGAGAAGGACCAGCTTATGGGTCTTCCACATCTGTGGGAATATACCTTCTCGAAGACATTGGCTATATAAAGTTGCGAATACATCTGGCTGGAGGGACAGGGCAAGTCGGAATGCTCTATTCGGAATTGAATCAGGGCCTGGGGCCTTGCTTACTTGTATATTTCGTGCGGCAAATAAGATAGCAAAATTGTGTGTATATTATTGTGTGACTTATGGATCTCTTTTGTGTGGATGCTTGGAAAAGGCGAGAGTGCATAAGCTTATATTTGAGATTCGCTGTTCATTGCGCTTTCGATTATTTTGAATGAGTTTTGTAATTGAGTCAACCAAACATAACAGATGCTGATACCCTTTGATTTGAAAAAACCAGTTTTTCTCATTAAAACCCATTTTTGACCGATCATTTGTATGGCAGCTACAAGAAGTAGTCATCCGATCCGGTCGGTTTCGACATATTAGCAGCGTGCAGACAAAAGAATACTCTGTACGAAATTTCAGCTCGATAGCTTCAAAACTGAGGGACTAGTTTACGTAGAAACAGACAGACGGACGGACAAAGCTTAATCGACTCAGCTCGTCATGCTGATGAAGAATATATATACTTTATGTGGTCGGAAATGATTCATTCGGCCTGTTACATACATTTGCACGACTTTGGTATACCCTTTTTACTCTACAAGTAACGGGTATATAAATGGTACCTCTGTAGTGAAGATTCATTAATTGTTGACTTGACTGCAGTTTATCCTAGCCCCATAGGGTAACAGCACTCTAACAGGAATAGTCTAAGTCCAAAATTGTCAAACAAATATGTAAACATTTATGTAATTGTGTAATAACATGAAAAACTATATTTAAATTTCCCTCCAAACTTTAGCAAACTATACTTTCAGGGGCAGTAATGTTAAGTCAATCGATTTTCTGTCAACACACTAAAAAAAAATACTAGATTTCCGAAGTGTGCTCAGATATCCGCGAATAACTTCGCCATTAGGTAACCAAATTCATCGGGAGAACAATTTTTCAACGCAGAATTAACTGGGCTTTTATAATAAACTTTAACAAAAAATCGCCTAGAATAAAATAGTGAAACCAGTGGTGGTCAAATTACAAATTATGAAAAAAAATTGAAAATAGCAAAACTGTAACGCGCATTTCTCAGCCATCGCGGTAAATCACTATAACCTATGAATACAATATAATAGACTCTTATCGTAGCTATCAGAATTGGCAAAATTATATAAAATCAGATGGTCCATTCGCGATTTATATCAATTTAAGTGAGCAAAATCATCAATAAACGGTTTTTGGGCCATAATTTTAGATTTTGGGGGTCCCCGAAGAAAACCAAGTATGAGGAAGTGCTATACGCTACCTGCTCTACAGCGTACGCTATGCCAATACCCAGGTTATTTCGCACTGTAGCACTGTGTAATTTACAGTTTGAGTAAACGTCAAAGAATACAGTAAATTTGTATCGAAATATTTCATTAAAATTCGTGAGCAGGGCTGTAAATCGAAATTACCATTACAATTTGTTCGATAATCAAACAGCAAGTTTAAGCCTGCTCGATGTCATTTTATGTTTGTACAAAACTATAAACAGGAACACACCAGACCACAATGAAGTCTGGTCGCGTGTACAGCTGTTTCTGGGACCTCCCGGTACCATCTTCAGTCATCTTTGTGTAATTAAAAATTTAATATTTTGTAATTAAAAGAAGACAATTACCATTACAATACTATAACTTGACATTTAAAATTTTTTTTAAAGTAACCCGCTTCTAGGACAAATGGTGCTTGGAGAATGGGTAAATAAACCGTTTTCTGCATTTTTCTGTCCATTTTACAGTTATTCCATTAGAAATATGGAATTTCTAAAGCCAGATTCGGGTTCAGCGTGAGAAACTTGTCTAGAAACATCATTCTTTTTAGCATTTGAGGTTCTGCACTGAGAATACTAATTTTGAAAAGTTGTCAAAATACTTAAGACAACTCAATAAGCACATTTTGATTTATATTTTCTAACCTAAGCAGCTAATCGTCTACTACTTATGTTTTATTGAAAGCTTACTTTTATAACAGTATTCGATAAATATTTCAGAGTTTTAGGATTTTCTATTTAAAAGATATAACGGTCTATTTATGAATTTTTTTCTAAATAATTCCATAAATGCATCCATTAAAGTGACTTGACTTCCATTACTAATTTTATAAGCGCAACTATTTTATTTGAATTAGCCCGCCAATATTTGAAACAAACAACAGCTGACTTTATTGGCTGTTTTCTGGTCATTTTTCGCTCTGACAAAATTGTATGACAATGACATATTTATAATGGTCAAGCTCAACAATGTTTTCTTCCTCCTCAATGCTATATGACTATTCTATTTAAGATACTTTCCAGGCACTTCGTACTTTTGCCAGATACATCTAAACGAAAATTTTACTAGAAGAGAAAAATCTGAAATTAACCCATATATTATATTTGTTTCGGTTACGGTACTGATAACCGGTTATGTAAATAAAGGTTATACGGCTACGGTTCTCAAAAAATTTTTTTTCCGGTTTCGGTTTCAAATTTTAAAGTGTTTTTAGCGGTTACGGGTTACGGTTTCGGTTTTAATCTCTGCTTTTAAGTAAGCATATGATTGGGACTTGTAACTCCATATCTCGTAAACTATTTATTTTTTCGCTATGACGTCTTAAAAGAAGTTTTTGCTCGTGACTTGGTTTACAAAACATTTCTAACAATTTAAAATAGTCACATCTTTAAACTCAATACTACAATAAGCTCTTCTTTAAATTTAAATTTGAAAACTTTGAATATTTCTAATTGCTAAATCTGATTAAAAGTTAACGAAAAAGAATTACCGTGGTACAGCTAAAGCTTTGTTGTTGTTTCCTGGATGTAAGATGAGGCGGTAACTGCATTTTAGGGAGTTCTCCAACTAAATTCCGTAAAAGGAGAATTCAAAGGTAGAGTGGGTAAAAACGGTGTGTTGCATCAACACCTCAGCAACACTGCAAAGACATGGTAAATGTACTCCTGCTCCTTCTATACTCTTTCTTATACTCTAACGTCTATTCTTTCTAAAGCTTTATTGGCTAGGGATACATCAATTAAATATGTAAGTCAAGAGAAAGTGATGAGAAAGGAACCCCCCCAGGTGGAGCCAGGTTTCATTAACATCGACAACAAAAGTTTCTTTCGAAGTGCGCTCGTGTTCGTGATTTTGGTTCGGAGTCAGCATGCGCGGCACCGAGCGGCAGGGTAACCTTTTCACAATATTCTATAAAATAAAAATTCTGAGCTCAAAACTAATTCTTGTGGCATCTGCTAGATTGCACAACAGCATTGCATGAATCTTTTTGACATTGTCCAGTGCCACCGCATCGGAAGGCCTCCTGCTGCGGACTTCAACGGAAGTTCACTTTCGGCTCGAATGAAATTCTCGACACCAATATTTCACTGTGTAATCTGAAGGAGCATTTTGCCCCAGTTTGTTTATTTAAGTTTTCTTTGTTTTATTCGCCGTTTTGCCTCTCAAAAAACAAATAAGAAAGTCGGTCAAGTCCGACTATTATATACTCTGTACCTGCTGCTGCGCTGGAGCAGCGAACTTTGATTTGGTCATAACTTTACCATAGGCAAAATTTGCGGGAAGTCTCTTGTGGTCAGCCATGGCTAACGCCTATTATCGAAAGCTTGCCATTAATATCGATAGGTGGCTGCAGCTGTCGATGTTGGCTGTAGGAAGGAATTGATTGGTGATGCCACTTTTTAAAACTGAAGAATAGATGGCGCGACTACTGCAACATTTCAACACTGATCTTTGCTTGGAACTGACTTTTGGTCTTAACTTCAGTATTGCTCATCCGATCTTCACTATTTATTTGGTAAATCGACAAACAATGCAAGTTACTAACTTTCTCTGAGGGCGATGTGACGATTTTTGTAATAAAAGAAGCCGGACGGGCCGTGGCAAAAATTTAAAAAAAATCTGATCTGCGTGCAAGTATAAGAAGTTTATATCCCATACATGTCAAACCTCTTTCTCTTACCATCTCTAAGATCTGTGCGTTCATACAGGCGGAAAGACGGGCATGGCTATATAAACTCGGGTGTTGATGCTGATCAAAAAATCTTCTCTAGACCGATATTTATATTACAACAGCTTAACGGCCTAGACCGCTGCTACTAAAGCCCGCCAGTCGATTCTATGTTGTGGCACCAGTTGTTCACACCAAGCATGGAAATGTCGTTTTGCACCTCTTCGTCCCATCTTAGTGGTAATCGTCCACTCTTGCCTATTCCGCCAATGTCTTTCGCATTCCGCTTGAAGACCACTTTTGCTGGAGCTTGTTCATCCACACCGGTAACATATCCTAACCAACGCAACCACTGTTGTTTAATGCGCTTGACTAGCTTCATCATTCTTTTGGATGCGAAACTCGTCGCCAACTTTTAAAGCTCCATACATCCTTCAAAGAATCTTTCGCTCGAAAACGACAATCGCCGCTTCATCCGCTGATGACATTGCCCATGCTTCTGCGCCGTATTGCAGGACTGCTATGATAAGCGACTTGTATAGTGTTGTTTTTGTTCTTCAAGAGCGGGGTCAGCACTTGAACTGCCTACTGAGCCCGTAGTAGCATCGGTTTACAAAATTGATTGTTCTTAGGATTTCTAGGCAGATGTTGTTGTCACTGGTTATCATCGTTCCGTGGTAGACAAAATCCTCAATAACTTTAAAGTTGTACTCGCCAATTGTAACAGATTGTCAAGGACGCGTATACTTTCTTTCCGCCAAGATTAGGTTTTGTTTGTCCTCCCTTACCCTAACCCTTTTTTTGACTGCCCCTCAATTTTTTAAAAACCCATCGGGGGTTTGGGGGGGGGGGGTAATGGAAAGGGAATTTTTTAAAATTTCTCTAAAAGGGGTCTTTGGTTTTTGTTTGTTTTTTTTTTGTTTTTGGTGGGGTTTTTCCGGGCTTTTAACCCCCTCATATGAGTCCCCCCGGGGTGGTTTTTTGGGGGTTTGGAATTAAAAAAAAAAAAAAAAAAAAAAATTTTTAAAAAATGCGGAATCGCTAGTGCTACCCGAACTGAGTAAAACCATTTCAGCGTTTGGCTAGATTGGTAGCACTTTTTTTTTATGGACCCTCAAAGTTTTTGAAATTGGGTGTGATAACAAAAAAGGTGTCATCAGATTTGGGAATACAGCTCATTCAGTTTTAGTGATAGCTGCAAACTGTCTTCGGCAAAGTTGTAGCTGACAGTCCGCAGAATAAATTTTTCTTACAAAGATTTTCAAAAAAATTATATTTTCCGGGAGTTTTTCTTAAAAAACTTTTTTGAAAAATCTATTTTTTTTACTTTTTCGAGTATAACTTTTAAAAAATCAAAATTTTTGGCATACATTCTTTGGGAAAAATGAAGCTTTTGAGATAACAAACATCTGTTCTGAACAAGGTTTTACAATCTGAACACTTCCACATCCTCTAAATCGGCCCCAAAAGTGTGTATATCCAATAAAAATCACTTTTTTGTTATCATTCTTCATTATGTTCTCAAGTTTTTTTACCAAAATAGCAGCTAATTAATTTTTTCAAGCTTTTAGAGCAAAACACTACGCGTTTTACTCGTTGTAGTCCATGAATAAAGAAAAATTTTTTGGACGGTATTTTGAAAATTCTCCAAATTATTATTATTTTATTATATTATTATGTTATTGTTATTGTTGTTATTAAAATTATGTTATTATTTTAACAAGCTAATACATTTTTTAACAAACTGAGATCATATTAGAGTTAATCTTTTTATTTTATTTTAATTTTTTTTATTTAATTATAATTATTATTATTATTTTAATTTATTGTATTTTATTATTAATTATTATTATTTTAATTTATTGTATTTTATTATTAATTATTATTAAAAATATTAAATATTAACTCTAATATGATCTCAGCTTGTTAAAAAATGTATTAGCTTGTTAAAATATTTTTTACTGTATTAAATTGGCAACATTTTTGCTGATAAATTGGAGAATTTCCAAAAAACCGTCCAAAAATTATTTTTTTTATATTCATGGACTACAACAAGTAAAACACGTAGTGTTTTGCTCTAAAAAGCTTTAAAAAAATTAATTAGCTGCTATTTTGGTAAAAAAAACTTGAGAACATAATGAAGAATGGTAACAAAAAAGTGATTTTTATTGGATATACACACTTTTGGGGCCGATTTAGAGGATGTGGAAGTGTTCAGATTGTAAAACCTTGTTCAGAACAGATGTTTGTTATCTCAAAAGCTTCATTTTTTCCAAAGAATGTATGCCAAAAATTTTGATTTTTTAAAAGTTATACTCGAAAAAGTAAAAAAAATAGATTTTTTCAAAAAAGTTTTTTAAGAAAAACTCCCGGAAAATATAATTTTTTTGAAAATCTTTGTAAGAAAAATTTATTCTGCGGACTGTCAGCTACAACTTTGCCGAAGACAGTTTGCAGCTATCACTAAAACTGAATGAGTTGTATTCCCAAATCTGATGACACCTTTTTTTGTTATCACACCCAATTCCAAAAACTTTGATTTACCAATCTAGCCAAACGCTGAAATGGTTTTACTCAGTTCGGGTAGCACTATCGATTCCGCATAGTGTTGCATGGTAGTTTTTTTGGCTGTTGCACAGTGTAATACACGACAGAACCTTATATGCAATGGAAACGCGACTGATCCAGCGCTAGTTGACGTAAACTGTTGCATCTTCTTTTTTTGCGAAGTGGGCAAAGAATATTAGATTCCAATCGACAGGCATACTTCCGTCGGACCTTGTTTGGCAAAGGAGTTGCTTCTTGTACCTCCTGCCTTGAACATTTCAGCTGGCAGCTCATCAGCGCCAGCTGATTTGTTGTTCTTTAGCCTTTTCATTTAAACAAATTTCCGGATGGTAAGGCGGGGCAATCTCTATGTTGTCGATTGGTGGCATCGCTACTTCTCTAGAGGCGACATCATGTTCGTCATCGCCTCCAAGCATTTCCAACCTGTAGCTTCTTTGTCAAGTGAGACATTGGGATCTGTGACCAGATTCCCGTTTTCTTCCTTGCATTGTGCGCCTCCATACTTCAAACCTTCTGTAAATTGCTTAACCTTATGTTAAAATATTCGAGTCTAACTCAAGCTAAATAGCATCTCGACTTCCTCACGCATGCGGCTTTCCTGCTCATTCTTTTCTTCTAAAGAGGCGCTTCTCTAACCATTAAAAGTACCTACAACAATTGTTTCGGCTTTTGGCAAGTTTTTTGGTATTTGGGACCATAGTAAGACGGTTCGTACATTCTACGCATAATTTGCTATCATTATCGTATTATTAATCGATTTGCCTAATGAATCGAAGGAATCGGACGAACGATACTCAATTTACGACCAAAAAAATGCTCGCTGCAGCTGCGCTGCTTGTTGCTGCTACTGCCAGCAAGTACAGAGTATATTACAGTCGGGCTTGACCGACTTTCTTACTTTCCTTGCACCTGAAGAGAAATGGATAACAATAAACCTTTTCGTTTCTAGGGTTATCATGACATTATACTGAGGAATTAAGAATATAGAATGCAACATTTCCAAAAAGACTGGTTTTATGTTTTTCTATATCACTCTACAAAAGACTTGCTGAGCAATTCTCTTATTTTGAAAGCATTTTGAAAGTCTCAAACTAAGTGCCAGCTTTCCATTCTAGTTGTTGCTCAGAACCGGTACATCGTTTTGGATCTACTCGGTTCTAAGAATATCGGTTCTCCAATACCGGTATACAAAAATTTTAAATATTGGTTCTGGTTCTGAGTTTTAATCGGTCCTTTCGGTATACGGTTCCGGTTCTGGTTCCGGCATACCTGGTTGAAACTGGAAATATCCACTGCTGGAAAGTGTAAAGACGCTACCATTGAAAAAAAAAACTTTCTCACTTCAGTTCATATTTTTGCTATTGTCATCCGATTTGAATCAAACTTGACTAAACTCTGGACTCCATAACTCTGGAATTATTGGATTTCTCATTTACAGCTTAATACAGTGAATTCCTGGATACAAGACCAAATTTTGAGAAAAAAAATGAAGAAACGAGTAAGAGTGTCACGACAGCAAAATACCCTGTCTCTAGTAAAGTGGTTCTTATAGCTTTGAATTCCCTTTATTTTAAAATTTATTTCAATAAATGGGCAGGCGCACTTGCATATCTTTGGTGTTTTTGCTCGGATCTCATTGTGGTACATAGAATAGATAGATGTTGGGCCTAACTGAATATATATTAATTCACTTGGATCAAACTTAAAAATTGTAGCTCTGTCAGTTTTTCGCGGTTAGAAGAAGATGAAACAAACTCGATCCAAAATTTGTGGCTCTACCTCTTATAGTCTGTGAGATCCACTCGTTTATACAGAGAAAAAGACAGTTTTTCGCTGTTAAAAGATGGAGGAGGAGGAACTTTCCAAATCTAAAACAAACTCGATGTGGGTACAGTATACACCTACATACATGCCAAAACTTGTGGCTCCATCAGTTTACAGTCTCTGAGATCGACGCGTTCATACAGGCAGACAGACGGACATGGCTAAATCGACTGGTCTGTTGATGCTGATCAACAATATATATACTTTATAAGTTCGGAAATGCTTCCTTCTCCTGCTGTTACATACATTTGCAACACTTCATAATCCATTTTTTCCCATTTTTAATGGGAACAGGGTACAAAAATAAACGGCCCTTTCGCGGCAATTAATTTTTTTTTAAATATTTGTATTACCAATGGCTTCGGAATGCAAGCAATTGAAAATAATTACATTTTTTAAATAGCTTAATTTTTAAATCAAATTTTCCCGCGAATTAAGCATATTTCGGCAAAATGCTGAAAATACGTAAATACTATTTTACAACAAAGAATATGAAAAAAATTTCGAGCAGAAAAAACTCGAGTGGGCGATTTTTTATGGAATAACCCATACATACTTTATGTGGTCGGTAATTCTTGCTTCTATGCGTGACAAACATAGGGACAATTTTAATATACCCTCTCCAAGAGTATACAAATAAAAAAAAATTAAAATAAGAAGAACCGGGACGGTTTTCCGATGAACATTATTTGAAGAGAGAGAACTTGTGATGCTTTTGCCGTCGCATTCGATTTAAAAACTATTTTTTAAATTAACTCTTGGCAGGAAAAAATCGTGCCCCATGCCGTTTTAAAGTGTAAAGTGTTAATTAATAATATAATAATACTTTTCATTACCTGTAATAAAAACATTGCACCTGGAACTTAATGGTGGAGACCCGTGATCTCTTACGTGTACAACAATGTGATGGTATTTCATAAGTTCATAGTCCAATGGAGTTTTAAGGTACAAGTAACCTTCAGCAATATCAATGTAGAATATGTCCAAATTGGATTCACCATTAATAGACTCGATAAAATATGAAAGCTTTGCATTTGCACCAGTATCTGAGTCTGTGGCATTAATTTTTAATATTTGGGACCCAAATGGAACATTTTCCGGTAACGTTATGTTGTAGATATCACTTTCAATTTCCGGATAACAATCATTTACATCGATTACAGCAACAGATAAAAATACTTCTGCATAAATTCCAGAGAGGCTGTCAGTGGCTCGAATCGTTATGTCGTGATTCGTTTTATCTTCATAGTTTAGCTCGTTTACAACATAAATTGATCCTGAAAGTATAAAAAATATTTATAAAGAATATAAATATTTTCTGGATATTATTTTTATTATAAGGAAAATAATAAATATATATTATTCTTAAATACTTTAAAATGATTCTTTTATTGTTGTTTAGTCCAATTTGCTAAATATTGCTACTGTAAGTGGCATAATGTGACACAATCTTACTAATATTATAAATGTGAAAGTTTATATGCTTGTGTGTTTGCATGTTTGCCAGTTTTTTAGTCAATAACGCACAAATGGCTTAATGGGTTTGCATGAAATTTCGCACATAGGAGAGTTGATTACCTGGTCTTAACTTAACTTTTATTTAAATAGTAGAGACTCCGCGAAATTGGCTAAATTATTATAAGAGTATTTATGATCATGCTTTCATGCCCAAATGGCTGAAAGAGTTCGGATAAAACTTGACACACAGATTGTTGATAACCTAGACTTGGTCAAAAAAACCTCAAAATTTGCAAAATTATTTTAAAAGCGCTTGATGTTTATATGACAATGCAGGAGTTTGTTATTAGGAGGAGATCCAAGGATCAAATAAATCGCAAAATTTTCATAAATTGTATAGGACCATAGATTATTATGAAGATTGGATAATTGCCAATTGAAGACGCATCTATAAGAGGTGTAGAGCAAAGTACGAATGCGAAGGCTTTGGTAAATAAGTGGCGTTGAACAGTCGAAAATATATAAATATAAAAGTTTTTTTCTTTCTTCAGAAAATAGCTTTTTCACCTTCACCAACTAATGGCGTCAGCTGTGAAGTAACTAGCCGTGATTTTTCATTCATTCATTTCATTCTTAAACTTTGCCGTTCGGATCCAGCGTTAAACTTTAGGTCCCTTTCTCTTGTGCAAAAAATTTAAAGCACACACGCCAAGAGATTGAGAGAAGCTGGGCTTGGCCACGTTGGAGGAGCTGTATAGCCAATTTTACATTTATTCAATCTTCAGCTGTCTGCGCCTGTCCTTATTATGGACATAATCATTAGACCTCGGATTTTGCATATTTGCTCAATTTTCATCAGATCGGTACCAAACTTTGTATTTAGACCTTTTATCGTTCAAATATAACAAATTTTAATGCATATCGAAAATATGCAAAATCTATGCAAACAAATATGCCAAAAATATGCTAAATATATGCAAAATATGCAAAATATATGCTATCGAATTTCATTGAAAAACTGAGTTCCACTCGTTAAAAATTAAAGTGCGAACAATACAGAAGAATATAAGAACTTGATTTTAGGAACATTGAGCGGAAATGAATCTTCGTGCTGATTTTAACTGTCGTGTAAACAGTTTTAAGGAGTAAATTCAGAAACTGTTTCTCGATCTATGAATTAAATTAATTAATTAAATTTAATTGCTGAAAAAGTAAGAACATCGATTCCCTAACTCGTTCATATCCTGTGTAAAAAATGTTAAATGTTCATAAGTTCAGGAGTTACCGACAGAACCGATCATAACCAGATCGGCTACATGGTTGAAAGCGGCATCATTTTATGCAGATTACATGGAGGGAATATTAAAGATAAGAACAAGCAACAACATTTTTAATTTTATAACATTTTGGACAACTTACTTTAGTTTGTTTGCATTTACTTTTTTTTACTTCAAAAACAAAAATATGAAATGATAAAAAATCACAAACTATATCGGGATTTTATATATATAAGGTTGTCAAAAAAGTCTTGCGGTATTTCCGCAAGCTTGTCTTTGCAAGCGCGAAGTTCTAGTTGTATTCGCCGCGCTAAGACGTGTTTGATTTATTGTTGTTTAATTTTAGTCGTTCGTGAGTTATAGCGTCGCAAACATGGAGCAAAATAAAGAGAAAATACGGCATATTTTACAGTACTACTACGATTAAGACAAAAATGCATCTCATGCTGCCAATAAAATTTGTGCAGTTTATGGACCCGATTCAGTTTCCATTTCCACCGCACAACGATGGTTTCAACGTTTTCGTTCTGGTGCAGAGGTGATCGAAGATGCGCCACGGTCCGGAAAGCTTGTCGTCGAAAATTGCGATAAAATCGCTGAATTGATTGAAAGAGACCGGCATAGTAGCAGCCGTAGCATCGGCCAAGAGCTGGGCATGAGTCATCAAACCGTTATAAACCATTTGAAGAAGCTTGGATTCAAAAAGAAGCTCGATGTATGGGTGCCACACGACTTGACGCAAAAAAACATTTTTGCCCGTATGGATGCATGCGAATCGCTTCTGAATCGCAACAAAATCGACCCGTTTTTGAAGCGGATGGTGACTGGCGATGAAAAGTGGGTCACTTACGACAACGTGAAGCGCAAACGGTCGTGGTCGAAAAGCGGTGAAGCTGCCCAGACGGTGGCCAAGCCTGGATTGACGGCCAGGAAGGTTCTTCTGTGTGTTGGTGGGATTGGCAGGGAATCATCCACTATGAGCTGCTCCCCTATGGCCAAACGCTGAATTCGGACCTGTACTGCCAACAACTGGACCGCTTGAATGCAGCACTCATGCAGAAGAGCCCATCTTTGATCAACAGAGGCCGAATTGTCTTCCATCAGGACAACGCCAGGCCACACACATCTTTGGTGACGCGCCAGAAGCTCCGGGAGCTCGGATGGGAGTTTCTTTTGCATCCACCGTATAGTCCGGAGCTCGCACCAAGTGATTACCACCTATTTCTGTCCATGGCGAACGAGCTTGGTAGTCGGAAGTTGGCCACAAGAGAGTCCTGTGAAAATTGGTTCTCCGAGTTTTTTGCCAATAGGGAAGCGAGCTTCTATAAGAGGGGCATTATGAAGTTGGCATCTCGTTGGGAACTCGTCATCGAACAAAACGGCGCATATTTGACTTAAATCGCATTATTATAGCCAATTTTATGAACAATTGAAAATTTAAAAAAAAAATACCGCAAGACTTTATAAGACTATATAATATCGAATTTCGAGATTGGGCCAAAATCATTACTTCCTTGGAAGCGAAGGGTCTACCATTGGCAAAGTTAATAAATTTTATTAAAAAAGCTGAAAATATTGTTCAAAACATAACTGGCGATTTCGGAATGGATTTAAATGAGAAATTTGACTAGCAGCAGAAGGGCCTGTATAACACGGGATACACACACACACACAAAGACCTTTGTGTTTTTGGCGTTTGATGCTGATGACGGATTTTACTACAAGCCTTCCTTTGGAATTCCCAAGCGGTTGTAGCAATTCTGTCATGAGGCGACCTCTGCCAACACACTAAGGGCAGGCAGAGACAGCTGATGATTGAATTGGTATTCATGAAATAGCGCTATACTGTCAACCAGCCTCCTTTGTGGTGTTGTGCGTGTCTTGTTTTAGACAAGTTTTGGACAATATCCAAAACTTAAATGACCTAGAGCCTGCTTAAAAAGTTCTATGATTTTCAATCAAAAAGGTCACTAAAACAATCACTGTGTGAGTCCATTTTATTTACAAATCAAGATTAAAATATCATTTCCAACATTAATAATATTTAAAATCTGATTGCTGAACGATGCTTTTCCGCTTACAAAATGGTTTTTAGAGTGCATGTAAATTAGGCATGTTTTAGTGCACGATTTTTCGATTTCGACTTGCTCCAGCCTCCCAATTTGTGAGGTTGGGTAAAAAAATGAGTGAGCCAAAATGTGGTGGCGGTGGGTTATGGAGAAGTGACCCCGCATCAATGTCAACGTTCTCGAAAAATGGTCGAAAATTTATATATAGGGTCATTCCTGCCCAGAAGTTGCCCCTAGAGGGGTCAAATGTACCAGTCACCCCCATTGATTTTCCTTTCCCGACATTTTTGTCCTAGACACCTACCCCCTATCTTCACTCCCTAGAAGGGTCGCCATACAAAAATGACATTTTTATAAAATTCCCCTCCAACCCCCTAAAACACTTCCTGGAAGGGTGAAATGTATGACCGACCAACCCCCCCTTATTTTTCACTTCCCAACCATTTTGTTCTTGACACCCAACCACTGTCTCCCCTCCTTAGGGGGGCTCCCATACAAAATTGATGATAAATGCATGTTTGTATGGATTAACTAATACAATGTTTCACTGCTCGACAACAATTTTCCCCAAAGCGCCAAACCAACCTTTCTAAAGTAAATTGGCCCGCTGATCACGAAAATCGCCATATAAACAACTTCTATCGACACGTTATCGAGATATTACCGATAATCGCTTTTTTCGATTTTTCCTAAAGTTGCCTCCACTTAAACTCCCATAACTTTTTTGTTCTTCAACCGATTTAAAAACTATATTCAAACTCAAACAGAAAAACCTTGCCACAAAATTTTGTTTTCGGACAAAAATGAGCTGAGGTGTGTGCTTTTAATGCTATAGGCATAAATGTAGAAAAAAAATATTTTTTTTTGCCATATTTAAAAAGGGCATAGCAGAATAAGCATACAAAAACTGCCTCCTCTCCGATCAGCACCAAAATTAAATATAGTGTTACCATCAATGAGAAACTCACTCTCCTAAATTTGTAGTCTTCTAAGCGCTATTGGAGTAGAGTTATGAGGGCGGAAAGATAAATAAAAAAAGTCGGTTATCTTAAGAACCGCTTAACCGATTTGGATGGGTTTAATATATGTTGTAAGTGTCCACCATGGAATTCAGAAAACTATTTTTGCAGATTTTTATTACCAATTCTTAGGCACAAAAAATACTATTAAAATTTTCAAATAATTTTTTCGAGGTGTAAATCGATTTAAACTCTTATAGTTTTTCGCTGGTTTTTTCAATAGGAAATACTTAACAATGTAAAATTTTTGCAGTGACATCGGGAATCATCTTCATAGTGAATACCAATAAAACATGTGAATAGTTTTACAAATATATTTTATAATATTAATCACACTGTAACTACTCATACAGAACTGATAGAAAATTTCCCCTTTTTCCCCTTTTACGTTGATTTACAGTGTGCCTAATATGTACAAAATATTAATGAAAAATACTAATCTAGCGTTTAATTGTTTTTCACCATGAGGTACACTTGGGATGGGTTTGCAAAAATTATATGTTGTTAGGGCAGTCACAAGCCAGCACTCGTCGTGAACGGTCGCATTTAGCAAACCTAAGCTTCAACTGTTCTTATCAGTGTTTTGTCATCCTTCTCCTCCGTTTCTTTCGCCCACGCAGTCGGTTGCGGGCGCTTATCTTAAATCCGATCTAACCGTTTGTGCGTAAATAGAGAAAAAACATAAAACCTGCGACAAAAAGTCTTTCTAAAGACTAAAAATGGGTGAGGGCGACCCCCCCGATCCTCAAAAGGCAAGCGGGCCAGTATTTCTGACCCAAAGCCAAGTTAAAACACTAAATTCACCTGGACCTAAGTACATAGTGATATCTCCTGCCAATGAAAATGAAAAACAATTTAAGCTATCACCATTTGCTGTTAAAAAAATCATTGACTATAACTGTGGCGGCGAGGTCGACTCCTGCAAGAGATGGCGAAGTGGTGATCTACTTATAAAAACCAAAAACATTCAACAAGCCAACAAGCTCCTGAAGATGACTCATTTCACTGAAAACATGACTGTTTCCGTCTCTGAACACCTTTCTCTCAACTACAGCAAGGGAGTTGTCTACTTCAACGATCTGCGAGACGTGCCTGAATGTGAGATTCAATCTGAGTTGGAAAGCCAAAATGTCACGCTGGTTAAGAAAATATTGAAAAAGGTAAATGAAAACCTGATCGCAACTGGACTACACATCCTCACATTCGCCTCAACAACTCTCCCGAACCACATTATGATCGGGTATGAGAAAGCAAGCGTTCGTCAGTACATCCCAACTCCACTACATTGTAACAATTGTTTGCGATTTGGACATACGTTCAAAGTGTGCAAATGTGAGAAAACTTGTCGCTACTGCGGCTCCCAGCACCACGTAAACGAGGAGGAAAACGAAATATGCACAAACAACGTCGGATGCATCAACTGCAGTATAAACAAACTGCCCAACAATTCACACACTTCCATTGATAAAATATGTCCAGTTTGTCTGAAACAACAAGAAATCATCGCCATCAAAACGATTCACAAGATAGACAACAAGGCAGCATATGAAATGTAACCATAACCATCAACTTGGTCACCAAACTTTTGCGAACTTAACTAAGATGCCCACTCCACTCACCAACACAACGAAGATGGTTCCAGCCGACAACACAACAACCAAGATGATCCAACCTGAAACCCATTCTAAGCCAACAGTTAAATCTAACCCTAACACTGCCGCCCGCAATGTACTTAACTTTGACGACCTAGATGACCATGCAGCAAATACTCAGCCCAGCACCTCCGTAACCGCTAAGTTAAGCCAAAGTCTAATTAACAAACAAAAAGTACAAATACTACCCCGTACGACCTCAAGAGAAGCAATAAGACAACTAAAATCAAAAGCTAAAAGTAACAAAATTAACACCATATCAGGAATTGAAGACAGTTCCGATAACATGGAATACGATTAATATGTACCCAGGTTGGCTGACTGAGGAGCATCATCTTTTCAAAGTTTTTGAAGGGATCGGTCCTCAGTCAGTCAGTCGGGGACAATATGATAAATACAACCCACAGTTCACTGTAATAAATAACATTTTGTATATATTGAATCTAGTAATCTTTAATTCAATTATTTGACCATGCCTCTTAATTTAATACAGTGGAACATTCGCGGCTACACTAACAACTACAGCGAACTTCTTATAATCATAAAAAAAACATTCACCCCAAATTATATCTCTACAAGAAACCCACCTAAAACCATATGCCCCATTTTCAATACCCGTTAATTATAACATTCTGACAAACATACCCAAAAACAGCTTCGGCGGAGCAGCCCTGTTTATACACAAATCAGTCCAATCTACACAGATCAGAATTAACGATGAGCTTGAAGCAGTTGCGGGCCAAATACTCTCTGAAACAAAGTTTACCATATTCTCGGTGTATATACCACCAAGCAAGTCATTTAGCACAACCAACTTAAATAATCTATTTGCACTTCGACACAAATCAGCATTTGTTACAGGTGACTTTAACAGCTGGCACCCCACTTGGGGCTCATCCAAGTCAAATAACAGATGCAACATACTACACAGATACATCACACACTGGACCCTTCTTAACGAAAAATCACCAACTCACTTTACCACTCACAACACATTCACACACTGTCGTTTTGCACATCTGATGTGCTTCCAAACATATCTTGGAAACGGACTGACCATCTGTGCGGTAGCGACCACTACCCAATCATCATGACGCTTTACCAAAAGTATCAACCATTTAAGCCACCAAGAAGTTATTTTCAATTAGCCAAAGCAAACTGGGAACTATACGAAAAATTAGTCAGCAATATAAACACTAGTGTTCCCATAGCAGACGAGGTCAACAAAGAGGCTGCAAACTTAAACAAAGTAATACTTCAGAGCGCACACAGAGCTATCCCAAAAACGTCTCTTAACCAACAACCACGAAATGTTCCATGGTGGAACGAAACTTTAGACTCTTAAAAAAGAGAAAAACAAAATGTGGAACAAATTAACCAGAAACATAACCCAAGAAAACATCAAAAAAGCAAACGCAATCTTCAGACGTGAAATTAGAAAGTATAAAAAATCAGCCACTATAGAATTAACGTCACAAATAAACCCCAACACACCATCATCTAAAATCTGGTCGAATATCCGTGCGTTTTGTGGACTAAATCTAATCAAATCGATCCATGCAATATGGAACCCTTACACAAAAAACATCAGCACCGATCACATTACAATAGCCAACACCTTTGCACAATTCTGGTCGGAGGCATCCGACAATAAGAACTTCTTACAAACCTTTGTTTCCACCAAATTAAGCTCCTCCCATCTGCAGTTAGACTATACCCCAAGTCAATCAGCTGAGAAAATAGAAACTAATATTCGCACTATCGAATTGTTAATTTCAGAATTTCATACCCAATGATACAACACGCGACACAAACTCTCCAAAACAGAATAATCAATCATTTTAACATTATACTCAACACAAAAATACCACAGCAGTACAAAACCAGTCTTGTTATTCCAATCAACAAGCCTAACACCGATAAAACCAAACCAGACTCTTACCGTCCGATTTCACTTAATCAATGCCTCTCCAAAGTCATGGATAAAATTATTGCGAAAAGGTTATGGTGGTTTGTCCAAAACAACAATCTCCTCTCTAAAAGCCAATTTGGCTTCAAGAAACGCAAATCAGTTCCAGATTGTCTACTATACGCAGATTATTTGAAAACTGAGTCTCTTGACAAAAAACGACATGTATCAATCGTCTCCCTTGATTTTTCCAAGGTGTTTGACAGGATTGGCTTACATGCCATTTTGGATCAACTAAGAGAATGGAAAATTGGTCCCAAAATTATCAAATATGTCTTCAATTTTATGACCCACCGTAAATGCATTATTAAAATAGGTTCGCAATTATCAAATGTGGTCCCCATAGAAAATGGGGTTCCTTAGGGTTCTCCGCTATCTGTTGTTTTATTCCTAATTGCCTATGATAAATTGGCTAGGATAATAGAAAACCAAAGAGACATCGGTTTCTGCAGCTATGCAGACGATTTTCAACTTATAATTAATTTCAAAAAATCTAAAAATCTTACAAAAGCCTTAGAACAATTGTTCGAAAACATACGTGACTGGGGCGATTACTCAGGATCCAAGCTATCCGTTGAGAAATGCAAACACATTCACATTTGCAATAAGCGACAAGGTCATTGCCAAGTCACATCAAACAACACTGTCATTCATTCGGTTAGCTCGTTAAAAGTCCTTGGAGTCACCTTTAACAAAAAGTATAAATGGAATGACCACATAAAGGAACTTATTAATTCCCTATCAAAAAAACTCAACGTAATTAAATGTCTTGCAAGCCCCAAATTTAATTGCAATACACAGACTCTTCTTTCAGTTTTAAAAGCTCTCATAGTCTCAAAGATTGATTACGCTCTCTTTCTTTACGGCCGTGCCCCGATATCAATTTTGAATAAGGTTAAAGTGGTAATGAATGCAGCAATAAGATCAGCTCTTGGTGCCCACCAAGTTGTACGAAGCTAGCATTGCACTTATAGAACTCAGGCACTATTTCCTAAAAATCAAATTGTATAAAATTTTGCTTAACTCCAACGACACACCTATTGCGAAGATACTTTAAAAGAGAGGAAACGTAAACGGGCCAATTCAATTTTAGCCTGGGTAAAAAATTTCTGCAAAGACTAAAATATTTCTATGAGACCTCTGAAAGTGGGTAAAGCTTCACCTTATTGGATTTCAACAAAAATCAAATTGATCGCTCATTAAGTAAATATGCCAAAAACAATACGAATCACATTATATACCGACAAGCCTTTCATAGCATCAAAGAGTCAAATACAAGTCGCAAGTTCATATATACAGATGGATCCGCATCACACAATATTACTACATATGTCATTACCACAGAAACGTCTATACTAAAATATGGCCTTCTTCCAGAGTACTCATCGGTCCTATCGGCCGAAATTATTGCCATCTACGAGGCGGTGATATTAGTTAGTAAGTCTCGCGGTAGTTATACTATTTGTTCAGACTCCCTCTCAGCTCTCGATGCGATTTCAATTAATTATTAATTACCCCAGCGCAATAAGAAACTATCTTGCCAAACATTATAATAAAAAAATAGAGGCAAGCTAACTTCGGCTCGACCGAAGTTTATATACCCTTGGAGCTTGATATCTGCCTGACAGTTTGTATGGCAGCTATACTATATAGTAGTCCGATTTCGACAAATCTTGTTGAAATTATGTAAAATCATTGAAAACTTATAAATACGAGCGTTGGGAGCGATAACATTGAAAACAAAAAAGTTTTCTCACAAGGACTATTTTTCAAACCTAACTTTTGTATGGCAGCTATACTATATAGTTGTCCGATTTTGACAAGGCTTAGTGAAATTATGTGAAATCATTAAAAACTTATAAATACGAGCGTTGGGATCGATAGCATTGAAAACAAAAAAGTTTTTCTCACTAAGACTTTTTTTCAGACCTAACTTTTGTATGGCAGCTATACTATATAGTTGTCCGATTTCGACAAGGCTTGGTGAAATCATGTGAAATCATTAAAAACTTATAAATACGAACGTTGGGAGCGATAGCATTGAAAACAAACAAGTTTTTCTCACAAAAACTAGTTTTTCAACCGATCGTTCCTATGGCAGCTATATCATATAGTCATCCGATCCGGCCGGTTCCGACAAATATGCAGCGTATTTGTACCAAAAGACTTCGTGCAAAGTTTGGTTAAGATAGCTTTAAAACTGACGGAGGAGATAGCATAGAAACAGACGGACACACGGACGGACGGACAGACGGACATGGCTATATCAACTCAGCTCGTCATGCTGATCAAGAATATATATACTTTATGTGGTCGGAGATGCTTCCTTCTGTGCGTTACAAACATCCGGACAATTTTAATATACCCTCTCCAAGGGTATAAAAAGTGATTTTTGGACATTTCGAAAATTTGTGGGGGGTTGTGAGCCACCCATTTAAAAGTTTAAAATTCGTGTTTTTAGGCAATTATTCTTCCCTTTCGTTGCCCTTTGCTTAGGCAATAAATGCAGAAGTAACTAAGCTTAGTGAAAACTGGCAACAATGCCAACAATACACATTTCTATGCAAACAGTTTGGGCACGTACTATAAACATAAGCATGTGCTTACATGAGATATACACACAGAACGAAATGACAGAGCCCGATATACATGCCCTCCCTTTCGCTCTGGTGCGTTTCTTTAAGGCATATGTAGGCAAAGCAAAACAGCACACGCCTGCTAAGCAGACAGCGCAGCTGTGTGTCTATGCGGACTCCGAAAGCTGAATGAGCTACGTCGTTTTTTTGCTGTTAACTTTACAGTGAGAGCGAGTTCATCTCTTGGTATTTTGTTCTCTCTGGTAGAAGTGAGATTGGATTACAGTTTTTAAAAATTGCCTTTCTGGATGGACTCTATGTTTGAGGCCAGTGGTTCAAGGCATAATGCCATTGGTTTGTTATGTTTTTGTGCAAGTAATGTCCGTGGGTTAGTTTGGTATGTTCAAGTCTCAGTCGTGTTATTTTAATTTGGTCTAGTCGTGTCAGCGTAGATTTTTTTTTGGAAATGTAGGAGGAGGTAGAGATTGAGGGGTAATTGAACGGTACCAAGTTGAGGTGAGGTTCCACTGTTCTATTTGGTTTTTAAGAAAGTCTTTTTTTAAGACAGTGATCTATGTCTTTTTTGTTGAAATTGTCAGTACAGACAAGTGGTATAGATTGGGCGAATTTGGCTGCTGCGTCAGCAGTTTCATTGCCTTTAATGTTTGAGTGTCCTGGGACCCAGATTAATTTTATTATACCCGTTGGAGAGGGTATATTGAAATTGTCCGGATGTTTGTAACGCACAGAAGGAAGCATCTCCGACCACCTAAAGTATACATATTCTTGATCAGCATGACGAGCTGAGTTGATATAGCCATGTCCGTCTGTCCGTCCGTCCGTCTGTCCGTCTGTTTCTATGCTATATCCTCCATCAGTTTTAAAGCTATCTTAACCAAACTTTGCACGAAGTCTTTTGGTACAAATACGCTGCACATTTGTCGGAACCGGCCGGATCGGATGACTATATGATATAGCTGCCATAGGAACGATCGGTTGAAAAACTAGTTTTTGTGAGAAAAACTTGTTGTTATAAGTTTTTAATGATTTCACATAATTTCACCAATCCATGTCGAAATCGGACTACTATATTGTATAGCTGCCATACAAAAGTTAGGTCTGAAAAAAAGTCTTAGTGAGAAAAACTTTTTTGTTTTCAATGCTATCTATCCCAACGCTCGTATTTATAAGTTTTTAGTGATTTTACATCATTTCAACCAGATTTGTCAAAATCGGACCACTATATAGTATAGCTGCCATACAAACTGTCGGCGATATCAAGCTCCGGTATATAAACTTCGGTCGAGCCGAGTTAGCTTCCCTCTATTTTTTAAAGAAATAAAAAATAGAGGTAGCAAACTTCGGCTCGACCGAAGTTTATATACCCTTGGAGCTTGATATATGCCTGACAGTTTGTATGGCAGCTATACTATATAGTGGTCCGATTTCGACAAGGCTTAATAAAATTATGTAAAACTATTAAAAACTTATAAATACGAGCGTTGGGAGCGATAACATTAAAAACAAAAAAGTTTTTCTCACTAAGACTTTTTTTCAGACCTAACTTTTGTATGACAGCTATACTATATAGTTGTCCGATTTTGACAAGGCTTAGTGAAATTATGTGAAATCATTAAAAACTTAAAAATACGAGCGTTGGGAGCGATAACATTAAAAACAAAAAAGTTTTTCCCACTAAGACTTTTTTTCAGACCTAACTTTTGTATGGCAGCTATACTATATAGTTGTCCGATTTTGACAAGGCTTGGTGAAATTATGTGAAATCATTAAAAACTTATATATACGAGCGTTGGGAGCGATAGCATTGAAAACAAAAAAGTTTTTCTCACTAAAACTAGTTTTTCAACCGATCGTTCCTATGGGAGCTATATGCTATAGTCATCCGATCCGGCCGGTTCCGACAAATGTGCAGCGTATTTGTACCAAAAGACTTCGTGCAAAGTTTGGTTAAGATAGCTTTAAAACTGACGGAGGGATAGCATAGAAACAGAAGGACAGACGGACGGACAGACGGACATGGCTATATCAACTCAGCTCGTCATGCTGATCAAGAATATATATACTTTATGTGGTCGGAGATGCTTCCTTCTATGCGTTACAAACATCCGGACAATTTTAATATACCCTCTCCAAGGGTATAAAAACAGAGGCAAGCTAACTTCGGCTTGACCGAAGTTTATATACCCTTGGAGCTTGATATGTGCCTGACAGTTTGTATGGCAGCTATACCATATAGTGGTCCGATTTCGACAAACCTTGTTGAAATTATGTAAAATCATTGAAAACTTATAAATACGAGTGTTGGGAGCGATAACATTGCAAACAAAAAAGTTTTTCTTACTAAGACTTTTTTTCAGACCTATCTTTTGGATGGCACCTATACTATATAGTTGTCCGATTTTGACAAGGCTTGGTGAAATTATGTGAAATCATTAAAAACTTATAAATACGAGCGTTGCAAGCGATAGCATTGAAAACAAAAAAGTTTTTCTCACTAAAACTAGTTTTTCAACCGATCGTTCCTATGGCAGCTATATACTATAGTCATCCGATCCGGCCGGTTCCGATAAATGTGCAGCGTATTTATACCAAAAGACTTCGTGCAAAGTTTGGTTAAGATAGCTTTAAAACTGACGGAGGAGATAGCATAGAAACAGACGGACGGACAGTCAGACGGACATGGCTATATGAACTCAGCTCGTCATGCTGATCAAGAATATATATACTTTATGTGGTCGGAGATGCTTCCTTCTATGCGTTACAAATATCTGGACAATTTTAATATACCCTCTCCAAGGGTATAACCCCAAAAAATTTTTTTTTAAAACTAATGAATTATCTTAGTTGCCTGTTGAATAGCACCTGTTATCGATTTCGCTTATAAAAGACTGTCATATTTCTACAATTTCTTATTTTATTTATATTTTAATTACGATTTTTTTTACTTAATTTATTTTATTTAATCTGGGCACGCACAATGAAAGACAAATTGGAAATCTTTTTCTAGAAGTGGGTTAAATTGCCTGTTGCCTTAATGAAAAAAACTAAAGGAATTCACAATTAATTAATACACTAGTTTGCAAATATAAAAAATTTAATGACTCGTTTCTACTAAAATTATTTTTTTTGTGCAAAATCGTTTCTAAAAATTTTTTCATGTCAACGTTTTTTAATATGATTTTTTTTAAGGTTTACAGAAAATAATATAACACAAAAAAAAAAACAACAATTTAAAACACATAATATAAAAAATCCCAAAAAGTTTTACAGAAAATTAAATTACACTAAAACTATAAATGAAATTAAGAGGCGGTTTTATTCATTCGATAGGTAATCGGTTAAATAAAATTTAGTATTAATTGTTGTTGTTGTTGTACCTGCGGTTGTTGTTGTATTTCTGTTTAAAACATAGGTCCATGCTTGCAAAATTTTTTTGAGAACGGATGATCAGAATTCTAAACTGTAAACAGGATTTTGTTAAGAATTGATGTAATTTTGGTGTGAACTAGGATATTTTGGTTTGGTCAATAAACAGAGGAGCTATAGGGTTTCAAAGTCAAATTTGGAAAATCTACTTTTTTCCCACTGTATTGGTCCTAGCTCCGTCATATGTTGACCGATCAAAAATATCCGAGTTCACACCAGAATAGTGGCTATTATACAAAAAAAATTAAAATCAGTCAACAGATACTCTTTAAATTTTTGCAACCATTTTGGAAAAAGTGGTTCCGACATAATCGCATTTAAGGTCTCGACATCTTTTTTCGATGAAGTAAAAATTATTATAATTTTATTAAAATTATTATTATATAATATACAAAAAATTATCAAAATCGGTTAAACAGTTCTACAGAAATTTGGGTCAAATTGCGTCAAGCCATGGTAATAAATAATATCTCGAAAAAATTCCAAGTAAAATTTGTTTTTTTATATTTCGAACATATTATAAATATTTATAAGTTTTTTGACCAAAAAAATTAAAATACCTATAATTTCTAAAAATACGAGGATCGATGAAATCAATTTTCACATAAAAGGGTCGGAAAAAATCCTTTTTTTGTTTATTTCTGTAAAATTGAGTTTAGGATCTGCTTAAAAGTTTTGCAGGATGTTTATAAAATCCTAAAAGAACGCTTAAGCAAATTAAAAAAACATTTTCTGAAGGTATGCAGAACCCTTAAATCGATTTATGAGATCACCATTCCAAACTACACTAAAAAATGGTTTAGTAGGGTCTTTTTGGCTGTAAACTAGTTTTATCAAGGGGCCGGAAAAGACTGTTTAGGAAGATATTTTCAGAAATTTTCAAATTTAGGAAAACCACGTCAGGGTGGAAATCTTTATTTTCAATCCGATATTGGAAAATTCACACCGAAAGCATGAAAATGGGTTTCAACGCCAAACGTTATTTTAATCCTTGTAATATAAAATTCGATAAGCAAGCAAGATGCGCTTAATAAAATGCAAAACAAACCCAGCCGCAGTGCGCTCATAAAACCTATTGCATGGCAAATTTGCCACGTTTTCGGTCTGAGTCGGAGACGGTAAAAAACAAAATCACATTTTGACAGGGCATATGTAAGTAAATGCATATGTAAGTGTGTGTGTGTTGCCAACACCGCTGCCGTTGATGTTAATAAGCTAGCTAACTAACGAACGCAGAAGGCCGAGCAATCAAAAACAAAATCAAATAAGCAGGGGTAAACGCAAAGCTCACTGCGTTGGTGTCCGAAAACCTCATGAGCTACGTAATTTTTTTCGGACTAAATTTGAGAGAGCGAATTCATCTCTTGGTATTTTGTTCTCTCTGGTTCTAGTAGAGCTAATAAATAAAATAAAAATATGTTGTTAGGGACCTCTTGATGAAAAAACCAGCAAAAAACTGTCGGTGTCGCAAAAGGAAAAAAAAGAAAAAAAAAAAAAAAAAGAATTATTTTAAAATTTGAATAATTTTTTTTGGCCCAAAGAATTTGCAATAAAAATGTGCAAAAATTATTTTTTGAATTGTGCAGTGGACACTTACTACATATATTAAACCCATCCGAATCGGTTAAGCGGTTCTTAAGATAAACGCCATTTTTGACTTATCTTTCCGCCCTCATAACTCTACTCCAATAGCGATTAAAAGACTACAAATTTAAGAGAGTGAGTTTCTCATTGATGGTAACAACATAATTAATTTTGGTGCTGATCGGAGAGGGGGCAGTTTTTGTATGCTAATTCTGCTATGCCCTTTTTCGAAATTAAACCGCTTGTAGATTCATAATTATACAAAATTGTTTTGTTTTTTTAATTGGACAATAAAATCTATTTTATCTGGAATCCTTCCGCTGCAGTTCATGTGAATAGGCTGGAGCGTCTGCAAAAAAGATTCCTTAAATTTGCACTTGCTAACTTAAATTTTTCCGAGCCTTTACCGCCGTATTTGAGTAGATGTCGGCTCATGCATATTTCTACTCTTGAGGATAGGAGAACAATTGCATCCCTAATTTTTCTAAATGACATTATAGTAGGCAATATTAATTGCCCTAACCTACTTTCCAAAATTCCCTTCAATGTTCCGCCTAGATCTTTGCGTGCCATGGTTCCATTTAGAGAGAGAGAGACTCACATGGTCAATTATGCCCTAAATGATCCAATATTAAGAGCTCTTCTTACATACAATCGTCTTCCAGTTAGCGTGCGGTTCAACTTTGACCGTAACAACGTTACTGTTAAGCAGTTACTTAGGGACTTTTTCTTATAGTTTATTTATTACTGTTAATTTTAAGTTTTATTGTAGTAGCCAGTTAGGTTTATGCGTTGGCGAAATACACTAAATAAATAAATAAATATTTAATTTACTTTAAAATAAGCCTTCAAACACAGATCGGTCATAAAGTGGCTACTTTATTCAAGTTTTGGTGAAAAAAAAAGGCTGTTAATTTTTCATTTTGCTTCAGCATTTACAGAAACCAACTCATGCGTCGCATAATTTGAATAACGCCCCCAATCTGTAACTTCAGTTCACCAATGTCTTCTTTTGTTGCCACCGTGTGTGCGAGACTGCTTATCTGCCGATCGAATTTATCTCCCATTTGCTGTATGGCTCTCATAATATTGCCTAGTGCGTTTTCTGGCGACATGTCCGAGCATTTCCTCTTCTCTGCTTGGGTTACCTGACTAGGTGACGCTATGTTCTCAAGACCCACTACGGTTGTTGCTGGTTTAATATTTGTTGGGGTAGAGTATCTATTTGGCGACCTGTACATTTTAGTGGTTGGTTATTTCTACCGCAGCCGAGAAGTATGCTTCAATATTTTACGAAGTACAAAAATTTATCAGTTTGTCCAAAGTAATTGACCAAATTCAATTAACCAAACATTTTCGGGCTATCTGGGGTTCCCTTAATTAAATTAAATTAAAGCGGTCAAAAAAATGTACCATCAAACTTAAATTTTTGCAATGATGAATTCGGCATACAGACCAATGTGCGGCTGCTTTCATTTATATTTGTAATATCTGTAGTCTCTGATAATAAATTCATCGGATTTTCGTCTTTTCCTTAAGGAACACAAGTTTTGTCATATATTTGGGGTTAGTATATTTATAATAACATATGAATTGAACATTTTATCCCCCGAGTAACAGGTATATCGAAGACGGACAGAGACAGCTTCAACTTGCGTTCTCGATATATTTTATGGTGTTACACTCGTTTCGGACTTAAGTACATATGTTCAAAGTCTCAGAGCCTTTAATCTTTTCTTAAATTTACCTGTGTTGTAGTCAATTTCAAAATATTGATCCTTATTGTCAGACGAGATGGTGTAGATGAGCTTTCTTTTTAAGGGGCTCTGTGCTTCAACAGATACAGCCAAAACAGAATACATTTCCACATCTTCCTTTATACTGACAGCATAAAATTGCTTCTCGAATATGGGCATCGAACGATCAATCACCTAAAATATTTGAAGTTACTATTTGAATGGCTGTTTACGTTTTAGGGTTTTAACTCACCTTTACTTGAAGTGGGGCTTCTGAAGAGCACGGATTAATTGCACCATCGTAGGCTGCAACTGTTAATTCATAGTTTCTGTTGTGACCTTCCACGTGCTGTTTAATTGACAGCTCGCCACTTTTCCTATCTAGCTTGAAAAGTTCACCATTTCCTTTTTTCAATTCGTATCGCACTTCGCCATTTTCACCAGTGTCTAAATCAATGGCCTTAACTTGCATGATCACTGTTCCTTTTAAATCATCAATTGATACAGTAGAGTAGTAAGGCATATTCACAAATATCGGACAATTATCGTTCACATCAAGAACGGAAACTTGAACTGAAGTGACAGCTCTGCGAATATTTAAATGTATTCCATCGTACAATAACGATTTTGCTTCAACAAAGAGTTTGTACATATCTTGCACTTCTCGATCAAACATCAGACCAGTAGTTTTAAGTGCTCCTGAACTTATTCCAATATCGAACATTACCGTGGGATTTAGAACTCTGTATTCTACATTTTCATTTAACGTGTTACCAATGACATTTATTAATCCAATAGTAGCTAGCTTTGTACTATTCTCCATTGTTGCGAACTCGTAAATTTCGTTTTTAAAATGAAAATTTTTGTCTGCTGTAGACTCAACCTTAACTTTTACAATTAGAATGGCTGAGTATGTCCCATCGGAGGCTCGAATGTGCAGGTTGAAATCATTATTTATTAGTTCAAAATTTCTGAAAAGACAAACATAAATAAAATGTGAATAGTAATTCAATGTTGAAAAAGTGACAGATACATATTTATGTACAGAGAGCCGGACTTTCAATTTGTCATCTGAAAGCCCAAATCTTCAAAAAAAATCGGAAAGATATCATTGAAAATAAAAAATTTTTCTTGCTAAGATTTTTTATAGGCCTATCTTTTGTATGGCAGCTATACTAAATAGTGATCCGATTTTAATAAATATTGGTAAAATTATGTGAAATCATTGAAAACTTATTAATTCGAAGGTTGAGAGCGATATCATAGAAAAAAAAAAGGTTTTTCTCACTAAAACTACTTTACAGTAACCAGTTTGGATGCGATAGCATTAAAAAAGAAAACGTTTTTCTCACTCGGGGGTGCCACAGAAATCACTAGAGATTTGGCCGAGGGTTGGTTTGTAAATCTATCGAAAAATTCGTCAGTGCCACAGAATTTTGAGAGATTTCATTTTCCTATTAGAAAATCTAGTTAGAACAGCAGATGCTCCAATTGAAGTTCCATCTCTGAAAACAGGGCTGAATTTTACGCCAAAAAATTTCCATTCTTTTGGTTTTGGTTTCAAAAGTTGTGCTGCAGAGTCAGCGGAATGAAAAGTAAATGCTATTAAAAGCATTAAAATAAATCGCAAAAATTAGAAACTTATTAATTTAATAATGTTGAACATTTTTAAAATCGATTAGCATCACTACTTAAAATGTTTACAGTTTAAGCGTATTTTAAAATCATTTTTTTATAAACATCTATAAAATATTGCGTGAAAAGCAAAACCGAGCGGTCGTTTTCAAACCGAGCTGTTCTGAATTCCACTTAACGTTTTAGTCGAATTCAATCGTCAATCGATAGCTGCTAGGGTTGCTTTATTTAAACTAATTTATTCGGTCAGCACTTTTTCTATTTTATTTAGCTATGTTTAACCATATTAGACATCACATATTCAAATGTAACAATTAAAAACTGTTTTAAATAAAAATAAATTGACTTAAAGTGTAAACAAGAGCTTTGTAAATTAAAATTACAGCGATGATGCCAACTCTGGCTGCTGTCGATATACACAAACACGCGCGCAGGCCAGTCAGCCAGCTGTTTATGAAAGCGACTTCGAAACTGAGTTCGAAAAGTCAAAACGTAGCCAAATCGTTCGGAATTGGGAACAGCAAATAGTAAAACGATCGTTTTCGTTTCGTTTTTACTTTTTGAAAATGTTCGGAATTCGGAACAGGCCTGTATATAACTGAATTTTTTGTGTGTCTATTTTTGAATAGTACACAATCCATCCCCACCTTTACTTGCCAACGACCTGTGGTTATTTATTTGGATATGCATAAACATTAAAATTTATGATCGCGTCTTTGTCAGAATTGATTGAAGAAAATTATGATTTTTGTAAGGATAAAGTGAAACAGGATTTTCAGTCAATCTGCATTCAGCTGCGATGCCATTACCATTCATAAGTTCAATTTGTGAGAATTAACTATTAAAAACAAGTGAGAAAGTCGGTCAAGCCCGACTATAACATACTCTGTACCTGGAGTAGAAGCTTAATGCAGTACTGCTGCTGTGTCTCTCTCTATCTCAGTCTCTTTCTTTCTCGCTCTCTCTCTCGCTCTCTCTCTTTCTAAGAGTGTGCGGTGTTGGTTGTGAAAGGGTGGGAGGGGGGGGTGGTAGGGGAGCTTTGTTCACTTTTTTGCTTATAACTTGAGAACCGCTCATCCGATTTTTATCATTTCTTCAGCAAATCAATACATTTTGATAATTACTAACTATCTCTAGAAGGTACGAACCATCTATCTACAAAACTGTGGAAGATATGACGTTTTTTCAAAATTGCAGCGGCGGGAGGGGGCGTGGCCAAAATTGAAAATAAACTTGATCTGCCTGCAGCTATAAGAAACATTTGTCCCATACATGTCAAACCTCTATCTCTTACCATCTCTGAGATCTGTTTGTTCATACGGACGGACGGACAGACGGACGGACAGACGAACAGACGGACAGACGGACATGGCTATATCGACTCGGCTGTTGATGCTGATCAAAAATATATATACTTTATAGGGTCGGAAATTATTTCTTCTCTCTGTTACATACTTTTGCACAAACTTAATATACTCTATGTACCTTCGGTACAGAGTATAAAAAATTAGTAGTAACTTCTGTTAATGTAATAAATATTTATTTAATCCATATTTTTTAAGTGCCGTCAGATTATAGTTCTTATTACGCGTTAAATGACACCTCAATTACCTAAAAAGACCTGTTCATAGTAAAGATCCGGGTTTTTATTAAAAAATATCGAAAATATAGAAAATATCGATGTTTTTGACACCAAAATATTTATATCGAAATAAAACTTTTTCAATATCGCTAAATATATCGATATAGATATTTTGGAAATATTCCACGACCCAACTTGGGAGCGATAGCTTTGAAAACAAAAAAGTTTTTTCTCACTTTTTTGTTTTTAGTGCTATCGCTCTTAACGGTCGTATTAATGGGGCTTGTTCCGAATTCCGACTCGATTTTCGATTTTCTCTCCATTTAAATTCATTTGGGATTAAGCAATCGGTTACGTTCTAAGTTTACCTCCAAAGCTGTTAGTGCTGACAAACAATTAGTGCTGACACTTTTTTAGCTACAGACTTTAATTTTGATTTTGGCCGATTTACAGCCGGAACCTCACTTTAGTTCGAGTGCCCACCGTTTCGCTCTGTTTTCAGCTTCACCCAAACGGAAGCAAAGGCAAATGATGGGGATTTGTGTGAAGTGGGTGTCTGGAGGTTCAAATGGCTAAATCCTGTAATAAAGCCTTAGTTACAAATTTATTATTTTTTGATGCGGGTTCTACAAATAAACCTGCATCACTCCAAAGCAGCAACCGCTGAACTTTTACTTCGCCTAACCTCAGGCGAAGTAGATATTGTTTTTGTTCAAGAGCCATGGATTTCTGGTGACAGAATCAATGGCTTACGGACACCCAAATACAACCTTTACCATACCAAGGGCAAGGGAAAAATTCGTACATGTATTTTAACCAAAATACATTTTAAAACACTATTTCTTCCTCAATTTAGTGATGGTGAAATCACTACAGTCAGCCTGGAGCTGGGGAGTTCCACAATCAGGCTGGCCTCCTTTTACTTGGCTCATGACACTGAGAGCCCCCCACCACCAAAAATATTCCGGGACCTAACTGGAAGCAAGAGTCACACTCACACAAGCCTTATTTTAGGTGGCGATGCCAACGCACACCACACACAATGGGGCAGTACAGATATAAATGAGCGCGGTGAAACACTGTACAACAACCTATTACAGACAGATTTGCATATTGCCAATAAAGGGAACGACCCCACCTTTATTATCAAAAATAGAAGAGAGGTTTTAGATATAACCCTCATCTCTGAAGACCTATGTGACCAATTGATCTCATGGAAGGTGCTTCCAGAGCACTCCTTCTCTGATCATCGATACATAGAGATTGTACTAACAAATAAGTGTCCATTACCCATACGGATACAGAACCCAAAAAAGACCAATTGGGAAGTACACAACAAACTTCTCTCTAAAAAGCTTGGATCGTCCCCACCATACACACCAAGTACGGAAAAACAGATAGATGAGCTTGTCGATATGCTAACCTTCGCGTATACGGACTCGTTCAATAGGGCCTGCCCCCCTAGAAAAATTAAATCTATTTTCAAACCACCTTGGTGGTCTGCAGAGCTGGATAAGCGTAGCCAAATATAACGACCAAACAACCTCTTGGGAGTTATATAAACAAAAGCTAGGTAGTTATAAGAAAGCTTCAAGGAGGGCAAAACGCTCCTCCTGGACACATTACTGTAGTAATATTGAATCTACTTCTGATGCATCACGGCTCAGAAAGATCCTGGCTAGCTCACCAACCCCGCCAGGACTCTTACAAAAAACAGACGGAACCTGGACCGACTCGAGCGAAGAATCTCTAAGTCTTCTGCTAAGCACTCACTTCCCTGAATGCTCCCTTAACTTAATACCTCAGGTTAGGCCAACCGTCCTTTTTATGCAATACGACAAAACCATTGTCACGGAGACCAGAATTAAATGGGCTATCGATTCGTTCGAGCCATTTAAGTCGCCAGGTCTCGATAACATATATCCTGCCCAACTACAACAAACCATTGGGTACACAATGACCTGGCTTTACACAATCTATGTAAGCTGTCTCAAGGTCAACTACATCCCCACTAGGTGGAGAGAAACTAAAGTAATATTCATACCGAAAGCTGGCAAAGCTTCACATGTGAAACCAAACGATTATAGGCCAATCAGCCTATCCTCGTTTCTCCTTAAAACTCTCGAGAGACTTATAGATGCACACCTAAGGCAAACTATTAGTCCCGCTCATCTAGCACACACCCAACATGCATACAGCAAGGGTAGGTCTACTGAAACCGCCCTACACTCCCTGGTCTCAAGGATTGAAAGATCACTTGAAGTAAGAGACTTCTCTTTAGTAGCATTTCTCGACATAGAGGGTGCCTTCAATAACGTCCAACCTAACGCCATCACCTCTGCCTTGACATATGTGGGAGCAGATGTGCCGCTAGTAAGATTCATCGAACAACTGCTAACCAGCAGAACGGTGTACTCCCAACTTGGCGGTGCAACTGCTCGCAGATGTGTAAACAGAGGCACTCCGCAAGGAGGTGTTCTTTCTCCGCTTCTGTGGGTTGTAACAGTTAACCAACTGCTGCGGCTAATGGAGGCGGAGGGACACGAAGTGGTGGCTTACGCGGATGATATTGCCATCTACAAATGTGGAATGTTTCCTCAAACGCTGTGTGACCTCATGCAGACCGCACTGACAACACTTGCTCAGTGGACAAAATCTTGTGGATTGGGCGTAAACCCGGCTAAGACGGAATTAGTGCTTTTCACCCGAAAGTACAAAATTCCTGATCTTATCCCGCCTAAAATCAACGGAGTAAGCCTCGTATTTGGTGACAATGCCAAATACTTGGGTGTCATTCTAGATAAGAAACTACTTTGGAATGACAACATAAATGAACGTATAAAAAAGGCAACCATTGCTCTTTTCTCTTGTAAAAAGGCCATTGGCCGCAGATGGGGTTTTTCCCCATCCATTGTACATTGGCTTTACACAGCCGTAAAACGCCCCATACTACTCTACGGAGCTCTAGTATGGTGGCCAGCACTCGGGAAACAATCAGCCCTGAACAATCTGCACAAAGTACAGAGAAGTGCGGAAATTTGTATTAGCGGCGCTCTCCGAACGACACCAACGGAAGCGTTAAATACTATTCTTCACCTTCTACCACTAGACCTCGTAGCTAAGCAAATGGCTACCACAACGGCCTTAAGACTACGAGAATCCGATACCTGGAACAGGGGCAATTCGGGACACGCCTCCATACTCGAAGACCAAACGGGTATACCATTAATTACAGACTATTACAAACGACGTTCGACAAATTTTACGACGTCTATATCCCAAGCCGAAACGATTGGGACAACCTGCCCCACAGCAGAGCTAACGCCATTAACATCTACACCGATGGTTCTAAGCTCGACGAAAAAGTAGGAGGGGGAGTTTTCTCTCCCAACCTAGATTTGAACTTATCGTTCCGCCTTCCTGACCACTGTAGTGTGTACCAAGCGGAAGTGGTAGCTATCCAGGAAGCTGCCACCTACCTTAGCACACTCACGGTCAAGGAAGGAAATGTATTTATATACTCAGATAGTCAAGCCGCCCTTAAAGCACTTGACTCACACACCAACAATGCTAAAACACTTACGGAATGTCGCTCATCTCTGAATGAGATCTCACGGCATTTCAGTATACACCTTATATGGGTGCCTGGACATCGCAACATAGAAGGTAATGAGTCTGCGGACAAACTGGCCAGAATAGGTACCACCATCGAGCTCCTTTCAGAGAGGAGCACGATAGGGATTCCTATGGCGACATATAAGCTTCACACTAAAGCTGAAACACTTCATCTCGCTACGAATCGGTGGAAAACCCTTTCCTCCTGTGCAGTAGCGAGGCTTACGTGGCCAACATTCGACCAAAAACGTACTAACACACTTTTACGTCACAGAAGAAACCACATAGCACTTCTGGTAGGGACCCTCACAGGTCACTGTCTCATTGGCAGACACGCAGAACGCCTAGGCGTCATTTACCACGACTTTTGCAGAAGTTGCGGACACGAAGAAGAGGAGGAATCGGTACAACAACTTTTGTGCCATTGCCCCGCCTTGAGTAGAAGGAGACTCAGGACACTTGGTCAACCTCTGCTGCTCAACCTCTCGGAGACATCCGGGCTAGAGATCCCAGCTTTACTCAAATTTATTCTGTCCACACAATGGTTCAGTAACGAGGACCCACCTCAGTATTAAAAAGGGTTAATAGGGAATAAACATCGCAATGGGCCCAAAGTGGCCTAAGTGGGAGAGCGGCTCGTCGCTCTCAGCCATCGCAACCTAACCTAACCTAAGCAATCGGTTTCAGCTGCTGTCACAATTCCGAGTTTTGTTATTCCTGATCTAGTAGCCTCAGGTATATTTGTCGCCTTCTATACAACGTTTTCAAATTTGACTGCAAAATACTAAAGTTTACACGAGAATCGAGTCAAAATTCGTAACAGGCCCGTATAATTTTTTAATGATTTCACACATGTATAGCTGCCATACAAAAGTTAGGTCCGAAAAAAAAATTTGGTAAGAAAAAGTTTTTTGTTTTTAATGCTATCGCTGCCAAACTTGTTACTGTTCAATATTACATGCTACGACACAATTCTGACAAGTTTCAATTAAATCGGATGACTATAGCATATAGCAGCCATAGGCACGATCGGTTGAAAAACTAGTTTTAGTAAGAAAAACTTTTTTGTTTTTAGTGCTATCGCTTTGTGGAAATCGGACGACAACTGTATAGTATAGCTGTCATATACCCTGTTTATACACACATAAAATATCATGATAAATGCCCTTCAAAGTATGCTTACCTTATTTCTTAAATATTTATATCTTTAAATTGAATAAAATATAGTCAGATATGGCAGCGTCATAAATATTCCAAACAGTACATTCACTTAGATTGCAGGAACAGTATAAGGATCTCAACATTAATTAGCATTAAGTCAAATAACAAAAACATAACTTTCTCTATTTTTAATTTTAATTTTCATAGCATACTTAGAAGGGCATTTATCATGATATTGATTTTGTGTATAATCAGGGCAACTCAAAACATAGGTCTGAAAAAATTTTTGCATATCTCAAGCTCCGTTAATGTCAATTAAGCGGAAAATAATGCCAGGATCAATGTATATGCACAATTCATGGATAATGTATCGCCATGGTAACAAAACCTTTAAATGCTTAAGAAACTGCTTTTTAAGCCCCGAAACTACTACATATATAACCAACTACATATATAACCATGATTATGGCAATATTAATCAGGGGTTAGTACCATTGATGACCAATGGTACAAAATATAGTCAAGATCATAAAGAATGTTTCAAACAAATAAAGGGCATAGCAGAATAAGCATACAAAAACTGCCCCCACTCCGATCAGAACCAAAATTAAATATGTTGTTACCATCAATGAGAAACTCACTCTCCTAAATTTGTAGTCTTCTAATCGCTATTGGAGTAGAGTTATGAGGGCGGAAAGGTAAAACAAAAAACTCGTTTATCTTAAGAACCGCTTAACCGATTGGGATGGGTTTAATATATGTTGTAAGTGTCGACAGACCAATGAAAAAAATAATTTTTGCACATTTTTATTGCCAATTCTTTGGCCCAAAAAAAATTATTGAAATTTTCAAAGAACTCTTTTACGGTGTTAGCATTTTGCTACATCGACAGTTTTTTGCTCGTTTTTTCATCAAGAGGTCTCTAACAACATATAATTTTTGCAAACACATCCCAAGTGTACCTCATGGTGAAATACTATTAAACGTTAAATTAGGAATTTTTATATATATTTAATACATATTAGGCACACTGTAAATCAACTTAAAAAGGGGAAAAAGGGGAAATTTTCTGTCAATTCTGTGTGAGTAGTTACAGTGTGCTCAGTATTATAAAATATATTTGTAAAACTGTTCACATGTTTTGTTGGCATTCACTATGAAGATGGTTCCCGACGACCGTGCAAAAATTGTACATTGTTAAGGATTTCTTATTGAAAAAACTAGCAAAAAACTATAAGAGTTGAAAACGATTTACACCGCGAAAAAATTATTTGAAAATTTTAATAATATTTTTTGTGCCTAAGAATTGGTAATAGGTTAGGTTAGGTTGCGATGGCTGAGAGCGACGAGCCGCTCTCCCACTTAGGCCACTTTGGGCCCATTGCGATGCCATATTTATTCCCTATTAATCCTTTTTAATACTGAGGTGGGTCCTCGTTACTGAACCATTGTGTGACGAAAAATTTGAGTAGAGCTGGGATCTCTAGCCCGGATGTCTCCGAGAGGTTGAGTAGTAGAGGTTGACCAAGTGTCCTGAGTCTCCTTCTACTCAAGGCGGGGCAATGGCACAAAAGGTGTTGTACCGATTCCTCCTCTTCTTCGTGTCCGCAACTTCTGCAAAAGTCGTGGTAAATGACGCCTAGGCGTTCTGCGTGTTGCCAATGAGACAGTGACCTGTAGGGTTCCTACCAGAAGTATATGTGGTCCCTTCTGTGACGTAAAAGTGTGTTAGTACGTTTTTGGTCGAATGTTGGCCAGTAAGCCTCGCTACTGCACAGGAAGAAAGGTTTTTCCACCGGTTCGTAGCGAGACGAAGTGTTTCGCTTTTTATGAAGTTTATATGTCGCCATAGGCATTCTATCGTGCTCCTCTCTGAAAGGGCTCGATGGTGGTTCCTATTCTGGCCAGTTTGTCCCAGACTCGTTACCTTCTATGTTGCGGTGTCCAGGTACCCATATCAGGTGTATACTAAAATGTCGTGCGATCTCGTTGAGAGATAAGCGACATTTAGTAAGTGTTTTAGCATTGTTGTGTGTGAGTCAGTGCTTTAAGGGCGGCTTGACTATCTGAGAATAAATACATTTCCTTCCTTGACCGTGAGTGTGCTAAGGTAGGTGGCAGCTTCCTGGATAGCTACCACTTCCGCTTGGTACACACTACAGTGGTCAGGAAGGCGGAACGATAAGTTCAAATCTAGGTTGGGAGAGAAAACTCCCCCTCCTACTTTTTCGTCGAGCTTAGAACCATCGGTGTAGATGTTAATGGCGTTAGCTCTGCTGTGGGGCAGGTTGTCCCAATCGTTTCGGCTTGGGATATAGACGTCGTAACATTTGTCGAACGTCGTTTGTGGTATACAGTAGTCTGTAATTAATGGTATACCCGTTTGGTCTTCGAGTATGGAGGCGTGTCCCGAATTGCCCCTGTTCCAGGTATCGGATTCTCGTAGTCTTAAGGCTGTTGTGGTAGCCATTTGTTAGCTACGGGTTAGTGGTAGAAGGTGAAGAATAGTATTTAACGCTTCCGTTGGTGTCGTTCGGAGAGCGCCGCTAATACAAATTTCCGCACTTCTCTGTACTTTGTGCAGATTGTTCAGGGCTGATTGTTTTCCGAGTGCTGGCCACCATACTAGAGCTCCGTAGAGTAGTATGGGGCGTACTACGGCTGTGTAAAGCCAATGTACAATGATGGGGAAAAACCCCATCTGCGGCCAATGGCCTTTTTACAAGAGAAAGAGCAATGGTTGCCTTTTTTATACGTTCATTTATGTTGTCATTCCAAAGTAGTTTCTTATCTAGAATGACACCCAAGTATTTGGCATTGTCACCAAATACGAGGCTTACTCCGTTGATTTTAGGCGGGATAAGATCAGGAATTTTGTACTTTCGGGTGAAAGCACTAATTCCGTCTTAGCCGGGTTTACGCCCAACCACAAGATTTTGTCCACTGAGCAAGTGTGCAGTGCGGTCTGCATGAGGTCACACAGCGTTTGAGGAAACATTCCAATTTGTAGATGGCAATACATCCGCGTAAGCCACCACTTCGTGTCCCTCCGCCTCCATTAGCCGCAGCAGTTGGTTAACTGTTACAACCCACAGAAGCGGAGAAAGAACACCCCTTGCGGGTGCCTCTGTTTACACATCTGCGAGCAGTTGCACCGCCAAGTTGGGAGTACACCGTTCTGCTGGTTAGCAGTTGTTCGATGAATCTACTAGCGGCACATCTGCTCCCACATATGTCAAGGCAGAGGTGATGGCGTTAGGTTGGACGTTATTGAAGGCACCCTCTATGTCGAGAAATGCTACTAAGGAGAAGTCTCTTACTTCAAGTGATCTTTCAATCCTTGAGACCAGGAGTGTAGGGCGGTTTCAGTAGACCTACCCTTGCTGTATGCATGTTGGGTGTGCTAGATGAGCGGGACTAATAGTTTGCCTTAGTGTGCATCATAAGTCTCTCGAGAGTTTAAGGAGAAACAGGATACTATTGGCCATAATCGTTTGGTTTCACATGAAGCTTTGCCAGCTTTCGGTAGATATACTTTAGTTTCTCTCCACCTAGTGGGGATGTAGTTACTGAGACAGCTTACATAGATTGTGTAAAGCCAGGTCTTGTGTACCCAATGGTTTGTTGTAGTTGGGAGGAATAGTTATCGAGACCTGGCGACTTAAAGGCTCCGAATCGATAGCCCATTTAATTCTGGTCTCCGGACGGTTTTGTCGTATGATAGAAAGGTCGGTTGGCCTACCTGAGGTATAAGTTAAGGAGCCAGATGATGCTTAGCAGAAGACTTAGAGATCTTCGCTCGAGTCGTAGTCCGCGTTTTGTAAGAGTCCTGGCGGGTTGGTGAGCTAGCCAGATCTTTCTGAGCCGTGATGCATCAGAAGTAGTTCAATATTACTACAGTAAGTGTCCAGGAGGAGCGTTTTGCCCTCCTTGTAGCTTCTTATAAGTACCTAGCTTTTGTTTATATAACTCCCAAGAGGTTGTTTGGTCGTTATTTTGGCTACGTTAAATGTATGACGACATTCTTTTCGGGCTTATCCAGCTCTGCAGACCACCAAGTGGTTTGAAAGTGGATTTAATTTTTCTAGGGGCAGGCCCTATGACGAGCCGTAAACGCGAATTAGCATATCCAAGCTCACTATCTGTTTTTCCTACTTGGTGGTATGGTGGGGACGATCCAAGCTTTTAAAGAAGTTTGTTGTGTACTTCCCAATTGGTCTTATTTGGGTTCTGTATCCGTATGGGTGATGGACACTTATTTGTTAGTACAATCTCTATGTATCGATGATCAGAGAAGGAGTGCTCTGGAAGCACCTCCAGAGATCATGGTCACATAGGTCTTCAAGATGAGGGTTATATCTAAAACCTCCTCTATTTTTGTAATAAAGGTGGGGTCGTTAATTGTAATAAAATGTGCAAAAATAATTTTCGAATTCTGTGGTGGACACTTATAACATATTTTTAACGCATTCAAATCGGTTAAGCGGTTCTTAAGATAAACGAGTTTTTTGTTTTACCTTTCCGCCCTCATAACTCTACTTCAATAGCGATTAGAAGACTATAAATTTAGGAGAGTGAGTTTCTCATTGATGGTAACAACATGTTTAAATTTGGTTCTGATCGGAGTGGGGGCAGTTTTTGTATGCTTATTCTGCTATGCCCTTTCATAAATCAAAATGTATTTACATTTGGGGTATTCACTTTGTTGAGCACTTGAGCAGTTTTGCCTGACTAGTATTGTGAGCAGCCCTCTGTGCACGAAATTTGTGCACAACTACGTTTGAGATATGATTTATTTTTACGGTGCCGAGTAGTAGTCGGCATCGTACGATTATAATCGAAAAACCGTTAAAAATAAAATTAAATTAAAAATAATAATCAGAATACTAGCAAGGTTTATTTTGGTGGCACAGTTTGGGAGCCAGCATCCAGCACTCGGCTGACGACTTATTAAATCGCGAAATAATACCAAAGAGGATAAAAATATTAATAATGTAAAAAAAAACTTTATGCCCAACCAAGTAAAAAAACCATGCCTAGATTAATACATAAGCGCAATTCGCAGCTGAAGGATCTGCATGGTAACAAAACCTCTTAGTGCTTAAGAAACTGCTTTTCAAGGGCACAAGAGACCACACATAACTACATTACCATGATTATGAATAAACCGAACCGCGATAAATACCATGGATGACCAATGTTAAAGAATATAGCGAAGATCATAAAGAATGTTTCAAACCACTTTTAGGACTGACAAGTCATCAAATCGCGGGAAAATACCGCTGCGGTTCAAAAATATAAATAATGCCAAACATACTTTACTTAAAACCAAGTAAAAAATCAAGCCAGGATTAATGCATAAAAGCAATTCACATCTAAGGGATCTCCATGGTAATAAAACCGCTAAGTGCTTAAGAAATTGATTTTCGAGGCTAAAAATGAGCACACATGAGCACTACATTATCATGATTATGATAATACTGAATCACGATAAATACCATGGATGACCAATCCATGGATGACCACACCGGCAATTTATTTGAAAAAATTTTCGGAAATTTTGAAGAAAATTTCTTCTTCTAAGTTCTTTGTTAATGGTCATCCATGGTATGTATCGCGGTTAGTCACTAGAGGTTAGTCATAATCATGGAGAAGTAGTTACATAAGATTTATTGTGGTCTTGAAACTAGTTTCTTAATTAATTAGCGGTTTTAATTCCACGGATAACCCTGCGAACTGCGCGTATGCAATGATCCTTACATGGTTTTTTTCCTGTTTGTTTGACATTATTACTATTTTCGATCCTCAACGGTATTTTTCCGCGATTTGATGAGTTGTCAGTCACGAAAAGTGGTTTGAAACATTCCTTATGATCTTAACTGTATTTTTAACCATTGGTCATCCATGGTATTTACCGCGGTTCGGCATTGTCTTAATCATGGTAATGCTGTTATGTGTGGTCATTTTTGGCCATGGAAAGCAGTTTCTTGAGTAGTTCGCGTTTTATTTACCACGGAGAACCCTTAGCTGCGAATTGCGCTTATGCAATGATACCGCCATGATTTATCACTTTATTTGCACTGACTTTTTTTTATTACTATTTTTTATCCTCTTTGATATTTCGCGATTGAGGTCCCACTCTAGTCCGAAACTGAGTACGGTGCCAATTGAGCTAGGTAGTGTACTCATTTGTAATCATCCCGGCGAGTAATTATCGTTTTTGGTATTTGCAGGTCTCTATAAGGTTCATGTCGCGCTTTTAATTGTGACACTTTCCCCAAGCCGCTTATAAGGCACACCTATTGCATATTGAGTACCGTATCATTGTGTTCAACCTAATTTAGACTCTAGTTAAGTTTCACATTTACAGACCAGATGATTAACATTACTATTTTAGTTGACTAATCAATAAGAAAAATTTCAATCGATGAATCCTCAACTTCGGACACACCGATTAGCTTTTTTATTTATATAAGTTCTCCAGCCGCTAAAGGTTTTTATAAAACCTGGTAGTCCACTCGACCGATGTTCACATTACTACTGGAGAAAAATATCGAAATCTACACACCGAAAGTCAAGTTTTTATAAAACCTGTGTATTTTTGTAAAAAAAATACGTTTGACTTTGCTTGATGACGTTGAGAAGCATTCAAAGCTCCACCAATATATTAAATGAGGTTTTGGGCAGGGTGACATCTTATCCAGGTTTGGGCAGGGTGACATCTTATCCAGACTTCTTTAATCTGCTGCGCTAGTGTCCAAATGCCATCAGATCGGCCACCATCTTTGATAACGATGTACTGCTCTACTCGCATATGCCAATGATATTGACATTATAGGCAAAACCGAACGGGCGGTAAGCATGGCGTTTTCGGAGATTTAGAGGCAGTCTGAACTGATGGGCTTAGCAGTAAGGGAGGACAAGACGAAGAACCTAGTATCTGCGAAACAGAAGTCTACGCGTCTTGGACAATCAGTTATAATGGGAGAGTACTTTAAAGTTGTTGAGGATTTTGTCTACCTCGGAAGAATGATAACCAGTGATAACACTGTGACACATTTTTGAACTCAAAAAAGTTGAGACCAAAAAATTCTGAAAGGGTGTGATGGTAGTATAAAAATGCTGCATGGGTTTGGTCTGATTAGCTGCCGTTTTCTTTTTATTGACCTTTGAACTTTTCAGCTTCAGTGTAGGATTAATGATTTCATATCTCGTAAGCTATATTGAATTTTGCTTTTATGTCTTTAGCAAAGTTGTTGCTCTTGGCTTGGCCTACAAAACATTTCTTAGTAACAAATCAAAAAAATTACGTCTTGGTACTTAAAATTACAAAAGATGTCCAAAAAAAATCAATTTTTCACAACTTTTTTCAGTTTTTCAACTTTTTCCTGAAATCCGTTACAAATTTGGACAAGTAATATAGGTAAAGGCTGTTGCTTAGACCAAAATAAACAAACCGTTAGTACGAACACATTTCATTTAAGTACTCTTTGATATAGTAAAAAGACCAAAAGCATGAACAACTGTCAAAAAAATTCGAAAAAAACGAATTTTATCGGTAAAAAAGTAAATAAATTAAATTTCTTTAGCTAAATTTTTTAAGTTATATTTTTGACAATTTTATTGATTTAATACAAAACAATCGAAATTTTTGATAGTGTCAGCCAATTTCTACCAAAAACTGTACTTTTTCGAGTTTTGGTTGAAATTATTCATCTTTTAGGGTCTTTAACTATATGAAGGACCATTCGAATGAAGTTGGTATTTTCCAACCGATTGTTTACGTTAGTCTATGCTACTTTTTCGTCCTTCAACACTTGGTCAAATTCGTTATAGTTTTCAAGAAAAGTTGAAAAACACTACAAAATGAGGGGAAAACATGATGAATTTACGACATTTTTGCAATTTTCAGTTTAAAGATGTGACTATTTTGACTTGTTACTTAGAAATATTTTGTAAACCAAGTCAAAAGCAACAACTTCTTTTCAGACGTCAAAGCGAAATTCCAAATAGTTTACGAGATAGGGAGTTACAAGTCCCAATCATATGCTTAAAACTTCAAAGTGCTATAAAAAGAAATCGGAAGCTAACCAGACCAAACCCTGGGAAGGTTTTTGTACTACTATCATACTCTTTCAGAATTTTTTGATCTCGACCGTATCAACTTTTTAGTGTTGCACAGTGTAATAACATCAGCCTGGAAATCTGAAGAGAAATTACTTTTGCAATCCGATGCTACTACGTGCTCGGTAGGGAGTTCAAGAGGAGAGCCCTTTCTCGAAGAACGAAAATAGCCCTTCACATGTCGCTTATCATCTCAGTCCTGCAATAGGCGCAGAAACATGGACAATGACAGCAGCGAAGAGGTGGCGATTGGCGTTTTTAAACGGAAGATTCTCCGGAGGTTTTATGGACCTTTAAAAGTTGAGGAGGATTTCCGCTGTTTGAGTTCTATGGGGACAAAAGTCTGGTCAAGCGCATAAACAGCTGCTGCGCTGGGTAGGACATGTCACCCAGATGGCTAAAGAAGCTCCAGCAAAAAAGGCGTACAAAGCGAAGGCGGCTATATATGGAGGACGCTGCAAGACAGAACAGCCACGACTAAGACGGGACGAGTAGGTGCGGGAAGACTTTTCCAAGCTTGGTGTGAGCAACTGGTGCCAGCTCGCACGGAGCAGAAGCGACTTGAGGGCATTAATAACAGAGATCGTCAAGCGGTTGTGGTGCAATCATCGGGCCAATAAAAATAAAGAACAAGGTTTTCAACCTTAAAAATTGTGGCGTGGGAAGGAGGGGGAGTTTCCCAAATCTGAAGCAAACTTGATCTTTGATTTGTGGCTTTATCTCTTAAGGTGCGAGTTCGATGCGTTTATACAAAGAGAGAGAGAGATTCAGTTTTTTGCTGATAAAAGATGGAGGGGAAAACATCAAATCTGAAACAAACTTGATCTGGGTACGGTATACACCTACATTCATGCAGAAATTTGTGGCTCTATATATTATAGTCTCTGAGATTGACGAGTTCATACATACAGACGGACGGACAAACAGACGAACATGGCTAAATCGATTTGGCTGCTAATGCTGATAAAGAATTTATTTATAGTTTAACAATGTTCTGTCTAACTTTAAAATGGCCCACTTCGGAACGACAATAAATTATTTTTTACTACAAAAAAGGAGGATTGAGATGAAACAAGTGAGAAAGTCGGTCAAGCCCGACTATAACATACTCTGTACCTGGAGTAGGAGCTGAATGCAGTGCTGCTGCTGTGTCTCTCTCTATCTCTATCTCAGTCTCTTTTTCTCTCGCTCTCGCTCTCGCTCTCGCTCTCTCTCTCTCTCTCTCTCTCTCTCTAAGATTGTGCGGTGTTGTTTGTGAAAGGGTGGAAGGGGGGGTGGCGGGGGGAGCTTGGTTCACTTTTTTGCTTATAACTTGAGAACCGCTCATCCGATCTTTATCATTTCTTCAGCAAATCGATTCATTTTGACAATCTAACTATCTCTAGAATGTACCATCTATCTACAAAACTGTGGAAGATATGACGTTTTTTCCAAATTGCGGGGGCGGGAGGGGGCGTGGCAAAATTGAAAATAAACTTGATCTGCCTGCAGCTAGAAGAAACATTTGTCCCATACATGTCAAACCTCTATCTCTTACCATCTCTGAGATCTGTTTGTTCATACGGACGGACGGACGGACGGACGGACGGACAGACGGACAGACGGACATGGCTATATCGACTCGGCTGTTGATGCTGATCAAGAATATATATACTTTATAGGGTCGGAAATTATTCCTTCTCTCTGTTACATACTTTTGCACAAACTTAATATACTCTATGTACCTTCGGTACAGAGTATAAAAATATGGTAATGCAATTTATAGTTTAAACAAAGGTTTCGGAAGGGTTCGTGATGAGAGAAGTTTGTTAGGCAAGGCTGTAGATAAATAGGATAAGAGTTTCTAGTAACGCGTTGTGGGACTGCGAGACTTATATTAGAAAACAAAGCGAAATAACACAGTGGCAATTTTGGCGGTTCTTAAGAGAAGGCAAGTTGATTAGGCGTAATCTGCCCTCATTTAAGGACGGAACGATGAATGGGTGAAGATTAACCATTTTGTAAAGCCTCAAAGAAGCAAATTAATTATTTTTAGCCAAACCTGTTTTTTTTGATACCGATTCCAGTTGATCTTGATATTTTTGGTAATAAGGAGACCACACACATGACCCGTATTCAAGTATTGGTCTCACGAGTGAGACATAGAGTTGCTTAGTGACGTACGGGTCATTAAATTCATTCGACCATCGTTAAACAAATCCGAGAACTCCCATTGCCTTGTTTGCGATAACTGATTTATGACTATTGAAACATAACTTGGGAACAAATTGTATACCCAAATCATCATCTTTATGGATACGTTCCAAAGGGATGGAATCAGTCATATAATCAAACTCATATGGTTGATTACGGCTAAAAGTCATACATTTACAATTGCTGAGAAGTGTGAAGAGAGTTTAAATCAGATTGCAGGAGTAGAGGAGACGTTGGGTCCTTATACGAAAAACAAAGTTTGAGGTCATCGGCATACATCAGTGCCTGCGAATATCATTAATGAAAGGATTAAATAGTAAGGGGCCCAAATGACTACCTTGGAGGACCCCAGATAGTACATTAATGGAGCTGGATAGCACAAGGGAATTAAAACGGAACCGGAACCGGAACCGATTGAAACTCAGAACCGGAACCGATATTCTAAATTTTTGGTATACCGGTATAAGAGAACCCATATTTTTAGAACCGAAAAGACCGAAAAGAACTTAAATGTTGTACCGGTACGATTTCGGTTCTTAGTACAACCACTAGACTGGAAAACGAGCAGATAAATTTGGCGGATTTTTACGCAGTTAGGCTAAATAGTTATCTTCCAATAAAAAAAGGTTTTTGGCTAAGCAAAACTTTTGTTAAGTGTAATAGAAAAACGCAAGACCTGTCTCTTTGAAAACAATGCATTTCTATGAGGCTTTTTCTTAGACCCTCGTTATAATGTCAAGGTAACTTCTGAGCAGAAAAGTACATGCATAACTGCTATGACTGATATATATTCAAGAATTTTATCCACTTCTGTTCAATTGCAACTAAATGAGAAAAGCAGCTCTGACCCAACTTCTTTGTCTGAAAGTGTAGATGAAGTGGACTTTTAGATGAATTTCTATGAAAAGAAACAGGACAATACAAATACTTTCTTTTGGTCATATTACCAATAGATTACTTGATTTTCGAAACTGACCAATCGATGGTGCCACTACTGTGATTATTTTAAAACTGACAAATAGATAGCGCCACTACAGTAACAACTATAACTGACTTTTGGTCATAATTACATAATTATTACTGGGGGAATTTTCCAAATCCAAAACAAACTTGATCTATCTATTGTAGTCCACCTATTATAGTCTCGGTCGACGCTTTCATATAAGCAGACGGACATGGCTAAATCGACTCGGCTGTCGATGCTGATCGAGAATATATATACTTTATGTGGTCGGAGATGCTTCCTTCTCTGCGTTACAAACATCCGGACAATTTTAATATACCCTCTCCAAGGGTATAAAAAGGGTTTTTATTGGTCAAACAAAGGTGAAAGACAGTCTCTTTAGTATTTTGCGTATAGAAAATTTTAAATTTTGTTTTATTTTATTCAATTTAAGGTACTCATTATGTTTGTAAGAAAATTGGTTTTTTTTAATTTAACAGAATGAATTTAAGTAATTTGCCTTTGCAAACTTGCTTTATAAACAGAGTTTTTCGTCTGACGAAAACTCATCTGAACGATCAGGTCGTGTAAATGCAGCTTTGCTTCCGAGCAACCAAACAGACTTTTTTGAAAAATGTTTTTTCTGTTAGGATTAACTTCAAATATGGTTTAGTTGCACCGAATTTATAGTAGTAGGATGCACACTTACCTTGTGGTCAAAACGCCAGTAAATTGTTGAATTTGAAAGCATTCTTTAATGTTGCCATCAACAATATCATAACGTATTGTATCGTTATCAGCATCATAAGCATTTATTTGAACTACAAACACGTTTTCAAATGTGGGTAAGAATAACGTAACATTGAGTTCTCGTTCATGAAACACGGGTGGGCAATCATTCACATTGCTGACATTAATAATTACATGTGCTTTTGTAGTGGAGTATAGTTTCGGGTTGCCCATGTCACTAACCTGTAATAAAATAGTTGTGATCAAAATAAATATTGACAAAACATTGGGTTCTGTTCAGAATTCCGACTCGATTTTCGTGTAAACATGTGAATTTCGCAATTTGCATCAATTTAAACAAAAGTGTCAAGTTAATTTGAGGCTACTAGATCCCGTCGCAATTTTCTCTCGGTTTAAATTCATTTGGGAATAAGCAATCGGTTAAAGCTGCTGCCACAATTCCGAGTTTTGTTATTCCTGATCCAGTAGCCGCAGGTATATTTGTCGCCTTCTATAAAACGTTTTCAAATTTGACTGCAAAATAACAAAGTTTACACGAAAATCGAGTCGAAATTCGGAACAGGCCCGATTTACAAGCTTTTTTCATTGCTTTGGCGTGTTTGCTTATAATATTTTTGCTCAAGAGAAAAGGACTTTCAGATTATCGCCGAATCCGAACGGCAAAGTTTGAAATGCTTTTTCATGGCTAGTTTGTTAGTGAAGGTGGCCGGATGAGCAAAAGCTTTTTTCTAAGGCGAGAAAAAAATACAGCAAAAACATAACATAAAATCTCCAATTTTTTTGGCTCAACAGAGTAGGTTTGACCACTAAATTTATTAAACAAAAATATATAAAGCAAAATTTCAAGGCATTGGGTAACTTAAATAATAAAGGACACTGTTTTAGCATTATTTAGTATTTGGTTTACCCACCCTTGTTCTTAATTATTTAAAACATACGGTTTGGTAAGGAATCATAATATTTCTCATTTTCTGTTGTAAATATGTTTTATATGCGTGAGTGAAGTGGATGAGGAGATCGCAAAAAGGTAACGGGACCTTCTTACGCTTCTTCGTCTACTTTTCGGTTTTTGCATTTACTCGCGAACACGAGCTTCACTTCTCTCTTGACGACGAGTGCGTGCGGTTGACGAAAACTAAAACAAGGTGTCTACTTATTTTATACTGTTGCTGGTTTCGATAATACTTTATTGTATTATATTTGCTTATAAAAACCATATTTTCATTTAGTGAAGTTGTTGACCTGGCTTTTTAAATTGCTTTAACTAGGATCCCAGAGTCACTAAATTGTCTTCCTCCTTCGTAAACTCTCCTGGTCAAAATTCCCCAAATGTTCTCGACGATGTTAATGTTAGGGAAGTAAGGCGGCCACTCGAGCAATTTGACGTTTTGATCTTTAATCCACTTTTTACAACCCGAGCAGTGTGGATGGGAGCGTTGTCATGTTGGTACGTCCATGGAATATGACTATAAATCTACGAAAACTGGGGAAAAGACTTTTGGAGCACAGTCTTGTACACATTTGCATTCATCTTCGAGCTGACAAACTTGAGCTCGCATGTGCCATAAAACGATATGGCTCCCCACACCACTGCTACATCTGCACAAGAGTGATGACGTCTTAAAAAACATTGTTCCATTCGCGTATCGTGGAAATGTTAATTATAGCCATCCGGTTCATTGAGGTTGTACTTATTTTCTTCGGAGAAGACCACCGTCTTTCACTCCTTGTTCCACGTCATGTGTTCTCGGGCAAATCGAAGTCGCGCTTCCTTATGAGCATCATTGAGAGGTGTTTTTTTTTTTTTTTCAATCTTTCAAAGTGTTTGGCGCTTCGAATAAATCATTTTACCGTGGCCACACTAGCATTTGGGTCGCATTTTTCCCTAATTTTACCAGCATAAAGGTGGGAATTTGAGGCAGTTCGTAGAATAAGTCGCTTCTCTGATACTGTTGTTGCATATTTTTTTTTCTTCATTAATTTTTTTTTTCCATAGTCTGCTTCATTACGGAGAAAATTACTCACAATATTTTGAATTCGACCGATTTTCTTGGCTATTTCTTAGTGTTTTAAACCAGATTCAATAAAGCCTTTAATTGACCTATTTCAAAATCGGTTGAAGATTTTCCGAGGCCCTTTTTACAAAAAACTGATTTTTTTGAAAAAATAAAAAAAATTATATAAAAACAAAACTAACAGAACAAAAACTTTGCTATATCACAAATGACTGATTTCTTTATACAGCAAAATTTATTTTGCTCAAATCGGAGTGATTGGAGATACAACGTTTCAAACTTACAAAAAAAGTCAAACCTATTCAGTTGAGCGGCAGCACTGTAATAAAAAAATCAACAACATTTAATTGGCCGATTGCATCGGCCATATGAAAAAAGTATACACTAAAATTTACAGATAAAAATAAGTATGCTCTCAATTTTACTTCCACGGCAACCTTTCGAAAGAGGAATTGATTCATGTTCTCGCAACACAAAAACGAAAAAATGGTTCGTTTTAAAACGTGATGGTTTGTAGTCGGTGGAATGAAAAGTAATTGCAAAATTACGCACTCTTTCAGTTGCTAGATGAACATAAAGTACATTTTTCTTAATTCTGTGATCTATTTAGAAATTGATAGTGAAATTTAATTGGCATTCTAGTCATTAATTGATTTAACAATATCTTTTTTGTTAAATGTGTCCAGAATTTGGCATTGCCCAGCTAACCTCTCATTTTCGACTGTTCCATTTTCGATCGTTTCGTTTGGAATTCTGGTATCTATCTTGTTTATCTAGTGTCATTCTCGCTTGGTCCAGCGGATTGCAAAAAGTAATAAGAGAACAATTTCATTCGAAATTGAAAACAAAAAAAAACAGAAAAGCAACTGCAGTTTCTCGGCCGTCATCCGATCCGGCCGGTTCCGACAAATATGCAGCGTATTTATACGAAAGACTTCGTGCAAAGTTCGGTTAAGATAGCTTTAAAACTGACGGAGGAGATAGCATAGAAACAGACGGACAGACGGACGGGACAGACGGACATGGCTATATCAACTCAGCTCCTCATGCTGATCAAGAATATATATACTTTATGTGGTCGGAGATGCTTCCTTCTGTGCGTTACAAACATCCGGACAATTTTAATATACCCTCTCCAAGGGTATAAAAACGGTCGCTGCGACAGTGCAGCAGGAGCCCGGCTTTCAGCAGCTTTTGCAGGTGCAGAGTATTTTACAATAAGGCTTGACCGAAAATACACTTTTTTATATATAATAACACAATGCAAAGGACCCGGTTGTCGCCGGGTATACAGTTAGTTTTCACATAAATATAATACTTTACCGTAACATAAAATGAGAATCGTGAATTTTTTTCATAGTCCAAGCGCTGCAGGACTTCAATTGTTCCTGTGGTTGAATCTATTTTAAATAGACTGTTGGCCAGTTCATCCATAATATTATATTGTACCATTCCATTTGGACCAACATCAGCATCAGATACGTAAAGTGTAAGGTGGCTATAAGAGATGCATATCATTATGTATTCAATTAAAGCATTTAAAGAATCAATCATACCTATTTTTAGGATCATTCATTTTTTGTACGCGTGACCCCAGCTCGGCAGACTCTGGAACAATTCCAATGTAATCATTTTGTAGAAAGCGCGGAATGTTGTCATTGACATCCAAAACATGTACTAATATATTTTGGTATGAAGATCCAGCAGCCATATTAGTTCCTTTAACAGTAAGGTTAAAAAATCTAGAAATGATACAAAGTATTGTAAGTAAGTTTTCTAGAACTTCGAAAAATATGCCATAAAAAGAAATTCTTAGAAAAAACGTTTCTAAAAGCAAAAAAGGAGAGATTTTTCTGTTGATCAGGGTTCTTTTTTCTAAAATCACTTTCTTAAATCTATGGCAAAATTCACCCTTGATTTTAGAGTAAAAGCACCCTCAAAGTGAAAATTGCATTTTCTTAAAAACAGGGAAGATTTTCTGGAATTAATTTTCTTAAATGTATGGAGAGACTAGTCATTGATTTTAGAAAAAAAACGTGTTGAATATAAGGAATTTTTTTAACAAACAAACAAATGGAATTTTTTTGAAGCTAAAATAGCTTAGCGAGCTAAAACAGCTTAAAAAACTCTAACTTAATCGAAAATGATTGAAAAGCAACTCTGTTCGTCAGAGAGAAGGACGATAGTGAGAAACGAAAAGAGAGCGCACTGAGAGCACCGCCAACGATATTACTGTTTTTTTGCTCTGTTCGACGTTAGACAATGCGAATGTGTGTGTGTGTGTAGCCACTAATTCAATGTTAATAATAAAGCTCGAGTTTTTTGAAGCGTGCGCGGCGCCGAGCTTATTTAGTTGTGCGCAGCAGTTTTGGAACGACATGGATGATTTACTTGCAAAGCTGAATGGGCAAGAGCTCGGTCCTATTTTTGATGGTACGTAAAATACAAAAAACAATACATGTTTGACTGTTCTTGTCAGCTATATTTTTGTATTTAAAATTCATTACAGCGAATAATGAAATGGGAGCAGCTGTTTAATATTGTACCGCAAAATTTGGTGGGGCCGGCAATCATTTTTTCGCCAACTTGGAAGAGTGGCAAAAGAAGGTAAGTAATATTACAACAGTCAACATTTATATAAATGCTTATGTAGTACAAGTTATACCAGATATCTAATACATATCATGATGAAATAAGTAAGGGACAAAATCGAGCTAACGTCAGCATCCTTACTTATTTAATCATAATACATACATACCTAGTTCGGTATGTCCATATGTATATTTACAAGTACAAGTTGTAAATACATATGCACATTGTACATATTCAGGGGCGGCTGTTTTTATTTTTTCAAGCTCGACACTCTGTGCACTATTTCTGTCCCTCTCTGTCTTCCAATTTTTCGTACTGCCATTGGGCTGCCAACACTGACTTACATATGAACAGTATGTCAAGAAAGTGTTTTGACACAAGGAAAAAATTCACTTTGTGCACTTTTATTGCAAAAAGGGCGCTTTCTCTAAATGGCAAAATTTTGTTCTTATTGTATTCTGATTCTGTATCGTTCCTAAAACAAGTATGCAAAAAAGTAGCCAAATTCATCTTTTTAACATTTTAAAAAATATGAAACAAATAAAAACTCAACTTTAAAGTTTGACATGCTGAACCCGATTCTGGTTATATGAACTCCATATCTTTCATGTATTAGCTGCAAATTTAAATTTAAATGAACAAAATGACTAATTTTAACCCTTTGTTGGTACATTTTCAAAATAGTCTGATTTCTAAATGATTCGATTGTATGTATTTATAGAAAGTCTCTTTTTGCAACAAAAGTGCAAAATGAGAATTTTTCCCTGTGTCAAAACACATTCTTGACTTACTGTATGTATAATTTTTAAATATTTTCTTTTTCTTTTTTATTAATAGAATAATACGCCAGTGGAAAATAAAGGAATCAAGGTATTTTATAAATCATTATCAATTTAAAAGAGATAATTAAACTTTTTTATTTCAGATTGACTTGCACCATATTATTGCCAACTCGAGCAAGGGCAAAATTTTGCTACTAAATTATGGCAAGGAGAACAGATTGAGTTTGAAATACAAAAAGCTGTTAAGCCACATTGTGGCAGAGTAAATGCTGGCTAACAAAATAAATAAATAATAACTAAAATGAAAAAATTTTTCTCTTCTAAGAAAATAGTTTTTCTATTATTACAAAAAAATTTTCTTTATTACGGATTTCAAAGGCGAATTTCTAATTTTCAGGGCGAATTTAGGCCTTTTTTTCTTTGAGTGTAGGACTCGACCACGGTCCTAACGTTGACTTAGAAGACGTATACTGGCTGTCGCATTTTTGGCCCCTGGAAAATGTTAAAACTTTAACATGATGTTCAACTCGAACCACACGTAGTTTTAATCTCATATTTAGTTAACTCAGCCTAGGTCATAAATTCATGCCGCAGCCGATAATAAATAAGTCAACATCAGTTTTAATTACGGTTTGACAAGGGACAAGTGTTTGCCAACAACCGGTGGCAGCTGACTAAAGATGCGTCGTGTGTGACGATATGTTGTCTTATCACATACGCATGCGCACCACTCCAACTTACATAATCTTTGTGTCTTACTCACACATTGTTAGATTAAAATAGAAATATAGAATAATTCTAAATAAAAGAGAACTCACTCGCCAGAGTGAGGCAGTACAAATTCAAACTTCCACCCGTGCTCACCAAAAATTGTATTTCTATACATTTTTTTGTCCTTCAAGCCGGATCTACTTGAAGGATTGGCAGGTCCGTGTTAAGCGTTTTCCGTGGCTGGGGACAACGGAATCTGTGGTTTTTTAATTAAAAACTGTAAATTAATACAACAGGGTCTACTTAGTGACCTAATTAAAAACAAAAATCAAACGCGAAACAAATTTCTATACATTTTTTGGTCCTTCAAGCCGGATCTACTTGAAGGATTGGTAGGTCCGTGCAGTGTTAAGCGTTTTCCGTGGCTTAGGACAACGGAATCTGTAGTTTTTAATTAAAAACTGTAAATGAATACAAAATGGGTCTACTTGGTGACCTAATTAAAAACAAAAATCAAACGCGAAACAAAATTCTATACATTTTTTGGTCCTTCGAGCCGGATTTTGAATCTTCGCGAAAACTGTTGTAAGCGCTACACATTTTTGGTTTATCGAAATCCGTGAAGTGGATGCGAATATGGGAATATTCGACAAAACCACGGCGCAAATCAAGCCTTATGAGGAGGCAGTTTTAAAGTTCAATATGAGTGACCACGCCATGCAGGACGCCGAGCAATCAGAAGGAAATGATGTGCTGCGGTACACGACGCCCACACATGCTACCGAAGCGGACAGCTTTGGCTCTGCAAAGCCAATAGACAAATTGGCGAATTTGATAGACTCACTTGCAGGAAAACTAAGTCTAGCTATTAAAGAAGCTAGTCAATGCTTCATGAATTTGTACACTGACGAAATATTTAAGCACAAATCCAAGATTGAAGTTATGTTGACGGCGTTAAAAGAAACGCATAAAAAGCTGAGGGCTATGAATAATCTCAGCCATTTTGATAAGATTCTCGATCTGAGAATTGAGGCCATGACTATAATGGAAATGTTGGATCTTAGAAAGCAGCGCCTACAAAAATCGAAGGATGTAAAGGCATCGTCAACTTCAGCAGCTTTACCACATCTACCAGCTGCGCCAGAAATACAAATGCCGACATTTAGTGGAGATTGGCGAAAATTTTATAATTGGTTTAAGCAGGCAATCCAAGAGAGAGCAAACGTCGGGGATGCCATAAAAATTCATTACTTAAACCAGTGTCTAAAAGGGGAAGCAAGAACAACTTTACTTACTTCCTCACTGATGCAAGAACCTTCTTACTATACAACTGCATGGGACCGTATATGTAAGATAAATAAAGAAGAAGACTGGAAGGGAATTCCAGAACAGAAAGTCAGGAGACCACATCTGGAACCAGCAGGTATGCCATTGCGGGAAACACCCACAACTCCCAAGGAGCCGACTTTCTCTATGTACAAAGTCGCCCCGAGGCGGGTGAATGAAAGGTATATGCGAGCGGCAGATGCTGCAGACGGTGCCCAGGAGGCACCTTTTACAATTCTGGTTGAATCGGAGGTTTTTAACAATTGCGTGCGGTCAGCAGCCGAAGTCCAACAACTGGATCAGCACCTCCATGGCAACGATGAGGACAGCAACCAACACGGTCAAAATGCCGAGCAGCTCAAAGGGCAAGCAATGAACGTGGATCGCATTCAGCAGGAGAGCGAGTCCGCCATGGAGAAGAAAGGACAAGAATGTCCTTCAGGCCCGTGAAGACCTGGTGGGAAGTTCTGACCAACAGAAACACGTCTACAAGGACGAGGCAAACATGGAAGATGCCACTCACGAAAGGGCTATGCCAGCACGCAGTCCATTTAATCTGGAGTGTCTGGCTCATATGGAGTCTTGTGGTAGGGCGGGAGATTCTCAATTGGACTCCCAATTGCAAGATGATATCGACAACAATATCATGGCTGATGACGAAATAGAACTGGCTACCAACATGCAGGAGGGTAGAAGACAGAACGCCAAAACTACGAGCTCGAGCAGTGAGCAACTCACTGAGAAAAGGGATGAAGCACAATCTGACTACCGGTGGCTCTGGACAGTGGACAGTACCGAAGAGCTGGATGAATGGCTGTCGCATTTTAGGCCCCCTGAGAATGTTTTACCAAAAGATTAAGCAATGAACAGAAGGTTTCAAGCCCAGAGTCGCACAATGCAAAGACGAACAGGGGAATCTGGTCACAGATCCGCAAGTGGCGCTTAACAAATGGAGAAGTTACTTTTCCAACCTACTGGGAGGCGATGACGAACATGATGCCGCCTTTAGAGAAGTAGCGATGCCACCAATCGACAACATAGAGATAGACCCGCCGACCCAACGGGAAGTCTGTTTAGCCATACGAAGGCTAAAGAACAACAAGTTGCCAGGCGCTGATGAGCTGCCCGCTGAATTGATCAATGCTGGAGGCGAAGAATTGGTAAGGTGCATGCACCAACTTCTGTGCCGTATATGGGTTGATGAAAGCATGCTGACGATTGGATCTAAGTGTTCTCTGTCCAATCTTTAAAAAAGAAGACCCTGCAGTTTGCGCCAACTACCGCGGGATCAGTCTCCTCCCCATCGCATATAAGGTTCTGTCCCGCATTATTTGTGAACGCCTAAAGCCGCTAATTGATACACTGATTGGACCTTATCAGTGTGGCTTTAGACCTGGTAAATCCACCACAGACCAGATATTCACATTGCGCCAAATCTGGAGAAGACCAATGAGAGAAACATCGAAAATCACCATCTTTTTATCGATTACAAAGCCGCCTTCGACACACCGATAAGGTCAAGGTTTTTCGAAGCCCTGTCTACCTTTGGTATTCCAGCAAAGTACGTTCGACTTTGCATGATGACGTTGAGAAGCACTCAAAGCTCCGTCAAAATAGGAACGAACCTCTCCGAGCCTTTTGATACCAAAAGAGGTTTTAGGCAGGGTGACACCTTATCGTATTACTTCTTTAATCTGCTGATGGAGTATATACTGCGCCAGTGCCCAAATGCCAACAGATCGGGCACCATCTTTAATAAAGATGTAATGCTACTCGCATATGCCGATGATATTGACATTATCGGCAAAACCGAACAGGCGGTAAACAATGCTTTTTCAGAGATTGAGAAGCAGTCTGAGCTAATGGGTTTAGCGGTAAACGAGGACAAGACGAAGTACCTAGTGTCCTCGAAACAGAAGTACACACGACTTGGGCAATCTGTTGCAATAGGAGAGTACAATTTTAAAGTTGTAGAGGACTTTGTCTACCTCGGAACGATGATAACCGGCGACAATAACATCAGCCTGGAAATTCGAAGAAGAATCACGCTCGCAAACCGATGCTACGGGCTAAGTAGGGAGCTCAAGAGCAGAAACCTTAAGCGAAGAACAAAAATAACGCTATATAAGTCGCTTATCATCCCAGTCCTGCAATACGGCGCAGAAGCATGGGCAATATCATCAGCGGATGAGGCGGCGATTGGCGTTTTCGAGCGAAAGATCCTTCGCAGGATTTATGGACCTTTGAAAATTGGCGAGGATTTTCTCGTTTTGAATGACGAACTTATGAGCTCTATGGGGATACTAGTCTGGTCAAGCGCATAAAGCAACAGCGGCTGCGCTGGCTGGGACATGTTACCCGTATGGATGATCAAGCTCCAGCAAAAATGGTCTACAAGAGGAATGCGAAAGAACTGGGACAAGGCAAGGTGGGACGACCAGGTGCGGAAAGACATTTCCAAGCTTGGCGTGAAAAACTGGTGCCAGCTCGCACGAAGCAGAAGCGACTGGCGGACATTAGTTGCAGCGGCCGAGACCGTCAAACGGTTGTGATGCAAGCAATAAATAAGAAGAAGAAGATAATGTTCAAAACTTGAACATAGGACTCGACCACGGTCCTAACGTTGACTTAGAAGACGTATACTGGCTGTCGCATTTTTGGCCCCTGGAAAATGTTAAAACTTTAACATGATGTTCAACTCGAACCACACGTAGTTTTAATCTCATATTTAGTTAACTCAGCCTAGGTCATAAATTCATGCCGCAGCCGATAATAAATAAGTCAACATCAGTTTTAATTACGGTTTGACAAGGGTCGAGTGTTTGTCACCATCCGGTGGCAGCTGACTAAAGATGCGTCGTGTGTGACGATATGTTTTCTTATCACATACGCATGCGCACCACTCCAACTTACATACACATCTTTGTGTCTTACTCACACATTGTTAGATTAAAATGGAAATAAGGAATAATTCTAAATAAAAGAGAACTCACTCGCCAGAGTGAGGCAGTACAAATTGAAACTTACAACCGTGCTCATTTAAAAGTGTATATTTATATACAACGTTTAAGCAAATAAAAACTATGAAAAAAAATGTTTTCTGAAGGTATACAGTACCCTTAAAAAAGGAATTAAATATATTTACAAGCTGTAACGGCTTGGCTTAGAATTAACAGTTTTAGCCTCACTGGAGCATTTTAACCACTGTGCTTAGTGACAAAGCTTTACAAACTGGCAGTGCGCTGATCAGCTGATCGGTGTATCGTCGTGAATGGCTTATTTGTACCTCCAGCTGTGCGATTTGTCAACGTGGCAAAAAGAAAGAAATAAAATCTCAATTATCCGTTCTGGCGCACTGTTCCACCTTCCGTTTGAGTGAGTTGCCGCAACAATAGTATGAGTTATAATCTCAGTGATTTTCTTACTTGGGTGTGGATTATTATTTCCCAGACCTGGTATTATGTCACCTATGCTTTATTGGTGCCATATTTAATTGGTGTGTTCCGCAGATCCACGGGATAAACTCACTGATTTTGCAGAACCTCACAGAAACACGTCTACTCTCCTCAAACCTCTCTCTCTCTCTCTATTCCTCGATGTGCGTCATATATATACAAGACACCTGCAGACATTGCTGAAGTGATGCGATCAAAATCCCCTAGCTCGTTTCCATGCTAAGTTCACACAGGCAAATATTTTGTGCAAATTTGAATAAGCAGAGCCACGTTTGAAGATTAAACAGAATTAAAAACTTAAAATCTGGTTTCATACGCCAAAAATTGTATCAAACATTACCGGAAAGTTTCACAATTTGGCGTATCTAGATTAACTCATAAAAGTCTGTCCAAATTATTTGCCTGTGTGAACCCTTGCCAATGTTTTAATACATCAGAGTTAAAGAAGGCCAGCGTTAAAACAAATAATTATCATTTGAGACAACCAATTGCACAAAACCACCTAGTTGAAAAATCTAGGTGGATTTCGGTTTGAGCAAAAACAGGAACATGAGAAAACATACAGAACGTGTTTTATACCCTGTTCCCATTAAAAATGGGAAAAAGGGGATCATGAAGTTGTGCAAATGTATGTAACAGGGAGAAGGAAGCACCTCCGACCCCATAAAGTATATATATTCTCGATCAGCATCAACAGCCGAATCGATTTAGCCATGTCCGTCTGTCTGTCTGTATGAACGCGTCGATCTCAGAGACTGCAATAGATAGAGCCACAAGTTTTGGAATGTATATAGGTGTATACTGTACCAACATCGAGTTTGTTTCAGATTTCGAAAAATCCGCCTCCTCCATCTTTAAACAGCGAAAATCTTTCTTTTTATCTGTATAAACGCGTAAATCTCACAGACTATAAGAGGTAGAGCCACAAGTTTTGGCATGTATATATAAACAGCGAAAATCTGTCTTTTTATCTGTATAAACGCGGTAATCTCACAGACTAGGTAGAGGTAGATCCACAAATTTTTTAATATATGTAGGTGTACACCGTACCCAGATAAAGTTTGCTCCAGGTTTGCCAAATTCCTCCTCCATCTTCTTCTAACCGCGAAAAACTGTCAGAGCTACAATTTTTAAGTTTGAACCAAGTGACTTAATATATTTTCAGTCAGGCCCAACATCTTTCTATTCTGTGTACCACAATGAGATCCAAAAAAAAAAACACCGAAGATATGTACATAAGTGCACCTGCCCATTTATTGAAATAAATTTTTAAATAAATGGAATTCAAAGCTATAGGAACCACATTACTTGGAACAGGGTATTTTGCTGCCGGGGCACTCGACCTCAACACTCTTACTTGTTTAATTACACAGTGTTACAAAAAAAAAAAATCTCCACATACTATTCACGAGACCCAGTACATATTGTTGGGCAGGTCGAGTATAGCATTTCCTCATACTTGGTTTTTTCCTAACACCCCCAAAATCTGAAGTTATGGCCCAAAAACCGCTTTTTGCTTTTTTACCTCACTTAAATAGATATAACTCGCGAATGGACCATCTGATTACTCATAACCTAATCAATTCCGATAGCCACGAGAGGGATCTAAAACATTATAATCAATGGTTTGACTAATTTAACGCGATAGCTGAGAAATGCGGCTTACAGATCTGGCATTTTAAACTTTTTTTGAGAAATTTGTACTTTGACCATCACTGGTTTAACTATTTTATTCTATGCGATTTTTCCTTAAAGTTTGTAATAAAAGCCCATTTAATTCTCCGTCGAACGGTTGTTGTCCCAATGAATTTGGATACCGCTTTACGAAGTTATGCGCGATTTTCTGGGTACACATCGACAATCTAGTATTTTTTTTTAGTGTGCTAACATATTTATGTTTGCTTTCACATAATTGCCCCTAAAAGTAAACTTAGTTTTAATTTGGCGCCAGATTCAAATAATATTTTTAAATACTTATTATGCAAATATATATAAACTTCCATGTATCAACATTTTTTCGCAAATATTAACGGTCTCGGAATACTGTTATCTAGCTTAAAGATAAATTGAGCTATACTGAGTAGATGTGGGCTGCAAGTGGTTGTTATTATTTTTTAATGAGCTGAAATTGGCATATTAAACAAAAGAGCCGTGCACAGCAAGAATCGTATACAGGTAGGCACGGTTAAGGCTTGTGAAAAGCAGATTGCTCTCATGGCGCAAGCCTTGCCCACGCCTGGACATATCTGGTCTAATGCAGAGAATTTAGCTGCGGGTTCTATTTAATAATAAACCCCTTTGGTACCTAAGAAATTACTTTGCAAGTCTACAAACAAGGCCCAATAATAATTGTCTAACCACGATTGTAGAGAACCGCGATAAAATACCATGGATGACCGATGATGAAGAATATAAAAACCACTATAACAGTATGGACGAACCGTTAAATACCAAATAAAAACCAAAGTGGACCGCGCCAAGTAAAAATGAGAAGAAAGTGACATCAGCTTGCACTTAACAGCGATGGGTAATGCATAGCTTGCTTCGGCCGCGACGCCCGGCCCGTTATCCAGTCTAAAAACTCAGCGCATAATAAATTGTGTAAGTGGCTCGATTTGAAGTGAGTTAAAACAAATAAATCCAAGAGTGTCAGCCCGCATAAGCACACAGCGCAGCAAGTGCAGTATAGGCGACTTTAACTCGCTTATAAGTATATAGTATTTATTTTCAATGGTTGACAAAATGTATTCAACAGTTTTCTTTTTAAAAGTAAAGATGTTAATAATATTTCACCAGTCTTCAGCAATTTAGCAGGAATTTTAGCAGCACCAGCTTTTTTGGCCCGAAATTTAAACCACATATGCCTGATGATCTCGGCCACTGCTATTACTGCCCGACAGTCGCTTCTGTTCCGTGCGAGCTGGCGACAGTGGTTCGTCCATCCTGTTATAGTGGTTTTTATATTCTTCATCATTGGTCATCCATGGTATTTTTTCGCGGTTCTCTACAATCGTGGTTAGACAGTTATTATTGGGCCTTGTTTGTGGACTTGAAAAGTAATTTCTTAGGTACCAATGGGGTTTATTATTAAATAGAACCCGCAGCTAAATTCTCTGCATTAGACCAGATATGTCCAGGCGTGGGCAAGGCTTGCGCCATGAGAGCAATCTGCTTTTCACAAGCCTTAACCGTGCCTACCTGTATACGATTCTTGCTGTGCACGGCTCTTTTGTTTAATATGCCAATTTCAGCTCATTAAAAAATAATAACAACCACTTGCAGCCCACATCTACTCAGTATAGCTCAATTTATCTTTAAGCTAGATAACAGTATTCCGAGGCCGTTAATATTTGCGAAAAAATGTTGATACATGGAAGTTTATATATATTTGCATAATAAGTATTTAAAAATATTATTTGAATCTGGCGCCAAATTAAAACTAAGTTTACTTTTAGGGGCAATTATGTGAAAGCAAACATAAATATGTTAGCACACTAAAAAAAAATACTAGATTGTCGAGGTGTACTTAGAAATGCGCGAATAACTTCGTCAAACGGTATCCAAATTCATTGGGACAACAACCGTTCGACGGAGAATTAAATGGGCTTTTACTACAAACTTTAAGGAAAAATCGCATAGAATAAAATAGTTAAACCAGTGATGGTCAAAGTACAAATTTCTCAAAAAAAATGGAAAATGCCAGATCTGTAAGCCGCATTACTCAGCTATCGCGTTAAATTAGTCAAACCATTGACTAAAATTTATTAGATTCCTCTCGTCGCTATCGGAATTGATAAGGTTATGAGCAATCAGACGGTTCATTCGCGAGTTATATCTATTTAAGTGAGGTAAAAAAGCAAAAAGCGGTTTTTGGGCCATAACTTCAGATTTTGGGGGTGTTAGGAAAAAACCAAGTATGAGGAAATGTTATACTCGACCTGCTCTACAGCGTGTGCTAGGTCATTTCGAAAGTATATTTTCGCTGTAACACTGTGTTATTAGTTCTAGTGATACTTACTTGTTTATCTCATAGTCGATATTTGCGTTGATCACAATGACTCCAGTTGATGGGTTGATCCGGAAGGTGTCGTTAATATTTCCCGCAATAATATTGAAGAAAACGGATGAAGAGGATCGCGCCTTAACTTGTCCAACAAACGATCCAATATTCAAATTTTCAAATATTTCTATGGCAATAGTATTGGGAAAAAACTTTGGGGGATCATTTTCCGACATAGTTACAATGATATGCACTGGTATTTGAGACGATAATGGTGGATTGCCTTGATCAACCGCCTTGATTTGAAGCATATATTCCTGCATTTTATTTATATTTAAATTGGCGGCCAATGTTATGATGCCAAATGTTGAATCGATTTCAAACACACTTCCAACGTTACCGGTAATAATAGAGTAGCGGATCTCGGCATTATGCCCACTGTCTCTGTCTATGGCAAGTACTTCAGTAAGTTTAGAGCCAATTGCTGCACTTTCAGGTACTTTACTTTGTATTATTTTTGCTGTAAATTCTGGATGATGGTCGTTATGATCATGAACATTTACAATTATTTTCGCGTAGTTCCTTTTTCCTGGTGTTCCTTGATCTTTTACAAAAACTATTAGAATATGTTGTGCAGTTTTTTCAAAATCAAGTCTGTGTGTAACTATGACATTTCCACTTATGGAATCGATACGAAACAACGCCAGCGATGATGGATCCTGCGTAGCGTGTAGGTGGTAGAACAATTTTTTATCTTCATCTTTATCGGTTGCGTGAAGTTGCATTATTATTGACTCTTCTTCAATATTTTCTGATATATTTACATGGTATACATCTTTTGTAAATTGTGGTGTATTATCATTTGTATCAATTACTTGAACAAAAAGATTGGTGTAAATAATATGTGTTCCGTCAGTCACACTGATAGATAGATTGTAGAACGTTTGTGTTTCGTAATCCAAAAATTTTGAAAGAAGAATATTGCCATTATCTCGCCCAATATAGAAAGTGTTTTCGTCATTTCCACCTGTAAAATGAGTAAAGGATGTTATTTTTTGGCTGCAATAGCATCTAAATGCAGCGCTTCTGCAGCGTTGCGGTAGTAAATCGATTATCCGTTATTTACCAATCCTTAGGCGAATCGATCCTTATAACTAAATATGTCTTGAAGGTAAGAACTATCTATCAACAAAATAGTGGAATCTATTACGTTTTTTGTGGTGTGTATAAATATATACTTTATGGAATATAAAAATATAAATTTCCGGCCCAATAAAATACATAAATATAAATATATACAGGGTTTGTCCGAAAAGTAATAGGACTTATTTTCTTCGGCTGCGACTGTACTTCGGAACGTGCGCATACGACTGGATTCGGTAGAGGGCGTTCCTACCGAACGAAAGAGCGGCTGGTCAGTTGTCATGAAATTCTGTTTATTCAAACTGTGAGCCTAATAAATGAGAAAACCATTTTTAAATTTGGAACAAACCTTTAATGCTGAAGAACATAGATAGAGAATAAAGAGTGTATCAGCGAAAATGATGGAACTGATACATTCTTTATGCTCTATCTATGTTCTTTAGCATTGGTCATCCATGGTTGCGGGCTTTAGTATTGTCAAAATATCGACTATGTAGTTATGTATGTGGTCAATGGGTCTTGAAAGGCAGATTCTTAAGTACCATGAAGGTCCTTCTGCTATGAATTGCGCTTATGCATTAATCCTGGCATGATTTTCCACATGATTGGTATTGATTCTTTACATTATTGCAATTTTTTTTCCTCTTGGTATTTTTCCGATATGTAATAAGTACACAGTTAACGTAAATAAGATCAATAACTTACCTACCACTCTGGCTCACGGGCTGGGGCTTACAGCTCACGAGCTGTGGCTTACAGCTCACGGCTCACGAGATTTGCCTCTCAGCTCAGAGCCAAGAGCTGATTATCATGAGTTGAGAGCTAGAGCTGGCTCTCGAAAGCTGCGAGCAAAGAGTGATTCCGAACCCTGATAAACAGTTACGTCTTACATTTCAGACCAGCAAACTAAGTAAAAGTTAGAAAATTCTTAATAATTAAACAGAACGCCTCATCAATAGAATAGTCAAAGAAACAACTGACAAACTTTTCAATAAAAATCTCAGAGAAAATAAACAGGAATCAAGAAAGTATATTAGTATCCAATACATTCCAAATCTAACAAATACAAAAACACTAACTAAGATATTGCCAAAATATACTTTGGGAAAGCTGATCTTGGCCTACCAAGTCCACAACAGCACAAGACGCTTATTTTCAAACACAAATGACCGCAAAAGCATGGAAGGCAAGAGCGTGGTCGACGACTGGTCGTGTCCGAAATAAAATTCGACGGCAAAGGCGGGGAAAAATGCAACGGAATATACATAGGCACAACCAAACGCTCTCTCACTAAACGAATAGGCTTTATGCCTTTTTTGCCTTTATGCCAACATAAAGGAGTCTTTCTCCTCTAAGCGAAAGCCAACAACAGCCCTAGCTTAACAAATCAATACAACAAAACGTCTGACTTAGTGAATGTGAAAATATTGGACGCAGAAACGAGATGGAAGACCAGAATGACACTTGAGAATTTAGGGATTCAAGAGGGAGCGGAGCCAGTCGTCAACCACATAGATGATATACAACAAACCATCTTTGTCTTCGCAGCAACTCTGAAAAGACGGAACATTACACATAAGCGAAAATAATTGTACCGAAGGGAGTACCGGACATATATATTGTAACGAACCTAGGATCTGACTCCGGGATTCAGATCCCTGGAAACTAAAGGCTGAGTTACCGGCCTAACTTGCTCTCTCTAGCTTTTTTGCGCTAAACGTGGACTAATTGTCCAATTGTTATGGGTCAATCCCAATCAAGTTTTTAAACTGAATTGGCTGCCGGACTTATTTTCTCGCTTTTAATCAGCTTGGCTGCGTGTCTCTTGCTGCTCCGTTAAATCGGCCAGTCCGAGCGAGTGGTTTTGCCCAAACACAAAAAAAAATAGTAATCGCTCTTCAAAACAATCGGGCCTGTTCCCAATTCCGAGAACGAGTCGAATTATCGCAAATCGAGTTGATTGCTGTACCGAATTCCGCAAACCGAGCAGAATTATCGTTTTCAAAAGTTGTGCTGCAAAATTGAGAGAATAATGTTGAATATATTTAAAATCGATTGGCATCACTATTTAAAATGTTTATAAACATCTATAAAATTTTCCATGAAAAGCAAAACGGAGCGGTCGTAACTAAACCGAGCTGTTCTGCTAGGGTTGCTTCATATAAATTAATGTATTCGCACAGCACTTTTTATACCCTTGCAAAAGGGTTTTATAATTTTGCCCAGAAGTTTGCAACGCATAGAAATATTCACTTCCGACCCTATAAACTATATATATTATATTCTTCATCAGGGCGACGAGCTGAGTCGATTGAGCTTTGTCCGTCCGTCTGTCTGTCTGTTTCTACGCAAACTAGTCTCTCAGTTTTAAAGCTGTCGGGCTGAAACTTTGCGCAGAGTCTTCTTTTTACTGCACACTGCTAATATGTCGGAACCGACCGGATCGGATGACTATATCTTATAGCTGTAATAGGAACTATCGGTCGAAAGGTGGGTTTTATTTAGAAAAATGGTTTGTTTTAATGCTAACGTTCGTAAACTATGATGTATTAAAACATTTTCAAGGGTATAAAAACTTCGGCAAAGACGAAGTTAGCTTGGCCTTCTCGTTCTATTTAGCTCAGCTATATTCAACCATATTTGATAAATGGCTTAAATAAAAATAAATTGACTTAAAATGTAAATAAGAGCTTTGTAAATTTGAATTATAGAGATGGTGACAACTTTATCTGCCTTCGATATACACAAACACGCGCGCAGACCAGCCAACCAGCTGTTTATGAAAGCAACTTCTAAACCGAGTTCGAAATGTCAGAACGTAACCAAATCGTTCGAAATTGGGAACAGCAAATAGTAAAACGTTCGTTTCCGCTTCTTTTATACTTTTTGAAAACGTTTGGAATTCGGAACAGGCCTGAATATATATAAAAGGAACGTTCCGCTTCCTCGAACGGATAACTTTTGTTTGGCATTCGAGTATTTTTCACCATAGTTCTGGCGGCCGCTTTAGCGCTGACGAATCCAGGCTATTTCAAAACTGCGTTGACAGCTAACTGAAGGGTAACGCCAGCACATCTAACTCCTGAAAACAAGCAGTAAGATGAATTTCCTTACCTTAGCCCTTCAAATCGAAGGAGAACTCTCAGAAGAATGCAAGGCCGTCATGATAATAGTTCAATTCAATTATTATTTGTTTAGCAGAATAATTGATCCCAGAGCAAGTATCAGAAAAAAATTATGCATCAAATTGGTTCTGCTAAACAAAGCGCAACGCCCTTAGGCTTTGAATTTTAAAATGGCGGCTAGGATACATTAGCGCTCCGTGTCAACATAAATTTAGCATATACCAAGTCACAGGTTGAATTCTATTTTAGAATTTATTATAATTAGACAGGTTTATAAAAAGCGCTTACTTTGCAGCAGAGAAGATAGAAAGCTTAAACGTGTGTTTAGCGAGGTTTCTTACATTTGTTGATCCTGTGGCCATATTCAGTGGCCAAAACAGTTTCTAGTCAGAGATCTTCTGGGCCAAATGGTGGGGTATGTAGTCAGCTAAAGCTGCTGATCGGTTTATCTTGGCGGACCCAGCGTGATCCTAGCTTACTGCGTCTCAAGTTGACTCACACCTCCTCGTGGTGACCACCGGTAAATGAGCGATGCATCCGTAACGCTGCCGGCCAACGTGAGCGGGGACCCTTCGCCCCACCGTAAAAAATCTCCACCAATGAAAACTGCGACTACAATGCCTCGGATACGGACCCCCTCTGACGACGACCCACGCAAAAGTAGTAAGTAAGGACTGCGATTTGAGGATATGCACCGCAATGGAGAGAGGCTAATAGATTTCGCTGCGGGCAGGAACATGGACATAAGTAGTACCAGAGTAGAACATAGAGTCATCCATACAGCGACTTGGAAGTCCCCTAATCCACGAACGCGAAATAAGATTGATCACGTTGTGATCTACGGAAGGCATTCATCGAGAGTACTAGACGTGCGCGCGATCCGAATTCACTGCCTTGTCGCAGCCAATACGCACGCGGCTCAGTGTGGCACATGCCTCGTTCTCTGGCACACGTCGAAAGCTAATCGTCGAGAAGCTGCAATCACAAGGGACCTCTGAAGCCTACAGCTAAACTCGCCCAACTGGTCAGTGAAATCTTACCATTCCCTTCCGATATAGGCGAACATTGGAATCGTATAGCACACTCCATTAGTATGGCTGCCAATTCGGCATGAGTGAGACTCGAAAGTTCTACCAAAAGATTAAGCGACTAACGGAAGGTTTTAAGCCCAGAGTAGCACAATGGAAAGACGAACACGGGAATCTGGTCACAGATCCTCAAGTGGCACTTGACAAATGGAGAAGTTACTTTTCCAACCTACTGGGAGGCGATGACGGACATGATGCCGCCCCTAGAGAAGCAGCGATGCCACCAATCGACAACATAGAGATAGACCAGCTGAACCAACAGGAAGTCTGGTTAGCCATACAAAGGCTAAGGAACAACAAATCAGGTGCTGATGATCAGGCCGCTGAATTGTTCAAGGCTGGAAGCGAAGAATTGGTAAAGTGCATGCACCAACTTCTTTGCCGCATATGGTCTGACGAAAGCATAAACCTATGTGTTCTTTTTCTTCCAGTCTTTAAAACTACCGCTGGATCACTCTCCTTTCCATTGCATATAAGGTTCTGTCGCGTTTTATTATTGAACGTCTAAAGTTTTCAGTGGGGCTTTAGATCTTGCAAATTCACCAAAATACCAAAAACGGTTTTAGGCTAGGTGCTACCTTATCGTGTGAATTCTTTAATCTGCTGATAAAGTATATACTGCACCAGTGCCCAGATCGGGCAACATCTTTAATAAAGATGTAATGCTACTAGCAAAAGCCGATGATATTGACATTATCGGCAAAACCGAACGGGCGGTAAGCATGGCGTTCTCAGAGATTGAGAGGTAGTCTGAACTAATGGGCTTAGCGGTAAAAGAGGACAAGACGAAGTACCTAGTGTCCTCGAAACAGAAGTCTGCTCGTTTTGGGCAATCTGTTACAATGAGAGAGTACAACTTTAAAGTTGTAGAGGACTTTGTCTACCTCGGAACGATGATAACCGGCGACAACAACATCAGCCTGGAAATCCGAAGAAATATCACACTTGCAAACAAATGCTACTACGGGCTCAGTAGGGAGTTCGAGAGCAGGGACCTCGCTCGAAGAACGAAAATAGCGCTATTAAAGTCGCTTATCATCCCAGTCTTGCAATACGGCGCAGATCATGGGTAAAATCATCAGCGGATGAGGCGGCGATTCGCGTTTTCGAGCAAAGGATTAGTCGGAGGAGAAGACGAGTTGTATGAGCTCTTTGGGGATACTAGTTTAGCCCAGCGCATAAAGCAACAGCTGCTGCGCTGGCTACGACATGTTGCCCGAATGGACGAACAAGCTCTAGCAAAAATGGTCTACAAGAGGAATGCGAAAGAACTGGGACATGGCAAGGTGGGAAGTCCTCCACAAAGATGGGACGACCAGGAGCGGAAAGACATCTCCAAGCTTGGTGTGAATAACTGGTGCCAGCTCGCACGGAACAGAAGCGACTGGCGGGCATTAGTAGCAGCGGCCGAGACCGTCAAACGGTTGTGTCGGCCATACAAGAAGAAGAATTTCAACCAAGTTTGTTTTAACGTAAGCTGCATTGAATGATGTTATAGAAAAACCAAACACGAAGTTTTGATTTTGCTGGTCCACTCTAGTAGACTTGCTTCAGACCTGGCTCAGTAGACGTCTTAACCGATGACATCCTTCTCACCTCTGGGTCCAGGTCCATTGAAGGTGCCCTTCGGGCGTCTCATTAACATGGTATAAGTGTTCCCCAGGGAGCATCCCCTACCAATTTTTTACAAGCTGCTGGTTCTTTCGCAAGATGACAGCTCACCCTAGATTATGTGCTGCGTGTTAAGTCGTTATCACTGCATTGTATTAGTACTTCTTGTTAACTATTTTTAAATAGATTAAGTTTTATATACCAAATATTCTCCATGTTATCTTTAAATAAATAAAAAACTAACCTTAGAAACGGATAAAAAAAAAACATTATTCAAGCAGAACTTCTAGGCCATTTGAGCACCCTGGTGCTGAATTTCCAAAATCAGATAATTAAATCACAAATGAATTCGAATTTTATCGAATGAAAAATATTTTATACATGTAGAATTTCAATTTAAGCTAACTTCGGCTCGACCGAAGTTTATATACCCTTGGAGCTTGATATGTCCCTGACAGTTTGTATGGCAGCTATACTATAAGTAGTCCGATTTCGAAAAATTTTGGTGAAATTATGGGAAATCATTGAAAACTTATAAATACGAGCGTTGGGAGCGATAACATTGAAAACAAAAAAGTTTTTCTTGCAAAGACTTTTTTTCAGACCTAACTTTTGTATGGCAGCTATACTATATAGTTGTCCGATTTCGACAAGCCTTGGTGAAATTATGTGAAATCATTAAAAACTTATAAAAACGAGCGTTGGGAGCTATAGCACTAAAAACAAAAAAGTTTTTCTCACTAAAACTAGTTTTTCGACCGAGCGTTCCTATGACAGCTATATGCTATAGTCATCCGATCCGGCCGGTTCAAATGTGCAGCGTATTTGTACTAAAAAACTTCGTGCAAAGTTTGGTTAAGATAGCTTTAAAACTGACGGAGAAGATAGCATAGAAACAAACGGACGGTCAGACGGACGGACGGACTGACGGACATGGCTATATCAACTCAGCTCGTCATGCTGATCAAGAATATATATACTTTATGTGGTCGGAGATGTTTCCTTCTATGCGTTACAAACATCCGGACAATTTTAATATACCCTCTCCAAGGGTATAATAAGATCAAATATGAATTCGACTTCTATTCTTACAAACCGACCAAAATAGCGAAAATACGTGTTCAATTATATCGCAAACTATGCTAAAAGTTTTAAGTCAATCCAATACAAGGAATTTCATATGAATCTACTTATTCCCCTTTGGGGTGAAACTTTTGAAACACCGTCTTAGTGCTCACTTTCACTATATATACATAAATATAAACTCCAACCAAGTTTCCCATAAAATCCGTACAATTCGGCTTTGATCTGCTCGCTGGTTTTACCGCGCTATATTAATTTTGCATTATTATTGCAAAACATGTGTTCAAATCATGACTGACGTTTCTTGCTTCGGTCCCAACTTTTTATTTTATCCTAGTACGTTAATATCATTATGGGCCCTGTTCCGAATTCCGAGTCGATTTTCGTGTAAACATTTGAGTTTCGAATACCATTTATATAAATTTAAACGTTATTGTCAAGTTAATTTGAGGCTATTAGATCCTGTTGCAATTTTCTCTCGATTTGAATTTATTTGGGATTAAGCAATCGGTTTCAGCTGCTCCCACAATTCCGAGTTGTGTTATACCTGATCTAGTAGCTGTAGGTAAATTTGTCGCCTTCTATACAAGGTTTTCCAATTTGACTGCAAAATACAAAAGTTTACACGAAAATCGATTCCGAATTCGGAACAGGACCGTATACTTTTGTTACTTACCTGATATATTATACCATAGCTGGTCGTTGTCATCATCAACTGCTAAGATTTGCGTAACCAAAAATCCAGGCTTATCATTTTCAGTCAAATCTACAATATTATCTGTCGATTTTTTCACTAAGACCGGAGCGTTTGGCGAATTCGAGTTTATGGGAATAACAACAATATTAACTCGTGTCGTTTGACTTTTTCTGACAATACCGTTATCTTCCGCTTTGATATTGATATCAAACTCACAGTCAGGCTCTAAAGGTCTATTAATAAAAATGTGACCACTGGAGCTATCAATCCGAAATTTATTTTTTCCCTTTCCAGATTTTATAGTATATGTAATACGTCCATTTTCACCATCATCGCTGTCAATCGCATGAACCTTAAAATAAAAAGTTTAAAAATTGACAATTATGTCTTAATAAAAATATATAAGCCAGTGACCGCGGTAACTGATTTGGCTGGTCACTTTTCTCGGTTAGGGTTATAATACCGGTTTGGGATATGTGCAATTTCGGAAGGACTTGGGTACAAATATTAACATACCAAGATATATATTTTGTGTATCTTTTACCTTCCCACGGTATTTTCAAATTTGAGTACCTTTTTTCTTACCTAGACCTTAATTTACTTTATCAATAGGTAGGGTACCAGGTAAATATCGTACCTGATTATTTTTCGCGTAGTATCGAAATCAACTCTACAATTTTGGGATTTTTAAGATTTTTGATCACGCTAATTTAAGCATTTTGAAATTTTGGGCAGACACTTTATCAGAATTGTCTCGTAAAATTAAAACTTGGTTATTGTTAACATATACTACGGTTATACGCCAGCTATTTGCAAATATAAATAATTTGTAAATAACTAACTTACCGTCTATACGCTAAGTACTGTGCGTGAGGATATGGTAACATTGAAATGAAAATCAGTGTTGCCTGGTTGTCAGAACTGAGTAACTGGTAACATTGATATGAAAATCATCCTGCCATCCGCCGTGGTCCAATTGCAACGCTTGTTTTCAGTTTTTATTTTGAACATTTTACCTTTCTCCTTCGCCAGCAGTCGATATAATATCAATAACAATATTGCAAGACACCATATAGTTGGAAACAACAAAATCAGTGAAAAGAGTGGCAACGCCTAGCACACTAATTGCAAATAAGTCTACTAATCAGTAATTGTTTTCGTGACTTAGCTGTGTGCAAATTTAAAATTAACTCAGCGTTTTGCGCAAAAATTTGTTATTTACAAATAAGACGTGCGTATAAACGTAGTAATAGATGATGTGTCACTAAATAATGAAGGGAATAACGATTTACCATTTTTGGATGGAAGATTTTTTACTTGTGTAAACAAAACAATTCAGTTAGAGTTCATCAAACTAAACTTTGTGTTCTATTTTGTGTAAAATTTTCATATTGATATCTCTTATACTTTTCACGTGAGATCAAAATTTGTCGAAATATTTTTGTACAGGTTCATTTTTATATTAATGCAAGATAGTCATATCTCAATTGTCCTGCAGTCGATATGACACAATCATACTTCGGTTTTCAGCTAAGACATCTTATTTTCAAGTTTTATTAATGAGCATATTTAATTTATAGTATTTTACTAGATTAACTTGAAACTTAAAGAACCATTTTATTCCTGGGTTAAACTCATTGGGAACTTATCTCAAAATGGATTATTTGGAGTTATGCCAGTATTGAAGTAAGTGAGCGATATGTACACATAAGTTTTAATACATTTTGGTTTATCTTTTCCATTTTATAAAATTCTTCGAGTAACAATACTAAGAACATTTAAAAAGGCTTGTCACAAAGCCGTCTGCCTATTACATAAATTAAGTTGGTTAAAAGTACGGTATATGTAAATAATAAAATGTATTACATATAGATACATAAAGAGGTATAGGTATAAATTCGCTTTTTTGAGTTTTCGTGGGGCTACTCCACCCACCTTCCCCCAGAAGCCAAAAACCGTTTATTTACTCATCTTCACGATTGCCAATTATGAAATATTTATTATAATCTGACCCGTCAATTTACATGTGTTTTTGGCAGGGATGCAAACCGGTTCTGAACCGAACCGGTTTTGAACCGAACCGAACCGCTTTTTTCGCTCGGGAACCGAACCGTAAACCGAACCGGTGTGTTTTCAAAAATGCTGAACCGAACCAAAAACCGAAAATTAAAATGGTTCGGTTCGGTTCACTTCAGCTAGGTATTGAGTTACTTGCGAATAGTAAGAAAAATCAGCAATTAGCTTTACAATATTGCGAAAATACTTGGAAAAGCAGAGTTGTAAAAAAACTAAGAACATCAACCTTATTAAATTTGGTAAGGACCCAAGATTGTAATTAGCCAAGTCTTGATTGTATTTTCAGTTGGGGGTAAACTTACTTTAAACTCAAAAGTAAATTTTTTATCTTTAATTGAGATTGGCTTGAAACAGAAAATGTGTATGAGTATTTCTATGGCTGGCAGGCCTGCAAAATTCATGTTGAAGAAAAGGGAGGACGACATAGCTCAGTAATTGTCAACTCTTTGGAAAAAAGAGCTCCGCCTGTTTTTGAATTCGATTGCTTAGATTCCTGGAATCAAACTTGCTATCAGAAGAAGGAAAAAGGTAGCTAAATCTCCTTTAATGTTAATAATATTATTTGGATAATTCTTTGAACTCGATAAGTAAATCGAGTTGGAAATACTTGCCAAACAACTCAGTAATAGGGATTCAATTCCATGAAAAAGTACAATATCGATTGTTAGCGTTTACCTAAGAATATTAAATTTTGGAATATTTACAGCTCAAATAGTCTTAGCAGTTCCACGCACACAAGTGTCAGTAGAATGAACATTTTCCACATTGGCGATTGTTTTGTCAGACGCTCTTAAGTCTTTCAATATCGATGAAAATATACTAAGAGATATATTATTATTAAGTCTTAACTAAAATTCCATCATATTGAATTTAATTTAGGTTTTTTAAAATCTATATTATTCCCTGTTGTTTTGAAAATCAAATATACAAGTATAATATAACTATTGAAATGGAAATGTCTTCATGAAAAGAACCAGTCTCATCTATCAAAGCAAATTTCGAATTTATTAAGAAATAAATGTTTATTGTTTAATAGGGTGTGTTCCCAGATCGAAGTCGGTTTCCGAATGAACTTATGGATTTCGAATTAAAATTGTTTAAGTTTATATGTGAAGTGCCTAATATGTCAGAGATTACTTGATGAGATCAAAAAAAATTGTAATTATTTGACAGTTTTGATCCGCTTGGCTTTCAGTAGTCGATTTTAAACCGTCAAAGTTTCTAAACAATATCAAGTGACCAAAGTTGTTTTCGTCACTTGATATGTAAAGTTTTAGGATTTCAAATTCGTAATTTTGTACAAGCCCGATTAACTGAAAACCGTAGTCTTTGTTAATGAATAATCCGAGTACTTGTATCACAAATATGTTTCTTTAGTTAATTGAACCGAACCGAACCGAACCGAAACCGCGGTTCAGTAAGCCCCAAAAACCATGCAATGAACCGAACCGGCGGTTCGAAAACTGTGTGAACCACTGAACCGAACCACTACTTATTTTCAAGTGGTTTGCATCCCTGGTTTTTGGACTGTTCGATCTAACCATTGACGCGTCTATAATTGCTACCTGTCAAATCTTCATGATACCCAAAATTCATAAAATTTAACAAATTTCGCGAATTTTTGATCCGTTTTAAATACAGTCAGGTATACTATTGCTTTCTATTAAATATTTATGGTAATCTGAACTCATTTTACACTTAAGTAAATACTCAATTTAATATTTGGCTAATTTCGCGGTTTTTCTTATATAGCCATATATCAAATTTCTCGATTTTTTCACACCATGTAAACTCGAAATTTCAAACTTTGTAAGCTTCTGACCAAAAACGTGCAAAGCAGCATTTCTGACATGTTAAGGTTAAAAAAAACTTCTTAATGAGTTTTTAAAATTTAGCTTTAAATGACTTAACGTCTGATTGCGAAGATAAGTTTTTTGAAAGCAATAAGAAAATAAAAAATCTGTAAATGATGTTATACGTTCCTTCTAAAATTGTCCAAGAGAACATAATTCGACAAATGTTTTCACATTTTGGAGAGGTATAAAAAAAGAGGACCTTTCTTCCAGCAACTCAGGTATTAGTTGAACGAACCTTTTCAACACTTTAGTTTGATCAAAACAACAAAAATTGCCCTATACAAGTCGCTTAACATTGCCGAGCTTGGTGTGACCAACTGGTGGCAGCTCGCACAGAACAGAAGCAAATGGAGAACGTTAATCGCAGAGGCCCAGACCGGCGAACTGTTGTAATGGCCATTAAAGAAGAAAGAAGAAGAAGGAGCATGCAGTGAGCATAGAGAAAAAGAAACGAAATTAACACAAAAATTAAAAACTTGAAAAATTACTTGAAAAAAAGGTTGCAAAGAGCGCTCGAAATGTTCGAACATCTAATGCAAAGAATTAAAAATAGAGGCCAGCTAACTTCGGCTCGACCGAAGTTTATATACCCTTGGAGCTTGATATATGCCTGACAGTTTGTATGGCAGCTATACTATATAGTGGTCCGATTTCAACAAGGCTTCATGAATTTATGTAAAATTATTAAAAACTTATAAATACGAGCGTTGGGAGCGATAACATTAAAAACAAAAAAGTTTTTCCCACTAAGACTTTTTTTCAGACCTAACTTTTGTATGGCAGCTATACTATATAGTTGTCCGATTTTCACAAGGCTTGATGAAATTATGTGAAATCATTAAAAACTTATAAATACGAGCGTTGGGAGCGATAGCATTAAAAAAACAAAAAAGTTTTTCTCACTAAAACTAGTTTTTCAACCGATCTTTCCTATGGGAGCTATATGCTATAGTCATCCGATCCGGCCGGTTCCGACAAATGTGCAGCGTATTTGTACCAGAAGACTTCGTGCAAAGTTTGGTTAAGATAGCTCCAAAACTGACGGAGGAGATAGCATAGAAACAGACGGACAGACGGACGGACGGACGGACGGACAGACGGACAGACGGACATGGCTATATCAACTCAGCTCGTCATGCTGATCAAGAATATATATACTTTATGTGGTCGGAGATGCTTCCTTCTATGCGTTACAAACATCCGGATAATTTTAATATACCCTCTCCAAGGGTATAAAAATGGTTATTGTAGAGCATGGTATTCTTAGTAAATAGCACATCAACAATGAATCAACTGGTAAGTGTTCACGACTTTAGAGGAAATTGGCATCTGATCTGGCAGACAAGCAAGAAAACAACACAAATCTGCTTGTACTTGCGGCAGCACTGTCTAATGCTATTGAACTAGATGTTAAGCTAGATAAAATTTAAATAGTATTTAATCAAGGATATACAAAATAGTTAGTAAGTGATCTTTTTAACATACCTTTGAAAAAAACTATTATTTACTCTATTTTTGTAAACTTAGAAGAAAAAGTTTGAGTGTGACATTTGATTTGTTCTATGCCAAGAAAAAATATAAGTACTGGTTTTACATTTTTTTTTTAAATTTTTTTAATTTTAAAATATATATAACCATTACAAAAATTAAATATAATTCAAATATACGCGTTCTCAATTTAGGTAACAGAAATGCATGACTTAAAAAAAGATATTTAACAGCAATTTAAGGCCTTCTTCTGGTCTTCTGGCCGCCATTTTTACAAATTTGATTTTATTTTTTTTTTATTCTACTTCGGGTCCTAATGGCATTCATAGTTACCTGTTTCCCAGTTTCCATTTTACTTTCTGTTAATAGTGACTCCCGGAAAGCTGCGAACTATCCACCCACCTATATTTAGAAGACCCGACTTTGGAGGCCGAGAACTTTTTGAGATCTGGCCCAGTGTGCCCTGAACGGAAGAAGTTTAATCTTTCTAATCTAAGAACTGGCATAGAACTAGAAGATATAAATAAAAATTAAAACGAGAAGGCCAAGCTAACTTCGTCTTTTCCGAAGTTTTTATACCCTTGGACATTAACATTAAAAACAAACGAGAGCGTAAGTTAAAGTCGGCTCTAACCGACTTCGATATACCCGTTACTCATGAAAAAACATGTTTAACAGAGTTCCTGAGTTCCTTAGGGTGAACATCTGAAAAGTATGCAACACTTTTTAACTCGGCTATTTTTCACATTTTTGCTCATAACTTGAGAACCGGTCATCCGATCTTAATAATTTCTTCGGCCAATCGATTCATTTTGCCAATTACTAACTATCTCTAGAAGGTACGAAGGTCGTCTGTCTTTAAAACTGTAGGAGATATAACGTTTTTTCCGAATTGCGGGGGCGGGAGGGGGTGTGGCCAAAATTTGGAATAAACTTGATCTGCCTGCAAGTATAAGAAGCATTTGACTCATACATGTCAAACCTCTATCTCTGAGATCTAGGTGTTCATACAGACGGACGGACAGACTGACATGGCTATATCGACTCGGCTGTTGATGCTGATCAAGAATATATATACTTTATATGGTCGGAAATGATTCCTTCTGCCTGTTACATACATTTGCACGACTTTAGTATACCCTTTTTACTCTACGAGTAACGGGTATAAAAAGCGGTCAAGAATATAAAATTACTTGTATATTAACTTATATTCAAGGAAAACATTAATTGAACCGACGGTTTTTTTTTATAATCCCAGCGGCGCACAGCTAAATGAGGCGAGCCCACATCATGCATTACAACAGCCCACAAAGTATAAAACACTCTCGCTACACTTAGTATACTGAGTTGTCATACGGAGTTTGTTAGATCTTCGAAGCTTCGTTTGTCAAAAATTCAAACTGCTTGTTTGATTTTTTGGGTTTCTGTTTGTGTAGTCGATTTCTGACGTGTGGGGTGTGCGTACGTTTGCGCAGCTGGGATTTTAAAGCTTGAACTAACGTTTTCCTCAGCGCACAGTGTAAGATTTTGCCAATCTAGGGGGACTTAATTGAAAAAAAAAAATTATTTTTAAGGTCAATGAGCTTTTAGAAGTCAATTTAGAAATGTTCAAATGTAACGAAAACAAGCCCAAAACAAAACAAAAAATTTTTGTTTAGAAGATAACGGTACTTAAACCGGTGCATTTGAAATGCATGCAAAATTGCATTGGACAACGAGCATCAGTTCTCTAACAACATTCAATCGCGTCCAAAAATTTCTTTGGGGAATATTTGAACATTTAGTCCAACGTTCAAGTCAATAATTCAGATAACAATAGGGAATTTAAACCCAAATAAAGGAGATTGTTTTAGGTTTTTTTATACCCTGTTCCCATTAAAAATGGAAAAAAGTGGACCATGAAGTTGTGTAAATGTATGTAACAGGGAGAAGGAAGCATTTCCGAACCTATAAAGTATATATATTCTTGATCATCATCAACATCCGAGTCGATTTAGCCATGTCCGTCCGTCTGACTGTTCGTCTGTCTGTATGAACGCGTCGATCTCAGAGACTGTAATTGATGGAGCCACACGTTTTGGCATGTATGTAGGTGTATAGTGTACCCACATCGAGTTTGTTTCAGATTTTGAAAATTCCTCTTCCTCCATCTTTAAACAGCGAAAAACTGTATTTTTCTCTGTATAAACGAGTGGATCTCACAGACTATAAGAGGTAGAGCCACGAATCTGTAAATGTATGAATGTGTATACTGTAGCCACATCGAGTTTGTACAAAAACATTAAAAAGGCTGAATATCTTTTCATTGTAGGAAAAGGTGATAGCGGCTTGACAAAAATTATCTGTAAAAGTATAGATATTTATTGAGTTTAATTATGCTATTCAACTCGGCTTGGGCTTCGTCAAATGACAGCACCACCGTTCGCTGGTCCTAAGCACGCCAAGAGTGAAAGCGGTGGTGGAGTATCCATCGCAACTCAATTAGGCAGCGATGTGAAGTGGCAGTTAGCTCTGCTTGTGTCGTTTTTTGACACAAGGTATGTGTGCCATTCATATGAACAAATAAGTGCTCATTCTCTTTTCAAGAACCTTAGCTCCTCGAACAAAAGGGGTGATGATGAGGAACTTGGTCCAGCACAAAGTGATTCAATTGTGAACGACGGCGATTCCGTATGTCGACCGGATGAGCCGCAGAGCTTTTCAATGGTCAGACTTGGGACTTCTTTGTCGCCGCAAGTCGTGGACAACATCTTCTAATCTATGATATTGCATTATAAGTACATAACGTCGAGATGAAATTGCCACCAATTGCCAATTGGAGCAAATGATTGAAAAGTTACATATAAAGGTCACGATGAACCTACAAACGATTTATTTTTTTGCGATTTAGGACATAAGGATTAAACAAACACTGCCGAACCCTAGGTGCCTTCACTAAAGCTTCTTACAAATCACATAAAGCTATTGCTGCAACTATTGCATCATTATTTATTTATTTATTTAGTCGACAAAAAAAAAAGGCTGTCAACTCAATTACACACATAGCTGTTAAGTAATGATTACTAATCGTAATGATTACATATTTGATTATTTTTTTTTTAAAGGCAAAATAATGATTACAATACGACTATTTTCAGTTTTACACGATTACTAATTGATTACTTTCAGAAATAATCAAAAATAATCGGGATTATTTAGGATTACCAAAAAATAATCAAAAATAATCAAAAAATAATTCGACTACTTTACAAGATTCTTTTTGATTATTTTTGATTATTTAAAAAAAAAAGCATAGCCAGATTTGTGGCCCTCAACTGCCTACTAAACTGCCTACTTAAACAAGTCGGCAATGGCGTAGAGGTTAAGACCTGTGACTGGTAGTTAGTGAGTCCTAGGTTCAAGTCCCAGTATGGGCATGTATTTTTTTTTTTTTTTTTAAATTTAGAATTTTGAAATAATAAATAATAAACACAGCAAGCAAAATATGTAATCATAATTGTGTGTGAGCAGTTGGCACTTTGCCAAAAGACGAGCCTTTTTTCAAATGTCAAAACGTAGCGAGAAATTCCCATTACGTGGGCACCTACGGGACCAGCATCATTCACCTGTGCGCCGCTCGGTACACGATGAAATTAAATGGAGAAACAATACATATTTTGCTTGCTGTGTTTAATAGCATAATCTGCTACTCGTGGGCTAATATTATTATTTTAAAATTCTACATTACAAAAAAAAAAAAATACATGCCCACACTGGGACTTGAACCTAGGACTCACTACCTTTCAGCCATAGGCCTTAACCTCTACGCCATTGCCGACTTGTTTAAGTAGGCAGTTGAGTAGGCAGCTGAGGGCCACAAATCTGGCTATGCCTTTTTTTAAAAATAATCAAAATGAATCTTGTAAAGTAGTCGAATTATTTTTTGATTATTTATGATTATTTTTGATTATTTTTTGGTAATCCTAAATAATCCCGATTATTTTTGATTATTTCTGAAAGTAATCAATTAGTAATCAAATATTTTTAACCGAGAGGATTATATAATCATTACAATTATTTTTCAAAAATAATGTAATTGATTACTAATCGTAATCGTAATTTAACAGCTATGATTACACATACGTTATAATAAAGCCATATTGACTAAGAAAGCCTATCAAAAAAACTAACAAAATTACAAAATAACTAATAACGACTCTGACTCGATGGAGGGGTTTTATTTGCCCGTCCGGCCAGCTATGTCCCGATTCACAGCCAACTGTAGTCAGAGACGTTATTAGAGCTACCAAAAACTTTAATGATGTAGAGATAGAGAAGAGGAAAAAACCAATAAAATAATAAAACTAAAATAAATCAGATATAGATATAGATAGATAAGAGAAAAAAATTTAGAAGAAAACAATTAAAAAAAAAAAATAATAACTAAAAATGAAATTTAAAACTAATTAAAAATACAAAATTTATAAGCTATACTTAATATAAAATAACTAGAATTCTCTGACCCGGTGGGGGAAGATTTTTTAGCCAGTCCGGCAAGCTATGCCCCTACTCACAGCCAGGAGTGGTCAGAGATTTCCCCTAAGATAATTATAGAGAGATGTTTTTAGAGAGAAAAGAGAGAGATCTGTTGAGAGCAGGTGATAGAGATCATTATAATTTTGACATAAGACTCGAAATCGATTGTGCTTTGCATAATCAGTTGTGCATCTAGGCAATACTAATGGAAAATATTTTTTGGTTGGCCAAGAAGGAACGGAGAAGTTAAAGTTCAGACGAATCTACAGCACCGATAATTAGTTTATAAAGAAAAGAAACACCTAATACTGTTCTACGGTTAGCTAACGAAGGAAGGTCAATAAGCAAGAGTCTGTTAGAGTACGATGGCAGACGAAGGTTAGGGTCCCAATTTAAGCCACATAGGCCAAAAAGCAAGAATTGCTTCTGAACTGATTCAATACGATCTATATGCTTTTTATATTGCGGAGACCAGACGGACGAGCAGTATTCAAGTACAGGACGGACTAGAGCAGTGTATAAAAACTTTGTGGTATATGGATCATTAAACTCTTTCGACCAACGTTTAATGAATCCGAGTACACCATTTGCTCTATTAAAAATAGAGGAGATATGAGGATTGAAACTCAATTTGGGGTCAAAAAGAATTCCAAGATCAACGACTGTAGAAATTCGTTCCAAGGGTTCATTTCCAATCGTATAGGTAGCCAGCGAAGGCTTGCAACAATGGAAAGTCATGAACATGCACTTGGAGCAATTAAGGTGTAACTGATTAATCAGGCACCAGGACTGCAAGGAGTTTAAGTCATCTTGCAATCTGATGGAGTGCATCGGGTCGTCGAAAGATAAAATAAGTTTAAAGGTTACCATAAATATTCGCTATTAATTAGTTTAAATTGTCCAGGCAAATTAAATTTGAAATAAAAAGCAACTAGAGATTTCGCACACTTTTCGCAAGTATCTCCATACCAAGCTTTATTGGTGAACACAAGAAGTGAAAGGAAAGCTATTAAAAACAATTCGAACGAGAGCGTAAGTTAAAGTCGGCTCTAACCGACTTCGATATACCCGTTACTCATGAAAAAACATGTTCAACAGTGTTCATGCGTTCCTTAGGGTGACCATCCGAAAAGTATGCAACATTTTTTTTTGGTGGGGGTAGCGGGGGGGGCTTGTAAAACTTTTTTGCTCATAACTTGAGAACCATTCATCCGATCTTGATCGTTTCTTCGGCAAATCGATTCATTTTGCTAATTACTAACTATCTCTAGAAGGTACGAATCGTCAATCTTCAAAACTGTAGAAGATATAACGTTTTTTCCGAATTGCAGGGGCGGGAGGGGGCGTGGCCAAAATTTGAAATAAACTTGATCTGCGTGCAGATAAAAGAAGCATTTGTCCCTTACAAGTCAAACCTCTATCTCTTACCATCTCTGAAATCTTGGTGTTCATACAGACAGTCGGACAGACGGGCGGACGGACGGACGGACGGACGGACGGACGGACGGACAGACAAACGGACATGTCTATATCGACTCGGCTGTTGATGCTGATCAAGAATATATATACTTTATATGGTCGGAAATGATTCCTTCTACCTGTTACATACATTTGCACGACTTTAGTATACCTTTTTTACTCTACGAGTAACGGGTATAAAAAGTTTCTCTCACAAACCCCCGCTTTTTGTCCGATATTTCCTATGGGAGCTCTAAGATATAGTCATCCGATTTAAAGTGTATAATATGAATAATATGATATATTCATCCGATTTTGACCAAAACTTCCAAATCTGTGTAAAAGCATATAAAACTAATTATTGCTGAAGACTAGTTTGCGTAGAAACAGACAGACAGACGGACGGACAAAGCTTAATCGACTCAGCTCGTCGCCGTGATCAAGAATATATACCTATAGTTTATAGGGTCGGAAATGAATATTACTATGCGTTGCAAACTTCTCGGCAAAATTATAATACCCTGTGCAAGGGTATAAAAATGTTATCACTTTAACAAAAAATAAAATAAAATAAAAAATGTTATCACTTTAAATACACTTGATTGTTTACTTAAATTAGTGCTTTTGATTTCTTCAATATTTTTTCCACTGTAATTGTAGTTTAAGTTTACGCTGCAGCCCTTAAATGACAAATAACTCAATTAGCACATATATCAATTTTCTATCAAAACGGGGCTGCTTCGTTTGTTTTATATAAAGGTATCATAAAGGGGTGAAAAGATGTGAACACTTGTCAAAGCGGCATGAAGAAGAGGGGAGGTGTATACTCTAAATCAATGTACCTTTATTGGATTAAAAAAAATTAATAAAACATTTTGCACATATGGGCATTTCCATAGAAAGGTCAATCAAAAACCGAAAATATATATTCCTTTTACGCAGCTACAATATACTACATATACAAATTTATTAAGAGCATCAGAAGGCGTAAGAGAAAGGCTTGTCACGCAACGTATGTCACGTGAAATATAAAAAGAAACATTCATTTTTTAGCGAATCAGCTATAAATATATAGTTACTGTCCAGAGCAGAACGTTTGATTAGTTATTAATTTGTAAATGTAAATGCCATCGAGCCCACTGTTTGCTTTGCCACAAATATGTAAATCTAAATCATGTAAAACAGATCAATGTAAACAAAAGCTTTTATATGTCCAAAGCTCTCTCTCACATTTGTTTATCTGAGCGAGCTTTTCTAATGCACTTCTCTGCTTTATATGTGCCGGCAAGATAAAACCAACTCACTGCAACTTCAGAGACCCGGCAATAAACATTGAAATTGAATTCGTGCCTTTTTTGTTGTTAATAATAGCGTTTAAAATTATTAGCGAAGGTGGACATCAGTCGTCCTCTAAACAGTTACATTATTGCAGATAATGTAAATATTAGTTGCATTAAAAAACTCAAACGCGTCCTTTTTTTGTGATAGTAGATAAAACTCACTTCCTTATTCTGTCACGTTGCATATGTATTTTTGTCTACCAGTACCTTAGGACCCCGATCACGACATAAAGATCGTGCTAAGCGATTTTAAGGCGAAAATCGGGAGAAATAGGAGGACAGAATTTCTCGCCCACTACTCCCCATTCCATTTTAGAAGAACAGGAAAAAGAATGAAGCAGGAGAGGCGCCTGCAGAAAAAGAATGAGCAGGACCTCAAGTCGAGATGTTATTCGGCATGAGTGAGACTCGAAAATTTTACCAAAAGATTAAGCAATTAACAGAAGGTTTCAAGCCCAGAGTCGCACAATGCAAAGACGAACAGGGGAATCTGGTCACAGATCCGCAAGTGGCGCTTAACAAATGGAGAAGTTACTTCTCCAACCTACTGGGAGGCGATGACGAACAGGATGCCGCCATTAGAGAAGTAACGATGCCACCAACCGACAACATAGAGATAGACCCGCCGACCCAACAGGAAGTCTGTTTAGCCACACGAAGGCTAAGGAACAACAAGTCGCCAGGCGCGGATGAGCTGCCCGCTGAATTGTTCAAGGCTGGAGGCGAAGAATTGGTAAGGTGCATGCACCAACTTCTGTGCCGTATATGGGTTGACGAAAGCATGCCCGATGATTGGAATCTAAGTGTTCTCTGTCCAATCTTTAAAAAAGAAGACCCTGCAGTTTGCGCCAACTACCGCGGGATCAGTCTCCTTTCCATCGCATATAAGGTTCTGTCCCGCATTATTTGTGAACGTCTAAAGCCGTTTATTGATACACTGATTGGACCTTATCAGTGTGGCTTCAGACCTGGTAAATCCACCACAGACCAGATTTTCACACTTCGACAAATCCTGGAGAAGACCTATGAAAGAGGCATCCAAACACACCATCTTTTTGTTGATTTTAAATCAGCCTTCGACACACCGATAAGGTCAAGCTTCTTCAAAGCCCTGTCTACTTTAGGTATTCCAGCAAAGTACGTTCGACTTTGCATGATGACGTTAAGAAATACGCAAGGCTCCGTCAAAATAGGAAAAAACCTAACCGAATCATTTGATACCAAAAGAGGTTTTAGGCAGGGCGATACCTTATCGTGTGACTTCTTTAATCTACTGATGGAAGATATACTGCGCAAGTGCCGACATGCCAACAGAACCGGCTGATTTATTCATAAAAATCTAATGCTACTTGCATATGCCGATGATATTGACATTATCGGCAAAACCACACGGGCAATAAGCAAGGCGTTTTCAGAGATTGAGGAGTCTAAATTAATGGGTTTAGCGGTAAATGAGGACAAGACGAAGTACCTAGTATCCGGGGACAGAAAGTCATTGCGACTTGGACAATCTGTTACAATGGAGGAGTACAACTTTAATGTTGTAGAGGATTTCGTCTACCTCGGAACGATGATAACCAGCAAGAACAACATCAGTCTGTAAATCCGACGAAGAATCACTAAGTAGGGAGTTCAAGAGCAAAGACCTCAAGCGAAGAACAAAAATAGCCCTGTACAAGTCGCTTATCATCCCAGTCCTGCAATATGGCGCAGAAGCATGGACAATGACAGCAGCGGATGAAGCGGCGATTAGCGTGTTTGAACGAAAAATTCTTCGGAGGATTTATGGACCTTTAAAAGTCGGCGATGATTTCCGCATTCTAAAAAACGACGAACTGTATGAGCTTTATGGGGACACCAGTCTGGTCAAGCGCATAAAGCAGCATCGGCTGCGCTGGCTAGGACATGTCGCCAGGATAAAGGAAGAAGCACCAGCAAAAAAGACGTATAAATCGAAGGCGGTTGACTATGGAAGCGGCAAGCCGGGAAGACCACCACTAAGATGGGAAGACCAGGTGCGGGAAGACATTGCCAAGCTTGGTGTGACCAACTGGTGGTTGCTCGCACTGAACAGAATCGAATGGAGAGCATTACTCACAGAGGCCCAGACCGTCAAACGGTTGTAATGGCCAATAAAGAAGAAGAAGTACTTTGGGACCTTACTGTCTACAACTCCAAGCTTTTTCATTAAACAAAGTGCTACTAAAGTGCTATCCAAACACAAATATGCATCATTCTTTTATAAACCGAACGGTTTTAAAATTTTTCAATTTTGATTTCAAAAAAATATTTCGGTTGCTATTCGGCAACCGTCTTCAGGGCACAAAAATTTTTACACGTCTGTACCGTGTGACGTGGAGTCTTCAACTATTACTGTTAAGATCCGGCTAATCCAATATCAGTGTATTGCAGGCTAAGTTCAGATATTAGGTAAGGTCTGTATAAGCAGCCAACAAGGCTCTTTGTCGGATCATTAGTGCTACTTATCTGGAGAAATAAATATTCTATTGCACTACCAACTGGTTGTTTGCATATAATCTTAGTTTTTAGTCTCTTCTAAATACATATAGTGATCATCGATCTGGAGCCAAAACCATTATGTTAGAAACTTCAAAATTTCACAATAACTTCCTATAGTGATCGGAGATTGTACTAAGAAAGCATTTCCTCAACGCAGCTCCCATTGCTCTCCAAAACGAAAAAAACGTTTAAGTGCTGAAAATATTTACTAGAAGTGTGTTTTCTTAATATCAAAAATAACAAAAAATTATATTTGTTTAAAAATACAATTTGAAAACAAAAAAGAAACAAAAAAATCTTCGCTCGCGTCAGGCCATGATTCGAACCCACTGCTGCTAACATGGGCGGCTGACTCTCTCCCCTCGCGCCACGGAGGCCATTTCCAATTCGGTGGCAGACCACTTTTAATTATGAAGCGCTCAGTCCGCAGTTCTTTTGTTTTCTTATGTGTAATGTGTTATCTCTATACATATAAAAGAAAGTGTCCTGACTGACTGATTGGCAATCATCGCAGAGCCCAAACGGTAAGAGATAGAGGGCTGTAATTTTCACAGGAGTTTCTGTTGGTGGTGAAAATGCGTACTAAGGCGGGGTTTTAGAAAATTGCACCCGGAAAAGTCGGAAAAGCGTCGGAAACGTGTTTTCCCGATTTTGGAAAATCCACCCACGAGAAAAATGGCGGGAAAATTCTGCATACAAAAAATTATTTTTCATCCGATTGGCTTGAAACTCGGTTTGAAAGGAAAGTAGGTGAAATGAATTGAAATGTGATTTTTCAAAGTTGGAAAATTTGACCCAACGGTCGGAAAATTCCCGGAAAATTCTGCATGAAAAAAACTATTTTTCATCCGATTGGCTTGAAACTCGGTTTGTAAGGATAAAATACGAAATAAATTGAAATGTAATTTTTTAATGTCGGAAAATCCGCCCACGAGGAAAATGGTCGGAAAATTCTGCATGCAAAAATCTATTTTTCATCCGATTGGCTTGAAATTCGGTTTGAAAGGACAGAACACGAAATAGTTTGAAATGTGATATTCCGAAGTTGGAAAATTTGGCCCAACGGTCGGAAAATTCCCGGAAAATTTAGCATGAAAAAAACTTTTTTTCATCCGATTGGCTTGAAACTCGGTTTTTAAGGATAGAATACAAAATAGTGTTTGTATAACAACGGTCGGAAAATTTGGAAAATTCAGCACAAAATATACTTTTTCATCGTGTGAACTCTTTGTAAGGACAAAATACGAAAATTTGATGTGTGATTTTTTAAGGTCGGATATTCCGCCCAAGAAAGGGTTGGAAAACTCTTTTATCGATGGCTTAAAACTCGGTTTGGGATTGAATACGAACAGTTTGAAATGTGATACGAAGTTGGAAAATTTGACCCAACGGTCAGCAAATCCGAAAATTTTGCATGAAAAAATTATTTTTCATCCGATTGGCTTGAAACTCGGTTTGTATGGACAAAATACGAAATAATTTGATATGTGATTTTTTAATGTCGGAAAATCCGCCCACGAGGAAAAGGGCTGGAAAACTCTGCATGAAAAAACTTTTTTTCATTCGATTGGCTTAAAACTCGGTTTGAAAGGATTGAATACGAAACAGTTTGAAATGTGATATTCCGAAGTTGGAAAATTTGACCCAACGGTCGAAAAATTCCCGGAAAATTTTGCATGAAAAAAACTATTTTTCATCCAATTGGCTTGAAACTCGGTTTGTAAGGACAAAATACGAAATAGTTTGAAATGTGATTTTTCAATGTCGGAAAATCCGCCCACGAGGAAAATGGTCGGAAAATTCTGCATGCAAAAAACTATTTTTCATCCGATTGGCTTGAAACTCGGTTTGAAAGGTCAAAATCGAAATAAATCTTTGTTTTTATTTTCCGATGATGGAAATACCGCCGGGATGCCCACTGGGAAGTGAATGGGATGTGGGTGGTAAGTTGTTTTGGAAGTGGGTGGTAAGTGGATGCAAAGCGTGTGGAATGTGGCGGGAAGTTGAAGGGATGTGTGTGGGATGTGGGATGGATGTGGGCGGGATGTGGGTGGGATGTGGGCGGAAAGAAGGTGGGAAGTGGGGGAAGTGGGTGGGATGTGGGCGGAAAGAAGGTGGGAAGTGGGTGGGATGTGTGCGGGAAGTGGGTGGGATGTGGGCGGGATGTGGGTGGGATGTGGGTGAGATGTGGGTGGGATGTGAGCGGGAAGTGGGTGGGATGTGTGGGGGATGTGGGTGGGATGTTGGGCGGGAAATGGGCGGGAAGTGGGTGGGATGTGGGCGGAAAATGGGTGGTAAATGAGTGTGCGTTGTTGTACTATGGAAGGCGCAGCGAAGCGCCCCACCCCAAAACGATCAGAACGAAACAAATCTTATGCATCACAAGAAACAAAGGAATCAGAATAAGACGACACGAACCATGTTTCTGAGACGCACACAACATCTACATTGGAGTTTACAAACATATACCTAAATTCATCTTATTTCTTCGTTAAACTTTGTGCATTAAATTGGCAGATCCTAAGACCATCTTTTTGTTTGCTGAGGACTCTTATCATTGCATGTCCGTTCGACTCTATAGTAATTATTTGAAGTATATTAACCATGACTTTTAGGTTAAACCTATTACTAGCACATGAATTTTAAGTAGATTTGCAGTCTGTCTTATGTATTCGTTTTGATGGCCTTTGAACGTTTTGTTGTGGTGTTCTTTGCGTTTTGTTGGTCACAACTATTAAACAAAAATGTTGTGTAGTCGATTTTGCTTGGATGTTCGGCGACGAAATGGACACCGTTTAATGTCCAAATAATGTGATGAAATAAGAAATATAACATTTTTTCTGGAGCCTAGATTTTAAGCGTCCACTTCGATATCAATAACGATTACGACTTAAAACCTTTTTAAACCCCAAGGATCGCTTCTCTGGATGAGGTGTCAAAATGACCTCCACACAAATACTGTTACCCCCCGGTCTAAATAGAGTCCCCACCCGGGGTCAGACGGAACTACTAATATGTATATGCAGTAAAATTAGTTCAATCAATGCCTAAACTAATAGGTTGTATGCTTTTTTTTGTAAAACGATACTTACCTGAAATATTGATTCGTTGGCAATAGCAGTGGAAGGGACTTGAATTTTGTAGATCCGCTGATCAAATTCCGGAATGTTATCGTTAACATCTAAAACAGTCACAACGATACGAGTAGTTGAAGATAAAATTGGAATTCCATTGTCTGATATAGACACCTGAAAATACAATACAATAACAAATTAAAAGAGTCAGTTCACATGAAAAGCATCAGTAAGAAACAGAGATTAAAACCGTAACCGAAACCGTTACCCGTAACCGCTAAAAATACTTTAAAATGCGAAAACGAAACCGTAACCGTAACAGAAAAACATTTTTTTTATAACCGTAACCGTATAACCTTTATTTACATAACCGGTTATCAGAACCGTAACCGAAAACTATATACGGGTTTATTTCGGTTTTTCCTTTACTGGTAAAAATTTCAATTAGATGTACATATGTACAATGAACATGAACCACGTAATCTAGTAGGCGGTCTGATTCTTGGCACTTCGCAAATAAAGTAGTCCCTAATTTGTTCAAAGTGCAATCGTTTACACGAAAATCTCTAGAGATTTCTGTGACACCCCTGATTGTCTGCTTATTTATTTTGCATATCCATTATACATATGTCATTGATTTATTAAGCTAGGCACACCGACGCGGAAAATTTTGTCGGAGCGGAAATTGTTTGAAAATTTCCAGAGCTCTGAACAATACAGTAATCCGAAGGACACACTATTATAATGAGCTGTGGAGACTGCAAAGGCTTAGGGCTGTTTGCCCGTGGGCTGTGGCGGCTATGGAAGTTTGGACTCGGGTGGTGTACATGGGTATGCACATCACCAGCCATAACAACTGGAGAAGCATACTGAAAAAGATCCTGAGCCATGTAATTAGATGGGCTCTAACAAATTTGTCCGCGTCTGAGAAACTAGTTTAATTATAAAAAACTACATATGTTAGCTATTTATATACAGCGTCTTTACAACCACTTCTAGCTATTATTCAACGCCGATTTAGACCGCAAAAAATTTGTCAACACTGTTCGTAGACAGAACAGATCATGTCATCAGCGTTTTGTTTATAAGTTTGGTTGTGGCCATTTTATGTTGTTTAACATTGTGCACGATGCCAAGGGCTAAGTAATTTCTCAAAACAAAATTAAAACTATTTTTTTATGTGGTGTTAAACTTAGCGAATAGGATAAATGTTGGAGCGGCTGCTGCGCCGGACAAAAATAAGTGCGTCGTTTTCAACTCGTAAAATTAGTATTGTCGGCAAAGCAAAGCCGCTATGCCATTGTCGCGGGACGAATTAAATTATCGGTCGATTTAAATTTGAATTGCTCGGGCTGTTTGTATTTCCCGCTGAATATGGATTTTTGCCTTACTGAAAAGGGTCACACTGTCTAAGCTTAAGTATATAAGTTAGAATGATCTGCAAGAATCTCACTTTTGTCAAGTAACTGGAGTTAGGAAAAAGACTGCGGTAAGAGATTAGGACTGTAATTGAGTTAAGCCCAACCTCATTGTATTTGCACAGAATAAAACCCCTCATTTTACGCACACTTTAACATGAATGTGCCTTGTCACTGGATTTGTTTCTTTGGACTCTAAAACGGTTCAAATTGCACTCCTACTCCCGGTGTTACGACATCTGTGCCTTTATTCGCAGCTCTCGGCAATGTTTGAGAGTCTGCAAGATCAACTTGCGCTGGAGATCTGACGTGGTGCAACATATTGGAGTTGTAGTGTGTGTGTACTTTTAGACTACACAGCACAGGCCAAGAGCTTCCACCCCAGTTAGAGAGTTGATATTGGGACGCAACCAGCGTCAAAGAATTCCTGGGTCGAAGCGCACCATGGTGGGCACGAGACATTCACCCAGACGGAGCCCAAGGCACCCAGAGGAGCCACAGACGACCTCAACAGAAGCCGCTACTGTGACAGCGACTACAACGACGAGGAAGGCGTCTGCGAGTTCGCAGCGGCAAAGGATTCCCAGCACATTGGCTGGAGGTGCATGTCCACAAAACGCCGCTGCAGGCGCTCCTAAAGATATCACCACCAGCATAGCGGCTGGAGGCGTGAGTACACAAACCAGCACAATGGCTGGAGGCGTGAGTATACAGACCAGCGCAGTGGCTGGACAACTAAGCCAGAGCACTACAACGTCCCAAGTGGCCCATCTGATGCAGAAGATCGCCGCACTGGGGAGGGAGTTGAGCAGTGCAAGGGCAAAGGAAGGGCATTCCAGTATGGCGACTGATCCCGTTATATCAAGCAATGCTGGAGTAAGCAGGACAGCTAGCACTCTGACGCCATTTTGTAGTGGAAATTTACCGCAGCAACTGAGCGGGAATTTGCCACCATCTTGGACTGGAAGTTTACCGCTACTTTGTTGTGGAGCAGTCACCGACAACTGTGAGTGAGAGAGTGCCGTCATCTTTGGGAGCGGCAAACTGCAACATAACCTCATGTCACTCAACGCCATACTGTGTGATGGGCACAGCGCAGTCAGCGCCTGGATTTGTGCCACCACATGCAAGCCCAAGTGAGTTTGCTATGGCGCAGACAGCATCGACGACTCCAACGGTGAACAATGTGTATGTGCCACGCAAATTACCGGATCTCCCTGAGTTTGGAGGTCAACCTGAAGATTGGCCAATATTTCATTGTGCGTTTACGGATACGACTACGGCATACGGCTGCACGGATTTAGAGAACAACCAACGCCTTCTCAAAGCTTTGAAGGGTGAGGCACGTGATACAGTGAAGTCGTTGCTGATACATCCAACAAATGTGAACGCCGTAGTCGAGCAATTGCGCTTCAGGTATGGACGCCCAGAGCTTCTAATACGCAGCCAATTACAGAGTGTATGAGAGGTGTCACCAATACAAGAGCACAACCTGGCGATGATCGTGCCTTTCGCCACACGTGTGAGTAATCTGGCAGCCTTTCTACAGACAATTCCTAATGGAGAGCAGCACTTGGGGAACCCTACCCTAATTGAGGAACTGGTCACTAAGCTTCCACTCAACAGGAGACTGGATTGGGCCAGATATGCTGCTATAGTAAAGCCTTACCCGACGGTCGTACATTTCAGCGTCTGGCTGAATGATTTTGCAAATGTGGTATGTACGATTTCCGACGTCGAGGGCAAGGAACAGAAGCGACGTGTGTTGCATGCCAGCACAGACAGCAAAGAAGAAGACCGACCTGAGGTTCGGTCCAAACGGTGCCCAATATGTGACGGGCAACACGCAGTGCAGAACTGCAAGGATTTCGGCCGAGCTCCCCCACCAAGGAGGTGGAGATATGTTAAGGAGCATCGGTTATGTTATACATGCTTACGCGGAGGTCACACAGCTAGGTCCTGCCATGTGGACAACGAATGCCGAGTGAATGGATGCCAGAGGAGGCATCACAACCTACTGCATGATTTTGTGTACCTCAAGAGGAAGACCGCAGCCAGCGGACGCTTCAAGTAGAGATGACAACAGACGAACGCCGCATCCCGCGGGTTCATATCGGAGCGCCAACAGAGGGACACCCCCAAGAGAGGATGTTCAGACGGCGCCAGAGAGAAATTTAAGCTGTGTCGACCCAGATGGAGTACGACTGCTGTTCCGCATATTGCCTGTGACGTTGTATGGGGCAAATAAGCGGGTGGATACGTACGCACTCCTCGAGGAGGGTTCGTCCGTCTCAATGATCGATGAAGAACTACTTCGTGACCTGGATCTGAAAGGTGAGCGTCGACAGCTTAATATTCAATGGTTTGGTGGAAGGGCCACCAGAGAGCCCACAAAAATGGTAAGCCTGCAAATGCAGCAGCGCCGACGCCAGGGCTCAGAAGATGCTCGAAGAAACCACGGTGAGATTGGGGCAACGATATCAGACTGGACTACTATGGAAGAGCAACAACATTATGTTGCCACGAAGCTATGATATGGCACTGAGAAGACTTGCCAATATTGAACGGAAAATGGCGCGCGATGTGTCGTTCGCGCTGGCCTATAAGAAACTGATAGATGATTACATTAACAAAGGATACGCTCGACGTCTGGAGCATGATGAGGTCGCATTAGCCAACTTGGTATTTTGGTACCTGCCGCATTTTGGAGTCGAAAACCCGAACAAGCCAGGGAAAATTCGGCTGGTTTTTGACGCGGCAGCGAAGGTCGGTGACATATCTTTGAATTCGGTGCTGGAGAAAGGTCCGCAGAACTACAAGCCACTGCCAGCCGTACTCTTCCACTTCCGGGAAGGTGCCGTTGGAGTATGCGGGGATATCAAGGAGATGTTCCACCAAGTGTTGATACAGCCCCAGGATAGATGCGCCCAGCGTTTTCTGTGGCGCGACGGTGACAACCGACGGGATCCTGATGTGTATGAGATGATAGTAATGACGTTTGGAGCAGCTTGCTCACCAAGCGCTGCGCACTATGTGAAGACTGTCAATGCGCTGCAGTACAAACACACAGATCCGCGTGCGGTCAAGGCCATTACTGAGTGTCACTATATGGACGACTACGTGGATAGCTTCGCTTCGGAGTCGGAGGCTATTACTGTATCAACACGGGTGAGAGAAATTCATGCTAACGCTGGGTTCGAGTTGTGCCAATTTACTTCTAGCTCACCGAATGTTATTGCCGCCTTGGGCCAACATGGGGCTGCCAAAAGCGTGGGATGGAGTGATGCTGAAGAGAAGATTTTGGGCATGTACTGGCAGCCAGCCACGGATGACTTCAAGTTCAATGTGAAGTATCATCGAGTCCCCAGATGTGTACTTGAAGCGGAACGGATCCCCACCAAAAGAGAATTTCTGAGCCTGGTTATGTCAACCTTCGATCCGTTGGGATTTTTGAGCTGCTTTACGGTTACCGCCAAATTATTGCTGAGAGAGATTTGGCGAAGCGGAATACAATGGGATGAACCATTACCGGACGAAATTGGTGGCGCCTTTGAGAAGTGGCGCCAAGAGATGACTTAAGTGGGAAAGTTCCGGTGTCCACGCCATTACTTTGGCTCAGGACACGTGCAGGCTATACAATTGCACGTCTTCGTAGATGCAAGTCAATCCGCATTTGCTGCCGTGGCCTTCTGGAAGGTCACCTATGACGAGGGCGTGCGGGAATGCTTCGTCTGCGCTATGACGAAGTGCGCCCCGATGAGAACTATGTCGATCCCGCGACTGGAGCTACAAGCAGCAGTTTTGGGTACGAGGCTGATGGACACTGTCAAACAGGAGCACAGTGTGGCCATTAGTGACGTCGTACTCTGGAGCGACTCCAAAACAGTGCTGCGATGGATAAGCAGTACCCACCGCCGATACAAGCAGTTTGTCGGAAACAGTGTGGCGGAGATTTTGGAGTCCACGGAGGCCACTCAATGGAGATGGGTGCCAACTGCTGAGAACGTAGCTGACGGTGTCGTGGACAGAGAGCGGAGCTTGAGAGATACGGCCTCACAGCTACAGAGTGTGAGGATGTGGAGTGCTTGCTGATACGATGGGCACAAACTGAGTCGTTTCCTGACGAAATGCGGGCCGCATACAACAAAGAGGGAGTCGCTAAGCACAGCGACATAAGAGGACTGGCACCCTATGTGGATGACGAGGGTGTATTGCGCGCATATGGCCGAGTTGATGCCGCCCAGTGCATGCCATATAGCGCGAGGCGGCCGGTAATATTGTCACACCGGCACACACTAACTGAGATGATCGTCAGCCATTACCACGTGAAGATGAGGCATCAAAATGTGGATGCCACCATGAGCGGATTCCGCACCAAGTTCTGGATCACGAATCTGCGACGTGTGCTGCAGAGAGTCATTTTTGGATGTGGTGTCTGCAAACTACAAAGGGCGAAGCCAGCGCCACCTATGATGGGTCCCCTGCCGGAGGACCGACTGGAGGCCAATGGATGGCCATTTAAGTATACGGGTCTTAAATATTTTGGACCACTGCTCGTAACGATTGGACGTCGCAAGGAGAAGCGGTGGGTCGCCTTGTTCACGTGTCTGACAACAAGGGCGTTACATTTGGAACTGGCCCATGACCTATCAACGGATTCCTGTATAATTGTGATCAGGAACTTTGTCTGCCGCCGAGGGCCGGTGGTCAGACTACGGAGCGACAACGGAAAGAACTTCATTGGGGCTAACCGAGAGGCCAAGAAGTTTACAGATGTATTTGAGCCACAGAAAATTCAGGGTGAGTTGTCTGCCAGAGGAATCGAGTGGATCTTTAACTGCCCAGTGAACCCCTCGGAGGGCGGAGTCTGGGAAAGGATGGTAAAATGCATCAAGAGAGTGCTACGCCACACACTAAAGGAGGTACCAAGGGAGCACGTACTGGAGAGTTTCTTGATAGAAGCGGAGCACATTGTGAATTCTCGTCCGCTTAGCCACTTGCCGATTGCTGTGGATCAGGAGGCTCCGCTGACACCTAATGACCTACTCAAGGGAGTAGCCAACCTGCCAGACACACCTGGAGATGACGGCCAGCCACCAGAGAGATGTGCTACGAGGAAGCAGTGGCTCATAGCGCGGCTGATGCGAGACAGATTTTGGAAGAGGTGGGTCCCAGCGTTTTCTGTGGCGCGACGGTGACAACCGACGGGATCCTGATGTGTATGAGATGATAGTAATGACGTTTGGAGCAGCTTGCTCACCAAGCGCTGCGCACTATGTGAAGACTGTCAATGCGCTGCAGTACAAACACACAGATCCGCGTGCGGTCAAGGCCATTACTGAGTGTCACTATATGGACGACTACGTGGATAGCTTCGCTTCGAGTCGGAGGCTATTACTGTATCAACACGGGTGAGAGAAATTCATGCTAACGCTGGGTTCGAGTTGTGCCAATTTACTTCTAGCTCACCGAATGTTATTGCCGCCTTGGGCCAACATGGGGCTGCCAAAAGCGTGGGATGGAGTGATGCTGAAGAGAAGATTTTGGGCATGTACTGGCAGCCAGCCACGGATGACTTCAAGTTCAATGTGAAGTATCATCGAGTCCCCAGATGTGTACTTGAAGCGGAACGGATCCCCACCAAAAGAGAATTTCTGAGCCTGGTTATGTCAACCTTCGATCCGTTGGGATTTTTGAGCTGCTTTACGGTTACCGCCAAATTATTGCTGAGAGAGATTTGGCGAAGCGGGAATACAATGGGATGAACCATTACCGGACGAAATTGGTGGCGCCTTTGAGAAGTGGCGCCAAGAGATGACTTAAGTGGGAAAGTTCCGGTGTCCACGCCATTACTTTGGCTCAGGACACGTGCAGGCTATACAATTGCACGTCTTCGTAGATGCAAGTCAATCCGCATTTGCTGCCGTGGCCTTCTGGAAGGTCACCTATGACGAGGGCGTGCGGGAATGCTTCGTCTGCGCTATGACGAAGTGCGCCCCGATGAGAACTATGTCGATCCCGCGACTGGAGCTACAAGCAGCAGTTTTTGGGTACGAGGCTGATGGACACTGTCAAACAGGAGCACAGTGTGGCCATTAGTGACGTCGTACTCTGGAGCGACTCCAAAACAGTGCTGCGATGGATAAGCAGTACCCACCGCCGATACAAGCAGTTTGTCGGAAACAGTGTGGCGGAGATTTTGGAGTCCACGGAGGCCACTCAATGGAGATGGGTGCCAACTGCTGAGAACGTAGCTGACGGTGTCGTGGACAGAGAGCGGAGCTTGAGAGATACGGCCTCACAGCTACAGAGTGTGAGGATGTGGAGTGCTTGCTGATACGATGGGCACAAACTGAGTCGTTTCCTGACGAAATGCGGGCCGCATACAACAAAGAGGGAGTCGCTAAGCACAGCGACATAAGAGGACTGGCACCCTATGTGGATGACGAGGGTGTATTGCGCGCATATGGCCGAGTTGATGCCGCCCAGTGCATGCCATATAGCGCGAGGCGGCCGGTAATATTGTCACACCGGCACACACTAACTGAGATGATCGTCAGCCATTACCACGTGAAGATGAGGCATCAAAATGTGGATGCCACCATGAGCGGATTCCGCACCAAGTTCTGGATCACGAATCTGCGACGTGTGCTGCAGAGAGTCATTTTTGGATGTGGTGTCTGCAAACTACAAAGGGCGAAGCCAGCGCCACCTATGATGGGTCCCCTGCCGGAGGACCGACTGGAGGCCAATGGATGGCCATTTAAGTATACGGGTCTTAAATATTTTGGACCACTGCTCGTAACGATTGGACGTCGCAAGGAGAAGCGGTGGGTCGCCTTGTTCACGTGTCTGACAACAAGGGCGTTACATTTGGAACTGGCCCATGACCTATCAACGGATTCCTGTATAATTGTGATCAGGAACTTTGTCTGCCGCCGAGGGCCGGTGGTCAGACTACGGAGCGACAACGGAAAGAACTTCATTGGGGCTAACCGAGAGGCCAAGAAGTTTACAGATGTATTTGAGCCACAGAAAATTCAGGGTGAGTTGTCTGCCAGAGGAATCGAGTGGATCTTTAACTGCCCAGTGAACCCCTCGGAGGGCGGAGTCTGGGAAAGGATGGTAAAATGCATCAAGAGAGTGCTACGCCACACACTAAAGGAGGTACCAAGGGAGCACGTACTGGAGAGTTTCTTGATAGAAGCGGAGCACATTGTGAATTCTCGTCCGCTTAGCCACTTGCCGATTGCTGTGGATCAGGAGGCTCCGCTGACACCTAATGACCTACTCAAGGGAGTAGCCACACCTGCAGACACACCTGGAGATGACGGCCAGCCACCAGAGATGTGCTACGAGGAAGCAGTGGCTCATAGCGCGGCTGATGCGAGACAGATTTTGGAAGAGGTGGGTCCCAGCGTTTTCTGTGGCGCGACGGTGACAACCGACGGGATCCTGATGTGTATGAGATGATAGTAATGACGTTTGGAGCAGCTTGCTCACCAAGCGCTGCGCACTATGTGAAGACTGTCAATGCGCTGCAGTACAAACACACAGATCCGCGTGCGGTCAAGGCCATTACTGAGTGTCACTATATGGACGACTACGTGGATAGCTTCGCTTCGGAGTCGGAGGCTATTACTGTATCAACACGGGTGAGAGAAATTCATGCTAACGCTGGGTTCGAGTTGTGCCAATTTACTTCTAGCTCACCGAATGTTATTGCCGCCTTGGGCCAACATGGGGCTGCCAAAAGCGTGGGATGGAGTGATGCTGAAGAGAAGATTTTGGGCATGTACTGGCAGCCAGCCACGGATGACTTCAAGTTCAATGTGAAGTATCATCGAGTCCCCAGATGTGTACTTGAAGCGGAACGGATCCCCACCAAAAGAGAATTTCTGAGCCTGGTTATGTCAACCTTCGATCCGTTGGGATTTTTGAGCTGCTTTACGGTTACCGCCAAATTATTGCTGAGAGATTTGGCGAAGCGGAATACAATGGGATGAACCATTACCGGACGAAATTGGTGGCGCCTTTGAGAAGTGGCGCCAAGAGATGACTTAAGTGGGAAAGTTCCGGTGTCCACGCCATTACTTTGGCTCAGGACACGTGCAGGCTATACAATTGCACGTCTTCGTAGATGCAAGTCAATCCGCATTTGCTGCCGTGGCCTTCTGGAAGGTCACCTATGACGAGGGCGTGCGGGAATGCTTCGTCTGCGCTATGACGAAGTGCGCCCCGATGAGAACTATGTCGATCCCACGACTGGAGCTACAAGCAGCAGTTTTGGGTACGAGGCTGATGGACACTGTCAAACAGGAGCACAGTGTGGTCATTAGTGACGTCGTACTCTGGAGCGACTCCAAAACAGTGCTGCGATGGATAAGCAGTACCCACCGCCGATACAAGCAGTTTGTCGGAAACAGTGTGGCGGAGATTTTGGAGTCCACGGAGGCCACTCAATGGAGATGGGTGCCAACTGCTGAGAACGTAGCTGACGGTGTCGTGGACAGAGAGCGGAGTTTGAGAGATACGGCCTCACAGCTACAGAGTGTGAGGATGCGGAGTGCTTGCTGATACGATGGGCACAAACTGAGTCGTTTCCTGACGAAATGCGGGCCGCATACAACAAAGAGGGAGTCGCTAAGCACAGCGACATAAGAGGACTGGCACCCTATGTGGATGACGAGGGTGTATTGCGCGCATATGGCCGAGTTGATGCCGCCCAGTGCATGCCATATAGCGCGAGGCGGCCGGTAATATTGTCACACCGGCACACACTAACTGAGATGATCGTCAGCCATTACCACGTGAAGATGAGGCATTAAAATGTGGATGCCACCATGAGCGGATTCCGCACCAAGTTCTGGATCACGAATCTGCGACGTGTGCTGCAGAGAGTCATTTTTGGATGTGGTGTCTGCAAACTACAAAGGGCGAAGCCAGCGCCACCTATGATGGGTCCCCTGCCGGAGGACCGACTGGAGGCCAATGGATGGCCATTTAAGTATACGGGTCTTAATTATTTTGGACCACTGCTCGTAACGATTGGACGTCGCAAGGAGAAGCGGTGGGTCGCCTTGTTCACGTGTCTGACAACAAGGGCGTTACATTTGGAACTGGCGCATGACCTATCAACGGATTCCTGTATAATTGTGATCAGGAACTTTGTCTGCCGCCGAGGGCCGGTGGTCAGACTACGGAGCGACAACGGAAAGAACTTCATTGGGGCTAACCGAGAGGCCAAGAAGTTTACAGATGTATTTCAGCCACAGAAAATTCAGGGTGAGTTGTCTGCCAGAGGAATCGAGTGGATCTTTAACTGCCCAGTGAACCCCTCGGAGGGCGGAGTCTGGGAAAGGATGGTACAATGCATCAAGAGAGTGCTACGCCACACACTAAAGGAGGTACCAAGGGAGCACGTACTGGAGAGTTTCTTGATAGAAGCGGAGAACATTGTGAATTCTCGTTCGCTTAGCCACTTGCCGATTGCTGTGGATCAGGAGGCTCCGCTGACACCTAATGACCTACTCAAGGGAGTAGCCAACCTGCCAGACACACCTGGAGATGACGGCCAGCCACCAGAGAGATGTGCTACGAGGAAGCAGTGGCGCATAGCGCGGCTGATGCGAGACAGATTTTGGAAGAGGTGGGTCCATGAGTACCTGCCTACGCTTGTGCGCCGCGAGAAGTGGTGTGAGCGCACCGAGCCGATACGCCATGGTGATGTGGTGTTTATTTGCGACCCGGCCATACCACGCAGGGAGTGGCGGAGAGGCATCGTGGAAGATGTCCATGCTGGAGTCGAATTGCGCGGGCTGTTAGTATTTCCCGCTGAATATGGATTTTTGCCTTACTGAAAAGGGTCACACTGTCGAAGCTTAAGTATATAAGTTAGAATGATCTGCAAGAATCTCACTTTTGTCAAGTAACTGGAGTTAGGAAAAAGACTGCGGTAAGAGATTAGGACTGTAATTGAGTTAAGCCTAACCTCATTGTATTTGCACAGAAAAAAACCCCTCATTTTACGCCCACTTTAACATGAACGTGCCTTGTCACTGGATTTGTTTCTTTGGACTCTAAAACGGTTAAAATTGCACTCCTACTCCCGGTGTTACGACAACCATTAGTAGTTATTAAAATAAATGACATCCAATGTGGAAAAGAAATTAAAGTAAGTGCAATAATTACACACATACATACATACATGCAGTGCATGTAATATGGGTGTATGTGTAAAATATCACTCGCACGCAATGCGTTTTGCTCCAAAATTTGTGAGATGACGCGCTTTAAACGAAATTGAACATTTTTTATTGTTATTGCGCAAATTTTTGGAATTATACATATGTTTGTATGTATATGTTTTATGAATTATAAATATGTGCAGTAGACGCGTATATGATCACGGTATCACGTGCAAAAAAAATCAGAAAATGAAACAGTTCTAGTTTACAACAATCTCTCTTCATTTAATATGTTTCTAAACCAAAAGAGATTTCTAAGCAAGGTAAAAATATGGGAATGGTGGAAAATAAATTCAAACATATTTCCCGATCTTTTTGAATTATAAAAAGTTTTGCTAGCAGGACCACCAACACAAGTAAGGGTTGAGGTTTTATTTTCAGGAGTAAAATTTGTAATGGCGCTAACTTGGACAGTCAAACTCTAAATGATATTATGCTACTTATGTAGATGTCATTACAATCACGTTTAAGATGTCAATTCTGATAATAACAATTCGTTACATGAAGGTACATAACGACAAATGGTATATACGTTGACCCAAGTACATATCTACTCTACTAAACTTTACACGATGCTTTTCTGAATGAAGTAGTTTATCTTTTAGTTTAAATTTTTAAGAAGGCGACTATAAAGGTGGAAATTCTGTATAAGAAATTTGCATTGTATGTACATATGTATGTCAAAGTGATATTTTATATTTTTAACCGTAACCCGAAACAGAATTAGGATGATAACCGTAACCAGTACCGTAACCGATATCCCAAAACCGTAATATAACCGTAACCGAAAAAAAGTGATCGGCCAAAACAGTAACCGTAACCCAAACCGTTATTCGTTCGGTTTTTATTCTCTGGTAAGAAAAATGAATCGAAGATGTGCTAATGCTATGCGGGGAGATTAAGTCTTTTTAGATTGGTATATGGCTTCTGTAACATCTCCAGGAAGGGCACTGTAGCTGTGTTTTAAATAAATCCTGAGTGTTAAAATGCGGTCAGGTGTTTGCATAAGCACCGGTCGCTTGAACCGCTGTAGTTTCGTTAGTTTTGCTCCGATTAAAAATGTAATGTTTTCGTTTCGCGCCTTTTTATACCCTATACCCATTGAAAATGGAAAGGAGATCGTGAAGATGTGCAAGTGTATGTAACAGGGAGAAGGAAGCATTTCCGACCCTATAAAGTATATATATTCTTGATAAGCATCAACAGCTGACTCGATTTAGCAATGTTCGTCTTTCCGTCCGTCCGTTTGTCCGTCTGTCTGTATGAACGCGTAGCTTCGAAGCTTTAGGAGAAGTCAAGCAAAAAATGAATCGAAAGGTGAAGTTCCGATCAAATTGTTTGAAATCTATTTTCGAGTTCAGCATTACAAACTATTCTAAAACGAAAAAGCAAAGCTAACTTCGTCTCTTTCTGTCTAACTTCGTCGACCGAGTTAAGGAGCGCTAACATTGTGAAAAAAAGCTGCTTTAACCCTTAAGCTAGGTACTCAGACGCTCGAAATTTTGTCGGAGCTGAAATTGTTTGATAATTTCCTGTTCCGCTCAGACAATGTGGTGTGACCAGGCAAAAGCAAAAAATTCAGCTGTTGTTTATTTCAGAAACCGGTGGGCTAATTCAAATAAAATAAAAGAGTTAATAGAATTGATAAAGGAAGTCACTGTGAGAAATTCAGAGGTCATAGGCAATGTAATGGTAAATTTCATGGATGCATTTTGTGTGTGGCTGGAGGTATAAGCAGTGTCCTTCGTTATTGTATTGGCCTGAGCAGAACTGGACCACTTAAACATACTGCTATAACGACTACCCAAAACGCTTCGGACGATTAGAATTAGCACATTAAGCCAGAGGTAATACTACAGCCAGCCACAGCCAGATCCATGTATTGGATCATACTTGCCGGGCGGAATAGTTGTATTTGTTGAATACAGACCTAAAGGTAGAAACGGGAGCAACGGAAACATTACTAAAATGGGCTATGGAGACAGGAAAGGCTCAGGGCTGTTTGGCCGTGGGCTGTGGAGACTACGGTGGTTTGGACTCGGGTGGTGTGCACACATTGGGCGAATGGCATACCAACCACATCAACAACGGGAGAGCCGGCTCTCACGACAATCGGCAATCTTCGTTCCGGAGCCGACCCAGGACCCAACCTCCTGGCCAAGGATTGTCACCCCACGGACACATGGAACCGGGTATGTACGCATTCCCCACTTTTCTTCTCTTTCCCCCCTTTTTTTCTTACACTGAGCAGACAAATCCGGCCTGTCTGTTCAGCTTTCTCCTCCTACGTGCTGGAGACATCGAGTCGAATCCAGGTCCCAGGATTTGGTGGTGCCCTGTGTGTAAGGGCAAAATCACCCGCAGAGGATACTCCTATGAGTGCTCCGTCTGCTTACAGTGGCTGCATCTAAAGTGTTCCCAGCTAGCCAAACCACGGGACTACTGCAGGCCTTTCCGTGGCCCCTGCTGCTCAATTCCAGCAGCCCCAGCAGTACAAGCAACCACTACCACCTCGATTCCGCCTGCACCCCCACCTCTGCCATGCATATACGTGCCTCAACATCTAGCACAGCAACCAACATCACCAGTTGCGTCCCCGCCTTGTACTAGGCGAAGGGCAGCACGTTTACAGAGGCCACCAACACCTGTACACACACACACACCACCTCAAACATAAACCCCCCCTCCCACAACAATAACCACAGTTACAACACCCACAGTCGTAGAAGGCTTACAGGTAACTCACTGGAACTGCAATGGACTCCGAGCCAAAATTGCTGAGCTCACCGACTATATGGCCCGCAACAAGATACGGATAAAACTTACGCCCAGGGCCAATATAGTCGCAGCAGGGGAATACAACATCCTAAGACAACGCAGGCAGCGAAATGCAGGTGGTGGATTGGCGTTCGTTGTCCACCAATCTGTAAATTTCAGACACCTGCAGCTTGACTCAGCCCCCGATGAACACATGGAAGTGCAAGGGATTGCCATCCAAGCCGGCGGCTCGTCCATAGACCTGTCAAATGTCTATATTCCTCCCGTTGCAGCATGCAGCGCAGGCTACCAACCCAACCTTGCACACCTGCTGTCCGGAGAAAACCGGATAATTATGGGAGAATTTAATGCTCACCATGAAAGCTGGTTCTCTCTGCTCAGAAATGACCCCAGAGGGACCCACATAGCAGAGCAGGTAGAGAACACCTCCTACGACTGTATGAACCAAGACCAGCCATCGTCAGCTCAAACCTTCTGGACATCGTAAACGTTCTCAAAGGCAGACTGGAATGCGTTCACAGCGCAGACGGAGCAACTCTTCGAACAGGCCCAACCCCCATCTGATGTATCCTCAGGAGAAGTCGTATTCCGAAAAATCTTCACCTGTGCGGGAAAGCGACACATCCCTGCTGGAAGAATTCCCAGAATTCGCCGTGGCTTCCCCTCGGAAGCTGCGGAAAAGGCTCGTACACGCCACAACATAAGAGCTGCAAATCCGGCAGACCCTCGCATAAATGAGGCAAACAAGGACATCAGAAGAATGGTCAATGAGAAGAGAAGTGGCTTGCACACCTAGATGAGTGTAAAATAGGCACAGCCAAACTATGGAAGACAACAAGGAGCATAACATCCGCACCGAAGCGCAAAACCTTGCCGCCATAGCCTTCCATGGAGTGCCCAAACTCACTGCTGAGAGTTGTGCAGTAGGATCCAACAGGTAGTTTGTGGAGAATCCAAAGGACGTGAGCAAAACACACAGAGCCGTCCTCCGCCGGATCCGCAAACTCCCTCGAGACCCCGAGGCGCCTGACTGCAGAGGATGTGGCAAACGCCCTAAAGTTGGGCAAAAAGGTTTAGAATACCTCACCCAGCTATTCAACCTCAGCATGTCCAGCCTAGTCATTCCTGACATCTGGAAAACGGGCAAAATTCTGCCTGTTCCGAAACCAGGAAAACCTGTAATGCTGGGCAACTCATACAGGCCCATCACGCTGCTTGCACCAGCTGTCAAAATCCTGGATGCGCTGGTACTTCCAATACTCCAAGAGCACCTCTCGCTTGCAAACCACCAGCACGGTTTCAGAAGGCCGGAGCACCAGCACAGCGCTCTGCGAAATTACCACCGCCATCGCAGATGGGCTAAATTCTCCTAGCTACCACAAACGCACTGTGCTGGTTGCACTAGACCTGTCAAAAGCCTCAGACACTGTTAATCACGCCATCTTACTCCAGGACATCGAAGGCACAGCGCTCCCGAACACACTCAAGCGCTGGGTAACAAACTACATGACAGGTCGGCAGGCCTTTGTTGAGTTTCGTGATGCAAAATCCAGCTATAAAAAGTTGAAACAAGGAGTCCCCCAAGGTGGAGTCCTCTCCCCACTCCTCTTTAACTTCTATATCGCTGGAATGCCAACACCACCTACGGTACTCAAGCTAGTCAGCTATGCAGACGACTGGATTTCAACAAGGTAGTTGAGAGTCTAAACTTCTACCTCCCAACAGTCTCAGCATACCTGACTGGTAGAAACCTGTCTCTCTCCCCTGGAAAATCCAGCTCAACTATTTTTACTACGTGGACCAAGATAGTGAACACCCAGCTCAATGTCACTGTGGACGGAGGACAAATTCCCAGTATCAAATACCCAAAAATTTTGGGAGTGACTTTTGACAACCTCTTCTTCTTTGCGAGGCACGCCGAGAACACAGCTCGCTAAGTTAAAGAGAGAAATAGGGCCCTCAAAGCCATAGCTGGAAGCTCCTGGGGAAAGGAGAAGGAGACACTGCTGGTCACATATAAGGCAATAGGGCGTGTGCAGTGCGACTACGCGGCACCAGCATGGAGCGCAGCCATCAGTGACAAACCAAGGGGGAAATCTCCAACGTGCCCAAAATGCTGCTCTACGCACCATCACTGGATGTTACACCATGGCCCAAGTGGATCATCTGCATGAAGAAACCCGCATGCTCGGTGTCCGCGACCACTGCAACATGCTCACAAAACAATTCCTTGCAAATGGCTTGCAAACGGGTCATCCAAATCATCTGGCCCTCCAAGTCCCGCTGCCCCCAAGAACTAGCAGACAGGATCTGAGAACTCATCTGCCAGACGTACTCACCCACACCGCCAACTCAACACAGATATCAGAGGTTGAGGCAATCGCTGTGAAAAACGACATCCATCACAGCACGGTGAATACAGCCATAAATTGCCTAAAACCTAACGTTGTCCTGGGAGGAAGGCCACCCCCCCATCAGCAATGATGAAAAAACCCTGCCCAGAGGTACACTGACAACACTGGCTCAACTCAGATTAGGATACTCGGCGTCCCTAAACAGCTACCTAGCGAGGATAAACCCGGCGGTGACTAACACATGTCCCAAATGTGGACAATTCCCGCACGACACGAAGCAGCTTCGACTGCCCAGCTGACCCGACACTCCTGACGCCTCTCCACCTCCGGACCGACCCCATCCAAGCAGCCAAATTTCTTGCACTAGACCTGGAAGACTCTGATGACAACACTTTCTAACCTCCTACTCTACTCACCCCCAATTTTCTCTTTTCCAAAACTTTCCTTTTTTCTATTATTTCTAGGTTCATTATTGGGATTGCTGGGTTCAATCCAGCCCCGGAACATCTAATAATAAAAGTTTTTTTCTTTCTTTAGCAAATAGCTTTTACACATCCGGTCACCTTCACCAGCTATTGACGCCAGCTGTGAAGCTGTGAAGTAACTAACCATGAAAAAGCAAATTCTCAAACTTTGCCGTTCGGATCCGGCGTTAAACTGTAGGTCCCTTTCTCTTGTGCGAAAAATTTAAAGCACTCACGCCAAGAGATTGAGAGAAGCTTGGCTTGGCCCCGTTAGAGGAGCTGTATAACCAACATTTACATTTTACTATCACTACCATTAAAATTTTAAACTTATATCGGTTTTCGAGAACTTATAGTAATTAAATGCTCTTAATTGACTTACCTCTAAAATATGCTCAGCTTGATTTTCTCTGTCAAGTTTTCGTTCTGTTGTTTTAACGATACCTAAAAATATTCATTAGAAAATCAAAAAATCAGTAATCAAATCCATATATATGTGCAAGCTAGAATTATAATATTATCGTCATGTGCTAGTCAGGACGGTAACAGTTTAACGATAATATTTTTACGTTTGAGAAACAATAGTATAAAGTTTAAAAATAAATTAAGTTACATTTAATAGCAAAGTTACAAATATAAAAAAAGATAACAGAAATTCACAAACCAGCACTTAGTTTGGGAACATTTTCTTGGACCCACATTATAATCCCACGCTAGTCCCTGTACAAAAAATTACTTGGTTAATTACTTTGGGATATATGTATTCAAGAATTTTATCCATTTTTGTTCAAGTTCTACTAAATTAGGAAATCAGCTCTGACACTTTATCTGAAAGTGGAGACGAAGTCGAATCATATTTCGCGCACCTTCATAAAAAACTGTCATACCTTTAAATAAACGATTTTGTATTCTCTATGGAAAATGATTTTTTTTGTTTATAATCAGTCCCATTTGAAAACATTCGATTTTTAAACGATATCGCCTGAAGGACAACTAAGATATGCCACTCTTGTTGGATCATGCATATGAACCTGCAATTAAACCTTTAAATGAAATAACGACATATTCTCAGAGTATAAATAAATCAATATAAAAGTCGGACACCATATAGAACCCAATATAGCGAACATTTCAGCGTCATTAACTAAAAAATCGTGTTTCTGAGTGATGACAGTCTGAAAGTATGTGATCGATATGTATTAATATGAAAACTAATGGGACAATACCTATAGTTCCAGTATCTTCACAAATGAGTTAAATGGCATTAATCAAGGATTTTATGAGCTTAAATCGGTAACATAATAATAATGATAAAAAGTTATCAAAAGCTCTTCTTGCTGTTCCAGCTACTCAAGCAAGCGTTAGCTACGTTGAAAAATTGGATGGACGCATAAACAAAAGTCGATAAAAAAATATACTGCCATGTTCCGGTTTACACTAAAAGGATTTCGAATTTTTTACATGTTCTCTTCTATATTAAACAATCAAGGAAATCCGTATCAAACCTACAGTTTCTACTTACTCTTTACACGACTGATTTAAAACGTTTTAATCTGATTAGACAAATCAATTTTATGCAACAGCATATTTAACGAATTCGAATTCGACAATTTTTGTCGAAAGTGAAAACCGGAACAGACCTGATAATTTCAATCATGTAATGAATACAGACATAAAATTATTTGGTACCAAACACCATTTTCTGTACGTACCAGAACCGGAACCGAAAATCGATTCGGGTTGATTCCCTGTCATTTGTAATGGATACAATAGCAATTAGACTAACCCAATTGACTTAAGTCTTATGGCACATACTAAATACATTGAGAGCTTTAACAAGATGTTCACTGATTTTCAAAAGAAACAAGTTGAAATTTGTGATGTTTCTCAGTTAATTCAAGTTTCAAATGCAATTGTCATTGTGAAATTTGTGTGTTTTAGTCTTTCGCTAAGACTGTAAATCACATAGCCACCCCCATTTACTTATTTATCTTCTTCTATTTGATTCAATGTTATTAAATGTATTCGTATGGCGCACTAATGGTTTACACAAGATGACGTTGCACCACCTACAAGTCGCGTTACTATCGATATTTTCAAGTCAATGTTCCCTAGACGAGTGAAGTCAAAAAATAGAGGGAAACTAACTTCAGCTCGACCGAAGTTTATATACGATCGGGGCATGATTATGCCCGCCAGTTTGTTGCATGACAGCCTATACGATATATTAATCCGACTTTGACCAATCTCTATAAAATTGTGTTGAAACAGATACTATTCATAACTGGAAAGTATAAGGACGCTACCGTTGAAAACCAAAATGTTTTCCTTACTAAAACTACTTTTTCGACCGATCGTTCCTATGGCAGCTATATGCTATAGTCATCCGATTTCTTACAAAAACGATTTTTACCAAGACTTTTTTTCGTACCTATTTTTTCTATGACAGCTACTATCTAGTTGTCCGGACGTCTAGAGACTCTGGCCGGAATTGCCAAAATTTTCTCATAAATTCAAAAAATAAATGTTGGAATATTGAAAAAATGCTTAATTCCTCTGAAAGAACATAGAACCATGAACTCTAATTGCAGGTTCAAAACATTTTTTGTTCATCCCTGGAATTTGGGCACGGCTGTGAAAGTAAGTTTTTTTTCAACAAAAATTGTATTGCTCTGGTGCCAAGGCACGACCTATTGTTAAAATAATAAAAAAAAAAACGTATACTAAACTAAATTTTACTTGTTCCGTGGAGTAAAATTGGGCAGCTCCTCGTTGCTTCTAAAGATGCAATTGTGTCCATTAACTTGTATATGACTTGGTGTAATTAATACATTTTGCTCGTTTTTGCTCGTTTTCGAAATATTTTATATTGTTACAGACGGGAACAGTGTATTTTAATATTTTTAGCTAATTTTGCAAAAAAAAAATTCTAAGAAAACCGGTCAAGCCCGACTGTAATATACTTTGTACCTGCAAAGGAGAATGATCAGAGTGCATTTTGCTGCTGCATTAGCACTAGAACGCAATGGAGCTGCAGCGCTCCGACATCGGAGCGCAATGATATCGAAAACTGAAAATATATCAAATAAGAAGAAACAAAGGACTACCAACTATTTTTAAGATTTTTAAAATTAGCGAAAAATTTATCAGAATTTTTTAAACTTTGAAAAAAATAGATTTTTTCAAAATATAACCACATTTTTAATATTAAAATTAAAAAATTTGTACTTTATCAGCAAAATGAAAACTTCGTGTTTGGATTTTACATTAAAACAAATTTGGTCGAAATAGGACACTTAATGTGGCCACACGACCAATAGATGTAATGCTACATCGCTAGACACACGTTTATGCAAATATCTCGTAAGCCTGAGCTAAGCAGCCAAAAATAAATAAGGAACGGTTGCTGACTTCTCTGTTGCAAAAGTTGGCCTTTTTTTGTAACCTTGTGTTATCAGGGATGCGAACCACTCGGAAAAAAGGACTGCTTAGGTTCAGTGGAACCGGTTCGGTTCATTGCATGGTTTTTGGGGCTTACTGAACCGCGGTTATGGTTCGGTTCGGTTCGCTCTTTATTCATTTAAATAACTAATGAATCATATTTTTGATACAAGTATTCAGATCATGCATTAACAAAGACTTAATTGTTTCCGTATAAACGTTCTCATTTCGTTTTGAAATCCTTGAACTTTTCATATCAAGTGACGTTGCTGTTGAGTTGTTTAGAAACTTTGACGGTTTGAAATCGACTACTGAAAGCCAAACGGATCAAAATCGTAAAATAATTAAAGACTTAAATTAACTTCAGTATAATGGAAGTTTAGTTAAGACTTAATAATAATATATCTCCTAGTACATTTTTATCGATATTGGCTCTTAAGTCAAATAAATCAAAATCCAAATATTTAATAATTTTTAAGAAAATGCTAACAATCGATATATTACTTTTTTATGGAATTTTTACTTTTTTAATTTAATTTTTTTTTAGCACTTTCGCAGTATATACTCCATCAGCAGATTAAAGAAGTCACCCTGCCTAAAACCTCTTTTGGTATCAAAAGGCTCGGAGAGGTTCGTTCCTATTTTGACGGAGCTTTGCGTACTTTTCAACGTCATCATGCAAAGTCGAACGTACTTTGCAGGTATACCAAAGGTAGACAGGGCTTCGAAAAACCTTGACCTTATCGGTGTGTCGAAAGCGCCTTTGTAATCGACAAAAAGATGGTGATTTTCGATGTTTCTCTCATAGGTCTTCTCCAGGATTTGGCGTAATGTGAATATCTGGTCTGTGGAGGTTTTACCAGGTCTAAAGCCACACTGATAAGGTCCAATCAGTGTCTCAATTAGCGGCTTTAGGCGTTCACAAATAATACGCGACAATACCTTACATGCAATGGGAAGGAGACTGATCCCGCGTTAGTTTGCGCAAACTGCAGGGTCTCCTTTTTAAAGATCGGGCATAGAACACTTAGATTCCAATCGTCGGGCATGCTTTCGTCAACCCATATACGGCAAAGAAGTTGGTGCATGCACCTTACCAATTCTTCGCCTCCAGCCTTAAACAATTCAGCGGGCAGCTCATCAGCGCCAGCTGATTTATTGTTCTATAGCCTTTGTATGGCTAAACAGACTTCCTGTTGGGTCGGCGGGTCTATCTCTATGTTGTCGATTGGTGGCATCGCTACTTCTCTAGAGGCGGCATCATGTTCGTCATCGCCTCCCAGTAGGTGGGAGAAGTAACTTCTCCATTTGTTAACTTGAGGATCTGTGACCAGATTTCCGTGTTCGTCTTTGCATTGTGCGACTCTAGGCTAAAAACATTTTGTTAATTGCTTATTTTTTGGTTTAATTTTCGAGTCTCACAACCAGCCAAAATTTGGTTGGGGAATTTCTCAATTTAATTTTGACTGGCTGTGAAAAATCCCAATTAAAAATTTAATGCAAAGGAAATTTCTCAAATATCCCAAGCTAAATTTTAATGGAAGGGAAAATAAATCAATTTCAGCTGGCACTTGACTGGGTTCAAGTGCCATTAATAATTGACTTAAGGCTCGAACTTTCAACTAATTCTAAATTTTAGTGATCATATTCAATTAAAATTCAATTAAATCGAAAAAACAGTTAAGCTAAAATGTAAGCATATTTCAACAGGATTTAATGGTAGTTGAAAAGTTCAACTCTTTAAATCACTTAACTGTTTTTGGCTTGAAAATCTCCATTATTTAAAAAATCAATTTTTTTATTTAAGCGATGACTGATTAAAAAAACTAATCAGCATTCCCAGCACTGATGGAGTGTGATATACGATTCCACTGTTCGCATATATCGGAAGAAAGCATTTACTTGGATCCAGGGATAAGAAGAGTTCTGCAGCAAAATCCAATGAGGCTTATGCTTGCTACTTATTTCGCAAACTTACAGTTTGGAGCAAACCGTAAGTACATTTTGCATCACAGTCTTATACATCGAACATGAAATTTTAACTTAAATCTTTTTCGGTATTAAAATAGTTCCATCCCCACGCCAAGCTCAAGTAGCTTGCAGACTTCCACATTGGCTTCGGCAGAAAACAAACTATTGAATGAGTTCCTTGACTCTATTGAGGTTGCTTCGAGGGACAAAGAGAAAGATGACGGTATAAACGGAATAATTAAAATAACTTATCTCGAAATCGATACATATAATCCAAAAGCAATTGATACTAATATAAGTATTATGGAGCACTGGGAGGGCAAGAAGTTCTAGTACCCAAATTTGTATGAGCTAGCCAAATCAGTTCATTCGGTTCCTGCTCACTTGCGCGTGGTACGTTCGTTTTCAGCCTATAAATTGGTATTAACGATCTTAGAAGCAACATCACAGAGTCGCTGCAAAAATTTATTTTTGTTAAGCTAAACAAATAATAAATAAAAAAATTTTAATTTAAAATTGCATTTTATATGTTCGTCTTGCTTCATTTATAAAGAATATACCTTAATCTTTCCAAAACTCCTTTCGGTAAAGTCGTAATTTCTTGTTGAGTTTTATTTTTAAGCAAAAAAATAAAACTCAACAATAATGATTAATGAAAAAGAAATAGCAGATTCGGAAGAGCCAGTAGAGGAATACTGATAGGGGTAAAAAAGAATTTGAAGCATACGCAAGAGGAGATTGCAGGAATAAAAGTAATCAAGCTTAAGCATGGAACAGTGCAGTACACCATAATACCAATATATGTACGAGGAGCGAACTGGACAGAGGAGTTTGAAAGAATAAAAGAGACATTTTCGTGCCATGGCATGGAAAACGCCATTCTTGTTGGTGATATCAATGTTAGAATTAGTGACCAGCAGCAAGTTCTGGATGAGCAAATTTATAAAGATTTCGAAACTGCAGCTGAAATCAGAAGGTCGGAAGATAAGGTCCTTAACATTAACGGCAAAAATTTCTTAGTATTCTGTGAAGATAATGGACTTATGGTATTAAATGGAAGAACAGTTGGAGATATCGATGCAAAATGTACATACCTAAGTTCCGTAGGAAATTCAGTAAATGGCATATGTGCCATAACCTGTGATAACGTAAGATTTGTTAAAGAATTCACGGTAGACAGTGTCATTTGGTCAGATCATATGCCAATACGACTATGCATGAAATAAAATTCACCCAACAAAGACACAGAAAATATGAAGCTGCTTCCAAAATTGATATGGAGGGATCGCTACACCGATACCTATAAGTCCCGACTGAACAGAAGTCTGAGCCAAGCCAAGGAGGTAAACTCTGAACCAAGATTATGTTATGTATGCAACAAGTGAGTATTTACTTGAACTTGCCAAAGTCTTCGACAGAATTTATAAACACTATGACGAGCCATTAGATCAAACATTCGAAACTAGTATTATATTTTCGGAAAAATTACTTAACAATTGACAAAAAATATACGAACATACAAAGAGCGCAGCTTGGACTGGTACAGAGCTATCCGATACATTTAAAACAAAGAGTGGTGTTAAGCAAGGATGTCTGCTGTCTCCGCTGCTATTTGCACTTTATTTGGACGATCTACATGATTATGTTGAAGGAGGACTCAGCATTGAAGACATTAATATCAGGATATTACTATACGCGGATGACATTGTAATACTAGCTGATAAAGTAGAAGTGTTGCAAGGAATGATCAAGAGTCGTACTGTGTGAAATGGGGAAAGGAAGTAAACCTGATAAAGTCAGAAATCATGTTCTTTCGCAACGGAGGACGCCTGGCAAGTAATAAGTCCTGGTATTTCCATAATAATAAAGTACAGGAGTATAAATATTTGGGAATAAACTTCACTACGCGGCTGTCTTTTCAAAAACATATACAAATCATATACATATACAAAGAAACTAAAGCAACTATTAATGCAACATGGAGCCAATTTATCAACAAAAATGAAATTAGCCTTAAGTCAAATTGGCATTTATTCAATGCAGCCTGCAGAGGAGTGCAGACCTATGGTGCGCAAATTTGGGTGCTTCGATGAGGTGGATAAGGTTAATAGTTACTTCTGCAAAAGGATACTAAAACTACCGGACTGCACACCGAACTACGTATTAGCATTGGAAACGGGCATGGATAATGGCCATTTTTATACCTATTCCCTTCACCTGAATTATTTTGGAAAAACTTTGTACGAATTCAGAAGTAATAGACTCCCTCATATTTTGTCTAATAAAATTTTCGAAAGAAACATTGCTTGGAAAGAAGACATACAGAGACATATTCAACACTACGGCGACGAGTTACGAAACAATGCAATGGCCAATAGATGCCATGCCTTAACACGCTTAATATTTAAGATGTAATACAATTTTGTAGTGAAATAATAAGAAAATAATAAAACCTACTACTACTACTACTAATGATTATTTTTGAGTTTTATTTTTATTGATAAAAAAAAATCATTTTGTTGAGTTTTAAAAATATTACTCAAAAATAATCATTACCAATGAGCAATATCGAATTTGCATAGATTATCAAAAACGAATAATTCTGATAAAAAAAATTTTCTTCTACGGCTATTCAAAGTGCGTGAAAGTAATTTTAATTTTGAAAAAAAAGCTCAACTTATAACTCTTAAGTAGCCCTATTATTGTTGATCAGGTTGATTTTGGGCAATTTGGCGAAAAAACTAGGCATTTGCTCCGGACAAAAACAGACGTGGTTTTCACGGGCAACAATTCACCACGAAGTCAGACGTATTTTTCTCGAGCTCCTTTTAAATACGGTAAAAAAGTGTTTAAATCTGTTATAGAAATAAACACCATGTACCAGCGACACTAACGGACATTCATAGGCACTCGCGCTTATGTTGTCCAATAATATCGAATTTTTGATTTTAAATTTAATTTAATAAAATGACAAAGTATTGAAACACAACCAATGCAACTGGCAAAAATATCAACATCATCATGAGTCAGATAGAACCCACAGCTCAGATGAACAACAAATGTAATTGTTAAGGTTATGAACAATCAGACGGTGCATTCGCGAGTTATATCAATTGATTTGAGGTAAAATAACAAAAAGCAGTTTTAGGGCCATAACTTCCGATTTTAGGGGTGTTAGGAGAAAATCAAGTATGAGGAAATGATATACTCGACCTGTGCAATCAAAACAAGCAATTTACTAAGACAAATGACAACGATCCCCTTAACGCAAATAGATTCCGAATTCTTGGCAAACAGCTTGATGCTGAGTACGATGAAAAATCTCCAAATGCCGCAAAACCAAGGCTGCTACCAGTCTATATTAGAGGTAGCGACTGCGCAACCCCTAGGTTCCAAAGGCAATAGGCAACAGCAACTTTTTTGTGGCATCAGTCAACAAAGGCAACATACTAGGAAAAAAGATCCAAGTTAACACCGACAAAGACTATCGCACAACAACAAATACTTAAGAACTGAGAACAAATTCTACTTCACCTACCAACTTAAAAGCTGCAAAGGCCCACAAGTGGTCATCAAAGGCATTGAATCAAGTCTACCATCAACGGAAGTCGACACTACCTTAGAAGAAGGCGGATTTAAAGTCAAGAAATTAAAGATTAGAAATTAATGAAATAGCGCTATACAGTCAAACAGTCTTCCTCTAGTTTTGTGCAGTTCTTCTTTTAAAATAGTTATGAACAAAATCATAACTTATTGTCCCAGTCCTAATACGCCGTAGAAAAAGTTCTACGATTGATAACCACAAAGTTCACTAAAACAATCACATTGTGTTTAAATGAGAGGTCACGATGCAGTTGTAAGAAAATAAAATAAAAATAGTTTCATTAAAAAAATAGAGGCCAGCTAACTTCGGCTCGACCGAAGTTTATATACCCTTGGAGCTTGATATATGCCTGACAGTATGTATGGCAGCTATACTATATAGTTGTCCGATTTCGACAAACTTGCTGAAATTATGTAAAATCATTAAAAACTTACTAATACGAGCGTTAGGAGCGATAACATTGAAAACAAAAAAGTTTTTCTCACTAGGACTTTTTTTCAGACCTAACTTTTGTATGGCAGCTATGCTATATAGTTGTCCGATTTTGACAAGGCTTAATGAAATTATGTAAAATTATTGAAAACTTATAAATACGAGCGTTGGGAGCGATAGCATTAAAAAAACAACAAAGTTTTTCTCACCAAGACTTTTTTTCAGACCTAACTTTTGTATGGCAGCTATACTATATAGTTGTCCGATTTTCATAAAACTTGGTGAAATTATGTGAAGGCATAGAAAACTTATAAATACGAGGTTTGGGGACGATTGCGTTAAAGACAAAAAAGATTTTTTCACTAGAACTACTTTTTCGACCGATCGTTTCTATGGCAGCTATTCGATATAGTCATCCGATCCGGCCGATTCCCACAAATGTACTGCGTATTTGTACCAAAAGACTTCGTGCAAAGTTTGGTTAAGATAGCTTTTAAACTGACGGAGGAGATAGCATAGAAACAGACGGACATGGCTATATCAACTCAGCTCGTCATGCTGATCAAGAATATATATACTTTATGTGGTCGGAGATGCTTCCTTCTATGCGTTACAAACATCTGAACAATTTAAATATTCCCTCTCCAAGGGTATAAAAAAAAAACAATAAAAAAACAAAAAAATAGAGGTAAGCTAACTTCGGCTCGACCGAAGTTTATATACCCTTGGAGCACGATATATGTCTGCTAGTTTGCTATTTGGCAGCTAAACAATATATTCACAAATGAAAAGTGTAAGGTGATCAAAAAAAAAAAAATTCTCAAAAACTCTCTTCCTTAAAATTAAGATTCGTTCGGGCTTCGTGCGGGCCCGGGCCTTAGCAAAAAGGCCCGGCCCGTAGAAGCCCGAAATAGGCCCGTAAAATCCCGAAATAGGCCCGCAAACAATTTTGATTTGTTCGCACTATTTTTGTTTATGCTCGAATTAGAACCGCCATTTATCGCATTTTAATTGTTTATCGATACTACTATCGATTTGCTTATACATATTTTACTTGTTTGCTCACCACTAATTCAAAATTGGCGTCCTATTGTGAAATTGATAAAACTTTGCAATATTTGCAAATATTTGCATTGTGGTCAAAAAAAATTATGTAAACTTTGCAGAGCTAGCACACTTGATTCCCAAATAATAACTGAGTTTAAAACAATGACCCTAAGCGCATTAGAAAAAGGTTTCTTCCGGCAATCGCTCATTTGGTTGTGCTTTTCTTGAACCCTCCTTATAGAGAGATGAATTTCCTCTCAGAGGAAAAAAGAGATAATGTGTTAGCTACGGTAAAAGCAATGCTCTCCGAATTTATAGGGGATCATGAATATAGTAGCGTTGATGATATAACTAATAACATAAACCCAAATAATTCCGAAAATGGAATGTTTGCTGAATTTTTAGACTTAAGTTATATAAAAAAACGAAAAGTTGAGAAAAAACGCTATCGACATAGAGCTTGACAAATATTTGGCCTATCCAGCAGCTCCTGGCACACATATTTTAGAATTCTGGAAAAATGCAAGGGACTTAAAATACCTTCCCAAATTAGCTCGGACCATTCTGGCTATTCCCGCCAGTTCGTCTACGAGCGAAAGGCTTTTTTCAACATCGGGCCATGTTTTAAATGAAAAACGCACAAGGCTAAAAAGCTCAAATTTAGAAAAAAATTAAGTTTCGTGCCGATCTTGGTGAACAAGTTTCGTGTTGGGCCGGGCCGGGCCTCTCAAAAAAGAGTTCGTGTTCGTGCGGGCCCGGGCCTCAAAATACAGGCCCGCGCAGACCTCTATGCTATAGTCTTCCGATCTGGATCAAACTTGGCAGAATTGTGTGGAAGCGTGTAAAATTGATCAGTAACAAGCTTGGATCCGATAGCACTTAACACAAAAAATTTGTTCTAACAAATACCTTTTTTCTGACCTATCTTTTGTATGGCAGCTATACTACAAAGTCGTCCGATTTCGAAAATATATAAAATTTTGTAAAACCATTGAAAACTTATAAATACGAGGGATGCGAGCGATAGCATTGAAAACAAAAAAGTTTTCCCTACTAAAACTCCTGTTCAAATCTATCCTTTGTATGGCAGCTATAATATATAGTTGTCTGATTTCGACAAATCTCGGTGAAATTATGTGAAATCGTTAAATAATTAAAAATACGAGCGTTGGGAGCTATAGCATTAAAAACAAAAACGTTTTTTTCACTAAGACTAGTGTTTCAACCGATCTTACCTATGGCAGCTATGTGCTATGGTTATCCCACCCGGCCGGTTCCGACTGATATGCAGCGTATTTGTCCCAAAAGACTTCGTGCAAAGTTTGGTTAAGATAGCTTTAAAACTGAGAGACTAGTTTGCGTAGAAACAGAGAGACGGACGGACAAAGCTTAATCGACTGAGCTCGTCATGCTGATCAAGAATATATATAATTTATAGGATCGGAAATGAATATTTCGATGCGTTGCAAACTTCTGGGCAAAATTATAGTACCCTTTGCAAGGGTATAAAAATTGATACTTAGTTTTAATAATTGAATTACCTGTTGCTGAATCAATTTCAAAATAGCCAACTAGATTTCCGGATATGATATTATAGGAAACTGTTTGTGTGGGATCTCTATCAGGATCAACTGCATTCAATTTAATTACTTCAATGTTTTCAGAGCTGCCTTCTGTTACGTTTACATAGTAAACTGGTTTGTTAGTCAGAGGAATGTTATCGTTTTCTTTTCTTCTACGGCTATTCAAAGTGCGTGAAAGTAATTTTAATTTTGAAAAAAAAGCTCAACTTATAACTCTTAAGTAGCCCTATTATTGTTGATCAGGTTGATTTTGGGCAATTTGGCGAAAAAACTAGGCATTTGCTCCGGACAAAAACAGACGTGGTTTTCACGGGCAACAATTCAAACTCCGATTTCAGACCGCCCACGAAGTCAGACGTATTTTTCTCGAGCTCCTTTTAAATACGGTAAAAAAGTGTTTAAATCTGTTATAGAAATAAACACCATGTACCAGCGACACTAACGGACATTCATAGGCACTCGCGCTTATGTTGTCCAATAATATCGAATTTTTGATTTTAAATTTAATTTAATAAAATGACAAAGTATTGAAACACAACCAATGCAACTGGCAAAAATATCAACATCATCATGAGTCAGATAGAACCCACAGCTCAGATGAACAACAATTGTAATTGTTAAGGTTATGAACAATCAGACGGTGCATTCGCGAGTTATATCAATTGATTTGAGGTAAAATAACAAAAAGCAGTTTTAGGGCCATAACTTCCGATTTTAGGGGTGTTAGGAGAAAATCAAGTATGAGGAAATGATATACTCGACCTGAAAAGTATGTCCATATTTTTTTTGTAACACTGTGCAATCAAAACAAGCAATTTACTAAGACAAATGACAACGATCCCCTTAACGCAAATAGATTCCGAATTCTTGGCAAACAGCTTGATGCTGAGTACGATGAAAAAATCTCCAAATGCCGCAAAACCAAGGCTGCTACCAGTCTATATTAGAGGTAGCGACTGCGCAACCCTAGGTTCCAAAGGCAATAGGCAACAGCAACTTTTTTGTGGCATCAGTCAACAAAGGCAACATACTAGGAAAAAAGATCCAAGTTAACACCGACAAAGACTATCGCACAACAACAAATACTTAAGAACTGAGAACAAATTCTACTTCACCTACCAACTTAAAAGCTGCAAAGGCCCACAAGTGGTCATCAAAGGCATTGAATCAAGTCTACCATCAACGGAAGTCGACACTACCTTAGAAGAAGGCGGATTTAAAGTCAAGAAATTAAAGATTAGAAATTAATGAAATAGCGCTATACAGTCAAACAGTCTTCCTCTAGTTTTGTGCAGTTCTTCTTTTAAAATAGTTATGAACAAAATCATAACTTATTGTCCCAGTCCTAATACGCCGTAGAAAAAGTTCTACGATTGATAACCACAAAGTTCACTAAAACAATCACATTGTGTTTAAATGAGAGGTCACGATGCAGTTGTAAGAAAATAAAATAAAAATAGTTTCATTAAAAAAAATAGAGGCCAGCTAACTTCGGCTCGACCGAAGTTTATATACCCTTGGAGCTTGATATATGCCTGACAGTATGTATGGCAGCTATACTATATAGTTGTCCGATTTCGACAAACTTGCTGAAATTATGTAAAATCATTAAAAACTTACTAATACGAGCGTTAGGAGCGATAACATTGAAAACAAAAAAGTTTTTCTCACTAGGACTTTTTTTTCAGACCTAACTTTTGTATGGCAGCTATGCTATATAGTTGTCCGATTTTGACAAGGCTTAATGAAATTATGTAAAATTATTGAAAACTTATAAATACGAGCGTTGGGAGCGATAGCATTAAAAAAACAACAAAGTTTTTCTCACCAAGACTTTTTTTCAGACCTAACTTTTGTATGGCAGCTATACTATATAGTTGTCCGATTTTCATAAAACTTGGTGAAATTATGTGAAGGCATAGAAAACTTATAAATACGAGGTTTGGGGACGATTGCGTTAAAGACAAAAAAAGGTTTTCTCACCAGAACTACTTCTTCGACCGATCGTTTCTATGGCAGCTATTCGATATAGTCATCCGATCCGGCCGATTCCGACAAATGTACTGCGCATTTGTACCAAAAGACTTTGTGCAAAGTTTGGTTAAGATAGCTTTTAAACTGACGGAGGAGATAGCATAGAAACAGACGGACATGGCTATATCAACTCAGCTCGTCATGCTGATCAAGAATATATATACTTTATGTGGTCGGAGATGCTTCCTTCTATGCGTTACAAACATCTGAACAATTTAAATATTCCCTCTCCAAGGGTATAAAAAAAAAACAATAAAAAAACAAAAAAATAGAGGTAAGCTAACTTCGGCTCGACCGAAGTTTATATACCCTTGGAGCACGATATATGTCTGCTAGTTTGCTATTTGGCAGCTAAACAATATATTCACAAATGAAAAGTGTAAGGTGATCAAAAAAAAAAAAATTCTCAAAAACTCTCTTCCTTAAAATTAAGATTCGTTCGGGCTTCGTGCGGGCCCGGGCCTTAGCAAAAAGGCCCGGCCCGTAGAAGCCCGAAATAGGCCCGTAAAATCCCGAAATAGGCCCGCAAACAATTTTGATTTGTTCGCACTATTTTTGTTTATGCTCGAATTAGAACCGCCATTTATCGCATTTTAATTGTTTATCGATACTACTATCGATTTGCTTATACATATTTTACTTGTTTGCTCACCACTAATTCAAAATTGGCGTCCTATTGTGAAATTGATAAAACTTTGCAATATTTGCAAATATTTGCATTGTGGTCAAAAAAATTATGTAAACTTTGCAGAGCTAGCACACTTGATTCCCAAATAATAACTGAGTTTAAAACAATGACCCTAAGCGCATTAGAAAAAAGGTTTCTTCCGGCAATCGCTCATTTGGTTGTGCTTTTCTTGAACCCTCCTTATAGAGAGATGAATTTCCTCTCAGAGGAAAAAAAGAGATAATGTGTTAGCTACGGTAAAAGCAATGCTCTCCGAATTTATAGGGGATCATGAATATAGTAGCGTTGATGATATAACTAATAACATAAACCCAAATAATTCCGAAAATGGAATGTTTGCTGAATTTTTAGACTTAAGTTATATAAAAAAACGAAAAGTTGAGAAAAACGCTATCGACATAGAGCTTGACAAATATTTGGCCTATCCAGCAGCTCCTGGCACACATATTTTAGAATTCTGGAAAAATGCAAGGGACTTAAAATACCTTCCCAAATTAGCTCGGACCATTCTGGCTATTCCCGCCAGTTCGTCTACGAGCGAAAGGCTTTTTTCAACATCGGGCCATGTTTTAAATGAAAAACGCACAAGGCTAAAAAGCTCAAATTTAGAAAAAAATTAAGTTTCGTGCCGATCTTGGTGAACAAGTTTCGTGTTGGGCCGGGCCGGGCCTCTCAAAAAAGAGTTCGTGTTCGTGCGGGCCCGGGCCTCAAAATACAGGCCCGCGCAGACCTCTATGCTATAGTCTTCCGATCTGGATCAAACTTGGCAGAATTGTGTGGAAGCGTGTAAAATTGATCAGTAACAAGCTTGGATCCGATAGCACTTAACACAAAAAATTTGTTCTAACAAATACCTTTTTTTCTGACCTATCTTTTGTATGGCAGCTATACTACAAAGTCGTCCGATTTCGAAAATATATAAAATTTTGTAAAACCATTGAAAACTTATAAATACGAGGGATGCGAGCGATAGCATTGAAAACAAAAAAGTTTTCCCTACTAAAACTCCTGTTCAAATCTATCCTTTGTATGGCAGCTATAATATATAGTTGTCTGATTTCGACAAATCTCGGTGAAATTATGTGAAATCGTTAAATAATTAAAAATACGAGCGTTGGGAGCTATAGCATTAAAAACAAAAACGTTTTTTTCACTAAGACTAGTGTTTCAACCGATCTTACCTATGGCAGCTATGTGCTATGGTTATCCCACCCGGCCGGTTCCGACTGATATGCAGCGTATTTGTCCCAAAAGACTTCGTGCAAAGTTTGGTTAAGATAGCTTTAAAACTGAGAGACTAGTTTGCGTAGAAACAGAGAGACGGACGGACAAAGCTTAATCGACTGAGCTCGTCATGCTGATCAAGAATATATATAATTTATAGGATCGGAAATGAATATTTCGATGCGTTGCAAACTTCTGGGCAAAATTATAGTACCCTTTGCAAGGGTATAAAAATTGATACTTAGTTTTAATAATTGAATTACCTGTTGCTGAATCAATTTCAAAATAGCCAACTAGATTTCCGGATATGATATTATAGGAAACTGTTTGTGTGGGATCTCTATCAGGATCAACTGCATTCAATTTAATTACTTCAATGTTTTCAGAGCTGCCTTCTGTTACGTTTACATAGTAAACTGGTTTGTTAGTCAGAGGAATGTTATCGTTTTCTTTTCTTCTACGGCTATTCAAAGTGCGTGAAAGTAATTTTAATTTTGAAAAAAAAGCTCAACTTATAACTCTTAAGTAGCCCTATTATTGTTGATCAGGTTGATTTTGGGCAATTTGGCGAAAAAACTAGGCATTTGCTCCGGACAAAAACAGACGTGGTTTTCACGGGCAACAATTCAAACTCCGATTTCAGACCGCCCACGAAGTCAGACGTATTTTTCTCGAGCTCCTTTTAAATACGGTAAAAAAGTGTTTAAATCTGTTATAGAAATAAACACCATGTACCAGCGACACTAACGGACATTCATAGGCACTCGCGCTTATGTTGTCCAATAATATCGAATTTTTGATTTTAAATTTAATTTAATAAAATGACAAAGTATTGAAACACAACCAATGCAACTGGCAAAAATATCAACATCATCATGAGTCAGATAGAACCCACAGCTCAGATGAACAACAATTGTAATTGTTAAGGTTATGAACAATCAGACGGTGCATTCGCGAGTTATATCAATTGATTTGAGGTAAAATAACAAAAAGCAGTTTTAGGGCCATAACTTCCGATTTTAGGGGTGTTAGGAGAAAATCAAGTATGAGGAAATGATATACTCGACCTGAAAAGTATGTCCATATTTTTTTTGTAACACTGTGCAATCAAAACAAGCAATTTACTAAGACAAATGACAACGATCCCCTTAACGCAAATAGATTCCGAATTCTTGGCAAACAGCTTGATGCTGAGTACGATGAAAAATCTCCAAATGCCGCAAAACCAAGGCTGCTACCAGTCTATATTAGAGGTAGCGACTGCGCAACCCTAGGTTCCAAAGGCAATAGGCAACAGCAACTTTTTTGTGGCATCAGTCAACAAAGGCAACATACTAGGAAAAAAGATCCAAGTTAACACCGACAAAGACTATCGCACAACAACAAATACTTAAGAACTGAGAACAAATTCTACTTCACCTACCAACTTAAAAGCTGCAAAGGCCCACAAGTGGTCATCAAAGGCATTGAATCAAGTCTACCATCAACGGAAGTCGACACTACCTTAGAAGAAGGCGGATTTAAAGTCAAGAAATTAAAGATTAGAAATTAATGAAATAGCGCTATACAGTCAAACAGTCTTCCTCTAGTTTTGTGCAGTTCTTCTTTTAAAATAGTTATGAACAAAATCATAACTTATTGTCCCAGTCCTAATACGCCGTAGAAAAAGTTCTACGATTGATAACCACAAAGTTCACTAAAACAATCACATTGTGTTTAAATGAGAGGTCACGATGCAGTTGTAAGAAAATAAAATAAAAATAGTTTCATTAAAAAAAATAGAGGCCAGCTAACTTCGGCTCGACCGAAGTTTATATACCCTTGGAGCTTGATATATGCCTGACAGTATGTATGGCAGCTATACTATATAGTTGTCCGATTTCGACAAACTTGCTGAAATTATGTAAAATCATTAAAAACTTACTAATACGAGCGTTAGGAGCGATAACATTGAAAACAAAAAAGTTTTTCTCACTAGGACTTTTTTTTTCAGACCTAACTTTTGTATGGCAGCTATGCTATATAGTTGTCCGATTTTGACAAGGCTTAATGAAATTATGTAAAATTATTGAAAACTTATAAATACGAGCGTTGGGAGCGATAGCATTAAAAAAAACAACAAAGTTTTTTCTCACCAAGACTTTTTTTCAGACCTAACTTTTTGTATGGCAGCTATACTATATAGTTGTCCGATTTTCATAAAACTTGGTGAAATTATGTGAAGGCATAGAAAACTTATAAATACGAGGTTTGGGGACGATTGCGTTAAAGACAAAAAAGATTTTTTCACTAGAACTACTTTTTCGACCGATCGTTTCTATGGCAGCTATTCGATATAGTCATCCGATCCGGCCGATTCCCACAAATGTACTGCGTATTTGTACCAAAAGACTTCGTGCAAAGTTTGGTTAAGATAGCTTTTAAACTGACGGAGGAGATAGCATAGAAACAGACGGACATGGCTATATCAACTCAGCTCGTCATGCTGATCAAGAATATATATACTTTATGTGGTCGGAGATGCTTCCTTCTATGCGTTACAAACATCTGAACAATTTAAATATTCCCTCTCCAAGGGTATAAAAAAAAACAATAAAAAAACAAAAAAATAGAGGTAAGCTAACTTCGGCTCGACCGAAGTTTATATACCCTTGGAGCACGATATATGTCTGCTAGTTTGTTATTTGGCAGCTAAACAATATATTCACAAATGAAAAGTGTAAGGTGATCAAAAAAAAAAAATTCTCACTAGAACTACTATTTCGTCCATTCGTTCCTATGGCAGCTATATGCTATAGTAGAGGTGGGCGCGGGCCGGGCTTTTTTTCGTGGCCCGCGGAATTACACAGACCCAGAGCGGGCCCGGGCCTTAAAATTAAGATTCGTTCGGGCTTCGTGCGGGCCCGGGCCTTAGCAAAAAGGCCCGGCCCGTAGAAGCCCGAAATAGGCCCGTAAAATCCCGAAATAGGCCCGCAAACAATTTTGATTTGTTCGCACTATTTTTGTTTATGCTCGAATTAGAACCGCCATTTATCGCATTTTAATTGTTTATCGATACTACTATCGATTTGCTTATACATATTTTACTTGTTTGCTCACCACTAATTCAAAATTGGCGTCCTATTGTGAAATTGATAAAACTTTGCAATATTTGCAAATATTTGCATTGTGGTCAAAAAAATTATGTAAACTTTGCAGAGCTAGCACACTTGATTCCCAAATAATAACTGAGTTTAAAACAATGACCCTAAGCGCATTAGAAAAAAGGTTTCTTCCGGCAATCGCTCATTTGGTTGGGCTTTTCTTGAACCCTCCTTATAGAGAGATGAATTTCCTCTCAGAGGAAAAAAGAGATAATGTGTTAGCTACGGTAAAAGCAATGCTCTCCGAATTTATAGGGGATCATGAATATAGTAGCGTTGATGATATAACTAATAACATAAACCCAAATAATTCCGAAAATGGAATGTTTGCTGAATTTTTAGACTTAAGTTATATAAAAAAACGAAAAGTTGAGAAAAACGCTATCGACATAGAGCTTGACAAATATTTGGCCTATCCAGCAGCTCCTGGCACACATATTTTAGAATTCTGGAAAAATGCAAGGGACTTAAAATACCTTCCCAAATTAGCTCGGACCATTCTGGCTATTCCCGCCAGTTCGTCTACGAGCGAAAGGCTTTTTCAACATCGGGCCATGTTTTAAATGAAAAACGCACAAGGCTAAAAAGCTCAAATTTAGAAAAAAATTAAGTTTCGTGCCGATCTTGGTGAACAAGTTTCGTGTTGGGGGGCCGGGCCTCTCAAAAAAGAGTTCGTGTTCGTGCGGGCCCGGGCCTCAAAATACAGGCCCGCGCAGACCTCTATGCTATAGTCTTCCGATCTGGATCAAACTTGGCAGAATTGATAGCACTTAACACAAAAAATTTGTTCTAACAAATACCTTTTTTTCTGACCTATCTTTTGTATGGCAGCTATACTACATAGTCGACCGATTTCGAAAATATATAAAATTTTGTAAAACCATTGAAAACTTATAAATACGAGGGATGCGAGCGATAGCATTGAAAACAAAAAAGTTTCCCTACTAAAACTCCTGTTCAAATCTATCCTTTGTATGGCAGCTATAATATATAGTTGTCTGATTTCGACAAATCTCGGTGAAATTATGTGAAATCATTAAATAATTAAAAATACGAGCGTTGGGAGCTATAGCATTAAAAACAAAAACGTTTTTTTCACTAAGACTAGTGTTTCAACCGATCTTACCTATGGCAGCTATGTGCTATGGTTATCCCACCCGGCCGGTTCCGACTGATATGCAGCGTATTTGTCCCAAAAGACTTCGTGCAAAGTTTGGTTAAGATAGCTTTAAAACTGAGAGACTAGTTTGCGTAGAAACAGAGAGACGGACGGACAAAGCTTAATCGACTGAGCTCGTCATGCTGATCAAGAATATATATAATTTATAGGATCGGAAATGAATATTTCGATGCGTTGCAAACTTCTGGGCAAAATTATAGTACCCTTTGCAAGGGTATAAAAATTGATACTTAGTTTTAATAATTGAATTACCTGTTGCTGAATCAATTTCAAAATAGCCAACTAGATTTCCGGATATGATATTATAGGAAACTGTTTGTGTGGGATCTCTATCAGGATCAACTGCATTCAATTTAATTACTTCAATGTTTTCAGAGCTGCCTTCTGTTACGTTTACATAGTAAACTGGTTTGTTAGTCAGAGGAATGTTATCGTTTTCATTTTCAACTTCGATGTATACCTGAAAAAGATTTAACACTTAACAAAGTTAATATAACATGGAAAATAGTCACCTCGACACAGTTGCTTAGTGGAACAATAGCGCTATCCTGCGCGCACAATGTCAACCAATAAAAGTTTTTCGTTTCCGCGTCAAGTTGTGATAAGGAATGAATAGATCCTGAAAAAAATGTTTTTTTAATTGGGGGCGACAATTTTTTTCTTTAAAACCAAACCTTGTTCATTGACAGAAAAAATTCCAAGTCCATCTCCTCCTGTTATTGAATATGTTACTTTAGCATTAATATCGATCGGGTCCATATCTCGAGCAGTAGTATTTAATACAAAAGTACCCTTTGGTCTGTTTTCTTTAATTTTTCCCTCAAATATGAAGTCCTCGAATTCGGGAGCAAACCGATTTTCATTGACATCGATGATTTCAATTACAATTGGCATATCAGAAGTTAAAGAAGGAACTCCACTATCGATGGCGCTTACTACAAGGCTGTGCACTTGGCGGTCTTCATAATTTAAATAGCCTTGTGTTCGTATAGCTCCAGAGTGTTTGTCAATTTTAAACAGATTTTCATCCTGACTATCTTCTTTGAGAGAGAATAGAATTTCTGCATTTGGACCAATGTCTTTGTCAATTGCTTCGATCACGGCTACTACAGTACCACGCGGCAGGTCTTCTCGCACTTTGAAGACATACTCCTCAACTCCAAATACTGGAGCGTTATCATTAACGTCATCAATTAATACATAAACAAGAGCTTCCGAATATAAAGGAGGATTGCCGCCATCTTTTGCAATTATATGTAAGGCATATTTATCTTGAGATTCCCGATCCAAGGGTTTGTTCAAAAGAATGCAGCCCGTCGTTTTGTTTACAATAAAATCATCGCATTCAATCGACAAACCGTATGTTATCTGCGCATTTATTCCTGAGTCGGCATCCGTAGCATACAAACAATATATAACAGTGCCGATTCGTGCACTTTCTGCTAGACGAAATGAAGCTAAAGACTTCTGTAGAACAGGTGGATTATCATTTACATCCACTATTGTAATTGGTAGCATTTTAGAATTATATTTCATGGGATACCCAAGATCATATACGGTTATGTTTAAAACGTATTCATTTTGACGCTCTCTATCAAGATATCCAATAATTTGAAGCTCGCCATGATCCGGGTCAATTCGAAATACTGAGTCGTGATCCCCATCGGAAATAACAAAAACTAGTTTGCCATTATATCCTAGATCGCGATCTCTAGCTACAATCCAAGCAACGGTTTCACCCAATTGGATGCTTTCGTTTAAAAAAAGCTCCTGGGGGAAATTTATAAACTCGGGCCTGTGTATATTTTGGCCATATCGACTGGGCGTTAGTGCTAGGTCATTAAATACTGATAGGGATATACTTTGCATATTATTCTTTTCAGCCAATGCCAAAGTCTCCGTAAGTCTTCTAACGACGCCAGTCTCGCGGCATTCGAACGTTCCAAATCCGTGCAAAATATTAGAGTCTATTTTCAAATTGTCGGGAATCAGGCTAACATTAATAATTAGTTCATCTGAAAAGTGGGTCCCATCTGTCGCAGTTATTTTAACAACACGATCGTCTATCGCAACATCCATCAAATCGCAGCCAATTGATAGAGTACCTGAAGTTGGATCTAAGTTAAAGCAACCATCTTCATTTCCGGAAACTAACTGATACGCTATTACGTCGCCGTCATCAAAATCAATGGCAGATATTGTGAACGCTTCAGAGCCGATTGGTGCCGATTTAAGTAATTTTCCATTGCAGTTGATTCGTTCAAACTGTGGTCTATTGTCATTAATATCTTTAACTGAAATAGATAATTCTATTTCAGTTTGTCTTCTATAAGGCAATCCCCAATCGGATGCACGTATGATCAGTGCATAGTTTCTTCTCATTGTTTCATAATCAATTAAGGAGGATGTTCTTATGATACCTGTAAAGTGGTCAATTTCAAAAGGAACTACATTGAGATTAGCAATACTATAAGATATGTACGCATTTTCGCCAGAGTCCTTGTCTTTGGCTGTTACTTTTGCAACGAATGAGCCAGATAAATTGTTTTCATTTATACTTATATTTCTGTTCATGTTTTCAAATATGGGATCATTATCGTTCATATCTTCTATGTTAATTTTAACTTTGGCAGAGGACTGTTTTCTTGACCCAACATTAGCTTGGTCAATGGCAGATACCGTTAATGTATAAATTGATTTCCTCTCAGCGTCAAGTGTTTTTTTTGTGTACAACATTCCAGAATCCGGATTAATACGGAACTCACCGCCTTCATTCCCACCAACAATTTCCAAGTAAACAAGCGCATTCTTTCCTAAGTCAGGATCGCTTACTTTTAGTCTAATAACTGGCATATTAATGGGTGCTGTTTCAGGAATCGATAGTTCGTAAATTTGTTGTGTAAAAATCGGCACATTTTTGCTTTCTGGTTTCATTTGTATTGAAACCGTTTTATACGTAAATCTGGATGGTATACCCAGATCCTCTGCTCGTAGTGTTAAATTGTAAGTGAATTGCTGTTGACTCAAATGTGCGAATTTGTTAAGCTCAATATAATATTCGTTTTCAGTTTCAGTGGGCCTTAATAGAAAAGTTCCATCGGGGTTTCCATCAAGTATTTCCAAATTTTTAATCATTCCACTTTTTCCAGTGTCTTTATCGTTGACCTTTACTATTCCATATATCAATATATCAGAAGATGGAGTCACGCTTGAAAAGGTCTTGGCATAAATTTCAGGTGCATAAAAATTAACCTGTGTGAAGAAACAAAAAAATAATGTTAAGTAAAATTTAAAGTAAATTTATTTTTCATATGAATAGATGAGGAGCACTCTACCTCCAAATGATCGATAAGTATTACTTTTGGGATTGTTAAGTTTGTGGGAACTTTAAAAATGGAATAAAGTTCTTAATTTACAAGTTTAACGAGAGCGCAAGTTTAAGTCGGCTCTAACCGACTTCGATATACCCGTTACTCATGAAAATACATGTTTAACAGTGTTCCTGCGTTCCTTAGGGTGAACATCTGAAAAGTATGCAACACTTTTAGAGCTCGGCTGTTTTTCACATTTTTGCTCATAACTTGAGAACCGCTCATCCGATCTTTATAATTTCTTCGGCCAACGGAGATATAACGTTTTTTCCGAATTGCGGGGGCGGGAGGGGGCGTGGCCAAAATTTGGAATAAACTTGATCTGCCTGCAAGTATAAGAAGCATTTGACTCATACATGTCAAACCTCTATCTCTGAGATCTAGGTGTTCATACAGACGGACGGACGGACGGACAGACGGACATGGCTATATCGACTCGGCTGTTGATGCTGATCAAGAATATATATACTTTATATGGTCGGAAATGATTCCTTCTGCCTGTTACATACATTTGCACGACTTTAGTATACCCTTTTTACTCTACGAGTAACGGGTATAAAAAGCGGTCAAGAATATAAAATTACTTGTATATTAACTTATATTCAAGGAAAACATTAATTGAACCGACGGTTTTTTTATAATCCCAGCGGCGCACAGCTAAATGAGGCGAGCCCACATCATGCATTACAACAGCCCACAAAGTATAAAACACTCTCGCTACACTTAGTATACTGAGTTGTCATACGGAGTTTGTTAGATCTTCGAAGCTTCGTTTGTCAAAAATTCAAACTGCTTGTTTGATTTTTTGGGTTTCTGTTTGTGTAGTCGATTTCTGACGTGTGGGGTGTGCGTACGTTTGCGCAGCTGGGATTTTAAAGCTTGAACTAACGTTTTCCTCAGTGCACAGTGTAAGATTTTGCCAATCTAGAGGGACTTAATTGAAAAAAAAAAAATTTTTTTAAGGTCAATGAGCTTTTAGAAGTCAATTTAGAAATGTTCAAATGTAACGAAAACAAGCCCAAAACAAAACAAAAAATTTTTGTTTAGAAGATAACGGTACTTAAACCGGTGCATTTGAAATGCATGCAAAATTGCATTGGACAACGAGCATCAGTTGAGAAATTTTAGTGTTTTTTGGAAATAAGTGCCAAAAAGTAAGTATATTTTTAACAATATTTTGTTTTTGGTGAAAAAAATCTAACAACATTCAATCGCGTTCAAATCAACCAAAACATACATCGTTTGCAGAAAACCATTCTGAATCAGGATCAGAAATAAAATCTTGCCCAAAGACCTTTAAATAGGCAATGAGTTTTTCGTGATTTGTTCAAGTAACGTAAGCTTAAATCACTCCTAGAGCACGCGTTGATTTTTGGCAATGATATTGAGATAAAAAGTTTAATTTGCACTTAACAAGCATGTACCATGAATTTGAGCTGGTGGTGGACTAAAACTAGGAGAGATAAGTCCAGAATTATGACCGATAATGCAAATTGGCTTCAGGGCAAATAAAAGTCGATGCTTATAGGATTAATGTCGCGCATTCAACCTCAAACCGCATAGAAAGAGCTACAAAACTTTTTTCTGATCAATCTAGTGAAGAAAGTTGTGACTGAAATTTAGATTTTGATTAAATTTGCCAAAAATAATTTCGCCTGATTTATTTTTTAACTATGAGTTTATTTTTATACCCTTGGAGAGGGTATATTAAAATTGTCCAGATTTTTGTAACGCATAGAAGGAAGCATCTCCGACCACAAAAGTATATATATTCTTGATCAGCATGACAAGCTGAGTTGGTATAGCCATGTCCGTCTGTACGTCCGTCCGTCCGTCTGTTTCTATGCTATCTCCTCCGTCAGTTTTAAAGCTATCTTAACCAAACTTTGCACGAAGTCTTTTGGTATAAATACGCTGCACATTTGTCGGAACCGGCCGGATCGAAAGACTATAGCATAAAGCTGCCATAGAAACGATCGGTTGAAAAACTAGTTTTAGTAAGAAAAACTTTTTTGTTTTCAATGCTATCGCTCCCAACGCTCGTATTTATAAGTTTTCAATGATTTTACATAATTTCAACAAGGTTTGTCGAAATCGGACCACTATATGGTATAGCTGCCATACAAACTGTCAGGCACATATCAAGCTCCAAGGGTATATAAACTTCGGTCGAGCCGAAGTTAGCTTGCCTCTATTTTTTTTAATTAAAAAAATAGAAATAAAAAACAATAAATAGAAACAAATAAAAAATTGTGAAAAATATGAAAATTGCTTTTTTCTTTCAATAAATGAATTACCTTTGAAACCCAACCATTTTTATACCCTTGGAGAGGGTATATTAAAATTGTTCAGATGTTTGTAACGCATAGAAGGAAGCATTTCCGACCACATAAAGTATATATATTCTTGATCAGCATGACGAGCTGAGTTGATATAGCCATGTCCGTCTGTCCGTCTGTTTCTATGCTATCTCCTTCGTCAGTTTAAAAGCTATCTTAACCAAACTTTGCACGAAGTCTTTTGGTACAAATACGCAGTACAATTGTCGGAATCGGCCGGATCGGATGACTATATCGAATAGCTGCCATAAAAACGATCGGTCGAAAAAGTAGTTCTAGTGAAAAAATCTTTTTTGTCTTTAACGCAATCGTACCCAAACCTCGTATTTATAAGTTTTCTATGCCTTCACATAATTTAACCAAGTTTTATGAAAATCGGACAACTATATAGTATAGCTGGCATACAAAAGATAGTTTTGAAAAAACGTCTTAATAGGAAAAACTTTTTTGTTTTCAATGCTATCGCTCCCAAACTTGTTACTGGTCAATATTATATGCGAACACACAATGAATGAAATAAAAATTTTCTGGTTTTTACGTACTTTACGCCCTTAAAGGTGCCACGCCCACTTTAACTTTTCGTCCAAAAATTTCTTTGGGGAATATTTGAACATTTAGTCCAACGTTCAAGTCAATAATTCAGATAACAATAGGGAATTTAAACCCAAATAAAGGAGATTGTTTTAGGTTTTTTTATACCCTGTTCCCATTAAAAATGGGAAAAAGTGGATCATGAAGTTATGTAAAGCAGGAAGCATTTCCGAACCTATAAAGTATATATATTCTTGATCATCATCAACATCCGTGTCGATTTAGCCATGTCCGTCCGTCTGTCTGTATGAACGCGTCGATCTCAGAGACTGTAATTGATGGAGCCACACGTTTTGGCATGTATGTAGGTGTATAGTGTACCCACATCGAGTTTGTTTCAGATTTTGAAAATTCCTCTTCCTCTATCTTTAAACAGCGAAAAACTGTATTTTTCTCTGTATAAACGAGTGGATCTCACAGACTATAAGAGGTAGAGCCACGAATCTGTGCATGTATGAATGTGTATACTGTAGCCACATCGAGTTTGTACAAAAACATTAAAAAGGCTGAATATCTTTTCATTGTAGGAAAAGGTGATAGCGGCTTGACAAAAATTATCTGTAAAAGTATAGATATTTATTGAGTTTAATTATGCTATTCAACTCGGCTTGGGCTTCGTCAAATGACAGCACCACCGTTCGCTGGTCCTAAGCACGCCAAGAGTGAAAGCGGTGGTGGAGTATCCATCGCAACTCAATTAGGCAGCGATGTGAAGTGGCAGTTAGCTCTACTTGTGTCGTTTTTTGACACAAGGTATGTGTGCCATGCATATGAACAAATAAGTGCTCATTCTCTTTTCAAGAACCTTAGCTCCTCGAACAAAAGGGGTAATGATGAGGAACTTGGTCCAGCACAAAGTGATTCAATTGTGAACGACGGCGATTCCGTATGTCGACCGGATGAGCCGCAGAGCTTTTCAATGGTCAGACTTGGGACTTCTTTGTCGCCGCAAGTCGTGGACAACATCTTCTAATCTATGATATTGCATTATAAGTACATAACGTCGAGATGAAATTGCCACCAATTGCCAATTGGAGCAAATGATTGAAAAGTTACATATAAAGGTCACGATGAACCTACAAACGATTTATTTTTTTGCGATTTAGGACATAAGGATTAAACAAACACTGCCGAACCCTAGGTGCCTTCACTAAAGCTTCTTACAAATCACATAAAGCTATTGCTGCAACTATTGCATCATTATTTATTTATTTATTTAGTCGACAAAAAAAAAAGGCTGTCAACTCAATTACACATACGTTATAATAAAGCCATATTGACTAAGAAAGCCAATCAAAGAAACTAACAAAATTACAAAATAACTAATAACGACTCTGACTCGATGGGGGAGTTTTATTTGCCCGTCAGGTCAGCTATGTCCCGATTCACAGCCAACTGTAGTCAGAGACGTTATTAGAGCTACCAAAAACTTTAATGATGTAGAGATAGAGAAGAGGAAAAAACCAATAAAATAATAAAACTAAAATAAATCAGATATAGATTTAGATAGATAAGAGAAAAAAATTTAGAAGAAAACAATTAAAAAAATAATAATAACTAAAAATTAAATTTAAAACTAATTAAAAATACAAAATTTATAAGCTATACTTAAAATAAAATAACTAGAAATCTCTGACCCGGTGGGGGAAGATTTTTTAGCCAGTCCGGCAAGCTATGCCCCTACTCACAGCCAGGAGTGGTCAGAGATTTCTCCTAAGATAATTATAGAGATATGTTTTTAGAGAGAAAAGAGAGAGATCTGTTGAGAGCAGGTGATAGAGATCGTTATAATTTTGGCATAAGACTCGAAATCGATTGTGCTTTGCATAATCAGTTGTGCATCTAGGCAATACTAATGGAAAATAGTTTCTGGTTGGCCTAGAAGGAACGGAGAAGTTAAAGTTCAGACGAATCTACAGCACCGATAATTAGTTTATAAAGAAAAGAAACACCTAATACTGTTCTACGGTTAGCTAACGAAGGAAGGTCAATAAGCAAGAGTCTGTTAGAGTACGATGGCAGACGAAGGTTAGGGTCCCAATTTAAGCCACATAGGCCAAAAAGCAAGAATTGCTTCTGAACTGATTCAATACGATCTATATGCTTTTTATATTGCGGAGACCAGACGGACGAGCAGTATTCAAGTACAGGACGGACTAGAGCAGTGTATAAAAACTTTGTGGTATATGGATCATTAAACTCTTTCGACCAACGTTTAATGAATCCGAGTACACCATTTGCTCTATTAAAAATAGAGGAGATATGAGGATTGAAACTCAATTTGGGGTCAAAAAGAATTCCAAGATCAACGACTGTAGAAATTCGTTCCAAGGGTTCATTTCCAATCGTATAGGTAGCCAGCGAAGGCTTGCAACAATGGAAAGTCGTGAACATGCACTTGGAGCAATTAAGGTGTAACTGATTAATCAGGCACCAGGACTGCAAGGAGTTTAAGTCATCTTGCAATCTGATGGAGTGCATCGGGTCGTCGAAAGATAAAATAAGTTTAAAGGCCACCATAAATATTCGCTATTAATTAGTTTAAATTGTCCAGGCAAATTAAATTTGAAAAAAAAAGCAACTAGAGATGAGCGACTTATTTCGCACTTGCTATCGACGAAATAATGTGCAGAGATTTCGCACACTTTTCGCAAGTATCTCCATACCAAGCTTTATTGGTGAACACAAGAAGTGAAAGGAAAGCTATTAAAAACAATTCGAAAAATAAAACGAGAGCGTTAGTTAAAGTCGGCTCTAACCGACTTCGATATACCCGTTACTCATGAAAAAACAGTTTTAACAGGGTGGCCATCCGAAAAGTATGCAACATTTTTTTAGGGTGGTTAGCGGGGGGGGGGCTGACTTTTTAGCTCATAACTTGAGAACCGTTCATCCGATCTTTATCATTTTTTCGCCAAATTGATTCATTTTGCTTACTAACTATCTCTAGAAGGTACAAATCGTATATCTTCAAAACTTTAGGAGATATAACGATTTTTTACAAATTCCGGGGGCGGAAGGGGGCGTGGCTAAAATTTGAAACAAACTTGATATGCGTGCAGATAAAAGAAGCATTTATCCCATACATGTCAAACTCTTACCATCTCTGTGATCTAGGTGTTCATACAGACAGACGGACGGACGGACGGACGGACAGACGGACATGTCTATATCGACTCGGCTAATGATGCTGATCAAGAACTTTATATGATCGGAAATGATTCCTTCTGCCTGTTACATACATTTGCATGACTTCAGTATACCCTTTTTACCCTACGAGTAACGGGTATAATAAAATGGCATTAGAAAGTTTTTGATGTTGATTTATAAAGTTAAAATTTTTATTTTTCAATATACCTCCTGAATGCACAAAACTACCAGTAACAATAATCATTAAAATGTCTACGATTAGTAAGGAAGAAACTACCTTAATCTACCTATCATATTTGATAAGTTTTTTTTAATTTAAATGTATTTAAACTTTATTGCATGTAATGTACAATCAAAACCGAAAACTTTCAACCTCCTTTTGTGTCGTAAAAATCCATAAGGGTGTATCTTATGCCGAGGGATGTATTGAGAATTTTCTTGAATGTACTCCAAAAACAACGGAAATGGGACACCTAGGCCTTTCTATATCCCAATTTGTATAGGTGTTAATTTAAACTGACCAAACAAAGCCGAGTCGATTTTCCTTGTCTTTAGATATGGGTTGTTTGTTGAAGATGGAGAGTCGTGTGGGATTTTTTTGACTGCGGCTAGCAGAAACAGCCTGTGGGGGGGTTCTTTTGACTCTCGTATGCCACAACGCCCATAATACATATAGATAAAAATCCCTTATGCCTTGTATGTATTGTTTAGTTCACTTTCTTTTAGCGAGCCACTTTTCACTTTTCTCTCACTCTCTGGGGATTTTCATTCTTGCCACTTGGGGCGTGTAACACAATTTTGGATTTGCACCTCGGCGAATTTCAGCACAGTTGATATACTGGGATTTATGCCAATTTTGATGTTGGGTTTGATGGTTTAAATGCTGCGACGTGATAGATAGATGATGCCCCCAAAAGCTAGCGCACCAGCCTACCAGAGGAAAACAGCTTATTCAGCCGATTCTCCTTGGATCTTGGAGGGCTTTAGTTTGTTGGTTGCCAAGAAAGGGGGATGTCTGTTAAAAGTAAAAATTATATTACTTTTCATGGCTTCCATGACAGCCTACAACTTTTATATTACCTGATTTTTTCAGATTTCTTCTTTGGGGTATAAAAAGAAGGCGCTGCGAAATAAGGCCCCAATGAAATAAGGCCCAAAAAAAAAATGAAATAAGGCCCCAAAAATTTATATGGAAAGCAAAAACAACGATTTTATCTCAAATTTGGGGTGTTATTTCATTTTTTGAGGCTTTATTTCCTAAATAAAATTTCAAAATGAAATAGGTCCCCAAAGAAGAAATGAAATAAGGCCCAAAAATTAGGTTTGCGGTCTTATTTCATTTGTGGAAATAAGACCCCAATTTTTAATATGAATTTTTTGGGGTCTTATTTCATTCTTTTATTTTTGCTGATATATGAAAAAAAGTCCAATACCTCCAATAACGGTTAATTTTCTTATCTGCTGCGTTTTCTGACTTAGTATTTGATGCATTTTTGTACAGAGTGCAAAAGTACCGTTTTACAATTAGTCATATAGCTTTTGGTATGTTGATCGTTTAGTGATTTGCATTGTGTAAAGCGGACGTCAATCGAGTAAAATTTAAAAAATTTTTGGATTACGCGAACTGAATTGTTCTACGCAAAGACAGAAAATGCTGTATTTTGACGAGGTAATTACATTGTCTATCTTAAAAAATCTTACGCACAACGAATTTTTTCAAAAAATCGCGCGAATTTTATAGAAACTTTTATATTGTATCAAAAAAATTGTGTCAATCTTACGGCTGCAAAATTTTACAAAAAACGCGCAATTTTTGTAAAATTTTATTTATTAGTTATAGGTGTTTATTTCACTAAAAATTCAAATTCAAAAATATTTTAAAATTTTATTTAAAAAATATGGAAAAATTGGGGTGTTATTTCATTTTTTAAAATGGGGTATTATTTCATTATGAAATAACACCCCAAATTTGAGGCCTATTCTTTTTTGAGGCCTTATTTCATTTCAGTGGGGCCTTATTTCTATTTAAATTGGGGTATTATTTCTGATCCCCCAAAATTTGGGGCCCTTTTCTTTTATCGTTTGGGACTTATTTCATTGGGGACTTATTGCCTGCAGCCTAAAAAGAATTAATGCCGCCTGATGTTATCCACTTAGCCATAGTTGACTGTTAAAAAATGTTTTCTTCAACATTTTTGGTAAAGTGAAAAAACTTTTTTCAACTACTTTCAGAATATATATTGCGTAATAAGCCTTTTAATGTTTAGCTTTTTCTTCCGTGCAGATTCCATTAAACCTGTAATTTTTATAATTTGCTAAGTTTTTCTCTAGCACACAACTATCCTCCTCGCAGCTCAAATGGAAAGAAGCTTAAGTTGGCAATAGCTACCACATATTGAGACGAGAGACGACAGCGTCAAGACACTGACGCTCTCTAAGCTTCTCATCTGATTACAAGCCTGGTACAATCGAAAATTACCCTGTGTGGTTTATGTCTCCGCTAAGTGACCGTTGCAGAATTTGAACTAGCTATCTGAACTGATTGCCAAAAAAACCACTATAAATCCTAGAATAAAATATACGGAAATTTGACCAATGCTTGAACTTAACTTTTGACCAGTAACAGTCCCTTACATGCACAGCAACAAGAATAGAAAGAAATCATATAATTTTGTTGGGAAATGTCGCGAACAATTAACTGACAAAAAATAAAATGGAAGATAATTTCTTTATGTTCCTAAGGTAAAGATGAGAAAATAATGAACTTTGGGAGTTTTCAAAATTATCGCACTCGAAAGCTCATGGTAGGTGGGTACAGAAGCGGTACGGCATTAACATCACAGCTGTACAATAACTTTCAGCCAAAAATTTCCTGTTCTTGTTTCACTGTTTTCCTCTTTTCTTGGGTTTGATAGTACTCTGTTAGTTTGTGGATATGGCAATGGATTCTTAAATATTTTATACCAAATACAATAAATCTGGGATTTTGAAAACGAATTTATTAATACACTTAAAAAAGTATTCCTGAACACGGACATTCATGGCTTTCTTTTCATTTCGGATAATGTGTGTATCGTCAAATAGTTTTATTGGATTTCAAGAATCGGTACGAACAAGACGGAGAGTTTTTTCAAGCAATGAAAATGTTATTAGCACTCGCCTTCGAACCGAACCTATATGTGTGCCGCCTGGCTTATAAAACATTATTACAATCGGAGTTCTTGATTTCAAATAATGACATTTTAAACCCCATAATTGAGAATTTCACAACTACTTGGATTGAACGAACGCATAGAAAGGGGCGCCCTCAAGCTTCGAATTTTGCTATTAATTATTGAAACTGCAGCGATGTTTTTTTAAAGACAGGCCACGGACAAAAAATAGCTGGCACAACTCGTTCAATGGAAATATTCAAGTCAATCATGAATCAATGGGGAAATTCATTGAGTCGTTTAAAAAGGAACAAATATTAGAATATGCATTTTAAGACCACCAAATGCACTGGTTGGTAAGTAATAATTGGTCCGTATTTCTTTAAAAATGAGGCCGGACAGAACATAACCGTCAATGGCGAGCGTAACGACACCATGATATATGACTTTTTGTAAGCGAAATTGTCGGCGACACAGCGCGCCAATCACTGGCTTTGTTGAGGACCATCCGAAATGACCATTTACAGCGAAGTCGCGGACAGTTCTTGAATTTATCTCTAAAAAGTAATTTAAAAATAAATACTTCTTAATGGATCACCCCACAATAGGTGAAGGCGTTCGTCGTGCAGTATGCCATGAAATACGCGCCATGGGCAATAAAATGTCCACGAGGCGCGCACCTAAAAACACTCCACGATTTCTAGAGTACACCTTTTACACCAATTTTTCCTTTAAAATTTGCTGCTCTGAAATTTAACAGCTGGCAGCTCTCATCCAAAAATACCAACGACAATACTAATATTTTCCAACTTGTGTACCTGTCATCTACCTAGAAAAAATGCTCACCAACATTCACCTTGTCAAAAATTCATTTAGGTACTTTGCAAGGAATTTCGCAAATCTCAAACAAACTTGATCTGGGTACGGTATACACCGTACACAAAAATTTGTGACTCCATCTCTGAGAGTGTCTGGAATCGACGCGCTCATGCAGACAGACGAACGGACGGACAGACGGACATGGCTAAATCGACTGTGCTGCTGATCAAGAATATATATACTTTATATGGTCCAAAATGTTTCCTTCTCCCTGTTACATACATTTGCATAACTTCATAATATCTAGTGTTAGCTTAGTCATGGATTGGTTTTGTGACCATGTAATACATGTCGTAATTCGGCTGTTTGAAGCTGCGATCAACTATTTACTCAGGTGTGCCTTAGAAGCAGAGTGTGCTTTCTTTCCTGGGTTAGGCTTAAAGTTCTTACATAACATCCTTTGGTACTCCGGGTCCAGTTCGGAGGATAATTGGTAGCGGAGATTTTACCACTTCAAGCAGTGGTATCTCTGATCCCGGTCAGGTGGTATCACATGCAACCACTCCAACCTCGTCTGTTTCTATGGAGAAAGCAGTGTGGCGGCACCTGCTCCTCCTACTTCGGTAAACACTACTGAGATAGTTTGGGTTTCAGGAGCTCTAAGCCTCTTTTATTTCCCACATAACATGTAACACAAGTTAACGAGAGAACAATTTTAATTTAAGTCAAATGAGACCACATCAGCGCCGTTCCAAATAATGACCATTTTTAATTCGTACAGCTGACTCGATTTATCAAAGGAAGTTGCAAAAATAATAATGTAAGCAAACACGCAGTAAAAGAAGGTTATGTAGAGCACCAAAAAGTTATATAACCAAAAAATGTGTAACCTTGATTTGTTTTTGCGCGATGTTAGGCCAGTTTTTAAAGAAATTCGGCTGTTAATTACTGATACGATCATTTCAGGCAAAAGCTATTGGGAAATATTCAAAGAAGTTAAGGCCCTCTTCGGGTCTAGAAAATTTTTATTTTTTTTTTAATTTTTTAGCTTACATATTTAAAAATATTATCTCAAAAGGATTTTCCGAAATTTGAAAAGCTTAAGAAGATATAGCTGTTTTTTTCCACTAATGTCTTCCATAAAACAAGCAATTTTCAATTTCCTTCAAACTTTGAAAGCGTTTTTCTCGAAACCACGTTCTTCAAACTGGTGCCCACGTTTTCTCAAGTTCCACCTAACCGATTTTGATGATTTAGGGCTTTATGGACGCAGTATTAACGTGGCTATCGTCCCAACCTCAATCTTTAAGAAAAAAAGTTTTTACTTTTTTTTATACACTGGACTGCAAAAAAATGGTCAAAAATCGGTTTTTCGTTTTTAAAAGGCCGCAATTTTTTCAAATTCAATTTTATTTTCACAATTCTGCTACGGTCGATAAAGGCATTCATACTAACCAACTTTCCATCTTCCGTTTTGCTTTCTGATAATTGTAACTCCCGGAAACGTGGGTATCATCTTTTTTTGGAAGAGCCTACTTTGGATCCCGAGAACTTTTTTAACAGCCCTCGCATTCAGTGTCGTATTTTTCTGCAGGGCGGTGCATCACCACATACCGCTGAAGAACGAAAACTTCTCTTCAACAAAATCTAAATGATATTCTTGATTAGTCATCATCTAGCCCTAACATTAGCCCAATAGAAAGTCACTGGGCATTAATAATAATAGAACTTAGAAATGAGCCACAAGCGCACTCTACGCGATTAAACTCCGGTGTGTCAAAACTTGGTAAATTCAATGTAAAATCGTGCAGAAACGGTTACAAAAAACAAACGAGACGTTACTCAGTTTAAAAAAGTAAAATTAACTGCTGAACGGATTAAAAATGGTCGTCCATTTTTTATACCCTTGCAAAGGGTATTATAATTTTGCCCAGAAGTTTGCAACGCACAGAAATATTCATTTTCGACCCTATAAACTATATATATTCTTGATCAGGGCGACGAGCTGAGTCGATTGAGCTTTGTCCGTCCGTCTGTCTGTCCGTCTGTCCGTCTGTCTGTCTGTTTCTACGCAAACTAGTCTCTCAGTTTTAAAGCTATCGAGCTGAAACTTTGCACAGAGTCTTCTTTTTACTGCACACTGCTAATATGTCGGAACCGACCGGATCGGATGACTATATCTTATAGCTGCCATAGGAACTATCGGTCGAAAAGTGGGTCTTTGTGAGAAAACTTTTTTGTTTTTAATGTAAACGCCTTCCGCTTCGCCAATTATTAGTTTTATACGCTTTTACACAGATTTGAATGTTTTTGTCCAAAATCGGATGACTATATCTTATAGCTGCCATAGGAACTATCGGTCGAAAAGTGGGTCTTTGTGGGAAAACTTTTTTGTTTTTAATGTAAACGCCTTCCGCTTCGACAATTATTAGTTTTATACGCTTTTACACAGATTTGGAAGTTTTTGTGAAAATCGGATGACTATATCTTATAGCTGCCATAGGAACTATCGGTCGAAAAGTGGGTCTTTGTGAGAAAACTTTTTTGTTTTTAATGTAAACGCCTTCCGCTTCGCCAATTATTAGTTTTATACGCTTTTACACAGATTTGAATGTTTTTGTTAAAATCGGATGACTATATCTTATAGCTGCCATAGGAAATATCGGTCGAAAAGTGGGTCTTTGTGGGAAAACTTTTTTGTTTTTAATGTAAACGCCTTCCGCTTCGCCAATTATTAGTTTTATAAGCTTTTAGACAGATTTGGAAGTTCTTGCCAAAATCGGATGACTATATCTTATAGCTGCCATAGGAACTATCGGTCAAAAAGTGGGTTTTATCATAAAAATGGTTTGTTTTAATGCTGACGTTTGTAAATTCTGTCGTATTAAAACATTTGCAAGGGTATTAAAACTTCGGCAAAGACGAAGTTAGCTTGGCCTTCTCGTTTTTAACTTTTATTACCAAATTAAATATTAAATAAGGGATAATTAAACAACCTTTCATTATACCATTATATAACAAATGTTTACGTATCACTTGTCTGAAAATTAATGATGTACAAGTTAAAAGTGGTTAGGGCTTGTATGAATCGATGAGCATTGTTTTCAAATCGGCTAAGAAGTTTCAGTACAATTACCAAAAACATAATATATCAAAAACGAAGACGAATAAATATAACACACAAAGCACTCTCGTTTAACTTATAGTTCTGTTTATCGATTTGATGCAGCTAAGGTATTTACACTTAGATTTTCGTAACTAATACCTTTTATTCTCTTATTTCTTATTTGTTTAATAGAAAAAATAAAAATAGTTTTTCTTTATTTATTTTCTACCGTTTAAAAATAACATTTTTTGGAATTTTCCAAATCTGAAACTATCTTGATGTAGGTACAGTAAACACTTACTGACATGCCAAAAATTGTGGCTCGATCATGAATGAAATGAAGTGTTGGTTGTAACTATCTCTAGAAAGTACGAATCATCTTCTACATAACAGTGAGAGTTATAACGCTTTTTCCAAATTGCAGGGGCGAAAGGGGACGTGGCAAAAATTTAAAATAAATTTGATCTGCCAGCAGCTATAAGAAGCATTTGTCCCATACATGTCAAACCTCTATCTCTTACCATCTCTGAGATCTGTTTGTTCATACGGACGGACGGGCGGACAGACGGACGGACACGGCTATATCGACTCGGCTGTTGATGCTGATCAAGAATATATATAGGGACGGAAATGATTCCTTTTCCCTGTTAAATACTTATATACAAACTGAATATACTCTGTGTATCTTCTGTGTACAGTAGGTCGGACATTTTATATATGGAAAAATGTATCGTCATACTGATACCCGATTAAACGATGCGTGTATAAAACGCATAGCAAAAAAAAAATTTGAAAAAAAATAAGGTTTAGGGTCTGCGACTTGGACTTAAAGTTTATCACTCATACGTACTGTTGCGCATGCCAAAATTTTACATTTTGTAGTAGTTGGCGTAGACTTGGTTTGAAGTCATAACATTTGACAAAATGGTACCATGACCAATAAAAAATGTTTTTTATATAACAGACACAATATATAGGTAAATATATTTGGTAAAAATTTTATGTTACGGCAAAATTTCTACTATTTTGCGCTGTTACTTCTAGATGAAAGCAAGTTTTAGCCGTTCATTAAGAGGCTATCAAGATATCTTTGAAGTCAGATCCCACACTGAACTGAAGTGCTGCGCATCACGGTTGCAGCCGTTCCTGCGAATAGTCTATTTTTACTGTGCTGCTTTTAAAGAGACTTATTCAAAATCGAATAATAATGCGGATTACTATACTACTATGGGCAAAAAATACGGGGAAATTATTTATAAATCAAAAACTCTTTATTTAATATTGTCAATTCATTTCATTCCCTTGAAAGTAACCTCCCCCTACTGCATTAAACTTGTGCCAACGTTTTTTACTATTTTGTTTGTGTTTGTAGGAAAATTTAAAGAATTTTAAGAGTCTTTAATTTCTTCTTCGTTTCCGGCTCTATCTCTTTTATTGATTCAATACGGTGTCCACGGAGCGATCTCTTGAGTTTAGCGAATTGCCCATAGTAGCCAAAATGGACACTCAAAATGGTTTTCACTGTTATGTCTGAAGTATCTGACTAGAAGGACAGTGCGTTCATGCGTACATGGCCCTTTCTTGAAACCCCGCTCGTGGACCATGCTGACTTTAACTTGCGAGCCACACTAGTCGCACTTTCAGAAATGGGCAGTCTTAAGAATTCAGTCCCATATAAAATCTTCGTTGGAAATGGGCTCGCTTCGTCAAAATTTGGTCCTAGTCTACCAACCAAAAATACATTCGATTCCTGCTCCATTTTTATTTGTTGTTCGATTAAATTCAAATTTGACAACTTTTAAAATGATACGAAGAATTCGTCAACAGAATTTCGATTCGGTGAAAGGGTCGCATACGTAATATTTGTGGAAACTTTGAAGGCTTTTCGCACAGGTTTAAACATGATATAAAATTTTTTGATTTTTTAATTCATACCCCTAACCCTAAAAGTAATCGTTTAAGATGGTATCAGTTATATTTTTTATCGGCGTCCACCCTAGTGTACAGAATATAAAAATTTGGTAGTCCTGGCTTTACTCTACAAGTCAAGGGTATAAAAATTCTGAAAAATGTGGTTTGATTTTAATCAATGTAAGATTAGCTTAGATAAGTGTAACCAGCTTAACTCATTTCAAAATAAAAATTTATTTGTTTACCTGCTTTATAAATATTTGAACCTTTGCTTTGCTAGTTTGGTGACTCTGGAGATTAATAGATGACCCTCGATCATTTGCCAAAACCGTAAGCTCAAAATGCGAGTTCTCTGCATATTGTAGTCGCTGCAGCACTGTTATTTCTCCAGTGGTCGGGTGAATAGCAAAAAATTCGTTGTCCATTAGAAAACTGTAGTAAATTTCACCATTTACGCCGAGATCAGCATCATCTGCAGTGACCTTAAGAATGCTTTTGTGTTTTGGTGTATCCTCGGGAATAGTTACTGCATACTCAGTTGGATAAAAGAGCGGACTTAAATCATTTCGATCTAATACTTGTATATGAATTGTCGTATCCGTTTCGTAGCTGGGAGCATGCTTATTGTGGACATTATTAATAAGCGCTCTTACTTTTAATACATATTCCTCTGTTTTTTCTCTGTTTAGTACAACATTGCTTGTTCTTGTTCGAATAGAGAGGAAGGCGAAGTTCCCAACCAGTTTTTCTTCAACTTTAAACAATTTGTCCTTATCTCCATTTATTATTCTATATTTAACATCGTTGCTTGGGCCAACTTCTATTCCGGCCAACTTTTCATGTAATATTCCCTTAGCGTATGTCTTTCCAAGACTATTTTCTGGGATCGTAACATTAAAAACATGATGGCTAAATCGATAGTTGTTCTCCAATTGTAGTGCTGCATTCTTACTTTCATCATTTTTGGAATGTACAGGTTGGGTAATCGAAATATAACAAGTTAGCAAAATCCATTGCGATAATATAAGATCTTTTCTTCTAACATGTGCGACATATTTTTTAATCTTCATGTTAGGGTTCAACACTTCTTGTTTCACATATTATCCAATTCTAAAAAAAGAGAAAAAGAGTTTTCCGTAAAATAAATTAGTTGACAAAATATATTAGTGAAAGCTTTTTTGTTAAATAAATAAATAATATTTGACTTGATATAACACTGCTCGACATAGTCGATCTTTCCCCAATGGACCAAGCTAGCCTTTTATAATGTAATTTGGCCCGCTTAACCCGAAAACCGCCATAAAATAAGTTCTATCGGCTTGTTATCGAGATATTGTCGACAACAGTTTTTTACCCTTGGAGAGGGTATATTAAAATTGTCCGGATGTTTGTAACGCATAGAAGGAAGCATCTCCGACCACATAAAGTATATATATTCTTGATCAGCATGCCGAGCTGAGTTGATATAGCCATGTCCGTCTGTCCGTCCGTCTGTTTCTATGCTATCTCCTCCGTCAGTTTTAAAGCTATCGTAACCAAACTTTGCACGAAGTCTTTTGGTATAAATACGCTGCACATTTGTCGGAATCGGCCCGATCGGATGACTATAGCATATAGCTGCCATAGGAACGATCAGTTGAAAAACTAGTTTTAGTGAGAAAAACTTTTTTGTTTTCAATGTTATCGCTCCCAACGCTCGTATTTATAGTTTTTTGTAGTTTGTAGTTTTTATTGATTTCACATAATTTCACCAAGTTTTGTCAAAATCGGACAACTATATAGTATAGCTGCCATACAAAAGTTAGGTCTGAAAAAAAGTCTTAGTGAGAAAAACTTTTTTGTTTTCAATGTTATCGCTCCCAACGCCCGTATTAATAAGTATTCAATGATTTTACATCACTTCACCAAAAATTTTCGAAATCGGACCAATATATAGTATAGCTGCCATACAAACTTTCAGGCACATATCACATATCGGTCGAGCCGAAGTTAGCTTGCCTCTATTTTTTCTTCTATTTTTAAATTCTTATAACTTTGATTTTGCTCTAATCTAAAACTTCTAAGTCTATTTATTTTACTTTAATAAAAGCCCTCAAAGTATGAAATTGCAATTTAATTAAAGTTTTATTACGAAAAAGGGCATACTGACAAGTTTTAACATTAACTCAGTATTTTCTGGAACCAAATGAAATTTTATTTTACGCTCTAATTTAAAATCCACATTCTACTTAAGACGAATTATTACACTCATGCGTCTCAAAATTTGACGTTCACATTACAATGTGGCGGACTTAAAAGAGACTGCTCATAATAAACATTGCTGCTTCTTATATATGGGTCATTCTTTTTCAAATCGAACGGTCTCAAAATACATTTTTGTTCAATACCAAAAAAATCGAAATTAGATCTCGACACTCCCACCAAAACATGATTTGCGGTTTTGTGTTAATTTTTTTTTGTTAAATTTATAAACAGTTTCAAAAATAGTCAAAAGCGAAAAAAGGATTTTTTATCTCAGTTTAGGTTAATCAGACAGTATTTTACTGTATCTACTCAAGTTATAGTTTATAGATTTAGAATTTATCAATCATTTCAAAAATTTTAACATCACGTAGATCGGACGTATATATCATATATCTACCATACCAATGCTATGAATTATTTAATTTTTTTGTGGTTTGGGGTGACCAGAGTTTGCAAAGTAAATTATATCACAACCAAATTCAGCATTCGAAAAAAAGCTATCAGGCCTGTTCCCATTTCCGAATCCGATTAATCGGAATTGGTAAGAGTTCTGATTTATAATAAACGGTTAAAGAATTCGGTCGGATCTTTTTGCCAACCAGAGGATCGATGAAGATAATTGGTATTTTGAGTTAAAAGTCGAATAACAACGCCGCTTTTTGGAAGCGAGAACATTGAACAATTCCGATTCCGCATGATTTGATCGAAATCAAAAATGGGAACAGGCCTGTATATGATATATACGTCCGATCTGCGTGATGCTGACATTTTTGAAAAGCACACGTGCCAAGTTTCATTCAAAAAGTTTTAAAACTGACTTTATTTGTTTATAACTTCAAAAATGATTATCTTTAAAAGTCTCAATTTTTTTGAAGTCACCAAAATTTAAGTTATGTTTAGGGCATTAACTTGATTATCCTTAGAAGCTACAACACACTGCTTAACACTGAGAAAAATTGGTATAAAAAATTTAGCAGCAATTACCTAATATTATTTAATAGTTTAAAAATCTATTTTCTGTTTATCTAATTTATAACTTGAGTAGAAACAAAAAGAACTTTTCACCAATAGTCACTTGAACCCCCTGGAAAAAATTGATTTTTTGACATTTCGAAAATTTGTGGGGGGTTGTGAGCCACCCATTTAAAAGTTTAAAATTCGTGTTTTTAGGCAACTATTCTTTATTAAATGAAAAATTTTTCTCATATTCTGAATTTAGAAATATCAATGAAAAGTGAAAATTGATTAACGGCATCAGGCTTGTTTTCTTTTATATACCAGCACTTTTTGCTGGTGGCTGTTCTTTTGTTTGCCTTTTTATACACTTGAAAAGTGTATTAATTTTGCCCATAAGTTTGCAACGCATAGAAGGAATCATCTCCGACCACATAAAGTATATATAATCTTGATCAGCGTGACGAGCTTAGTCGATTAAGCTTTATCTGTCCGTCCGTCTGTTTGTTTCTTCCCTCAGTTTTGAAGCTATCGAGCTGAAATTTGGCACAGAGTCTTCTTTAGTCTGCACGCTGCTAATATGTCGGAACCGACCGGATCGGATGGCTACTTCTTGTAGCTGCCATACAAATGATCGGTCGAAAAATGGATTTTAATGAGAAAAACTGGTTTTTTCTCAATATTACCGCTCTCAATCACGGTCATGGGTAATATTAAATGTTTTTAAGCTGATCTGCGAAGTTTGGTCGAAGTCGCTAACCGTTGAGACAAGCGATTTCAAGTGTATAAAAACTTCGGCACGGACAAAGTTAGCCTTATGTTTTTTTTACTTCTTTGGAGAGTTTTTCCTATGTTTTATTGCGCATCATTGCAATATTCTATTTAAAAGTCAAAACCGACTTTTTGGTAAAGTGGCTCAAAATCCCACATTTTTTTTGTTGACGTAACATAACCAAAAGATTTAATTTTTTTTTAGATTCATATTTCTATCAAAAAGGCAATTGACCAAAAATCGAGTTCTGGTACACATAAATATATTCGCGTGGCTCACAACCCCCAGCGGCTCAGAACCCCCCATTCTCACCTAAAAAAAAACGTTGTAAACGGCCCGGTGAATCAGAATTCTCCATTTTCGACCTCTGATTCCACATTCACCCTATCTTGAAGATGAAGTGAACCTTTGACTGTGTATAACTTGATTAATTTATAAAGAAAGAAAGTGACTATTAGGTACAAATTAATTTATATTTTTATTGTTTTAATTTTAATTAATAATATAATTTATAATTAATAATTTAACCTTTTTCCACAACTTTTAAAATTCTGAAAAATTTATTTAATTTAGATAAATTGTATCTAGGAACGACAATTGGACATGTTAAAAACAGGGTTCAACCGGAACCAGAACCGGAACCGTTAACGAAATAAACCGTTTCAAATCGCGTACCGGAACCGGAACCTGAACCGATACAACATTTTTTTTAAGAACCGAATACCGTTTACCGTTATTATTGGAACCGATAAAACCGGAACGAAACCGAAACTTTGGTACCGGTACGGTTCCGGTTTTTTTTTTATACGCTGTACCTAATTATGTTAGAGTGTGCAAAATTATGTAACTGAGAGGAATCATTTCCGACCTTATAAAGTTCTTGATCTCATGTATGTAGACAAAAGAAACAAAAGATTGAACAGTCCAAAATATTGGAAAGTTTGGAAATGCCAATGACGGGTATACAGAAGGTGTAGATCAAACAATTAAACACAAAAACAAGAAACAACTAAAATAAATGCGAAATTTGCTAAATTTTTCTTATTCCCAAAATTTGTAGAGATTTGATAGACGCAATAGTAGAGGGTAAAAATATGTGGTGTAGACCGAACTGTCTTAAAAATCGGAAATTTACAAATTATGGTTCAGAAAGTAAATTTGAAAAATTTTGGGGTAAGGGGGGGGGGGGTGGGGGGGGGGGGGTCTATAAAGATTTAATAGATGATGTAAGGTTGTCTCCCGGGATTTTTTAATTTTTCAGTATTAAAAATAAGTAGTACCTATCGGTGAGTACCGGTACTACCGGTACCGATAAAAATCCGGGTACCGGACAGTTAAAAAAAAAAAATTTAACCAAAAAATTTTTTTTTGGGTGCTCCGGGTTTTGAACCGGAACATTTTTTTGGTTAATCTTGTTAAAAATTTCAAGTCTTAAATAAATGGTGTTAAAAATTTCGCGGATTTTTGTAGGTCGCGGTTTTCAGCTCAAAAATCTGAAAAACTATCCTGGGGGAGGGTATACATGTTAGCTTTAACCAGAAATGAATTTGGAATTTTTTAACGGATAGATAGCTCGAAAAAGCCTTGTGGTTGAAATTATATAAATCGCTGTTAAAAAGTCAGGGTTGGTACTAGAAGTTAATAAAAATCGCAAAATTACATTCGGTTGATGTACTTTAAAACTGCATACTCAAAAAATTAAAAGCATTGGGGCCGATTCCCCTACAAATCCGGCGCTGCCTTTTAGTCTCGACGTGAAGTTTTATATCAACCGGAATTTTCATGTCCAGAATTTGCTTTTAAAATGGTTATCTGGGAGACTCCGGTCTCAGGCTCATTGATTCGTATGCACTTTTTAGTGTGTCCAGGGTACCTAGATTTAACGGATATTGTACATGTCATTCTGTGTGGAAGTCCTTTAGATCATTCAATCTGTCTTCGCATTATCGGAATACTCATAGCCCTGGTAAATCTTTCCGTATTTCCCCCTTGACGCAAATAAGGCAACTGGGACATTAACGGTTGCTTCTGGCATTCTCATCTCTCTTCCAACACGATTTGTGCAGGAGAGGTGCCCTTAACTATCCGCATTTCATGTTCTGCATTTTTTTATTGATGATTTTAAATTGTCATCAATTTTTATAATCAAATCGCTATGTGCTAACTGAGAGCGCTCTCGCGTGTCTGAGCGCACACATTCAAAGGCAAAATAAGCATGTGTGCCGTTTGATATACTCCTCCTATTTAACCGGCTTTAATACAATCTGCATTCATATATAAATTTTGCATATTTGGAGATTTTTTGGACTATTCGATGTACACCTTCTATTTACCTAAATAATTACCCACCTTCATGACAATGGGTTTAATAATAATTTTGTAAAATTCGCTTTTTTTTTGGACCGAGGTAAAGAGGCTGACCGTTTGAACGTGGCGAACCCAGAGCGAATTAGTTATCAAGTAATTTGTTTAAAAATTACATTTAATCTTCAACTGCGTGAAAAAAAATTTTGTATTGAGACCTCAACCCAGGTCTGTTTGACTTTCAGTCTCTTACCTTACCCTCTGCACCATTGCTGCCAAGATAGAAAAGGCAGCGGAATGTGCTATATAACTCAAAAGTATCTTTTCTTTTATTATTTTATCTTTTCTAAAAAATATCAATAACAACGAAAATTTTATAAGACCATTTGATATCATGACCTGGGCCTGGGCTGGTAATGTCAGCTTATTGTTTGTCAGTCCATTTTGTAGTTGGAGATTTAATTTTGAAACAGATACTTAATAAGAAAGTTGACATGGAACCCCTTAGAACCACTTAAAAGGGGTAGTTTCGGTTTTTTCTCTACTAATAAAAATTGCCATAAACGTAAATTTAGTTGATGTATGAACAATGAATGTTTTACATACAAACGTTGCGCCGAACAGTTGCTGATGGGATCATAGAAAACAGAACGAACGAGAAAGAGTGACCGCAGCTACCCAATATCTTTACTACTTTACCCTCCTAGTTTTTCCTTATGTAATCTAAAATTGATTTGCTTAAAATTTTTTTGCACAAGAGAAAGAAACCTACAGTTTAACGCCGAATCCGAACGGCAAAGTTTGAAAATATTTTTGACGTCTTCACAGCTAGCGTCAATAGCTGCTAAAGGAGACCGGATGTGTAAGTGCTATTTTCTAAAGAAAGAAAACCATCTTTTTTATACATATGTGATATTTCACTGGATGCTGTCTAGTTAAGCCGATCAAAAAATACATGACTTCGGTTCAAATTTGTCAGCAGCTAGTTCCGATTTTTTACCTGAACCTAAGGCGCGGGACAAGAAAAGTTCGGGATTGCGATTACTCTTGAAAATTTTAATCAGTGGGAAATACAATAAATTAAGCTAATACATTGTATAGAATGTACCATGCGGCAAAGATGGAAAACAGAAGTGAGACAGAGCGCTGAAAATAATTACTTTCAAGACGCCATTGGATCAAATATGATTTCGCACATTTTTAGGGCTCCAGTGGAAATGCTTAACTACAGACCGCAACATCAAGCCTAAGTCTGTCTAAGCACATTGTGCAATTTAAGAAACCGTGAGGACACTCAGCACTTTCTGGGCAAACGTCCGATACTACAGGAACTGAGGATGGCCTACATGGGAAAAACAAAACTGACTAAGGAGGAATGCCATCATCATTCTTATATCGGGAGATGACGTTTTGAACTCAATCAATGACTAAGGTGTTTTTTTTATGACAGACAGTGATAAAATATCTTCTTTTCTTCTCATGAATTGCATTGATAAGCTTTGTGAGCCTTTCACTATTATTTGTTGTAAGTCCCTTGCACTTGGGCAATTTACAAGCCAATGGCAAAATATTGCAATATATTAAAGCTCTTTCAACGTATTGTCTCAAAGCATTTTTTTTTTTTAGAAATTCTTACATTGATCCCAATCAGCATGGTTTCTTTCCTGACCGTTCCACGGTCACAAGTCTCACTGTATTTAGTGTTTGTTGTCAATTCATTCTTTCGTCCTCAATTAGATTCAATTTTATATTGATGGTCGATCGTATCAAGTGCTCTTTAAGGGCAAATGTTCATGCCCCTACATAGCAACATCTGGCTTCTCTCAAGGGAGTGACCAATGAGATCGGTTCCTTACTTAATTCACAGTATTGAAAGTATGCTGATCTACAAAAAACCTTAGAGATGTGGAAACCCTTTAATATGATCTGAATTCTGTTGCCGTGCAAAATTTGCGTGCAAAATTCGCGGCCTCTTAATTTTTTTAAAAGCTTCTATGTATCATACAGAAAACGCGAGCAGCAGATTCTAACCTCTTATTCCATTGCTCATAAACTTTAAGGGGACAGTATGAAGCCTTAAGGTAAATGTAAAATTGGCTTACAGCTCCTCGAACGGGGCCAAGCCAGCTTTTCTCTCAGCTTTAAGGTAGGGTCCCAAAATAATTTGCGCAAATGTTTTAGAATATTTGCTCATCTTGTTGCCTCGAGTGGGAACATGAAATATGTCAAAAGCAAAGAAGCTTTTGCTTAAGTTTGTGCACCAATAATACAGGCCAACAAAATTACCACTTTTGAGAGTTCCAGCGTTATTTGTATTAAATATTGATTCCGTTTTGTGCACTGATTCCAAAACTGGTCTCGGATTTTCTCCATCAGCTCTTGTTTTCAAGATATCGCGGAAAATCCATTTTTAAAAATTATGGATGTTACACCGAACAACAATATTTGTATTTATGAGCTCTATGCGACAGTATACATATTAATGCAGTCTAAAAAAATCATTGGAGCAGAGTCAGCAAACCCAAATCACCAAATAAAAAATTAACATTCAATCAGTACTAGATTCAAGCAATTTTCCTCAAATTCATTTCTGCTTAAAATCAAACAACATTGCGAAAATGACATTAAAAAGAATGAATTGGGCTACAAATGGGCCAAATGAGTTGCGCAATCACTATAATCTAAGAATTAAGCCCCTTGTGATTATTATGATTTTCCAAATTTCAACAAATGCCTGGCGGAAAGAGATTTGAAGCAAATATTTTCCTAGCTAACTGAAAGAACAAAGACGGCAGATTAAAAAAAAATTTTTTGTTGGAGCAAGTAAAATTAAACTAGTCCACGAAAAAAAAACCTCAGAACTAAAAAACTTTTTATACCCTTGGAGAGGGTATATTGAAATTGTCCGGATGTTTGTAACGCACAGAAGGAAGCATCTCCAACCACATAAAGTATATATATTCTTGATCAGCATGACGAGCTGAGTTGATATAGCCATGTCCGTCTGTCCGTCTGTTTATATGCTATTTCCTCCGTCAGTTGTAAAGCTATCGTAACCAAACTTTGCACGAAGTCTTTTGGTACAAATACTCTGCACATTTGTCGGAACCGGCAGGGTCGTATGACTATAGCTGCCATAGGAACGATCGGTTGAAAAACTAGTTTTAGTGAGAAAAACTTTTTGGTTTTGAATGCTATCGGTCCTATGTGCTATTATTTCACATAATTTCACCAAGATTTGTCGAAATCGGACAACTATATAATACACTGTGCAACACTAAAAAGTTGATACGGTCGAGACCAAAAAATTCTGAAAGGGTATGATAGTAGTACAAAAACCTTCCCTGGGTTTGGTCTGGTTAGCTGCCGATTTCTTTTTATAGCACTTTGAAGTTTTAAGCATATGATTGGGACTTGTAACTCCCTATCTCGTAAACTATTTGGAATTTCGCTTTGACGTCTGAAAAGAAGTTGTTGCTTTTGACTTGGTTTAAAAATATTTCTAAGTAACAAGTCAAAATAGTCACATCTTTAAACTCAAAATTGCAAAAATTTCGTAAATTCATCATGTTTTCCCCTCATTTTGTAGTGTTTTTCAACTTTTCTTGAAAACTATAACGAATTTGACCAAGTAATGAAGGACCAAAAAGTAGCATAGACTAACGTAAACAATCGGTTGGAACATACCAACTTCATTCGAATGGTCCTTCATATAGTTAAAGACCCTAAAAGATGAATAATTTCAACCAAAACTCGAAAAAGTACAGTTTTTGGTAGAAATTGGCTGACACTATCAAAAATTTCGATTGTTTTGTATTAAATCAATAAAATTGTCAAAAAATATAACTTAAAAAATTTAGCTAAAGAAATTTAATTTATTTACTTTTTTACCGATAAAATTCGTTTTTTTCGAATTTTTTTGACAGTTGTTCATGCTTTTGGTCTTTTTACTATATATCAAAGAGTACTTAAATGAAATGTGTTCGTACAAACGGTTTGTTTATTTTGGTCTAAGCAACAGCCTTTACCTATATTACTTGTCCAAATTTGTAACGGATTTCAGGAAAAAGTTGAAAAACTGAAAAAAGTTGTGAAAAATTGATTTTTTTTTGACATCTTTTGTAATTTTAAGTACCAAGACGTAATTTTTTTGATTTGCTACTAAGAAATGTTTTGTAGGCCAAGCCAAGAGCAACAACTTTGCTAAAGACATAAAAGCAAAATTCAATATAGCTTACGAGATATGAAATCATTAATCCTACACTGAAGCTAAAAAGTTCCAAGGTCAATAAAAAGAAAACGGCAGCTAATCAGACCAAACCCATGCAGCATTTTTATACTACCATCACACCCTTTCAGAATTTTTTGGTCTCGACCGTATCAACTTTTTTGAGTTCAAAAATGTGTCACAGTAATATAGCTGCCATACAAGGGATAGGTCTGAAAAGAAGCCTTATAGGCTTTCCACACTGAGCACATCTAACATCCCACATCCTGAGTCAAAAATTTTTCCCATGGCGGAATTTGCTATCTTTGTAGCATTTACCTATTAGACATAGACCACCTTAACATTTCTACGAAACAAAAGTTTAAAAAAAGTTTGTATTTATAAGTTTTTAATGATTTCACATAATTTCACTAAGACTTGTCGAAATCGGACAACTATATAGTATAGCTCCCATACAAAAGATAGGTCTGAAAAAAAATCTTTGTGAGAAAACCTTTTTTGTTTTTAATGCTATCTCAGCCAAACTTGTTACTGCTCAATTTTAAATGCTACCACATAATTCTGCAAAGTTTGATCCAAATCGGAAGACCATAGGAACTATCGGTCGAAAAAGTAGTTTTAGTGAGAAATCTTTTTTTTTTTTAACACTTAACACTCTTCAGTCATGAATTTATTGATGAATATCTTGTATAGCTGCCATAGCCTCTGGTCTGGAGGTTAAATTTTAAAAAAGAAAGTGCACCGCAGGCAAACTTTTTTTAAAACGCGCGTGGTAAGTAGTTTATAAGTTTATGAACAAACCGCACAATTAAGGCAGCAGGAAATAAGTCCCCAAAATATGAAATGAAATAAGGCCCCAAATTTGAGGTGTTATAATTTATAATGAAATAATACCCCAATTTTAAATATGAAACAAGGGCCCATGTACATATCTTCGGTGATTTTGCTCGGATCTCATTGTGGTACACAGAATAGTTAGATCCCACATCTAACTGAATATATATTCACTGACTAGTTTCAAACTTAAAAATTGTAGCTCTGACAGTTTTTCGCGGTTAGAAGAAGATGGAGGAGGAATTTGTCAAACCTGGAGCAAACTTGATCTGGGTACGGTGTACACCTACATACATGCTAAAATTTGTGACTCTATTTCTTAAAGTCTGTGAGATCAACGCGTTTATATAAAGAGAGGGACAGTTTTTGTGGAGTTTTCCAAATCTGAAACAAACTCGATGTGGGTACAGTATACAACTACATACATGCCAAAACTTGTGGCACTATCTTTTACAGTCTATGAGATCGACCTAATGTCCCTGTAATGCCCGCAAGCATAGCACAAAATAAGGATCGTTTTTGCATTCAATTGCACTCATTTTTATACCCTTGCAAAGGCTATTATAATTTTGCCCAGAAGTTTGCAACGCATAGAAATATTCATTTCCGACCCTATAAACTATATATATTCTTGATCAGTGCGACGAGCTGAGTCGATTGAGCTTTGTCCGTCCGTCTGTCCGTCTGTCTGTTTCTACGCAAACTAGTCTCTCAATTTTAAAGCTATCGAGCTGAAACTTTGCACAGAGTCTTCTTTTTACTGCACACTGCTAATATGTCGGAACCGACCGGATTGGATGGCTATATCTTATAGCTGCCATAGGAACTATCGGTCGAAAAGTGGGTTTTTGTAAGAAAACTTTTTTGTTTGTAATGTAAACGCCTTCCGCTTCGACAATTATTAGTTTTATACGCTTTTACATAGATTTGCATTACGCATTACGCTTCGACAATTATTAGTTTTATACGCTTTTACTCAGATTTGGAAGTTTTTGTCAAAATCGGATGACTATATCTCATAGCTGCCATAGGAACTATCGGTCGAAAAGTGGGCTTCATCAGAAAAATGGGTTGTTTTAATGCTGACGTTCGTAAACTCTGTTGTATTAAAACATTTGCAAGGGTATTAAAACTTCGGCAAAGACGAAGTTAGCTTGGCCTTCTCGTTCAACCTAAGTCAATCACAAAAAAACTTAACCAGGTACAAAATAAATTTGTCAGGTCATAGTAGCCCTTAAATAGAATAGTTTGAATGTTACCTAAGCCTCCTGTGACGAACATAAAACAGTCAAACTAAGTTAATTGGCTTGAAGTTGAAACCTTAAATTTTTTTCTAAAATGCCAATAACTTCTTTATTTTTGATCGCTTTTTAATAAATTATGTTGCGTTGTATTTTTAATAGATAAATCTTTAGTGACCAGCAATAAAATCTTTACACAATATTTTTCGTGGTGAAAATCGCACTTAAAATCTACCTTTTTTTTTTAAATTGATAAATTTAGTGCAAAGTCGCAGATAAATGCCTTTATAACGCCGAAGTCGGGCACCGGATTAAGAAGTGGTGTATGAATGAATGATGGGGCGTTCAATTAGCTTCCAAAAGAGCATTACCTTTTCATAATGAAAGACACGATACTGAAGATATACCTATTTTTCTGAAGGTACTTTTTTCCCCAATCGAAAAACTAGCTTTTCTGCGATATCTCAAAAACTGCCCCACTAAAAATTATTTGTACTGCTTTTTTGGACTCAGCAAAGGGATTTACATATGATATGACTGCCATATGATGCTATGAATGCTGTAAACTAGTGTTATTTTTTTTATACTGTTTACAACTCAAACATAATTGGGGTATTCACTTTGTTGAGCACTTGAGCAGTTTTGCCTGACTAGTATTGTGAGCAGCCCTCTGTGCACGAAATTTGTGCACAACTACGTTTGAGATATGATTCGGCAGTAATCCATGGTTCATTCAAAGTTGGCGCTTTTTCCATACAATTTATATGAATGTTTGATCACACATTTGATTTTAGCTTGTACATATTATATAACACTTATAGCACTAAGGTACAAGTGCCCGACTTTTCGTAGTCAGGTTCTGGGTCGAGCAAGCTGTGCACAATTTGTTCAGAGTAAATTGTTGTTGGAAATGTTTACGCTTTTCCCCAAGTGCTCAAGTGCTCAACAAAGTGAACACCCTAAATTATTATTGTGGAGTTTTATTATACACTTGAAAAGTGTATTATAATTTTGCCCAGAAGTTTGCAACGCATAGAAGGAATCATCTCCGACCACATAAAGTATATATATTCTTGATCAGCGTGACGAGCTGAGTCGATTAAGCTTTGTCCGTCCGTCTGTCTGTTTTTACGCGAACTAGTCCCTCAGTTTTGAAGCTAGCGAGCTGAAATTTTGCACAGAGTCTTTTTTTCTCTGCACGCTGCTAATATGTCGGAACCGACCGGATCGGATAACTACTTCTTGTAGCTGCCATACAAATGATCTGTCGAAAAATGGATTTTAATGAGAAAAACTGTTTTTTTCCTCAATATTACCGCTTTCAATCACGGTCATGGGTAATATTAAATGTTTTTAAGCTAATCTGCAAAGTTTGGTCGAAGTCGCTAACCGTTGAGACAAGCGATTTCAAGTGTATAAAAACTTCGGCACGGACGAAGTTAACCTTGCCTTTCTCGTTTTAATTTTTTTTACAGCTCGTTTCTCCTAGAGCGCCGTTTTTCGGTTGAGCTGATAGGCGAGCGATCTAGCATCTGTCCTATTCTTGCGGAGGTACCTTAGGGAAGTGTTCTCGGGCCGGTACTATACTCTATTTTCACCTCGGATCTGTCATATCCAGTAGACCATCGCACCTTCATTGCCACGAATGCTGACGATATCACTTTTCTTGCCTCTAGCAATAGCCGCAAAAGAGCATCTGCTAAGGTCCAACAGTTCTGGATGGCTTTGGTCGTTGGGCGAACCGCTGGAACATTGCCATTAATCGTTCAAAAAGTCAACACTGCACCTTCGCCAAGAGACGAGGGAAAGTTCCTCGGGTGCGTCTAGTAGGGTCGAGAGTCCCATATTCGGAATCTTCAGTTATGACTCTGGACCGCCGACTGAGCTGGAAAGCCCATGTGGTACGAGCAGCAGCTACAGTTGCAGCTAAAGCCAAGGACCTCGATTGGCTTCTCAAACCTCGTAGACGACTTTCGATGCTGTGCAAAATCCTTGTCTACAGGGCTATTATCCAGCCTTCCTGGACCTGGGGGATCCCTCTGTGGGGTGCGGCATGCTCCACTACTCAAGAAACTAGAATCTTCAATAAGCCGAGTACTTCAGCGCATCGCGGACGCTCCATGACATACAACCCTATATCGCGATCTATATGTTTTGCCACTACGCGCCCAAATCAATTTGCATACCAGCAGGTATCATGACCGACTAGTGGCACACACCAGGCTACTAACAGGCTCAGAAGTTTTAAAAAACACCTTTTTCGGTTTTTTCATTTCATATTGAAAAAGTGTTTTTTTGACATTTCGAAAATATGTGAGGGGGTTGTGAGCCACCCATTTAAAAGTTTAAAATTCGTGTTTTTAGACAAATTAATTAATTTTTAAGTAAAAAACGAAAAAGGCAAAGCTAACTTCGTTTGTCCCGTCTGTAAGTCGTTGATTGATGACTCCATTTGCACAATATGAACATGAACAGGATATAGAATCCTTTACTGAAGATTGTTTGACAGACTATAATTACTTTGTGCTACACCGTCGAATTTTACCGAGATTTACATAGCATTGCAGAAACTTAGTGGGTGTGTCCCAGATTTCATGGCATTTGCCATGAAGGCTACAAAGGTACAATCACACTAACTGAAACAGCAAAAGAATTAACAATTGTAGTTTTCTACCTGTATATGAAGGCAATGCAATGCCTGTGAGCAATTTTCTGGACACACTGTTTTTTTATATTGTATCTATCTATGTATACATATGTGCAGATGCGAGTGTGTAAGTCACTCAATGAGTGGATCTCAACACAAACAAAATTACAACCACTCTTTATGATTTCCATGTAAATGCAATATTCCTCTGCACAAATCTTTAAATTCATTAATTAAAGAAACAACCACAATTATACATACACAAATTATGTGGAAGATTTATTAACCCCGACGGTTGTATTTCATAAAAAGAACAACAAACACTAAGCCGATTTTTTTTTTAATGTTTTGCAGCCACTACATAATAGAGGTGTGCATTGTACGTGATCGTGACTTCGTGATCGTGGCAAATTATCGATAATTAATTCGATAGGGGCAAACTATCGCTCAATTAATAGTGGTATTCTGAAATTGATTTGCTTTCGATTTGATTTCGCGATACAGCTGTTCACAATTGCTCAATGTGCCAGAAAAAATAAAGACCCTATGGTTATGGGAATTGATTTAGGAAAATCATCTGATTTCGATATGATTTCGTTTTAGGGTGAGCGCTTTTTAAGAAGAAAATGGCGCAATGTGCTTCATGTATGTCTAAATTTTGCTGTGATTAATTTTGTAATTAAATTACACAGTGTTACAGCGAAAAAATATTTTCGAAATGACCTAACCTACGCTGTAGCCATTCCTTATACTTGGTTTTCTCCAAACACTCCCAAAATGTGAAGTTACCGTTTTTTGCTTTTTCACCGCAATTAAATAGATATAACTCGCGAATGGACAGTCTGATTGTTCATATCCTTATCAATTCCGATAGTGACGAGGGAATTTAGTAGGGGAGAATGGGGGGTTCTGAGCCGCTGGGGGTTGTGAGCCACTCGAATATTGGCCACAAAAAAAAATAAATTTAAACTTTTTGTTTATGTCAAGTGTTTCCCTTCTTATTATCTAACTTTTGGCTAGCAACCGATCAGTCAACACGTTCTTTAAGTTTGAGAACCAGAACTCGACTTTTCTTTCAAAAAAAAAAGTTTTTTTTTTCATTTTTGACTTGTGAATATTATACAAAATTTCTTTCGTAATGCCAAAAGTAAGTATGAGGGAAATATCTTTGGTCATTTGCCTTTTTAATAGAATTATGTTTTTTTTTAAATAATTTTTTTATTTTGTTATGTGACGTCACCAAAAAAAAGTGAGATATGGGGGGTTGTGAGCCACTTTGGAAAAATGTTGGTTTTGACTTCCAAAGAGGATATTGCAATGATACGCAATAAAACAGAGGAAAAACTCTCCAAAGAAGTTGAAAACCCATTAAAAAAGGTAAACAAAAGAACAGCCACCAGCAAAAAGTGCTCCTATATAAAAGAAAACAAGCCTGATGCCGTCAATCAATTTTCACTCTTCATTGATATTTCTTAATTCAGAATATGAAAAAAAATTTTATTTTTTTCATTTAATAAAGAATATTTGCTTAAAAACACGAATTTTGAACTTTTAGATGGGTGGCTCACAACCCCCACAAATTTTTGAAATTTCAAAAAGTCACTTTTTTTTCAATATCAAATAAAAAAACCCCAAAAATTTATTTTTTTAAACTAGTGATGAGGAAAGTTTCGTGCATCTTTTACCTAAAATACAAAATTTACAGAATGAAAATATATTGATTTTTGGCTAAGTTATGTTCGAAAAACAAAACTATGATCACAACCCCCCACTCTCCCCTACATTATAATCAATGGTTAGACTAATTTAACGCGATGGCTGAGAAATGCAGTTTACAGATCTGGCATTTTAAACTTTTTTTGGGAAATTTGTACTTTGGCCATCACTGGTTTATTTTATTCCATGCGATTTTTTCTTAAAGTTTGTAATAAAAGCCCATTTAATTATTTGTCAAACGGTTGTTGTCCCATTGAATTTGGATAGCGTTTGACGAAGTTATCTAGTATTTTTTGTTGAGTGTGCTAACATATCTATTTTTGTTTTAACATAGTTGCCCCTAAAAGTAAACTCAGTTTTGATTGGCGCCAGATTCAAATAATCTATTTAAAATTTAAATAGATTTAAGATTTTAGTTTTTAAATTTAAAATACTTAAAATGCAAAGATATGTTAACTTCTATGTTTCACGATTTCTGGCCAAGATAAACGCTTTCCAATAATGTTAACTAATAAGCGAAATTGCGCTATTGGGGAATAGAATGCTAGTTTGGAATTCCCTTGGTCAGACCTTCATTATTGATTTTTGTAAAGCGCCCAGCTAGTTCTCGTAGAAAATCTGTGCAAGCATGCCGAAAATGTTCGTAAGCAATTTCATCAATACCGGGTGTTTTTCCCGATTTTGATTTCCCAGCATCGCCATTATTTCTGCAACTGTTATGGGGTTATCAAGATCTTTTATTATCTTTTATTTGCAAGTTTTAGAAAGAATTTAAAAATATGTGCTAAATTCTGATGGTCTTACATTCTTGGTTTGTGATAGTTTGGAATTTAAGCTCCAACAAAATTAGCAAGTGATCTGACCAGCATCGGCGGGTGACAGAAATATCAGCCACCACTGCGAGCAAATCCTGATTCACGGCGCATAAGTCATTCGGTTTTATCTTCTTTTGTTGGACCATTCAGAATGATCAGGCCACTTTCATCGCACAACTCAAACAAAGGTTTTCCATTTCCATTAACCGAATGCTGAGAGTGAGAACCAAGAGTTAAAAGAAGAAATCGATTAGCTTTAAAGGAAGAGGAGCAATGACCGGAAGGAACTGAAGAGAGTCTCTAATCAGAGTGAACATAAAAATCTGATTTTCAAAGGCCTCCAGAAGACACATGCATCAGCATATGGTGTTAGAGAGCTACTCCGCACTAAGCTGAAGGTATCAGAAGCCAACGTAAGAGAAACACGGATCATTTTTGGAAAAAGGCAATACAGCAAGAATTATTGCGGAATTGGAAACTTCCTCAATGGTAAACGCATCGCTTTAGAACGGCAAGCTATTATCGGGTTTGAAAATTTTAATTGAAAAAGACCAGCAGGAGCTTAAAAAAGATTTGATTACTCCTAATGGCAGATTTAAAATATTCGTAAAAAGCGAGGAAATAAATGTGGATGGAAAATGGTAATATTTTGACGTCGTTAAAAATCTCGTGCACAAAGGGCAACCTGTAAAACCGTTGCTAAGAGGGTTATATGGTACCGCGTTGTGGCCGCTATCATACGCAGCAATGCTTAATAGGGCCCGGATTCAAAAACCCAATAAGGAGTAGTAGAAATTCTATAAACCAAGCTCCCACCCAAGATAGTATAAGTTTAGAAAATACTCATAATATTACATTTAGGATACTCTCTTATAATATCGCAGGTCTTAGAAGGAAACTAATCCACAACAGAATTTTTTAAATGGTTAACAGATATCATATCTTCTTTCTATTTGAGACATTTATTGAAAGCAATATGGAAAACTATGAGCATTATTTCCAAAATTTCGAGCTCTACTGGATTCCGGCAGTAAGGATGTCGTGCAGGGCGTGCATGTAAATAAAGATTTCAAATGCACGGTGAATTGTTTCTTCTTTATACATTATACCCACCTACCTCAACTGCACAAGATGGTCAGATGATTATGAGCAGCTCTACGACTTTCCTCTACCAGCAAGAATACACAATACCATGCTAGTTGGCGACCCAAATGGAAGAATAGGAGAATAGCAAGTGCTAACAGAAGATAAAACGGAAAGCGTTTGGTCTGCCACACGAAGAGAAGCAAAAGACAAAACAAAGGACACAAAAGGAACAAGAATTATGGAATTGGTAGAATCCTTTAATTTGCTAGTGCTCAATAGCAGATCGCAAAGAAAATTTACTTTTATTCGCGTCCAGGCTTGCACAATTATTGATTACTGCATGATTCAGGGAGAATGGCATAACCAGCTTAGGGATTTTAAGAAAACAGAGAAATTGTTTTCGGATTATATGCCATTAGAAATTGAAGCGTGTATAAGAGCACAGACACAAGCTAAAACCAACAAACTACTACCAAAGCTGAGAGGAAAAGTACAGTCTGAGATAAGATCGCATTATGATCCACAAACCATTTTGAAAATGGTATCCAGCGTTTAAATGATTGCATTACTGAAGCAGCAAAACCTGGTACTATAACACAGTTCGACAAAATCCAACTTTTTTTAAAAGCCCGGCATAAGACCCATAAATTATGATAAAAGACACCTTTGTAAGCTTCACCTCATATCCAGTTTTTCAAATGAAGCCTCGGTTCGCGTTTAATGGGTACTTTTGTACTTGCAACACACAACTACAACAGTTTTAGCTTAGTTTTTAATGGCTTAAGATAAAATTTTCCAAAATTCAGCAAATGTGGACAGGGTCATTGGGAACGACATATAAAAAATTCACTCAATTCGCGCAAACGGTTAAGGTACCTCCAGAAGGGGTTAAATCTTCATTCTTGAATATCTTTAAAAGCGCACGGTAAATTTTTTTTAAATTCGTTGTGTATGATGGTATAATGGGCTATTATTAAGTGAATTAAATATATTGCGTTCCCAATAACCTTGTCCACATTTGCCGAATTTTTGAGAATTTTATGTTAAGCCATTAAAAGCTAAGCTTGAATTGTTTTCGTTGTGTGTTGCAAGTACAAAAGTACCCATTAAACGTGCATTTGAAAAACTGGGTATGACGCGAAGCTTACAAAGGTGTCTTTTATCATAATTTATGGGTCTTATGCCGGGCTTTTTTTTAGTGTTGTACTGTGTAATGATTGTAAAAGGCACGAAAACGTTCACTGGCTGAGACAAGCGTCGCGCTACAATACACCGGAAAGCAAAGCAAGCTACCTTAGAGTGAATAAATACGCAGAGTTATTATAATCAATATCTACAGATGGCTCTCGATGGCTAATATAAACGATAGCAAAAACCTTTGGAGGGTGTTAAGAACAATAAGCGGTTCAAACGAAAAAAGAGGTATACACGTCACTTCCGAGAACTTAGCGGAACATTTTAAGGGTCTGCTTTTCAGAGAAGTAGAGGCACCGTATATCTTCCGATTTACCGATTGTCGAGAGAGCAGAAATGAACAGACCGTTTACAATTGCAGAAGTGCCCCTTACCATAAGTTAAAATAAGGTAGGAAAGCTCCAGGAGAAGGCAGAGTCCCAGCGGAATTCCTCAGAGCGTTTTGTGTTACAGTAAACTAAGTCGTATACTGAAATTTTAAAACCGGATGTGTCCCTAAAAGCTTTCATATGAACATCATTTACCCAATCTGTAAAAAAGACTACCCTAAAGAAGAGAGCAATTACAGAGGCATCTCCTTTTTGAACACTATGGTAAAAACATTTACGTCAGTAATCTTAGCCCGCATAAAATCGTATTTGGACGAACGCCGAGTATTACACGAAAATCAATCTGAGTTTAGGAAAGGGTATTCCACGATTGACAGCACCTTCGAGTTGACTTCGGAATGCAGGGTCTTTCTGAGGACAAACAAAAAGCTGTTCCTGTTTTTTATTGATTTTAAAACAGCATTTGATTCAGTAGACAGGAAACTCCGAATTCACAAGCTAGCGGATATAGCGTCTCAACAAAAATGCTACAAATAATAAAAAGCCTTTATGAGGATAATGAAACGGCACTGTGAGATGGATTCAATCTTTCGCCCTGGTTCAAAACAAATCTTGGAGTCAAGCAGACTCGAAACAGAAGTCTACGCGCCTTGGATAATCTGTTGCAATGGAGAGTACAACTTTTAAGTTGTAGAGGATTTTGTCCACCTCGGAATGACGATAACCTCCGACAACAACATCAGTCTGGAAATCCGACGAAGAATATCTCTCGCAAACCGATGCTACAACGGACTAAGTAGGGAGTTCAAGAGAAGAGACCTCACGCGAAAAACAAAATAGCCCTATACAAGTCGCTCATAATTCAAAGTTGCAAAGTTGCAATACGGCGCAGAAGCATGGACAATGACAGCAGCGGATGAAGCGGCGATTGGCGTTTCGAACGAAAAATTCTTCGGAGGATTTATGGACCATTCGGACGAATACCGAACTGCATGAGCATTATGGGGACACCTGTCTAGTCAAGAGCATAAAGCAACAGCGGCTGCGCTGGTTAGGATGGACGAAGAAGCTCCAGTAAAAAAGGCGTATAAATTGGAGGCGGCTGACTATGAAGGCGGCAAGAGGGGGAGACCACCACTAAGATGGGAAGACCAGGTACGGCAAGACATTGCCAAGCTTGGTGTGAGCAACTAGTGCCAGCTTGCACAGAGCAGGAGCCGAGTCGAAGAAAAAGAATATTTAAAATCCTAGTGTACGCAGACGACATGGTCATCCTTGCTGAATCGCCAAAGATGCTACAGGAGATGATTAATGAAGTGCTAAGATACTGGCAAAAATGGGGACTGCAAATCAACACGTAAAAGTCTAAAACAATGATAGTTTGAGATGGCCGAGGGAGGTTGGCGCGAGATGAGAAAGGGACAGTTGGCAATATAGAACTAGAACGGTAGAACGGTAAAATCATTTCAAATATCTTGGAGTGACGTTATCCTCAAACATGTGGAATGGCCACATCAATAGAGCACCTGGAAGGTTATACGGATTACTTAGGCAGTTTTCCCTATCCCAAAAGTTTCTACCAATACAAATCCGAATGACAATAGCTAGAATGTATCTGATTCCTACACTATTTTATGGCACTATTTTTGGGCATTGTGATGCAGCTAGTATGCATAAACTTAAAGTAGCTTTTAAGTCTATAGCTCGGTATATATTTAATAGAACTAGGACTGAACACATAACGTTTTTTGCAAATAAAATTTTTGATCTTTGCCTTAGTCAATGGATAAAGTTTAGGGCCCTAATCTTATTACACAACATAACCACCCGCAGAGAACCAATTTACTTATATGAGAAGCTTAGTTTTGCAATATCCTCCAGAACAAATAATCTTATATGCCCTAAAATTAAACTGGCTAGTTCTGAGAAACAGCTCTTTTTATATATGCTGCTTGCCACTGGAACTTACTACCAAATTCTATTAAGTCCGTAAAAAGCGCTACGCAATTTAAAATTAAACTTAAAGAACATCTACAGAGACAAAACATATCGACCCCTGTGCGCGAAAAAATCGTATGTGCCAAAAACCAAATTTTACAGGAGAGGGTTTTTTCTACTTTTCGATGCGGTGGCTGGCAACGTCGCTACCAATCTTTAGATGTGCAACATTTATCAATTTATTTAACTAAACTCTTAACTATTTTTATGAAAATTGACAAATTTAGCTATTTTTGAACCAGACTGTTGAATATCAGTATTTTGGGGGCTCTTACGATCATTTCGCACACAAGAAACAAACTCATTATTGTTACATACGATTAAATTGATTTTGTTGTATCTCCGTAACCGTTATGGTTATCGCTATATAATTTTACCAGATGATGAGTTAGTGGATTTAGAACTAATTTTCATCAAAATGTCAATTTCGTAAAAAATGGCACATACGATGTTTTCGCGCACAGGGGTCGATATAATATAAAATTATGCTTAAAGAACCTATACACAAATAAATCATATAATATCAATTTAACTCTACTTTACTTCTTTATACATTATTCTCCAGATTATCAATTTAAAATGTTTTAATAACCACTTTTCTTGTGTGATTTAGGTTAATAGATTTATTGAGACGACATTTGTTAGTATTTGTTAGTGTTAAGGTAATATATGTTTATAAGAAAACATTGTAACATATTGTCGTGACTAGTGCTGTAATTTAAAAGGTCCAACCTTGATGCACTGGGATAAATAATCAAATAAAACTAAACTAAACAGCTATTTCGAGCTTGGAGCGTCTCCGCGCGGAGATATGTCGTTTGAAATGCGGCGGAGATATATCGTTTTGAAGCGTCATATCTCCGCGCGGAGATATGTCGTTTGTAACTCGGCGGATTGGAGGCGGAGAACTCTGGTCACACTGATCGTGCGGTTTGTTTTTGATTTGGCGCTCCGCGAATTAATTAAAATTAATTTTTTAAACTCGTTCGGCAGACAGCAAAAAGTTGTCAAGCGTTTTTGACAAGTGCCATACGAAAGTGTTTCAACGTTGTGCCCCGTCGAATTGTGTTGCCGATTTGTTTTTGCGATCTGCACCCATTACTGTAGTAATATTGAATCTACTTCTGATGCATCACGGCTCAGAAAGATCCTGGCTAGCTCACCAACCTCGCCAGGTCTCTTACAAAAAACAGACGGAACCTGGACCGACTCTAGCGAAGAATCTCTAAATCTTCTGCTAAGCACTCACTTCCCTGAATGCTCCCTTAACTTAACACCTCAGGTTAGGCCAACCGACCTTTCTATGCAATACGACAAAACCATTGTCACGGAGACCAGAATTTAATGGGCTATCGATTCGTTCGAACCATTTAAGTCGCCAGGTCTCGATAACATATATCCTGCCCAACTACAACAAACCATTGGGTACACAATGACCTGGCTTTACACAATCTATGTAAGCTGTCTCAAGGTCAACTACATCCCCACTAGGTGGAGAGAAACTAAAGTAATATTCATACCGAAAGCTGGCAAAGCTTCACATGTGAAACCAAACGATTATAGGCCAATCAGCCTATCCTCGTTAGATGCACACCTGAGGCAAACTATTAGTCCCGCTCATCTAGCACACACCCAACATGCATACAGCAAGGGTAGGTCTACTGAAACCGCCCTACACTCCCTGGTCTCAAGGATTGAAAGATCACTTGAAGTAAGAGACTTCTCTTTAGTAGCATTTCTCGACATAGAGGGTGCCTTCAATAACGTCCAACCTAACGCCATCACCTCTGCCTTGACATATGTGGGAGCAGATGTGCCGCTAGTAAGATAAATCGAGCAACTGCTAACCAGCAGAACGGTGTACTCCTAACTTGGCGGTGCAACTGCTCGCAGATGTGTAAACAGAGGCACTCCGCAAGGAGGTGTTCTTTCTCCGCTTCTGTGGGTTGTAACAGTTAACCAACTGCTGCGGCTAATGGAGGCGGAGGGACACGAAGTGGTGGCTTACGCGGATGATATTGCCATCTACAAATGTGGAATGTTTCCTCAAACGCTGTGTGACCTCATGCAGACCGCACTGACAACACTTGCTCAGTGGACAAAATCTTGTGGATTGGGCGTAAACCCGGCTAAGTGCTTTTCACCCGAAAGTACAAAATTCCTGATCTTATCCCGCCTAAAATCAACGGAGTAAGCCTCGTATTTGGTGACAATGCCAAATACTTGGGTGTCATTCTAGATAAGAAACTACTTTGGAATGACAACATAAATGAACGTATAAAAAAGGCAACCATTGCTCTTTTCTCTTGTAAAAAGGCCATTGGCCGCAGATGGGGTTTTTCCCCATCCATTGTACATTGGCTTTACACAGCCGTAAAACGCCCCATACTACTCTACGGAGCTCTAGTATGGTGGCCAGCACTCGGGAAACAATCAGCCCTGAACAATCTGCACAAAGTACAGAGAAGTGCGGAAATTTGTATTAGCGGCGCTCTCCGAACGACACCAACGTTAAATACTATTCTTCACCTTCTACCACTAGACCTCGTAGCTAAGCAAATGGCTACCACAACAGCCTTAAGACTACGAGAATCCGATACCTGGAACAGGGACAATTCGGGACACGCCTCCATACTCGAAGACCAAACGGGTATACCATTAATTACAGACACGTATTACAAACGACGTTCGACAAATTTTACGACGTCTATATCCCAAGCCGAAACGATTGGGACAACCTGCCCCACAGCAGAGCTAACGCCATTAACATCTACACTGACGGTTCTAAGCTCGACGAAAAAGTAGGAGGGGGAGTATTCTCTCCCAACCTAGATTTGAACTTATCGTTCCGCCTTCCTGACCACTGTAGTGTGTACCAAGCGGAAGTGGTAGCCATCCAGGAAGCTGCCACCTACCTTAGCACACTCACGGTCAAGGAAGGAAATGTATTTATATACTCAGATAGTCAAGACGCCCTTAAAGCACTTGACTCATACACCAACAATGCTAAAACACTTACGGAATGTCGCTCATCTCTGAATGAGATCGCACGGCATTTCAGTATATACCTTATATGGGTGCCTGGACATCGCAACATAGAAGGTAATGAGTCTGCGGACAAACTGGCCAGAATAGGTACCACCATCGAGCTCCTTTCAGAGAGGAGCACGATAGGGATTCCTATGCCGACATATAAGCTTCACACTTTCCTCCTGTGCAGTAGCGAGGCTTACGTGGCCAACATTCGACCAAAAACGTACTAACACACTTTTACGTCACAGAAGAAAGCACATAGCACTTCTGGTAGGGACCCTTACAGGTCACTGTCTCAATGGCAGACACGCAGAACGCCTAGGCGTCATTTACCACGACTTTTGCAGAAGTTGCGGACACGAAGAAGAGGAGGAATCGGTACAACACCTTTTGTGCCATTGCCCCGCCTTGAGTAGAAGGAGACTCAGGACACTTGGTCAACCTCTGCTACTCAACCTCTCGGAGACATCCGGGCTAGAGATCCCAGCTCTACTCAATTTTATTCTGTCCACAATGGTTCAGTAATGAGGACCCCCCTTAGTATTAAAAAGGGTTAACAGGGAATAAATATGGCATCGCAATGGGCCCAAAGTGGCCTAAGTGGGAGAGCGACTTGTCGCTCTCAGCCATCGCAACCTATCCTAACCTAACTCGGCGGAGATATGACGTTTTAAAACGACACAGTGGGGCGAAAAGGCCAAAATCGCGTTATAATTCAGCAGAGCGCTGTATCAAAAAAATTTTGATGCCATCTTTTTAAGAGGATTAAAGTATTAAAAAAAACTTAAAAGTTAGAAACATTTAGTGAAATTTTTTTTTTAACAATTAAAAAAAAAAATTTTAATTGTTTTGCGAAATAATTTTTTTTTTTCGACATATAGGAAGCTAAAAACTGGCCAATACGATTCTTTGCTAATATAACTAACTTGAAATTATTTTTTCGCAGTCGATATCCAATAGTTTTCGTTTGAATAAACGAGTTACTTTTTTTTAAACTTTTTAGATTTTATAGATAATTATAAAAAAAACAACATAACCAATTTTGTATTACATTCAACAATGTTCTTTATTCCTTATCGCTACTTTCACTTAAATTAGAGTACTCCTCTTGAACTTCAGGTATATTTACTAACAGATCTAAAGCTGATTTTGGCATTTAATGTATTTTTTTACCTGTCTCTTGAAATGACTCAATACTAGATGATCCGAGCTAATAAACATTCTATTCAGAACATCGACGTTGCACTTTTCTCGACTGCATTTTCTTGAAAAATGTTCTCTGTGAAGCTTGAAATCTTTGTTTTGTCCTTCCTGGGCCTTCTCGTTTAATTGACCAATTGGGAGCAATGCATAATTAATTATTTCCGGTCCATGAATTAAAAATTTATGCAAAAAGTACCAAGAGTACAAATTTACGAAATGCCTAGCAGTCTCCAAGGCATAATTTTTGAATTTGTCTATATTAATATCATAGTTGCATGAAACAACAATTAATATAGTGTGCAATATTTTACGCAAATCGATTTCTATCTTAGTTATCTCTGCAGTTGATTCTGCGTTTTGAAAAAATACCCTAGCGGTGTAACCATCGTTACTACTTCCAAATCGAGGTTTTGGGATATCAATAAGTAAGCCTTGTTTTTCTTGAATTCGTTCTGAATTTTATTTTTTGTCTGGGCAACAATTTCTTTGTCCTCTACCTGTCTGGCTTGCCACCTTCTTATAGGCATTTCACGTTACTAAATTAAACACTGCCTGCTTCATTTTTCATGGAAAAAGAAAAGAATTTTGAAATTTAGTCTACTCCCAAATAACGAAAGTAAACAAACAAAACAGACGCTAGAACAGCTGATTAATGACATTATGCGCGCGAAAGTTCCAGGGCTGGCGATATTTGAATTTTTAAAATGACTTCACTTACTAAAATCAATTTTCTCAGAAAAGGCAAAAAAAGGCACGCTAATTATTTCAGGACATAAAGTTAAATGTTGAACCTTTTTTAAAATTTATTTTTAAAGAGCAAACAATTCAAAAAAAAAAAATTTAGTTTTTTGGACCTTTTTGCAATAATTAAAAAGAAATATTTTGTATGAAAATTTTATTTATACTAATGAACTAAGAATCGCCACATATCCGCATAAAAGTTTCATATTCATAAAAAATGATTGCGAACATACATTAAAATGGCCATTTTATGAATTCCTTAAAATCGAGTTCGAAAGGTGAACTTTAAATGCGTTTTGTGGGAGAACCAAATATGCTAGACTAATTTTTTTTTTGGATTATTAAGCAAAATTTAATCTTTTAAGTAGCACTTTTTTTCTATTATATAAACAAAAATCAATTTTGGCGGGGAGTTTGCTCTAGTCGCCCCAATGTGCGGCGGAGATATGACGTTTTAAATCGACATAACTCCGCGCGGAGATATGTCGTTTGTAACTCGGCGGAGATATGTCGTTTTGAGGCGTCATATCTCCGCGCGGAGTTATGTCGTTTTAAAGCGTCATATCTCCGCGCGGAGTTATGTCCTTTGTAACGCGGCGGAGTTATCTCGTTTCAAAACGACATACCTCCGCGCGGAGATATGAGGTTTTCAACACGGCGGAGATATGAAAGTGCATCATAAAGCACAAACAAAACCAGTTAAACATCATATTCTGGGGTGCTACGGAAATCTCTTTAGCAAATTTCACCACCCAAACCATTTTAAAAAGCAAAATAAATTTTGGAAATGTAAACAACATTATTTTCTAGGATAGATTGCATCAAACGAATAAATTATTTAATTAGTTTAAACATAGAAATTAACGTTTCAATAATTATTGGGAAAAACAACCAAAGTCTTTCATGTTAATCAAAACCAACCACAACAGTGGCGCGTCTATCGTTTGTCGCGAGTTTGTGTCGCCATCTGGTTGGCAGCCAGCGGATTAAGGGCTGGCAAGATATTCTTCATGTTTTGCGCCAACAAATTTTTAAACTTTGCATTTTATTATGGAGAATTTGACTTTAATTTAAATTATAGTTTAAAAATGCATCATAAAACATATAACACAATCAAAAAATTTAATTTAAACGTCAATTTAACCCTTAATAACAAGAAGAAACATTTTTGGGCCAGAGATTCAGCCCTGTTTTTAGAGATGGAACTTCAATTGGAACAGCTGGTGCTCTAACTACATTTTCTAATATGAAAATGAAATCTCTCGAAGTTCTGTGGCACCGACGGTTTTTTCGAGAGATTTACAAACCAACCGTCGGCAAAATCTCTAGAGATTTCTGTGGCACCCCCGTTAATGTAATTTGGCAACCCTTAGCGCTCGTTGGTAACCATAGGACGCCACCATATTTAGAAAGCGCCAGCTGAAGTTGAGTAGCGAGTTTGCTTGTCAACATTCGGTTGGTTTTGCAAACAATTATTCAGCGGTCTCACAGAAATATCTTCCAACCAAATTCCAACCCAAAACCAATTCTCGGTGTCACAGAAATCTCTTTTGGTTGGTTTTAAATCTCACTTGATTTGTTGGGAGATTTGGCGAAATTCACCACTAAATCAATTTTGATAAGTAAAAGTGGTATTGGAAATGGCCGAAATCTCTAGATATTTCTGTGAAAACCTCGATTGGAAAGCAATTTTCAATGTTTAAACTAATTAAATAATTTATTAATTTTATGCAATCTATCCAGAAAAATAAATTTGCTTACATTTCCAAAATAACATATGCATATCAAAATTGCTTGGGTGGTGAATTTAGCTAAATCTCCCAACAAAACACGAGAGATACGAAACCAATCGAAAGAGATTTCTGTGACACCGAGAATTGGTTTTGGGTTGGAATTTGATTGGAAGAGATTTCTGAGTCACCTCTGACTATTAAAACTTACGATTCGATAAAAACCTACCTAATGTTGCGTAACAATTAAAGCCTACCAAATAAAGCGCCCTCTACTTATGGAGTTGCCGTCTGTGTACCAACATGGGTACTAACAAAGGCTAAAAATTGCCAAGTTATATTTTGATTGGAGCAACATTTTTTTTTAATTTTCAATCTTTTTTTGGAAGAATATTGACCTATTTCAACTGGCCTCATTTCTAATAATTTTCATTTGTAAAAGTTTTGCCGTTTCCATTGACAAATTGTCATCTTTTTGACATTTACAACGTTACGTTGTCAAAAACAACTAAAAAGTTTAATTTAAATAACAGCCTCCATTTTCAAACTCACGTGAAATTTTTGGAGTATTTAGCAATTAAAAGACATACAGGCCTGTTCCCGTTTCCGAATCCGATTAATCGGAATAGGTAAGAGTTGTTATTTCTAAGAAACGATTAAAGAATTCGGTCGAATCTTTTTGCAATCTAGAGGATCAAATGAAGGTAATTGAGAATATAAAGTTCAAGTTGGAATAACACAGTCGGTTTTTGGACGCGAGGGCATTTAACAATTCCGATTCCGCATGATTTGATAGAAATCGAAAACGGGAACAGGCCTGATAGTACCAGCCAGGACAGCAATTGCGCGGGGCAAACGCATTTTTATCGCCCTGAATTATTAGCAAAAATCTTAAGACACAACTTTTTTTGAATAATTAATATTTTAAATAAAATTGCGCCTACTTTTTAAATTCCAGAGAGAAGTGAGTAACTCTAGAGAGAGTACTTACAAAAAATCAAATTCCTTTGTAGGGAATGCCATCATTATACACTTGAAAAGTGTATTATAATTTTGCCCAGAAGTTTGCAACGCATAGAATGAATCATCTCCGACCACATAAAGTATATATATTCTTGATCAGCGTGACGAGCTGAGTCGATTAAGCTTTGTCCGTCCGTCTGTCTGATTCTACGCGAACTAGTCCCTCAGTTTGGAAGCTATCGAGCTGAAATTTTGCATAGAGTCTTCTTTTGTCTGCACGCTGCTAATATGTCGGAACCGACCGGATCGGATGGCTACTTCTTGTAGCTGCCATACAAATGATCGGTCGAAAAATGGATTTTAATGAGAAAAACTGCTTTTTCCTCAATATTATCGCTCTCAATCACGGTAATGGGTAATATTAAATGTTTTTAAGCTGATCTGCGAAGTTTGGTCGAAGTCGCTAACCGTTGGGAGTAAAAAAGTAACAAGTGGTGGCAAGGAACCTCGTGATGTATATCGAATAGTTACAGAGACACCCGCTCCGCGAAAACATAATCGAAGAAGTAAAGAAGCAATTTATTTGTAGAACTTGGTTTACAGAAATGGCCGCATTGTCGAAGCTGGAGCTGGGAACACCTGCAGCATGCTTTAACACAAAACTCGTAGCTGCAAAAACAGATGCTAGCTTACTACTTAGTACACCGAGAAAAAAAATGTATTTGTATGACTCAATTGGATTTTTTTCATATCATTTTTACTTAGATTAATAATATTTTCCTAGGCGGGATTGAACCCACCACACCAGGTTAATCTCTATTATTCTAGCTTAAATTAGCCATGCCTTCAGAAGAAAGTGACGAAAGAATCTTGTTTTGCTTGTTCGGTTTGCGGTTCGGTCAGTCAGTTGAAGTTAGCGGTTCAGTTACGATTTGGTTCAGTTCAGAAGCGGTTTGCATCTCTGCTAATAACGCTGACGGATTTCAAAAATATAATATAAATAATAATATAAATGTAATATAATATTATAATATTTTTATTTTTGGAGTTTTTAATAAAAAACTTATAACTTTTATTTTTAGATTTTTTAATAAAAATTTATAAATTACTTTTATTTTTAGATTTTATAGTAAAATATAGCGAAAATAATGGTTATATTATGATTTTTAAATAAAAATTGGAGTTTAATTTTGAAACGATAAAATTTTTATTTTGATTGAAAATAAGAGTTAATTTTTAATTTTTTGATAAAATTTAAGAAATAATTTTTATTTTGTAATTTTTGTAATTTTAAGTCAGACTCTCCAAAAATGAAATGCAAAATTTGTTTGCGCCAATCAACAAAAATTTCTTCACAACCCTTAGCTGTTGCTGGTACCCATGTTGGTACACAGATGGCGATTCCATAAGTAGAGGGCGCTTTATTTGGTAGGATTTAACTCTTAGGTTTTTATCGAATCGTAAGATCTTATATTGAAACAAATAAAATATCAAGGGTCGGAATTGATTCCTTCTCCCCGTAACATTCTTTTGCACAAACTTAATATACTCTATGTACCTTTGGTAAAGAGTATAAAAAAGGCAGGCGGCAATCCCGATGTGTAGAACCTTAGACAGTTTGTGGTACACCACACAAAAGATGACGGGAAATTCGAATTATATTAAAATTATCCAGACGTTTGTAACGCATATGGCAAGCCCGACCACATATAGCATATATATTCTTGATCATCATGACGAGCTCAGTTGGATATACCCATGTCTGTCTGTCCGTCCGCCTTTTTCGATGCTATCTTCTCCGCCAGTTTTTAAGTTATTTTAACAAATCTTTGCACAAAGTTCTCTTGTACACATACGCTGCACATTTTTGGAGCCGGCCTAATAGGATGATAATAGCATAAGCTATATATCTGCCATTGGAACGATCGTTCGAAAAACAAGTTTTAGTGAGAAAAGTTGTTTGTGTTTAGGGCAAACGTCCCCAATAAGATTTCTATGCTATTACATATTTCCATTAAGTTTGATGAAAATCAAACAACAATATACTCTAGCTGCCATACAAAAGATAGGTCTGATAAAAGCTTAAGTTGGAAACACTTTTTTATTTTCTATGCTTTTGCTCCTAAACTTGTACTTTGTCAACACAATTTTTGGGAGTTTTGGTCAAAAACGAATAAATATATTGAATAAATGCCATATAACAAGCTAGCGCCATCTGTTGCTGAGTTTGGGAAATAACACAAGTTTACAAAAAAGGGCCATTTTTTGTAACAGAGAACTTTGCAACCGTTCCTTATGTATTTTTGGCCGCTGAACTCAAATAAATTGTCCGTTTTCTTCCAGAACGTCAGGTTCACGAGATATTTGCATTAGAGAGGTATTCTTACATTTGTTGGTCGTGTGGCCACATTAAGTGTCCTATTCGAACCAACTTTGTTTTAATCGGGGGTGCCACAGAAATCTCTAGAGATTTTGCCGACGGTTGGTTTGTAAATCTCTCGAAAAAACCGTCGGTGCCACAGAACCTCGAGAGATTTCATTTTCATATTAGAAAATGTAGTTAGAGCACCAGCTGTTCCAATTGAAGTTCCATCTCTAAAAACAGGGCTGAATTTCTGGCCAAAAATTTTTTCTTCTTGTAATTAAAGGTTAAATTGATGTTTAAATTAAATTTTTTGATTGTGTTATATGTTTTATGATGCATTTTTAAATTATAATTTAAATTAAAGTCAAATTCTCCATAAATAAAATGCAAAGTTTAAAAATTTGTTGGCGCAAAACATGAAGAATATCTTGCCAGCCCTTAATCCGCTGGCTGCCAACCAGATGGCGACACAAACTCGCGACAAACGATAGACGCGCCACTGTTGTGGTTGGTTTTGATTAACATGAAAGACTTTGGTTGTTTTTCCCAATAATTATTGAAACGTTAATTTCAATGTTTAAACTAATTAAATAATTTATTCGTTTGATGCAATCTATCCTAGAAAATAATGTTGTTTAGATTTCCAAAATTTATTTTGCTTTTTAAAATGGTTTGGGTGGTGAATTTTGCTAAATCTCCTTACAAAACACGGGAGGTTTGAAACCAACCAAACGGAATTTCTGTGGCACCTAAGAATTGGAATTGGGTTGGAATTTGGTTGGAAGAGGTTTCTGTGGCACCCCCGAATGTGAGCTGCATTGAATGACGTTAAAGACAAACCAAACACGAAGTTTTGATTTTGCTGATAAGGTACCAACTTTTGGATTTAAACATAAAAAATGGGGGTTTTTTTGAAAAAATCGATTTTTTTGCAAGTTTAAGAAATTTTTCTGCTAATATTAAAAATCTTAGAAAAAAATAGTTGGTAGTCGTTTGCTTCTTCTTATTTCAATTATTTTCAGTTTTTCGATTTCATTGCAATTTTAGAAGTTATAGCCCAAAAACTATACAAATTTTCGACTTTTTTTGGACAACATTTACCGCCAAAATTTCTTGTAGCTTGAAAATAACATGGTAGTTATTTTTAAACCAAAGAATGGATATTAAAAAATTATTTAACATCGATTTTTGAAAATTTTTAGACATTTTAAGGCTTAATATTGTTAAAAAAATGTAAAAATATTACAAAATTTTTTAAGGTTTTTGGACAATAACTTCTAAAAGCGCAAAGATATTTGAAAACTGAAAAAAATTGAAATACGAAAAAACAAATGGCTACCTTTTTTTTTTCTAAGATTTTTAATATTAGCAGAAAAATTTACAGAATTTCTTAAAATTGCAAAACAAATCGATTTTTTCAAAAAAACCCACATTTTTAATGTTTAAATCCAAAAGTTGGTACCTTATCAGCAAAATCAAAACTTGTTTGGTTTTTCTTTAACGTCATTCAATGCAGCTTACATTAAAACAAAGTTGGTTCGAATAGGACACTTAATGTGGCCACACGACCAACAAATGTAAGAATACCTCTCTAATGCAAATATCTCGTGAACCTGACGTTCTGGAAGAAAACGGACAATTTATCTGAGTTCAGCGGCCAAAAAAAATGGCCTTTTTTTGTAAACTTGTGTAATACAAGCTACAAGGTCGTGCTGAAGTTAGTTTTTCTCTAGATATACCCTTGCAAAGGGTATTATAATTTTGCCCAGAACGCAACGCACAGAAATATTAATTTTCGACTCTATAAACTATATATATACTTGACCAGGGCGACGAGCTGAGTCGATTTAGCATTTGTCTGTTTCTACACAAACTAATTTTTCAGTTTTTTTAAGTTTTAAACCTATAGAGCTGAAGCTTTGCACCAGAGTCTTCTTTTTACTGCACGCTGCTTGTATGTCCAAACCGATCGGATCGGATTTCTATATCTATCGGTCAAAAAACTAATTTTATTGGGAAAAACTTTTTGGTTTTAAATGTTAACGTCTCCAAACTCAGGGATTAATAATTTTATAAGCTTTTACACAGATTTGCAAATTTTGGTTGAAATCGAATAACTACAATTTAGTAAGAAAAAATCGGTCAGGAACCATCATTTTCTATGATAGTGTCTCCAAATTCGGTGAATACTAAAATTTCATGCTGTCAAACAGATTTGCATTATTTGGTAAATATCCTATGACTAAATCTTATAGCTGTTACAGGAACCATCGGACGGAAAATGGGGTTTAGTTAGAAAATTTGTTCATTTTATTGCTAGCGTTCATAAACTCTGACATTTGAAAACATTTGCAAGGGTATAAAAACTTCGGCAATGACGAAGTTAGCTTGGCCTTCTCGTTTTTTTATAATGTGTAAAACTATTCAACAACGTAGTTTCCTTCAATTTTATGTATGGAATGAAATTTCTGCTGCCGAAAAGCAGGAACTCGGCCGAGAAACGGCCGTTCTGACCATCAACTAATGAGCTACAAGACAGAAATCAAAGAATTGGTGTTCCAAAATCGTTGATTGAGCGTCTAAAACTTTACTGGCCTTGTTAGAATATCGAACGGATCGTTGAAAACCATTTTAATTGGTCTCAGAGAGTTGAAATCTCGATTGGTGCCACGGTGCTGTGGTGCCAAGTGAGTGAAACAATGCTCTCCGACTGCTCTCAAGACAAAATGAAACGCATCATAACTCGAGTTAAGACATGGATCTACTCTTACATGGTCTTGTTGACAGTTTATATACCCGTTCCTCGTAGAGTAAAAAGGGTATACTAAAGTCGTGCCAATGTATTGCTAGAGGCAGAAGGCAGAAGCATATAAAGTATATATATATTCTTGATCAGCATTAACAGCCGAGTCGAGCCATGTCCGTCTGTATGAACACCTAGATCTCAGAGACTAGAAGAGCTAGAGCAACCAAATTTGACATGCTATTGTCTGCACGCAGATCAAGTTTGTTTCAAATTTTTCCCTCGACCACCTCCGTCCAATTCAAAAAATACCTCCCAAATTTGTTAGAATATCGAGTTTAAATTTGCATTTATATTTGCAATAACTATAATCCCTGAAATTCACATCAAGATCGGATAATAAATAGCGAAGTTCAAAAATGTTGCATACTTTTCGGATGTTCACCCTCAGGAACACAGGAATGCTATTAAATATTTCTTCTCATAAAGTCGGGCCAAACTCCATACTGTTTTCTGCATCACGATAATGCACCATAATGAGCTCTTAACTCGTTATAAAAAATGAGCCATATCATTCATCAACCACCATATTCGCCTGATTTAGCACTATGTGGCTATCCGCTAAACTAAAGAGACCGCTCCGTGGACACCGTTTTCAATCGATAAAAGTGATAGAATTCGAAACGAGGCAGGAATTGAGGGTACTATTCCGGAAGAAGACTTTGCAGCATGTTTTGAAAATTGGAAAGAAGTTGGCACAAGTGAATTGCACCCGGGCGGACTACTTTGAGGGGGTTGAAATGAAAAACAAGAATAAATAACGATTTTTTGATTGATGATCAAATTCCCGGTATCAGTATTCAAACTTTGGTAGGCACAGAGATTATTATTCTCGGGCTTGACCGAATTTCCTAATTGTTTTTAATATTTAACCATAAGCATCTTGTTTAATTGTCAATCTCAGTGCTGTCGCTATGTTTATTGAATTGTTAAGCAATTCAGCTGGAAATTGAACAGGCGCATCGACTGTTGGCAGTTCACATATGTATTGAGCAGCTTTATTCGACTGCAAAACATACCAAAAATGGCATCCTCTTTATCCTCTAGTTCTTCCTACTTATCGCCACAGTTAAATTTAGAGTTGACAAAAACAATAAGTATTATTGTATGGAATGGAAATATAAGTGAATTATTTTATACAATATGTTTAGTATTTTTTTTACTTTCATAGAGAAATATTGAGTTAGTTGGCACTTTACACATTATCCATAATTATTTTCTCGGTATGGTAAGTAAGGTTGTTTCCTTTATTTACAATCAAGAGATCGCACTTTGCTTGAGCCGGTAAATATGCAAAACTATTTTTGTTATTGCATCGTGCTTTTGCCACAATTATTATTTCACTTGATGGCAAAAAGAGCCGAACTCTTTTGGATTACATGGTTAAATCACTTGTATTATGGACGCAACTCCGTTTTAATCATTTATTCACATATATTAAAAAACATGAACACTTTTATTATCTTACATACATTTTCTACTATTTATTTAATTGATATCCCCCGACATGCACGATATAACCATAGCGCGGCGAGTTCCAATGCAAACCGCTTTCAATGAGAACAGAAATCCTACTGTTGGCTGCTTAATCACAATTCATTTTTCTTTTGAACCTCGAGCTCATGCCGATGCTCACTTCATACAGTTTAACATGGTGAAATTTGAACTCAACTTGTATATGTGCAGCGCTGTTAAGAAGTTGCAGGGGAAATGGCTGTTAATTTGAAATACTGGTTTCTGCTATTTAACATTGTTGTTATCAAAGCGCCATCCACCCTGCGCAGGGGAAGCACATGGATTTATTTGAATTTTTTGAATCATGAACTTGACAAAGGGGTAAAGCACCCATCAGTGATCTTTTTTTGTGATTTTGTGATGCGCTTATTTATTGAACTCAGCCTTTGGGTTAGGCACACATTTAACATGGGGTTTTCACTAAATCTAAATGCCGACTACGACTACCTTGGCCCAGATGCCAATGCCCTGGAGCGTGCCCTAAACGAAAAACTTAAAGAATTTCCCGGCCTGTCGGAGACCAAAAAGCCTCTACAGAAATACACCAAGCTGGGACGAAAACCGAAGATAGCTCTGGTGCTCCTGGTGCTGCTGTTGCAGTTACTACGGGTGTTGTTGCTGTTGCTTCTGCTCGGACGACGCGTTTGTTGTGTTTGTGGTAACCGTTTGCTTTGCTGTTTCGCTGACAACTGATGTGTGAGCACTGTACAATAGATAAAGAAAAAATGAGAAGACAATTATATTAACTTTTATCACTTACTGTTGGTCTTCTCCTCCAAGGTGTACTCCTTCGGACGCAGAGGAATATATATAATATGCTGCATGCCTGCTTCCTGACCGGACTGCTCATCCTGTGTCAACTGTGGTGGACGATTGTTTGGCTTATGCGGTTGCTGTATATTCCGCTTGTCATAACCTATGGACAGTAACTTCTCCGAAGCAAATTGCACATTATTATTTGTTGGTTTATCAGCGTCGTTCGTCGTTCAATGTAAATTAGATTAGGAATAATAAATAGTATAATAGTAAAGAATAATAATAGTTTCCAGAGCCATTACGGCCACATCCTTGTTGTTTTTTTTTTGGGCCTTGTAAATATACTGGGTGGTGGTGAGTAGCTTCTTCCTAAGAGTAAAGAATTAAGAGATTGAAAGAAAAGGAAACTATTTTTGTAGAGATAAGCTTACTTTTTGGGCGAGGCGTTCTCCAGTTGGGATTACTCCTCACGCTCTAGGCCCGCTTCTGTGCTACGTTTTCGTTTGCGCCTATTGCCAAACACATCCGCCATGTTACTCTGCATGGAACCCATGATCTGACCCATGGTTTAGGACGGTTTTATTTGTGGGGACGCTCTCCAGTATGAGTGCGAAGATGCACTTTCAAGTGATGGCTTAGGAAAAATGATTTTGAGCAGTGTACACACTTGTAGGGACGTTCTCCAGTATAATTATTTCCGAATATGACATGTAACATTTGAAATCTAAGCGGTAGTTAAGACTTCACATAATGTGCCAGTCTGAAAAGAATATGAAAAATAGTTCAGATTTCCAAAGGATTTGAAAAGAGTGGATTATCAATATGGTGTCACATAAAATCCACAACCTCCACTTACTAAATGCCACATCAATTTCTATGAAAAAATGTAAATATTCCAAACGATTTCTTTAAAATCTTCAAGCTTGTGGATAAGTGTATTCTTGTTGGTAAGATTTATAAAGCGAATAAAATTTATGGCAGGGAAGCATACAAAATTGTGGCATACTTTTAGGCTGGCCTTTTTTATTAGAATTATTTGAAAATTGTTTTGAAGTCATAAAGGTCAATCTCTTAAACTAAAACTAATTAAAGCCGCAATGTGAAATGGAAATGGCAGGATAATACAAAATTTAATTTAACTATGGTTTTGGTGGTGTAGGTGTGTAAACTAAAAATATCTAGAAAACTAAATGAATATGTATTATATTTTTTATTTGTGGGACACAATTTTGCACCTTTGTGGCTCTTAATACATATTTGAAAACAACACGTTTATCTTTTATTTCAAAGGGTATTTATTAGTCATATATTTTATGTTTTTATCTGCACAGAGTAAATTATCATGTTATCAGAATTCAAGTAACAGCCAAAAAAAAATTGGAGGCCTTGCAGACTTGGTATGGAGAGGCAGCTCCTTCTCTTTGCATATGCTTAGGGTAGGGTATATAAATTTCGGTGAGCTTAATCTAACATTCTGCTATTTGTTTCCTTATAAAAAAGCTACAATCCAAACATCCTGCAGGGTGGTCGCCGCCAACTTTATCCTCTGCTAAAAACGTTCTCTCTCCTTTTTGTGCAACACCGACGTGCCACCTTCTATATGCGGGATATATTGGAAGACACCTAGATCTGGTAATATTTTAATTATTATAATTATAATGGTTGATTTTTTTTTATTAATTTATATATTTTCGGCTGAAAACTCCACTCATCTTGTATTTAATTTTATTTATATTTTTATTTCTATTTTTAATTTTAATTTTTTTTATTTATATTTTTTATTTTTAATTTCTTTTATTTATTTTTATTTTTTTTATTTTTTTATTTTTATTTTGTGTGTGAGTTTGGTGCTGGAAGAGAAGCTTACCTTTCAATCCAAACACGTTCAGCCGAATTTTTTTTTCGCGATTTAACCAGAGTCTTGCCTGGTTTCTCCGTAAATATATACTGCCGGGCAGTCCGAGGAAACGCCTTTTTGGCTTTGCCATAAGCTAGAGCACTCTTGAAGGGCCCCAGAAAAAGTATTATTTTTCGTCTTGCTATTAAAGGGTTTGTCCAAATATGTTGCAGATCAGACAGAAATTCGATTGCTCTATATGCATCTGAGGTTGAAAAATAAAAATCTGGCAGGATGCCTTTAAAATCCTCAGATTAGTTATGCCGAAGAAAACGCTGACATTTTACCTTGACTAGCCTTTAACGTCTACGCAGTAGCAACTTGAAAACAGAAAAGAACGTAAATTCTTTCCAGTTAAAAGTCTCCACAACAGCCGCCATTACAATGGTTCGCTTTTGTTTTAAAGAGAACAACCGTTATGATGCTGGCGTTGCCACTAATAGAGTTGCCGATGATGTTTTGTGGCGGCAATTTCAAAATTGAAATTAATCCGTCATTACACGCCACATCCGCCGATGGAATCCGATCTCGATCTCATGCACGAGGCGCATGGTCAGCGATTTCCTCCTCGCGGCTGATGCAAACAATTAATTGGAATTATATTTTAATAATTACCCTGTCAAATTTCCGTTCCTGATTTATATTCATAATTTGTTCACCTTTCTTGAACTTGGCCTTTTCTCTTAATTTCCCTTCGGAGAGAAATGTTGGGAATTTTGGAGGGAAATATTTCTTGGCCAATTTTGAATGTCGTAAGTGTGAACGGCCAGCAACAGCGCCATCTAGTTTTTTTTTTTTTGGAAATTAAAACAACATCAAGTGGAAACTTATTTATTATTATCCAGTCCTTTGAACGCATTCAACGCTTGGCTTCCAGCAACCAGCTTAATTTAATTTATAATATAATTAATTCTAATTAATGTTGAACGAAACAATGATTTAATTTGGTACCTTTGTAAAAAATAGTTTTTGTCAGTCTGTTTCTATGCTATCTACTCCGTCAGTTTTAAAGCTATCTTAAAAAAAATTCATTCAAAAGGGTATGGAACACTTCTTTATCTTCTTGATGACTAGTTTATGTCTATTTCTTCAATGAGCTTCAATGAGACAAACGTTTTCCCGTCCGGTTCATTACGATGATTTTGCTTCTGTGAATTTCTGTGAAAAAAGGTTAAATTTTTAAAGCAAATCTCCTTTACATCTTTTTACAATTACATTTTCTCTTTTATTATTTCAGATTTCGGTTTTTCGCATTTCTTTAAGGCTTGCATATTAAAATATATGCTTATGTTTTATGTGTATACGTTTAAACGTTTTTATGCATTTTCTCTTTTTTGCCCAGAATCCACCGAGGCCGCATGCCCAACGCTTCTTGCGTAATTGTGGTAATTTCGGTGCTCCGGACCGATTTATTTTTTCTGGCAATGGCAACAGTTCCAAAGTTAATAATCGTGGACTTTTCGGTATTAACTCTAGACGCAGCTGGAACACTGGATGTTCCATGCCTAGAAGCAACAACAATCGATGGCACACCAGCCTCTGGCTATGAATCCATAACTCGAAATACATCGCAAAAGAATTTCAACGCCAAACGGAATGTAAGATCCATGGCAAATCCGTATCCACTTATCTGTAGTTTTAACAAGAATGTTGGTCCACCTGTTGAAGCCATTGGAAGAAATAGATGTGACCGCATTGACAGAAGTGGAAGAGGAAGCAAATTGTGAAGAAGAGGAAATGTTAAAGGAAGCCGCAGAGTTGGCTAAGAACCTAGAGCAACAAGCGATGGCTGAAGAGGCGGAGGAACTGGGAAATTGTGATGAATGTGCAGAGCAGCTCAACATGTACCACAAAATGCTAGTCCAGGAGGACAATGAGGGAAAATCAACACTACGGTACTCTGACGAGTATACGACTCATTATGCCATTGGAGCAGGAAAGTACAATTCCGGTTGCAGGGACAAATTCTCATTGACCCGGAGTGATTCGGCTATGGTCCTCCATATAAAAAAGGCCGGCGATTCTATTCATGTTTCACCAAACCAATTAACAACCTGGTGGGAATACAAACAAAGGTTTTTGTTTTGGAAAAAATTTAAACATGAAAAGAAACCAATTGCCCCAACCACTTTGACAACAAGTCCTAAAAAACAGCTAAACAGAAAATGGAGGATTAAATGCGAAAAATATTTGGCTTCTGGCAAGTTGGTGGAATACATGCCAGACCAGATAAAATGTTCCTACTGGTTAAAAGAATGCGACTCATTAAATGAGACATCAAAAAAAAAAAAAAATAAACGAGAAAGGCAAGGCTAACTTCGTCCGTACCGAAGTTTTTATACACTGGAAATCGCTTGTCTCAACGGTTAGCGACTTCGACCAAACATCGCAGATCAGCTTAAATACATTTAATATTACCCATGACCGTGATTGAGAGCGGTAATATTGAGAAAAAACCAGTTTTTCTCATTAAAACCCATTTTTCGACCGATCATTTGTATGGCAGCTACAAGAAGTAGTCATAAGATCCGGTCGGTTCCGACATATTAGCAGCGTGCAGACAAAAGAAGACTCTGTGCAAAATTTCAGCTCGCTAGCTTCAAAACTGAGGGACTAGTTCGCGTAGAAACACATCAGACAGACGGACAGATAAAGCTTAATCGACTAAGCTCGTCATGCTGATCAAGAATATATCGCTCACTTACTTCAATACTGGCATAACTCAAAATAATCCATTTTGAGAAAAACACGTTTGAATTTCTCAATGGATTTAAACTAGAAAAAATGGTTCTTTTAGTTTTCAGTCAATCAAGAAAAATATTATAAATTTAGAATGTGTTAGAAATATTGTCTATCTGGCAACGCCGTCTGTCCTCTAGTGTTAAGTTAGCATACTCATCGATTGCCTGTGAGCAATATGTATCGTATATCGAATGTTGATCGCTTTGTGTACCTCTTCCATTCTGACCGCCGCGACAAGAAGTCGTGTATATTTTCTTCTGCTTAATAAAGATTATTGGATAACCACAAAACTCTGAACAGAATGCTTATTAATAAAACTTGAAAATAAGATGTTTTAACTGAAAGCCGAAGTATGTTTGTTGAATATCAACTGCAGGACAACTGAGATATGACGTTCTTGCATTAACATAAAAATGAACCAGCAAAATGATATTGCGACAAATTCTCATATCACATGGCAAGTAGAAGAGATATCAGTACGAAAATTTTTGCAAAAAAAGAACACAATACAGTGAATATTTCTGCATCATTAAGTCAAAAATCGTATTTTTTTAGTTATGCCAGTATTGAAGTAAGTGAGCGATATATACCTTATGTGGTCGGAGATGATTCCTTCTATGCGTTGCAAACTTCTGGGCAAAATTATAATACACTTTTCAAGTGTATAAAAATTGTTTCTGTCGCTTTTAAGGAAAATGTAAATACATTAATATTAAGGTCTAATGATTCCTCGGCCTCTGGTTCCTAGATACCGCATCACTCTTGATCGCAAACATTTTAGACAACTTTTCTAAGGTTGGGAAAAAACCACAAAATAAATGTACCACCAACTCAGGTAAATACCTTAATAAATACCTAAATGCCTTAATAAATTTAAGTTCGCAGATTCATAAATTTATTTTTAGCAGGTATCGTTGAACGAGCATTTTCTACGCTTAATTGAATCCAAGCTTTTTCTTTTGGCACGCAACGAACAATTTAGTTTAAACGGCATTAAATATGCAGTGTGGAATTTTAAAAGAGAAAAACGCTGTTTCCAAGTGCCACAGAACTTCGAGAGATTTCATTTTCCTATTAGAAAATCTAGTTAGAACAGCAGATGTTCCAGTTAAAGTTCCATATCTAAAAACGGGGCTGAATCTCTCGCCAAAAAATTTCAATTTTTTTAGTTATGGGTTAATTTGATGTTTAACTGAAATTTTTATATTGTGTAATATGTTTTATGTTGCATTTTTAAAATATAATTCAAATTTAATCCCTATTCTTCATAAATATAAAGCAAAATTTTAAAATTTGTTGGCGCCAAACATCAGGTTTAAATTGCAGCCCTTAATACGCTGTCAGTCAAGAGATGGCGCTGACCATTGACAGGGGGAGCCACTGAAAAAGCGATTTGTCAAATCTCCTAACAAAACACGGGAGGTTTGAAACCAACCAAATGAAATTTCTGTGGCACCTAAGAATTGTAATTGGGTTGGAATTTGGTTGGCACCCCCGATAAAAAAATGAAAAAAAAAATTTTTTCACATGGAGAATACCCCCTTTAAATGCGTTATTTTTTTTAATGCTTTAATAAAAATGAGAGTTGCAACCGTCTGATGCAAATAATTAATTGGAATTATATTTTACAAATTTCCCTGTCAAATTTCCGTTCCTGATTTTTATTCACCTTTCCTTGAACTTGTTGGGAATTTTGAAGGAAAATATTTTCTTGACCAATTTTTAATGTCGTAAGTGTGAACGGTAACATTTCGCTGATGATGATGGTTTCTGTATTGGCTAAGAAGCTTATAGCGTCATCTGTGGTTGCGTAGCAAATACCGGTTATATGCTAAATCCTAAAATTTTGGATTGCAAATTTCGATGCAATTTTTATATAAAAATTTAATTGCTGTAATCGTTTATATGCAATTTAAATCGGTTTTGAGCAAATACTCCAACATTGTTCCTGAGAGCTCATCAGATCACTTTGTATTAACAACAGCAAGAATGTCACGACATATTCCGACTGCAAAAAAACAAAAATCCAAAGATGCGGCTGCAAAGGATAAAGTAAACGTCAGCAGCTTTAATTAATCCTTATAAGAAACGAATTGAAAAATCACACATGTACGGGGGTGCCACAGAAACCTCTTCCAACCCAATTCACAATTCTTTGGTGCCACAGAAATTTCATTTGGTTGGTTTCAAACCTCCCGTGTTTTGTTAGGAGATTTGACAAATCGCTTTTTCAGTGGCTCCCCCTGTCAATGGTCATGACTGACAGCGGATTAAGGGCTGCAATTTAAACCTCATGTTTGGCGCGAACAAATTTTTAAATTTTGCTTCATATTAATGAAGAATAGGGATTAAATTTGAATTATATTTTAAAAATGCAACATAAAACATATTACACAATCAAAAAATTTCAGTTAAACATCAAATTAGACCATAACTAAAACGAGGGAAATTTTTTGGCGAGAGATTCAGCCCTGTTTTTAGAGATGGAACTTCAATTGGAACATCTGCTGTTCTAACTAGATTTTCTAATAGGAAAATGAAATCTCTCGAAGTTCTGTGGCACCGACGAATTTTTTGAGAGATTTACAAACCAACCGTCGTCAAAATCTCTAGAGATTTCTGTGGCACCCCCGTATAGCTATTAAAAAGCGATTTTATCAAATTAAAAGTATATTAAGTAACAATAGTCATCGCTCCAAATGCTTTAAATTTGCTCACAAGAAGATGTAAATTAATTCATGCAACTTCACGGATAATTATAGGTTTGGATAAATGCAAAAGAGATTTAAAGATAATTTGCCTTAGAATGATAAAATGTTAACGAGTGAAGATTCAAGGAACGAGATTCGAAATCAAAACTTAGAGATGAGAGGCCATATTCTTGGCAAAATTTCATAAAACGATATTTACATAAGTGGAGTTTATTTGAAGAAAAATAACTAAGTTATTTTTGCAAAATATCATATTCGGGGGTGCCACTGAAATCTCTAGAGATTTTGCCGACGGTTGGTTTGTAAATGTCACCAGCTGTTCCAGTTGAAATTCCATCTCTAAATAAATAAATGAAATATTTTGATATGTTTTAAAATTATAATTTAAATTAAAGTCATATTCTCCATAAATAAAATGCAAAGTTTAAAAATTTGTTGGCGCTAAAGGCCTGTTCTCAGAAGCGCGAAAAATTTAGCACGCTAAATTGCACTTTATTTATTTAGCATCCACAACCAATTTTTAGTGTGCCCACATATAAGCCATTGAGGCCAAATACAGAAACGCCCACACAGGTGGTCAGCTGTTTTGTTTTGTTTACAAAAAAAAAGAAACGCAAGCCCGACCAACCGACCGCGCGACAACGTTTCCGGCTCTCTCTAAGCTTATTTTTTGTGTGGGGGCGAATTTTTGGCATACTTAGAACCGCTCATCCGATCTTTATCATTTCTTCGGCAAATTATACATTTTGCTAAATACTAACTATCTCTAAAAGGTACATCGTCTATCTTCAAAACTGTACGAGATATAACGTTTTTTGCAAATTCGGTCGGAGGGGCGTGGCCAAAATGAATAACGTCGCCTCACTTGAAGCATTTGTCCAATACATGTCAAACCTCTACCTACCATCTCCGATCTGTTGTCAACGCGACGCGACGCAGACGGACAACGGACAGACGGCAACGACAGACAGACGGACGCGGACAACGGACTGGCTATATCGACCGTGTTGATGCTGATCAAATATCTGGGTCGGTGTCCTCTTCCGTTACTACTTTTGCACAAACTTAATATACTCGGTGTACCTTTGGTACAGAGTATAAAAATTTAAATATATGTTGGTGCCGGTATCGTTGCACCAAATTCCGTTATAAGGCATTGAGCGAGGATCAAATTATTGCCCGTTTGAGACAAATTGGTGACTTTAAGTCAATTGGAGGAGGCAACATTGTACAATATTGGGCGGTGATCCAATTTGATCCTCTATCGTCTCAAGGGGGCCGAGCATGTCATCAACAAGGTCAATTTATTTTAGATGTCGGACATAGTCCCGGACTACCAATTGGAGGCTTCTTTGGATGTTTGCCGTTCAGGCAACTATAATCGTTTGCAGAAGTTTGTACAAGAGTTGGTTAATACGGTCTACAGTGTGGGTCAGATGGAGCAGTTTCTGGAGTACATAGTGCATCATGCGGCCCTGACGGATGCCCAGATATGCGAAAAGATGGGGGTGGGTGGTAGATTTTAAAGGCTTGATTCCAAGTTGGTTAGCTGTTCATTCTTGGCAGGAATGCTGCTATCGTGTGCAGGAAGGTTGCTTGGAGTATCTGCAAATCATGGACTTGTGCTGTGAAACCGTTTTCCTCTCGACTGAAAGAGATTGGCAAATTTACTTTTAGTTTTCATCAAAAATTTTTGTTTTATTTGTCGTAAATTCAAAATCCTCCTCCTCGGGAGCCGCTGGATCTGAAACTGCTGCCCACTTTATCGGGTTGGTATGGTTATCATCTGCTGATTTCCTCCGATTTCGGACGTGCCAACCGACCGAGGCGTCTCAAAGCGTCAAACTTTGGCATTGGAGTCATTTCAGTACGTCCCTTCAGTGCCGATTTCGTCATTTTGTTGGGCTGATTTGTGGCCCTTAGCTTGGGTCTTCCCCTCGTCTGAAACTTTTAATCCGTTTCCTTTTGCGCTCAGGTGATTTTTCCTCCATAATCAATTTATCTTGTCAAAATAAATTGCTACAGCTATTTCCGCAAATCAAATCAGCTGTTCTTGCAATCCACAGTGGGCGGAAATGCCGATTTTTTGGCATAAACTCCAAAATTAGAGACAGAAAGTTGAAACTTCATATATGTGCTATTTATATTATTAGTTAATTTCGAATTTATTTTTGACCGTTAATTTATTTTTTATTTTATTTTATTTTTTAATTTTATTTTTATACATTATATACTTCTAACTCAAATGCAAAATGTTCTTTAACTTCAAACTCGTTGTCATCATCTGCTGTTCCGTCTGCTACCTCAAATGGGGGTGACTCCAAAAGCGCGATAGCCTCTTTTGGAAGTTTGAGTGACTGACACGACGAATATCGACCTTGTCTGAATCTGTCAAAATATTCCGAAATTGCGCACATATGCGCTTAAGTTGTCAGCTCTATATAAATGTTAACACAATAACACACACTTCTACATTAGCACTTTCAGCAATACGGCGTAATCTTGCTAGATCTGCTCCACGAAACACAATTATTGAGGCTAGGTTCTACATGAAATATGTTCCAACAATACATTAAATACAACACGAAACAAAAGCATCTCAAATTTAACCACTCTACACTATATTTTACATACCTTAATGAATATTTTCCATATTTCAAAATGCAGTTATATATAATCTTGTAAGACTGAATAATAGTCAAACATTTACAAAATTTCCAACACATACAAGGCATAACTAGCCTTGCGCAAACAGCTGATTCAACGCGCTGCCAAAAACCGATGATCGGCAAACAAATTTTTTTGTTATCTTTTTATTAAGGGTAGGCATTTATTTAACGGAAATAATAAAAAAATCATTAAAATATTAAAAAATAATTTTGGACTTTATTCCAAAAATAAGGCCGTTCCGCCCAATGTGCAATCCACTCACGACCCACACCGCTATCGATAGGTCAACTATCGATAGGCCAACTAGGCATTTATTTAGCGTGTCTCAGAACACAGAAAATAAATTCAGCCGCGGAAACTTTCCGCCACTGTTTTTTTTATATGGAGTGCGTCATAAAAATTTATTTTCCGCGCTTCTGAGAACTGGCCTTTACGGAGAATGAGAATTTGAAATCAAAGTCAAAATCAAGTTACCTTCTTAAGCTAGGTACTGAGACACTCGAAATTTTTGCGGAGCGGAAATTGTTTGATCATTTCCTGAGCCGCTCAGAAAATTCAGCTTTTTTTAGTCTTCTTTGCTTTAACTTTTTTCATTGCGAGCTCAATTTGCGTAGGTATTATCAATTGGACAATTATCAATCAAGTTTCATAATTTCATGACCCCCTTCGACAATTTATCAGCTGTTTTCAACAAAACGAGTTGGCAGATCCATGTTTACTGTCGAAGCGAATTTCGAGTGTTTCAGTACTCGCTCAGGAAATGCGCTCTGACAATTTTCGCGAGCGGATTTCCTGAGCTATGTAGTTAGATGGGCTCAGCAAAAATTTCGAGTGTCTCAGTACCTAGCTTTAAAGGGAAAAAGCTTTTTCTAAAGAAAGAAATACAGGGGTGCCAGAAAAATCACTTTCGCTCTAAATTCGCTCGAGTTTTATTTCGCCCTGCCACAGAGCCTGTATTCAAAATATATAAATAAAACCTTAAAATGCATTTTGATAAAAAGGCTTATTAATTCTGGAAGGGTGTTCAATTAGGGAATAATCTACATCAAAAAAATTAAACACTTAGGGCCGTTTTATGATGGGAGATTCAGAAGCAACAGGTAAAAATTCCTGTCAAACTTCATATAAAAAAAACTATGCAAGGAATTTTTGGTTTAGCTTTTCGTTGCAACACGAACGTAATCCACAGTTTCTTATCAATAGTTGGCATATCGATAGCATGTGTGGATGGCGAGAACAGCTGACGCACAGCGCAGGAATATATTGTCAACAATTATTTTGGATGCCAAGAGCAAACATTTTGGGAAAAATGCTTTTATATTTTTTTTGTTATGAGCTGTCATATGGCTGAATGACCATTTGCTTGCAAAGATTGGTAGAAGGTGCCAAGGCCACACTGATGCTAAATTGATGAAAACGTCAGAGGGATGCTTTCCGTAGACACAAATATCGGAGAGATGTTGTCCATGTATGTCGCCAGATCATAAACAAATTTATTAGAGTGGGCCACCAATTTTTTATTATATCTGCTGGTGTGCATATTAATTTGGGCGCATAATGGCAAGGCGTCCACACCGCGGTATGTAGTTGTATGCCTACCAGGGGTCCCACGAAATTGCCACTTATTTATGTTGAGTGGATTGTAAGCTATAGTATGGCCACAATGTCTTAAAATACACTAAAAAAATACCCAAAATGGCAGCCAATTTGTAGGGTCGCACTGATTTGTCAGCCGCTTGAATTCAAAATGTGTTTATAAAACTACAGCTTAAAGAATCTTAAAATCAGCTTACAGCTTTCAAAATAATTGTGCGCAACTTCGTGATCCTCGGTAGAGAAAGTCTTGAGGCACTTAAAATTATAAAACATAAAAACTAATAAAAAAGAGTGTTATTTCATGTGCTAATATATTTATTATTTGTTGGACTGTTTTGGTGCGCCCTGCATTTGCTTTTAATTTGTTCGATGTTGACCGGAAAAATGTGCTGCAAGTTATTTATTTTCACTTTAGTTCAGCAAATCGGCTGTGCTTGCAATCCACACAAGCTAACGATGTGGCAACGCCGTGATTATTTATTTTTGTTCTGGAAATCAGCAAAATAAATGACACTAAATAAATGGCTGATCAGCTGTTCGAAGCTGTTTGAAGCTGTTTTTTTTATATGGAGTTCAACATAAAAATTTATTTTCGTGCGCATTTATTTGTTCTGGAAATAGGCCTTTAGCAATAATTATTGCGCAATTTGGAAATCGATTGCTGCCAATTCGCGTTGAACAAAGTGGCAGCGCCGAAGCCAAAATAATGACGAGAAGCCGCTCATTTGTTGGTTAATTTTATTAGTCTTCCAAAATTGTTGTCTTCCAAAATTGTTGTCTTCCAAAATTGTTGTAATTAAAATAAATTATAAAGCAAGCAGAAAGCATCGAACAGATGTCCAGAGCGAAATTTGCTTGGCTTTTTGATAAATTTTTCCTTTCTAGGAGCATAAGGACTTGGCCCTCAATCTCACAAACTGACTTTAAATCTGGCCAACCTTTCCTTCGATTGCTTGAATTGAATAATGCGTGGCCCAATGTTATTTTCGAGCACAGCATCGTTTACCCGTATATCGTCTGATTTAGAAAGAAGGTCAGATGCGGATCCAAGGAGGCAGCTCTCTAGCGTCTCCTTACAGATTTGCATCTTCCCTAAATCCTCGATTGCCATCTGTCCTGCGAGAATTATTTATTTAATTAAAACCAATCTTTTGCTAACATTTTCGTTCGCCGTATTTTTTGCGGGCGGAAAACTCGAATTTTTTGTGTGCAAAATAAAAAAAATGTAACTCAGTTGAAGAAAATTTAGTTTGTTTTGTTTTAAAAAAGAACTTACCAAATAGCTTACATTCAAAATATTAATAACAAATCGCATGAAAAGGCTTCACTTGCGGGGTGTCTACCCTACTCAGTCAAGTTCGAAAGGGTTTGTGAACAAGCTAAAAAATTAAATCTCTTGAAGTTCTGTGGCATGGGGAAAATTTTCGATCGAATTCTGTGGCCACCCCTGATAAACTTTTTATTAGATGGCTATAGTGGATTGGTTTATTGATGATTTTTCCAGAAGAGTATTTGTGTATTTCATGAAATCAAGAGACCAGGCATTTGAGAAGTTTCAAATTTACAAAAATTAAGTTGAGCGCCATACGCAGAAGAATAAAGGTCATTCGTAACGACAATGGCAGGGAATACATACAAATGGAGATTTGATGAATATTTGGGCGAGTGTGGCATCAAACGATAGCTGAAGCAAAAAGGCTGAGAGAGCGAACAGAACCCTCGTTGAAATATGTAACGCTTGCAGCAGAATTTTTAAATAAATGTCCGTTGCGTCTAAAAATATCGAATGTCTTATGCAAATCGCCACCTATCGCTAGCTTCTTGTAAGGTCGTGGAGAAAGGTGGGGCGAAAATGGCTATCTTACAGCACCAAAAAGAAATTTACTTTCTTTTCAATATGGCTCCTTTCACTTTTCACCTCTGACTCTGTTAAATGGTTCCCTCCAGAATTTAAGCGTCGCTATCGTTCTATTTCTTTTGAGACCTGGCTGAGTGCAGTTTTCCTTAAAACTCGCTATTGTGACTTTGAGTATAAGCTTGTCTTTTCAAATATCAAATTTATAGAATCAAGCCGCGAGTGAAAACCTAAATAAAACAGTTCGACCAGCAGCCAAAAGGAAATAAAAATTATATTTTTTGTGGTGCTAAGCCCACTCAAAGGGTGAGTTCTTTTGTCAGCAATCAGAGTTTTAGTTATGCTGATTAGTGGGCATATTTTCTGCTTGGATTGATTTCCAGGTTTGGCACCCAACATCGAGCTATTATAGCTCTTGTCTGGACCCAATCTCTGTCCAGTATTTTCCTGGATACAGCCTGTGCCAATCATCGCCCAAAAGCCATCATTTTAATTGCCTAAGAGCCAGAGAAATTGCCCAGTTCACTCCAGCAAAATTGTTTTTGGAGCCGTCGAAGTCGCTCAAGCGCCGTTTGTCACTCAATTTACGAGCAAATAAACGCTCAACTGCTTGAATGATTCTGCTAGACGAGTCGGAGAGAAGCCTGCAACCGTATGGAAGATCAATTGATAATCGAGCGCGCTGATTAACTACCGTCGTCGCTAACCGCTGTTTCCCTCGAGAAAATAGTTTTGTGAAAAGAATGAGAGATTCTTGAATTTTAAGTCCTTGAAAGTTCACTCAAATTTGATTAACTTATGCAGAAAACAAAGTTAGAAAAAGTGTTTTAAAAAAAAATTCGTTTGGCGTGGGGTCAAGGATCAAAGGCAGCCGCCATGTTCGGGTCAGCAAACGCCATAAATCTTTTACAAAATTTGAGCTACTCATTAATATAATATCCACTAAAGTAAAAATAATATTCAGTTAAGCATTAACCATTTAAATTATTTAATCATTTTACATTTTTCTTGAGTCTGCCAAAAGCAAAACGCATGGTTTGTGTTTGAAAATTTGATTTGAGTGATTCGAGAGACTACGAATGTCGAGATAAAAAGGAGTGAAAAAAAACGGTCTCGGTACAAAAATATGTTTTATATTTTTTTGCATAAGTTTTATTTTTGTTGCAAACAGCCACAGCGCATCAACGAAAGTACTTTCAGCGATGGAGAAATTAAACAAGTTGATTTGCCTAAACAAAGAAAAACCTTTACATATTTATTACCAGAATATTAACCGTAAATATTTTCATGATTTTTGCAAGAAAAACTAAATTGATAAAACGAAAAGAAAAATCGCTAAAGTTCCAACTCTTCTATTCAATTTCCAATTTAATTTACTTTTATTTAATTACTTGAAGCTTGGCTTTGAGTTCTTTATTGAGTGCAATTGCACACAAAAAAAAAAACCACCACTATTGAACTTGAGTTTAAACTCGAGCCATTGCGGTTGCTTTCACTCAAAGCAAAATTAAATAAAATTTAATAGCCTGATAGCTCTTTGTCACTCTTTTAATAATTTTATTTATTTATCCAACCTTGATACTAAATTTAAATTGTAATTTTTTTTAAATGATTTTTCTTATATAATATTTTATTTTATGTATACTCTTGCTTTAATTGATATCCTATTCATACTAAATTTATCCAAATTTTAATATCTTTTTATTCCAATATGTTCTTATCGTACAATTATTTTTCTATTACCAATAAATTTTAAGATGTTCTAATTACCTAATTTTGTTTGATCCATGCAAGTCGAGCTAACCCTGTAGGTAATCCCAGAAAGGGGCCATTTAACATAAACATTACATTTTTTTTGGCAACGAATGGCCATGGAAGGGAGGGCGAATTTACCTCAATGTCACCTGAGGGATTATCAGTTGTGTCTGCGTTGTATATGAGGGGCCAAAATTTCTTTCCCTAGTCTACATTCTTTCCCTTTACTTTGGTGTGCTCGTCCCGGATTCTAGTATATTCTGTCTTAGCACGCGGAAAACTAAAAGGATATGATAATCGGACAAATTATGAGGAGGGTAGCAAGACCACCACACCCGTTGCCGACGAGACAGAGCCGGAAGAAATCTTATCGCGTGCGCTTCCCCCTTATACCACCACCCAGTCCAGAATCAGTTATTGTTACTCGTTACAAATAGCGCGAAGCTAATATTGAGAAGCCTTTGTGAGCTAAAGCCATTTCAACAGCAAGCTATTTGCCAATAGATCTCCGCACAGGCAGTGGATGGTGTTAAGCGGCCCGTACATCTCTCAAATCATTTTAAAGCAAGCACTCGTTCGACGCAATAATAAAATGCTTAAAAAATTCGATTCAGGTTTGCTTACAATTTTAATGGGAAATTCGCAACACAAAAATTTGGCCGGAAGAAAATTTAAAACGTGACTCTCTGTCAGTTGGTGGTCCTTGGGGCTTTCTGAGGAATTCGAGCTCGTTTTTTTATGAAATAGTTATGTTCAGATTGGATTCAAACTGCAACGGATATTTCACATAGCAGTCAGCTTGAGTGAGAGAGTGGCGCCGTTGCAATCAACCCTATCATACGATTGTATCAATTACAACTCTGCCAAGTAAAAGGTATGATTATTCTAACTAAATAGCGGTGGTCTCGGCATTTGCCATGTTCTGCGCCACGAACTCCATGGCGTCATAGCAGGTGGATTGCCCATTGCTGGCTTGCCAATCCCGGTAGCTAATAAATTTCTTTATCAAATTTAATTTAAATATTTTTGTATTCAAACTTACCGCTGGACTGCTTGTGGCTTAGCGTGAATGTGACCGCGAAGCGCAATATCCCTGGCCTTAATTTGGAATCGTCCGTTTTCACAGATTAACAAGTTTTCCATCTTCAAATATCGGGGGTGCCACAGAAATCACTAGAGATTTTCAATTTTAATCTGCTTGCATTTGTGCGTGAAGTGGCACTAAAAGGATTGGTTACTAGATCAGATGGCCAAATTTAAGCGATTTGAAACGGACTGGTCAAAGCCAAGTAGATTTGACCAATCTGTTCCAAATCGCTTTAATTCACCATCTTATCTTGCAACCGGAGACAATTTTGTCAGTTTACATCTAGCTAGCTACCAATTGGCGCGGACCGTTTTTCCAGATAAATTTATTTATTAAATTAATTAATCCAGTGCCAAATATAGGATTAAAATGCGAGTTGAAAAAAATGGAAATAAATCTAAGTTAATTGTGGGTGTAGTAGATTAAGCTACTATATTTTTTTTCGCTTAGTGGCCACGAGATTGAAAATCCGTATACGGTTTATTACTCGTCTATTCCAAGCAATTGTGGTTCTATTTTTGGGTCTGGATTTTGAGGAATTTTTTCCGCACCCTCCATCAGATTTACTCCATTTGAATTCTCGAAGTCGATGAATTAAAAGTTAATGCGTTTTTATACCCTGTTCCCATTAAAAAAGGGAAGTGCGCCTGCCCATTTATTGAAATAAATTTTAAAATAAATGGAATTCAAAGCTATAGGAACCACATTACTTGGGACATGGTACAAAATTCAATAAATGGTAATAAAATCCAATTCGCCTTTTTTGGGCTGTCGAGTACCATCTCTAGGGACATGCAATAGCCCATTATACCATCATACACAACGATTTTAACAAAAATCTACCGGGCGCTTTTAAAGATATTCAAAAATTAAGATTTAACCCTTTCTGGAGGTACCTTAACCGTTTGCACTTATTAAGTGAATTTAATATATTGCGTTCCCAATAACCTTGTCCACATTTGCTGAATTTTGGAGAATTTTATGTTAAGCCATTAAAAACTAAGCTAGAATTGTTTTCGTTGTGTGTTGCAAGTACAAAAGTACCCATTAAACGCGAACCGAGGCTTCATTTGAAAAACTGGGTATGAGGTGATGCTTACAAAGGTGTCTTTTATCATAATTTATGGGTCTTATGCCGGGATTTTTTTTATTGTTGTACTGTGTTATGCTTTACATATTCAAATTTTTTTAAATTGGGAAGCTTGGTGCAATATAACAAGCATTAAAGAGTTCTCGGCTATCTGCTCGGCACTGGAGGGTGTCAAGTTTTCAAATGCTGCAGATAGCTCACTTTGTAATTTTGCAAGGCCTCTTCGCAGAGTTGCAATTGATGTTTCCGGGTGGCCACGGCAGCCAAAGTGGCCCAGAGTCTGGCATGTTGAGCCAAACGGTAGATTTTCAAAGCCTGTTGCCATTGACCCTCCAGCAATGGCCACATGCTTGCCAAATTCGCTGAAATGAAATTTGCCTTCAAATAAAAATATTTATACTTACGCTGCATCCAATGTAAATGTAATGGTAGTCAGAGCTATGATGTTGGGATCAGCGGCTCCCTCGCCGGGACAATACCAAATCAAATGCTATAACAGGAACCATGTACTTCCACCAGAATATTAGTCTCACTGACCCATTTAATGGAAGTGAGCTGAGTGCCAATTTTGTATATTTCTTCCGAGCCATTTGAAGCCCGTTCTGCTCCAGCAACCTGTATAAATGTAGACCCATATGGAGGCGACATCCAGTACCAAAAAGAATCTGTAAATGTAAATTATATTTACTAATTGGTCATTGAAAATTTTTTATGGCATACCAAATACCATGTACAACCACCAGAATATTTGTCTCACTGGCACATTTGAGATGGATGTGAGTTGAGTGCCCGTTTCGCATTTTCCTTGCTTTACTCAACCATACACCACAGTATGGGAACAATACACTCCATTCCACCACATCCCCAGAGACACCTAAGTTGTAATGGAGCAAGTTGGTTACATGTTTTGTACATCTCTCATTAATTCAAAATACTCACTCATGTCACACACAACAAAGATACAAAATATCGACAGCAAAAAATTCAGCTGTTGTTTATTTAAGAAACTGGCGGGCTAATTCAAATAAAATTAAAGAGTTAAGAGAATTGATAAAGGAAGTCACTGGGAGAATTTCAAAGGATGCATTTTGTGTGTGGCTGGAGGAATAAGCAGTGTCCTTTGCTATTGTATTGGCCTGGGCCAGCAGAACTTTTCCATGAGACATACTGCTATAGCGACAACCCAAAACGCATCAAACGATTAGAATTAGCACATTAAGCCACAGCCAGCTCCATGGACTGGAGGATCATACTCGCCGGGCGCCTAAAGGTAGCCACGGGAGCGGCTGGAGCAACGGAAACTACCGCAGTAAGCCGTAGGAAACACTGCTATAATGGGCTATGGAGACTGCGAAGGTTCAGTGCTGTTGGGCCGTAGGCTGTGGAGGCTACGGAGGTTTGGACTCGGGTGGTGTGCACACATTGGGCGAATGGGAAACCAACCACATCAACGGGAAAAAGATTCTCAGCCACAAGTGATACAGCGGCTGGAGCTGCCCGAATCTAAGCCCTTTTTAGCGGCCTACTCTCAGAAAATTCCAAAAAAAATTTCCTTCGATAGATCGCGAATTATGAAGAATTTTCATGCAGAAAAACGCACCTATTGAGGTAAAATTCAAGGCGCGTTTTTTTAACGTGGTTTTCCCATGAGGCCTACTCCACGTAAGCCACAGAAGGGCGTTTTTTTTAAAGCGGTGTCCCCTAAGGAAGGGCCTAATCCACTGTCGTCTTCCCCGTGCACTTCCTCTTCCTCCTATGAATTAATATTTTATGTTCATAATTCGCGATCCATCGATGAATATTTTATTGTACCCAATAAAGTAAAATTTTTTTTCAAAAAATCGCAATCTCCTGTAAGGATACTTTTGAATCAGCAAAAAAGGTACTTTTGCGGATACTTTCATTGAAATTGCACTGTTTCTTGACTTTCTTTTTATTGCCCATGGTTGTAGCAGTCAACTGTTTACGGCACCGAAAGAATAGTTTGCCGTCATTACTGCTATCTTACAGTCAGCAGAACAATTTCCACATTTTTTTCTTGTAGTAAACATTTGTGACGCTTTAAATACTCAATAACCTCTATATTCGTCAAAGACAAAAATTTCGACACCGTAAAATTGCAATTCGTGCACTCCATTTTGATTAGAGTTACACTAGTTTACAAAAATAAAAAAAAATGACCCATTTCAGCTGAAAATTTTTCTTAGTATAGTTTGGAATGGTGATCTCAAAAATCGATTTCAAAAATTTTTTCATGGCTCCGTTTTTGAAATATTAATTTTTTTCATTTTTTTGGTAGGTACTCTTGCATTTTAAGCCATATCTCAATTCATAATTTTCAGATAGACTCTAGAGTCAAGTAAGAAATAAATCGAAAGGTAATGGAGCTGCCAATAATTGCGTAAAACATTGTTTTTAAATCGGTTCAGTTGTTTGAATTCAACAGCCAAGAATATTAAAAAAAATTCGATTTTTTACTCGAAAATACCAGAAATTTTAAAGTTGATAAAGTTTATAGTTAGCGACCTTTCTAAATTGTAGAATTTGAGTATTGCAGGCTCGAGGTCACGTAAAGACACACAGAAGTGTCTGCTGCTTTTTCAATATATTTCGGTTGTCCCTACACTACAAAACAATTTCCAATTACATTGTAACATTGACTTAATACAAAAAACACAAACTTTTTTACATACATTGTTTTACACGTCTGTTCCGTTCGGCGTGGATTTGAATACTGAGTTATAGTTTGGTCAGTAAGTGTCTGTATTGGTGCGCACAGTTCTCTGTGTCCGATTTGTAGTTAAGCCTTTTGTCAGTGTGTGTGTCTATAATAAACAACATCTCAAGAGTGGAGCGTTTGCAGTAGTGGTTTTCTTGATGTAGGATTGTTGTTGCTTCAAAATTCGGCGAGTGTCCGCTCTCCGTACAGTGTGTCGCAAGCGCCGTTCTTTGAAAGGTGGTTTGGTGTCTGAGTTTATAGTCTGATTTGTGTTGAGATATCCTAGTTCTAAGTTTAGATTTTGTTGTACCAATGTACAATTTGAGCAGCTGTTTCCTGCATCTCCATTACATGGAATCTTGTATATAACATTGCTCTTATCAAATGCGGTTACTTTGGACTTCGTCTTATTAAAAATGTTCTTCATTGTGTTCTTTGGGTTGTGGGCTAGCTGTATATCTTGTTTATTGTAGCAGTCAGAATGGGCGAATCGTTCTGAAAGCTGTGGAACATATGTGAGCGACTTGTAAGTTTTGAGTGGTTGTTTATTTTTAGCTGTTGTTTTTCCGTTCTTGTCACTCAGAGATTTTATGATGTTCCTTGGGAAGTCATTGTCTGTCGAAATTTCTTTAATTTAATTTGTCATCCATCTCCAGTTCTATGGTGAGTTTTAAATTTCGGTGGAAGGAGTTTAATGCGTCAAGTGTGTTCTGCACCTCGTCCTCTTTCTTGATGGCAAAAAGATCGTCCACATATTTCGTAAGTAATCTTGGAGGGTACTTGAGTTTGTTTGTTGATTGTGCTGTCCAGGAGTTCCTCCATCACGATGTCCGCTACAACTATATGGTCCTCAAATTTAAAATACCTGTTTTCTACTATACAGAATCTTTCCATAACCAGCTGCTTAGGTATTTTCGTATACTCTTGTATTTTTTCCATTTTTGTCCTATAGTCTCTAAAGCTAGTTCTACGGGTATGCTCGGGAATAAAGAGACTACATCGAAAGATATTAATTTCTCATCGTCACATGTATATGTATTATGTATTGTTCGTGCGCTGTTTGAACTCCATCAAATATTTAACGTTGTATGCTGAGTCCGCTGTAAGATTATTTAAAATTTTAATTATGAATCTACAGACGCCATGCGAAGTTATTTTTATTTGTTATTGTTATTTTTAGTCTTTAGTCTTGTCGTCGGATCTTGTCTTCATTTTCTATATGTGCACTAGGGTGGACGCCGATAAAAAATATAACTGATACCATCTTAAAGGATTACTTTTAGGGTGTACATAATGAATTAAAAAATCAAAAAATTTTATATCATGTTTTAACCTCTGCGAAAAGCCTTCAAAGTTTACACAAATATTACGTATACGACCCGTTCACCGAATCGAAATTCTGTCGACGAATTCTTCGTATCATTTTAAAAGTTGTCAAATTTGAATTTAATCGAACTACAAATAAAAATGGAGCTGGAATCGAATGTATTTTTGGTTGGTAGACTAGGACCAAATTTTGACGAAGCAAGCCCATAATCCAACGAAGAGATGCGTTTTTTCCACGCTTTTATATGGGACTAAATTCTTACGACTGCCCATTTCAGAAAGTGCGACTAGTGTGGCTCGCAAGTTGAAGTCAGCATGGTCCACGAGCGAAGTGCGAGTGAAAACCATATTGAGTGTCCATTTTGGCTACTATGGGCAATTCGCTAAACTCAAGAGATCGCTCCGTGGACACCGTTTTGAATCGATAAAGAGACAGAGCCCCAAACGAAGAAGAAATGAAAGACTATACCAGAAGAAGACTTTGCAGCATGTTCTTAAAATTGTCCTACAAACACAAACACAAACACAAAAATGTTGGCACAAGTGTAATGCAGTAGGGGGAGGTTACTTTCAAGGGAATGAAATGAATTGACAATATTAAATAAAGAGTTTTTGATTTATGAATAATTTCCCTGTATATGTTGCCCATAGTAGCATAGTAATCCGCATTATTTTTCGATCCTGAAGACGCTTATTTATAAGCAGCCCAGTAAAAGTAGACTATTCGCAGGAACGGCTGCAACTGTGATGCGCAGCACTTCAGTTTAGTGTGGGACCTGACTTCAAAGATATCTTGATAGCCTCTTAATGAACGGCTAAAACTTGCTTTCATCTAGAAGTAAACAGCGCAAAATAGTAGAAAATTTGCCGTAATATACAATTTTTATATTGTGTGTTATATAAAAAAAAATTTTTATTGGTCATGGTACCTTTTTGTCAAATGTTATGACTTCAAACCAAGTCTACGCCAACTACTAAAAAATTAAAAATGTAGGCATGGGCAACAGTACGTATGAGTGATAAACTTTAAGTCCAAGTCGCAGACCCTAAACCTTATTTTTTCTCAAAAATTTTTTTTGCTATGCGTTACATTTTTCCATATATAAAATGTCCGACCTAATGTGCACATATCCCCTAATATATCTATAATTTTTCTCCTATATTTTTTATTTATTTATTTTTTAAAGTTTTTGTAAGTATTTATTTTTTATTTTAATTTTATTTTTAAGCAACTAGAAAAAATATAAAAAAATTAAAAAAAAATTATTTTTATTCTTTCTACTTAGGAATCGCACTTTTTGAAGAAAATAAGGTGTTGGTGAGGAAAATCGTGTAACACGTACCGTAGATGGATCAAATTGAGTAGAGGAACTAACAGTCAAATTTAAGAATTTTCTGTGTTTTCAAAAATTAACATTGTATTTTTCTTCGTTTTTTGGTCAAATTATGAAGTAAACGAAAAGCCAGAACAAAAATAAAAATTAAAAACGGAACAAAAGTTTACAAAAAAGGCCAACTTTTGGACCAGAGAAGTTAGCAACCGTTCTTTATGTATTTTCGGCCGCTGAACTCAGATAAATTGTCCGTTTTCTCCCAGCACGTCAGGCTTACGAGATATTTGCATAAGCAAGGTATCTTTACATTTGTTGGTCCTGTGGCCTAATTGCAACCAAATTCGTTTTAATGTGAGCTGCATTGAATGACGTTACAGAAAAACCAAACACGGAGTTTAGATTTTGCTGATAAGGTAAAAATTTTTGGATTGTATTAGTAAAAATGTAGTTATTTTTGAAAAAATCGATTTTTTTTTAAAGTTTAAAAAATTCGGAAATTTTTTCCGCTAATATTAAAAATCTTAGAAATCTGCTTTTCTTCGTAGAAGTGCAGTTCTTATTAAAAAAAAAATAAAAATAATTTTTTTTGGATATTCAGGCCACCAAAAATGAATTTTCGATCAAAAAATTGATTTTTTAAAAATATTTTTGGTTATTGTATTCAAACTAATGCTTAGCTCAACAGCAACAAGGTGAAATGAGACTGACCATGGATATGCTCACAAGGAGCATAACAGAAGCCGCAAAATGTATGCAGACTGGAAAGCAAAGCACTTTTCGACAAGCTTGGTATGATGCAGAATGCGAAAGTGCAAGAAAAATCTCAATTTTACAATTAAGAAAAATTAGAAACTCAGAAACTAGAGAAGGCCGCTTAAATTACCAAACCGCAAATTCAAAATATAAGATACTTTGCAGGAAAAAGCAACGGCTCTACTATCAGCAACTGGAAGTGGAAATATGTAAAATAAATGATAGCAAGAGCTTCTGGGCAATAGCCAGAAAGTTGAATGGTAGCGCTGCGTCGAAAGGTATTAAAGCAAGCCTACAAGTGCTAGCAACACATTTCAAATCTCTCCTCCAAGTACCTTGTGAATCGGAAATTAGCTTCGCACTTCCATTGATAATAAATGAAGAACTTGATGCTCAAATTACCAAATCAGAAATTCTGGAGGCATTACGTAGCGCTAAGGACAACAAAGCCCCAGGGATAGACAGAATACCAGTGGAATTTTTAAAAAACTCATCAGAAACCTTAATAGAGCAACTATTTATAGCCTACAATACCATCCTTAATGAAGGAAAATCGCCAACAAACTTTCTCTCTAATATCATCTTCCCAAATTTTAAAAAAGAATAGATAAGACTTGGCCAATAGTCACACATTTTACGGACAGTCGGTTTTCGTAAAGGTAACTCGACAGCAGTGTTAACCGAATTTCATTCCTAGAATCAAGGCCGCGTTTGACACAATTGATCGAGAGCTCTATTTCTAAAGCTTAGCAACTGCGGAATTTCGACAAAAATACTCAACGCAATAAAAGCTATGTACACAGATAACAAAACAGCAGTTTGGGATGGCAAGCAAAGATCGGATTTTCGATCCAGTATGGGTGTAAACAACTTTTTTTCTTGGTGCTTTTGCTGACATATCACGTTCTACCAGGAGGCGGTCTATCGGCACAGAAGTTGTAAAAGCCCATGTATGCGGAAGACATGTGCTGCTGGCGGATTCCCCTAAAAATGCGTACAAGACTATTGCAAACTATGGAATCTTCGGATTGACACCGAGAAATCAAAGGTCATGGTGATTAAAGACACGAGAGGACGCCCCTCGAATAGTGAAACATGGTCCATAAACGGTTGCTTAATTGAAAATGTTAAGGAATATAAGTATCTGGGAGTACTGCTAACGCCGAATATGACTTTCGAAAAGCACGTATTACAACGACTCCACGACTACAGGGTAGCGATAAATACCACATGGAATACCTTTTTTGCAAAAAAGGATGTAAAGTGCAGTACAAAATATAAGCTCTTCGAGGCCACAGCGCGAGCAGTAATGTGCTATGCAGCCCCGGTTTGGGGACACTTACAGCTAGAAGACATGGAAAGACTTGTACCCACTTTCCTGAAAAGGATTTTCAAATGGCCAAGGAACACGCCACACTACGCTATTTACCTTGAAACCGGCCTCGCTCCGCTTTATATAAAGACTTTAGAAATGCATTTCTGTTATATTAGAAAAGTCATGAACCTCAGCCCTCATAGACTCCCAAAAATTGTAACACTGCATCTCTTGCATAGTAGATCGCAATTCTTTGATAAGTGGGACAGCCTAGCGCATGAAGTCGGAGTACAATTATCTTTGGATGATCTAAACTCTTGGAATGACAAGCACAAACAGATACTGGAAGGCCTGGCAGCAACAGCAAGAACTAAATTTATAGATCAGGCAAGAAAAAGTGAAACCCGAGCGTTCTACAGGAGCTTGATATATGACATGGGAGTCAAAAACTATTTCTCTGACACTCTCGGCTCACAGGCAATATCCGTGATATTTAAAGCGAGAACAGAGGTGTTACATATCAACTATAGGCCATACAATACGGGAGTTAATACCGAGTGCAGCATGTGTAACCTACACGAAAGGGAAGACACTTTCCATTTTATAGCACTATGCCCGGTGCTTAAAGAAATCAGGCATGCACACTGGGGAACCCAATTAATAGACATGGAGAAATTTGAGAAAATACAGAACGGTGAAAATTGGGTTGTGTTAGCAAACTACCTCAGGGAAGCACTTCAATATAGGCATCAAATCATTACTGAAAATTTTTAAAATAATGAATTTAAAAAGAAAAGAAAAAAAATAATCCTAAGTCTTATATTACATTACATTCAGGGTTCGGAATTGCTCGCTCACGAGTCGCCCGCACTGACTCTTTTCGGCTCCTGCTCTGTGCAGCGAGCGGAGTTCCGCGAGCAGCGTGCAGCAGAGTGCACGCTGCTCGCTAGCACCGTGCACCTGCTCGTGTGCTGTGGGTGCCTGCACACGAGCAGCGTGCCGTCAGCTGCACGCTGTTGGTATCTGCTCGAGTGCAGTGTGCAGCAGCTGCACTCACGAGCAGCGTGCAAAGTGCAATTCCGAACCCTGGTTTTGTTAGAGAAACCTTAGAGAAAATGTCGAAAATGGATCCGTTCTCGATACCGATTGTCGGGTGGGGAGTCACTTGAATTTGGATTAGTTTTTAGTTTATTTAAGTGTTCACACCAGGGACCGTATCGATTATGAGTTCTATTATATAAAATCTATTTTGAATGATTCATTTTTGATTTTTATTCTATTCCTCAAAAAATAATGATTAAACTTGATTTTTATATAATATATAAAACTCAGTAAATAATAATTTTTTTTGAGTAATATAAATAAAAATCAAAAATAATGATTATTTCCTGAGTTTTATTTTTTTTGCTCAAAAATATTACTCAAACAGCGATTGCGGCTAGTGCATAAGGAATTTTATTAAGTTTGATGGATGTACCTAGCAAGGGGACCAAAGTAAAGATTATTACATATCGGAAAAATACCAAGAGGAAAAAAAAATTGCAATAATGTAAAGAATCAATACCAATCATGTGGAAAATCATGCCAGGATTAATGCATAAGCGCAATTCATAGCAGAAGGACCTTCATGGTACTTAAGAATCTGCCTTTTAAGACCCATTGACCACATACATAACTACATAGTCGTTATTTTGACAATACTAAAGCCCGCAACCATGGATGACCAATGCTAAAGAACATAGATAGAGCATAAAGAATGTATCAGTTCCATCATTTTCGCTGATACATTCTTTATTCTCTATCTATGTTCTTCAGCATTAAAGGTTTGTTCCAAATTTAAAAATGGTTTTCTCATTTATTAGGCTCACAGTTTGAATAAACAGAATTTCATGACAACTGACCAGTCGCTCTTTCGTTCGGTAGGAACGCCCTCTACCGAATCCAGTCGTATGCGCACGTTCCGAAGTACAGTCGCGGACGAAGAAAATAAGTCCTATTACTTTTCGGACAAACCCTGTATATATTTATATTTATGTATTTTATTGGGCCGGAAATTTAAATTTTTTTATTCCGTACCGAAGGAATGCAGAGTATATTAAGTTAATGCAAATTTATAGAAGGAAGCAACCCTATAAGGTATATATTTAGGCGCTGCGAAATAAGGCCCCAATGAAATAAGGCCCCAAAAAAAAAATGAAATAAGGCCCCAAAAATTTATATGGAAAACAAAAACAACGATTTTTTCTCAAATTTGGGGTGTTATTTCATTTTTTTGGGGCATTATTTCCTAAATAAAATTTCAAAATGAAATAAGTCCCCAAAAGAAGAAATGAAATAAGGCCCCAAAAATTAGTTTTGCGGTCTTATTTCATTTCGCGGAAATAAGGCCCCAATTTTTAATATGATTTTTTAGGGGTCTTATTTCATTTCTCTTATTTTGGCTGATATTTGGAAAAAAAATTCCAATAACGGTTAATTTTCTTATCTGCCTGCGTTTTCTGACTTAGTATTTGATGCATTTTTGTACAGATGTGCAAAAGTACCGTTTTACAATTAGTTCAGTGATAAGCTTTTGAGTATGTTGGTCAGTTTAGTGATTTGCATTGTGTAAAGCAGACGTTCAAGTGCGAGATAAAATTATGAAGTGCGAAAAAATTGTTGCATTACGGCGAACTGGAAATTTGTTCTACGTCAAAGAACAGAAAATGCTGTATTTTGACGAGGTAATTATATTGTCTATTTTAAAAAATCTTAGCGCCGCAGACGAAATTTTTTTTATATGAAAACGTTTTATATTATATCAAAAAATTGTGTCAATCTAAGCGCCGCAGGCGAAAATTTTTTACACAAAAATTGCGCGATTTTTTTGTAAAAAATTTTCATTATTATTTAATGTTATATGTAGTTTGTTTCACTAAAAATCCAAATAAGAAAATATTTTCAAATTTTATATTAGGTATTTCCAATAGTTTTTATTTTATTGAATAAATTGAATAAAGCAATAAAATGAACAAAAAAAATAGAATTGAAAAATTGGGGTGTTATTTCATTTTTCAAAATGGGGTATTATTTCATTATGAAATAACACCCCAAATTTGGGGCCTTATTTCATTTTATTTTGGGGCCTTATTTCATTTCAGTGGGGCCTTATTTCATAATTTAAATTGGGGTATTATTTCATTATGAAATAACTCCCCAAATTTGGGGCCTTATTTCATTTTATCGTTTGGGGACTTATTTCATTGGGGACTTATTGCCTGCAGCCATATATTTATACGCACCACAAAAAACGTAATAGATTCCACTATTTTGTTGATAGATAGTTCTTACCTTCAAGACATATTTAGTAATAAGGATCGATTCGCCTAAGGATTGGTAAATAACGGATAATCGATTTACTACCGCAACGCTGCAGAAGCGCTGCATTTAGATGCTATTGCAGCCAAAAAATAACATCCTTTACTCATTTTACAGGTGGAAATGACGAAAACACTTTCTATATTGGGCGAGATAATGGCAATATTCTTCTTTCAAAATTTTTGGATTACGAAACACAAACGTTCTACAATCTATCTATCAGTGTGACTGACGGAACACATATTATTTACACCAATCTTTTTGTTCAAGTAATTGATACAAATGATAATACACCACAATTTACAAAAGATGTATACCATGTAAATATATCAGAAAATATTGAAGAAGAGTCAATAATAATGCAACTTCACGCAACCGATAAAGATGAAGATAAAAAATTGTTCTACCAACTACACGCTACGCAGGATCCATCATCGCTGGCGTTGTTTCGTATCGATTCCATAAGTGGAAATGTCATAGTTACACACAGACTTGATTTTGAAAAAACTGCACAACATGTTCTAATAGTTTTTGTAAAAGATCAAGGAACACCAGGAAAAAGGAACTACGCGAAAATAATTGTAAATGTTCATGATCATTACGACCATCATCCAGAATTCACAGCAAAAATAATACAAAGTAAAGTACCTGAAAGTGCAGCAATTGGCTCTAAACCAGAGATGGGCGCGTCGCGACGTTCCAATGCACACACAAAGCAGCGCGTGCATTAGGTTTCTGCCGCGGCCGACTGCAAAAATCACACGTACGCTATAAGCATTGACAGCTACTTATATTTGCATGTGCTTGTATGCGTGTGAAAAGTGTGACGGTATGTGTGCATGCCCATCTCTGCTCTAAACTTACTGAAGTACTTGCCATAGACAGAGACAGTGGGCATAATGCCGAGATCCGCTACTCTATTATTACCGGTAACGTTGGAAGTGTGTTTGAAATCGATTCAACATTTGGCATCATAACATTGGCCGCCAATTTAAATATAAATAAAATGCAGGAATATATGCTTCAAATCAAGGCGGTTGATCATGGCAATCCACCATTATCGTCTCAAATACCAGTGCATATCATTGTAACTATGTCGGAAAATGATCCCCCAAAGGTTTTCAATATTATTGCGGGTAATATTAACGACACCTTCCGGATCAACCCATCAACTGGAGTCATTGTGATCAACGCAAATATCGACTATGAGATAAACAAGTAAGTATCACTAGAACTAATAATTAAACAAGTAAGAGTGTTGAGGTCGAGTGCCCCGGCAGCAAAATACCCTGTTCCAAGTAATGTGGTTCCTATAGCTTTGAATTCCATTTATTTAAAAATTTATTTCAATAAATGGGCAGGTGCACTTATGTACATATGTTCGGTGTTTTTTTTTTTGGATCTCATTGTGGTACACAGAATAGAAAGATGTTGGGCCTGACTGAAAATATATTAAGTCACTTGGTTCAAACTTAAAAATTGTAGCTCTGACAGTTTTTCGCGGTTAGAAGAAGATGGAGGAGGAATTTGGCAAACCTGGAGCAAACTTTATCTGGGTACGGTGTACACCTACATATATTCAAAAATTTGTGGATCTACCTCTACCTAGTCTGTGAGATTACCGCGTTTATACAGATAAAAAGACAGATTTTCGCTGTTTATATATACATGCCAAAACTTGTGGCTCTACCTCTTATAGTCTGTGAGATTTACGCGTTTATACAGATAAAAAGAAAGATTTTCGCTGTTTAAAGATGGAGGAGGCGGATTTTTCGAAATCTGAAACAAACTCGATGTTGGTACAGTATACACCTATCTTTCTTCTTTATTGGCCCGATGCATTGCATCACAACCGTTTGACGGTCTCGGCCGCTGCAACTAATGTCCGCCAGTCGCTTCTGCTCCGTGCGAGCTGGCACCAGTTTTTCACGCCAAGCTTAGAAATGTCTTTCCGCACCTGGTCGTCCCACCTTAGAGGTGGTCGTCCCACCTTGCCTTGTCCCAGTTCTTTCGCATTCCTCTTGTAGACCATTTTTGCTGGAGCTTGATCATCCATACGGGTAACATGTCCCAGCCAGCGCAGCCGCTGTTGCTTTATGCGCTTGACCAGACTAGTATCCCCATAGAGCTTATACAGTTCGTCATTCCTTCGGATGCGAAAGTCCTCGCCAACTTTCAAAGGTCCATAAATCCTGCGAAGAATCTTTCGCTCGAAAACGCCAATCGCCGCCTCATCCGCTGATGATATTGCCCATGCTTCTGCGCCGTATTGCAGGACTGGGATGATAAGCGACTTATATTTCTTCGCTTGAGGTTTCTGCTCTTGAGCTCCCTACTTAGCCCGTAATAGCATCGGTTTGCGAGCGTGATTCTTCTTCGAATTTCCAGGCTGATGTTGTTGTCGCCGGTTATCATCGTTCCAAGGTAGACAAAGTCCTCTACAACTTTAAAGTTGTACTCTCCCATTGCAACAGATTGCCCAATTTGTGTGTACTTCTGTTTCGAGGACACTAGGTACTTCGTCTTGTCCTCGTTTACCGCTAAACCCATTAGCTCAGACTGCTTCTCAATCTCTGAAAACGCATTGCTTACTGCCTGTTCGGTTTTGCCGATAATGTCAATATCATCGGCATATGCGAGTAGCATTACATCTTTATTAAAGATGGTGCCCGATCTGTTGGCATTTGGGCACTGGCGCAGTATATACTCCATCAGCAGATTAAAGAAGTCACACGATAAGGTGTCACCCTGCCTAAAACCTCTTTTGGTATCAAAAGGCTCGGAGAGGTTCGTTCCTATTTTGACGGAGCTTTGAGTGCTTCTCAACGTCATCATGCAAAGTCGAACGTACTTTGCTGGAATACCTAAAGTAGACAGGGCTTCGAAAAACCTTGACCTTATCGGCGTGTCGAAAGCGGCTTTGTAATCGATAAAAAGATGGTGATTTTCGATGTTTCTCTCATAGGTCTTCTCCAGGATTTGGCGCAATGTGAATATCTGGTCTGATGCTTGCATCACAATGCTTGCATCACATGCTTGCATCACAACCGTTTGACGGTCTCGGCCGCTGCAACTAATGTCCGCCAGTCGCTTCTGCTCCGTGCGAGCTGGCACCAGTTTTTCACGCCAAGCTTGGAAATGTCTTTCCGCTCCTGGTCGTCCCACCTGTTGCTTTATGGGCTTGACCAGACTAGTATCCCCTTAGAGCTCATATAGTTCGTCATTCGTTCGGATGCGAAAATCCTCGCCAACTTTCAAAGGTCCATAAATCCTGCGAAGGATCTTTCGTTCGAAAACGCCAATCGCCGCCTCATCCGCTGATGATATTGCCCATGCTTCTGCGCCGTATTGCAGGACTGGGATGATAAGCGTTTTATATAGCGCTATTTTTGTTCTTCGCTTGAGGTTTCTGCTCTTGAGCTCCCTACTTAGCCCGTAATAGCATCGGCTTGCGAGCGTGATTCTTCTTAGAATGATGTTGTTGTCGCAGGTTATCATCGTTCCGAGGTAGACAAAGTCCTCTACAACTTTAAAGTTGTACTCTCTCATTGCAACGGATGGCCCAAGCCGTGTGTACTTCTGTTTCGAGCACATTAGGTACTTTGTCTTGTCCTCGTTTACCGCTAAACCCATTAGTTCAGACTGCTTCCCAATCTCTGAGTTCGCCCTGCTTACCGCCTGTTCGGTATTGCCGAAAATGTCAATATCATCACCATATGCGAGTAGCATTACATCTTTATTAAAGATGGTGCCCGATCTGTTGGCATTTGGGCACTGGCGCAGTATATACTCCATCAGCAGATGTAAGAAGTCACACGATAAGGTATCACCCTGGTATCAAAAGTCTCGGAGAGGTTCGTTCTTATTTTGACGGAGCTTTGAGTGCTTCTCAACGTCATCATGCAAAGTCGAACGTACTTTGCTGGAATACCTAAAGTAGACAGGGCTTCGAAAAACCTTGACCTTATCGGCGTGTCGAAAGCGGCTTTGTAATCGATAAAAAGATGCTGATTTTCCAATCGTCGGGCATGCTTTCGTCAACCCATATATTCGCCTCCAGCCTTGAACAAATCAGCGGGCAGCTCATCAGCGCCTGGCAACTTGTTGTTCTTTAGCCTTCTTATGGCTAAACAGACTTTCTGTTGGGTCGGGGGGTCTATCTCAATGTTGTCGATTGGTGGCATAGTTACTTCTCTAGAGGCGGCATCATGTTCGTCATCGCCTCCCAGTAGGTTGGAGAAGTAACTTCTCCATTTGTTAAGCGCCACTTGCGGATCTGTGACCAGATTCCCCTGTTCGTCTTTACATTGTGCGACTCTGGGCTTGATACCTTCTGTTAATTGCTTAATCTTTGGTAACATTTTTTTTTCGAGTCTCACTCATGCCGAATAACATCTCAACTTCCTCGCGCATGCTCCTTTCCTGCTCTATCTTTTTTCTACTAAAAAGGCGTTTCTCCTCTTTCCTTTTCTCCAGGTATCGCTCTTTAGCAGCCCGGGTTACTCTCGACTGCAGAGTTCTCCTGTAGGCAGCGTTTTTCTCTGCAGTAGCGCGTCGGCACTCCTCATCGTACCAAGACCGCTTTCGAGGGGGCTCGGAGTAACCGAGTATCTCCTTGGCAGCCGTACTCATGGAGTGCGATATACGCAGCCACTGTTCGCATATATCGGAAGGGAATGGGGAGGTTTCCCTGAGCAGTTGGGCGAGTTTAGCTGTGTAGGCTTCAGAGGTCCTTTGTGATTGCAGCTTCTCGACATTTATCTTTCGACTTGTGCTAGAGCGTGAGGCATGAGCCACACTGAGCCGCGTGCGTACCTTGGCTGCAACCAGGTAATGATCCGAGTCTGTGTTGGCTCTTCGAATCGCACGCACGTCTAGTACACTCGATGAATGCCTTCCGTCGATCACAACGTAATCAATCTGATTTCGTGTTCGTTGACCAGGGGACTTACAGGTCGCCTTATGGATGTCGAGGTGTTCAAATCTGGTACTACCTATGGACATGTTCCGGCCGCAGCGAAGTCTATTAGCCTCTCTCCGTTACCGGAGGTTGTTTCATGAAGGCTAAATCGTCCGACTGTCGATCCAAAAACTCCTTCTCTTCTGACTTTCGCGTTAAAATCGCCTAGCACGATCTTTATGTCGTGGTCGGGGCAGCGCTCGTGACAGAGTGGCGCAGTTTATCACTCACTGCAAAGCCGCACCCAAACTCGTGCTCGGAGACATGCCCGCTGTAGTATATCTCCCAGGGGGGTGGTGGTTTCTGTTCTGTCTTCTCTTTTGGTAGCGTTATTATCTTGCTCCCATGTTCAATCCATCGCATTTCCTGGAGTGCGGTAACGTCCGATGAATATTTCTTGAGGACATTCACCAAGGCGATATCATCACCATCTCTGTTGAGGGTGCGGACATTCCAGGTGCATATTCTCAAATCGTGGTCCTTAAAACGTTTTCGTGGGTCGTCGTCAGGGGGTGTCCGTATCCGAGGCATTGTAGTCGCAGTTTTCATTGGTGGAGATTTTTTACGATGGTGGGTACCAAACCCGACTCACTAACCCTATATATTATACCCAGTAGGGAAGGGGGGAGGGACGCCGCTCACGTTAGTCAGCAGCAAATGCGGGTGCATTGCCACTGCTTCCGGTGATTACCACGAGGAGGTGTGAGTCGACTTGAGACGTAGTAAGCTAGGATCACTCTGGGTTCGCCAAGTTGAACCGATCAGAAGCTTTACCTGACCACATACGCCCCCGTTAGGTCCAGAAGATCTATGACTAGAAGTTCTGAACCACCACCAAAATACCATTAGCATGGACACAAAACTTCCAACTTGATTTTCAAATAAGAGCATGAAATCTCTTGAAGTTCTGGGACACCGACGGACTTTTCGAGCGTTTTGCGAACCAACCGTGGCCAAAATCTCTAGAGATTTCTGTGACACCCCCGAATAATTTTCGCAACTCCAACCAAAGTCTTTCAATGTTAAACTCAGTAGTTCTCTCTGTCAATGTTGTCGATGTCTCTGTCACAGCCAGGGGATTAAGTGGTGGCAAGTGATACCTCATGTTTGGCGCCAAGAAATTCTTATATTTTTGATTGTGTTTATGGAGAATATGACTCAAGTTTGAACTATAATTTAAAAATGCATCATAAAACATTTATCAGAATCAAAAAATTTCAGTTGAACATCAAATTAACCCATAACTAAAAATTGGGAAATTTTTTTGCGAGAGATGCAGCCTTTTTAGAGATGGAACTTTAATTGGAACAGCAACTGTTCTAACTATATTTTCAAATAAGAAAATTAAATCTCTTGAAGTTCTGGGACACCGACGGATTTTTCGAACGATTTGCAAACCAACCGAGGTCAAAATCTCTAGAGATTTCTGTGACACCCCCGATTACACATATTTATCATTTAAAAACAAATAAAATTCAATCAAAATAAACTAAAATAAAAACCCCTGCATTACTTCATCATTACACGTGCATTACTTCTCTATCAGACATTGAATCGTATGACAAGTGCACTACCCGCCCTTATACTTTTCCTCCTTCAGTATATTCGGGGGTGCCACAGAAATCTCTAGAGATTTTGCCGACGGTTGGTTTGTAAATCTCTCGAAAAATTCGTCGGTGCCACAGAACTTCGAGAGATATCATTTTCTTATTTGAAAATCGAGTTGGAAGGTTTGTGTCCATGCTTATGGTATTTTTCAGTCAAATCTATAAACAGGGTAGTCCTTTCTTGCAAAAAAAAATTTCCCATCTTCTAGTTTCGAGTTAATTTGATGTTTAAATGGAATTTTTTTATTGTGTTACATGTTTTACGATGTAGTTTTAAATTATAATTCAAATTCTAGTCATATTCCTAAAAAATAAAGTTTCAAACTCCGCAGCTGACTGATTGGACGCTGTTGCTCTCTCCCTGATGACGATTGCCGACGGCAGATCGAAATATATTGGAGACAAAAATCAAAGTGTGTTTTATTCAACTATAAAGCACATAAAATGAAAAATTTTTTAAAAATTTTTGCGCCAATCATTAAATGTAACTTGGCAACCCTTAGCGCTTGTTGGTACTCAGAGAGCACTTGTTGATACTCAGAGAGCGTCACCATATGTAGAGGGCGCCCACTAAGGTTGAGTAGCGTGTTTGTTTGTCAACATTCGGTTGGTTTTGCGAACAATTATTGAAACGCAAATTTTAATATGAAAACAATTAAAATATTTAATTCATTTGATGCAACCTATGCACAAAAATAATGTTGATTACATTTCCAATACCAATTTTACTTATCAAAATTGTTTTAGTGGTGAATTTCGCTAAATCTCCCGACAAAACACGAGAGATTTGAAACCAAACGAAAGAGATTTCTGTGACACCGAGAATTGGTTTTGGGTTGAAATTTGGTTGGAAGAGGTTTCTGTAACACCCCCGAATTACAATTTACTAGGTCGGGTCTATATAAAATACCAGTAGAGTATGCACTTGTCCCTTTTTTTAAATGATTAACTCTTACCTATTTGGACTCGTTCCCCATTCACGGTTAACAGCTAGTTGCGGAAGCAACGCCAATTTTTTAGGGCCCTCATAAAAAGGGATATTTCCTCTCATGCGACTCCATTGCTGACAGAGTTAAAGGTCGAATGTTTTGCTTCAATCTGTAGTGCAGCTGTAGGCAGCAGGTCATTACGAAATTCGGAGAGGCACACGCAAAAAGTGTGCCTGCCCACCCCGTCTGTGCTCTGGCTGCGCCACAGTCTCACATACACACCAATACAAATGTACTCGTCTTGCGGCCAGAGTCAGCGCGTCTCACATACACACCAATACAATTGCAATGAAAAAAATTTCTGAAAATTTTTCACACGCGTGAGAAAAATATTGTGTGAAAAATTTTCTGGATTTTTTTTTTTTACAGATGTTAGCAAAAATATTTCACTCGTGTTAGTAACACGCGTGAAAAAATTCTCGTGATAATAACACGAAAAAAATTTATATATTCTTCTGTAAAAAATTGTTAGTAACACGTGTGAAAATACAAATTTTTTACAGACTAAATTTTTTTTTTGTGTTAATATTGGGCGTGTAAAAAACAAATATGTGTTATTTTACGAACCCTGGTAACCATATGTCACCATGTAGTATTTGGATATTTTTGGTAATTAAAGAACAATTGGTTTTTGTGTTGTTGAGGCGCTTAGCGCACTCATGATTTATTCTTTATTGTTTAGCATCTCATTCGCAACTGTTGCTGCTTATTCTGAGTCAGGAAGCTATGCTGCCAGGAAAGCTGACGGCAGAGCGGTTACATTATATATTTGTTGTTTACACAACGCTGAGAGCTGCGCTGTGTGAGAGAGAGTGTTATGTGCACATAGAGGGGGCTCATGTTGACTGCGCAACAGGCTTAAGGCAAAATATGCTGACAATGCATTTATGAGTTAGTTACCCAACAAATGATCGTATTACTACGCAATGGCATCGAATGGTTGTAAAATGTAAATGTTGGCTATACAGCTCCTCAGACGGGGCCAAGCCAAGCTTCTCACAATCTCTTGGCGTGTGTGCTTTAAATTTTTCGCACAAGAGAAAGGGACCTACAGTTTAACGCCGGATCCGAACGGCAAAGTTTGAGAATTTGCTTTTTCATGGCTAGTTACTTCACAGCTGGCGCCAATAGCTGGTGATGGTGACCGTATGTGTAAAAGCTATTTTCTAAAGAAAGAAAAAAACTTTTATTATTAGATGTTCAGAGGCGGGATCGAACCCACGACCTCCCGCCCAGCAGTCCAGCACACTAACCACTGGGCCACATACGGCCACGGAACGGTTGTGCCAGAGTTTTTTGGTGCAACATTTTTATTCAAATTTATTTACGCAACAAATATTTTCAATCAAACAGACTTAACTCATACCGCAATCGCATCAAACGGTTGAACTAGAACTTTTTGATGCGACACTTGTTTGTGTGTTCGATCGAACCAAATTCAGCCAACTCAGGCCAACAGATTGCGAGAGACATAGGAGAGAGAGAGAGAGAAAAGAGAGACACATAAGAGGGCGAACATGTTGCGCATGCAAGTTCCGAGCATTGATCGCAACGCCAGTTTATTTCTTGTACAGATTAATGTGTAAGCGATTTGCAATCGAATGAAGCCGTTCTCTGGTATGGAATGTACTGATTACAGTGGGTACTCTATATGTGTGCATATCACAGGGAATCCGATGGCAGTTCATACTTGTTTTATTACTAGTAATGCAGGCTGTGCGCACTCCGTTTACAAAGCGGCCAAGCACATGACAAAGTAATGCAGATTGTATGGGATTACATCTTTCATACTGATGGCAAAGTAACGTATTAGTAATCTATTAATAATAATAATAATAATAATAATAATAATAATAATAATAATAATAATAATAATAATAATAATAATAATAATAATAATAATACACCACACTAGCAAAAAGCTGCCATCCTAAAAACGTGCAATATTGTGAGAAAATTCTTAAATAATAGTTAAATTTGTAATAAATCAATATTAAGAACCCTGAGACTTGCAGTTGAACTGCCGTCGTAATGGGTAAATGACCTCACCTCGCGCGGTACGTGAGGGGGTGGAAGGCGGGAAATAATAATAATAATAATAATAATAATAATAATAATAATAATAATAATAATAATAATAATAATGTTTATTTATTGTTTAACTGTTAACATAAAAAGTTAGATCTAGAATACATTAGCTTTACACTGTAAACCCCGTTATTAAACAATGAAATAAAAACTTTTGTGTACCGACATGGACATCTCAATCCGTCTGTCGGCCATGAGCAGTTCGTCACACATTACACTGATCTACTACACCAGGCTGCCAGGGTCGTCCCCAGATACCTGATAGTTCCTCAGTGTAATGCTTAGACTCCTACCCATGCTGAATCATATGCCAGTGAGTGTCTCCAGAATAGCCGTCCGATAAGCTAGTGAGCTTTTCAAATAGTTGACTAGGTTCTCCCAAAAGTTGTCGCTCCTGTTATCTAGTATGCTGATTACCAATGCCATATGTCATCGTTTTCTTGGGTGTTACAGAGGTGGCATGGTACATGTTCCGTTCGATTGTAGAAACTTGACATTAATTTTATTTAGTCGAAGCGAGCTTTAATAATCCAGGGAATTTTGTGCGCTGATAGAGACAGATATTTATTGGATACTGTGTGGTCGAGATACTTATATATCCTCGAGGTGCTAGAGCATTGTCGGTGGGTTCGTTTGGTTAAGGACTTATGTTTGAGTATATTAAGTACGGTCGCGCGGAAGGTGCTCCATTGCCTTGCCGTTCTTGTAGCAATTCGCCAGTCTAGTCCCAAAGTCCTACATAGCTCCTCTAGTCCAGAAATCCAAAAAATGTTACGATCCGATTCCAGAAGTTTGCCTGTTAGGTAATTAGGTAGGCGCTGATCATCGTACTTATGCAGAACTTTACCTATATAGCCAAGATGCAGATCCAGAGAATATAGGTGAGCATCGTCCAGGCCCGTTTCTAGTGCTAATGCATAGCTCGGTGTGCAAGTTGGTAAATGCAAGACCTTCTTAAGAAAAAGGGTTTGGAGCCTGTCCACTTCTTCAAAGTGCCTGCATCCCCAGACTTGAGCTCCATAGGATTGAACTGCTCGGAAACTGCATTAAAAAGTTTCCATTTGACATTAATGCTAACTTCATGTTTGGCTAGAAAGTTGTTCCATGTTCCATGTTTTGACTTTATCATTGCGCCTAATCACGTGTTTTTTAAAGGAGACTGTGGGTGTGAATATAACTCCTAGGTACGTGAACTCGGGCGAAATTTTAATGGGTACTCCTTTAAATGTCCACCGCTCCGCCGCTGCCAAATTACCACCTTTCCTAAAGACCATAATTTCAGACTTCGATAGATTTATCTCCATGCGCCACATGGAGCAATACTCCTCCAGCCGATTAATCATGTCCTGAAGTACGCTTATATTATCCGCTGTAATGACGATATCATCTGCATACATTAAAAGGCGTATATTACGATCTCCAATATAAAGACCTCCTTTTAATACTTCGTGCAAGTCATCCAAAAATAACGCAAAAAGCAACGGTCATAATACGCATCCTTGTCGAACTCCGACTTCTGTCTTAAAATAATTTGACAGTTCTTCCCCTGTCCAAACCGCGGATTCAGTTTGGTCATACACTCTTTCAAAGAGGTTTATTATCTTTGTCGAGACACCCTTTGCATGCAGCTTGTACCATAGCAATTTTCTAGGGACCTTATCAAATTCCGCTTTAAAGTCGATGAAAAAAACGTAAGCTTTTTTGGTTTCCTGCAGCTTTAGGTGTATGATTGCTGCAAGGTTGTAGACGTTATCTACGGTTGACTAGCCCTCTCTGAATCCAGCTTGATACTCGTTCAGACTATTATTTTGGTTAACCCACTTGCTCAGTCTATAATATATTACGCTCATAAGAATTTTTGATATGCAGTTGATAAAAGATATACCACGGTAGTTTTCAGGCATGCCCATATCACCCTTTTTATAGATTGGGAATACAATACTTGTACTTTTCCATATCAGCTCCATTTAGAATATTATTGTATGCTTTTGGTTAGGGCCACCAGCAATTCCAAGGGAGCGTTGACAAAAAATTCGTAAGGAATCCGATCTTCTCCTGGAGCTTGTTTTCCTTTGCCATTTTGAGGGCATATTGTACTTCAGGTAACATAATTTCTGCATCCAGTACCTCGTCCTGAACAAAGTGACGGGCGTAATAAAGAATGCATCCTTGTGTAATGGGATTGAGTAGAGAACCAAAGTGCTGTTGAATAATGCTTGCTTGAATGCTTGGGCTGATTTTAAAATCTGTACCTCTTATCTCTCGCACCATACGCCACCACTGCTTGCTGTCATTTACTTCGTCCAGCTTAGTTTCCAGTTGTTTATAGTAATTTTCCTTCCGTTCTTACATAACCGCTTATATGCTATGTTGCTTCTTAAATATTCTTTTCGCATGTCATCTGCGCATGTATCGCTGGGGCAATTTCGAAGGTCATTTAAGAGGATCATCGAGCGTTTACTATATTCCCTGCACTGATTATCGTACCATACATTTTTGCTCTTGGGCTCTGTGGGTGAGGCATTAATGAAGGTCTTAGCAGCAGCCCTTATCACAATATCCTGCAACTGGGTTAAGGTCATCGGCTGTTCTTCTCTCTCCCTTTCCTGAAGTGCTTTAACAACTCGTATTTGGTAACCTTTTTGTTGTTTAGGGTTCCATCTTAATGTGGGTAATAAATTAAGCGATTTGCAGTGCTCAAACCCTTTAAAGTTAACCCTCATGCAAATTGGTTGGTGATCTGACCATAGTTTGCTGTCTACCCTAAAACTTTCAATTATCGGCAATACTTCATGTTGCACTGCAGCAATATCATTGGTTGTATTGGTTGTATGTATTTATGAAAGTGAAGCTTCCTTGTTCATCTCCAGAGACTAAACCGTTTAAAACTATAAGTCCATTATCATTGCAGAAATCTATGAAATGGGCCCCCTTCGAATTTACCACTTTATCTTCTGCCTTTCTCCCTGCAGTATTCACAACACATAAGGTATTTTCCAAAATGTCGATCTCCTGCGATAACTCTCCGATTCGAATATTAAGGTCACCTATCACAATGGGGTTTTCTATGCGACTTTCTGAGAAAATATCTACAACAGGTAAAAATTCCATGTTCCAGTTGCATCCTCTTATGTATAGCGGAATTATATTTAAGGTTTTATGACTGTCCCGCAGCTTCAATATATGTATACCTTGCACTTGTATCATCTCGTGTGTCAGACCCATATCTTTTAGGTTCTTTTTTACACCCACAAGGATTCCACCAATCGCACGGCCAAAGTTGGAGTTACGTGTTGCTGGCGTCCAGTACACCTCATACGTACTAAAATATTTTTCAAACTTTTTAATTTTATCCTGACATACATTTGTTTTTAATAAAATGAAAATATCAAATGATCTTAAATATTCAAAAAACAGGGGTAAAATAGACTTATTTTCTAATCCATGTATATTATACGACAAAACATTTAACAGTTTATTAAACGCTTTACTTTGACAAATATTAAGGCTGCTCGGATGACTACTCCCTAGTTTTTTTGGGCTCTATCTAATAGGGACTCAAGCTGGTGGCCATAAATGCTCTTTAGGTATTCATCCGCTTGTTGTCCCTTTGCAACTAATTTTCGTCTCGCATCAAAATACATCCAAGTGCCATTTACATTAATGCTATAATTTCTGACAAAGATCTTGACGTTGCCTATCCGTGACAGCTCCCTTTTTAGTTGGATAAGTGCCTTTTTCTGCGTTCGTTTCTCCTCTGACAGATCTTTCTCCACGTATACATCAGTACCTGCCAATTTTCGGGTATTTTTTAGAACCCTGGCCACCATTTCCTCAGACTCCAGTTCTACTACAACACCCATTTTTCCCTTGTTCTCGAAAATAATCCGGCCGCTTTTGCTGCTATTTGCGGTACATGCAACTTTTCCTTACAAAGTTTGAGGACCTTTGGTGACTCGTCAACTTGAAGTCCTTTTACTACTAGCCGGTTTTTTTTTGCTGTCATTAACCAAACGGCTTAACTCCTTTCTGTCCTGCTGGCGATCCCTTTCTAGATGTTCGACTTTAATTTTTAGCTGCTCATTTTCGGCCCTAAGCTCTTCAATGTGAGTAACAACTTGGTTTTTAAAGTCCGTTATATCCTCCTTAGAGGCTAGAGTTTCTATTCTTTGGTTAATATTGGACTCCATAGTTGTTCCGCTTTTATGATGTCCTCTAGTGTCAGTTCCTTGCCGAGTTCTCCTCTTCCTCTCTTGCTGGAAGTCGTTATTATCGGTGCCGAACCTGTGACCTCCAATATCTTATTTGGCGATCGAAGCATTTTAGTAGAGCCTAAGAGTATGCATGCCAATATTCAAGGTCGTGGATTTTGCCTGTCTGTTAGCTTCCGTAGGTCGTAGCAACAAAGCTTTGCTTGAGCGCGCTTTTGGTAAGCTCTTAGAGCTTTCACTGGAACTTTTTCGGGGGTCAAAGTCCAATCGGCCAGCTGGCTACAGAAGTCTCAAGTTTTTCGAACTTCTGTTTATTTGTTGATATTCCGCTATCACAATCAGGTGTTCTGGTGGATAAATCAGCCGGCCTCCAACAGTCTCCAATGCAGCTAACAATCCCGAAAACGATGGCAATCAGCTGGTTTCTCCTGCGCTTTGAATAAACGCTTATTAAAATAAAATACGCGGGACGACTCGCTAAGCACTTGCACTCTTAATAGGGTGGACCTACGTTCCTAGTAATCTATTATGTAATGCGAATTTGCGCCGCTGGATACACGGAATTTTTCAACTGAGAGAGGAGAAAGAAGAAAGCGAGAGCAACAAAAGAAATTCATACTCTGTTTTACTGAGTTAAGCAACTATGGCATGCGTTGGCCCTCAATACAGAAACAACTGCTTTGACAGACACATAAACTCAGACACCCAGTCCCAAAAGCACCAATAACAGAAAAAATATGTGTTTGACTCGACTGAAAAGTTATGAGTGTCAGTCACACTGCATACGCATTTAAAGCGGGTATTGATGCATTGCAAATCTCTGGTGCCTACCCCATCCTATGTGGAAGTCGAAAGCAGACCAAGTTCGGAGAGACCATTGCTCTGGAACTTCGAGAGCATATCTTGTACTTACCATATAGATACAACACCATACGTAACTCAACGCTAGAGGCTCTGTGTGATGGTTGCTATCAAGGTATACTAAACAAGGTAGGCTCACTCGCTCTCTCACAACTCAATATTTTTGTCAAAAAGAGCGAGAGCGTGTAAAGAAGTCTCTAAGGCTGAGGTAAGCTCAGTCTGGCCAGGGACACTTACAGAATTATTTTTGGTAAGTCCTGGGACACAACGGGTGCAGAAAATAGATCGAGTGGGAGGTGTTACTTTCCCGATCTTTATGTAGACAGTCTCTTAGTTCGTGATTTTCTTCAAATCCCGGGGGGGAGATCTATGGGCCACTAGCCCTCGAGGGACGACATAGGTGTTAGGGATACCTGAAGTATGTAAGAATTGTTCTACGCTGGCGTCAGTTAAACAAGAATTTGGCTCCACCAACATTCGCTTGCTCCCAGGTGACACCATAAAGAACAAATCGAAGTGGGCGTCGCTGTGATTGATCCACGCCATGCGCCCCCAATCCCTAAGTGAGACTTAGCGGGGTTAGGGACACATAGCGCGTATCAAACGCAACACACGCGGGTAACCAAATCGCACAAAGCGGCTGGAAACTGGTAGCTAATCCAGTCCTACCAGCTCCACCTCGCCCCCAGATGAAACCATAGCGAACGAGGACGATTTGGTAGTCCTGTTATTGGATTGATGCCATGTGTCACCAGCCCCAAAGTGAAACTTATCGGGGTTAGGGGCACATGGTGCGTATCCAAACACAGCCCCAGCCTAACTAAGACTCACAAAAACTGACGACAACCCTGGGGGACTGTCCAGCACCACCAACGCCACCTCGCCCCAGGTGAAACCATAGCGGACGAGGAGGGGTTGGTGGTCTGGTTGGCGGATGCACGCCATGTGCCACTAGCCCCCAAGTGAAACTTAGCGGGGTCTGGGACACCTGGCGCGCATCCGACACCACGCCGGTACAACCAAAACTTGCTATGCGGATCGAAAGAAAACTCTAGTGGCGGTCCAGTACCACCAACGCCGCCTCGCTCCAGGTGAAGCCGTAGCGAACGAGGCAAAGTTGGCAGTCCCGTTGGTAGATCCACACCATGCGCCACCAACCCTCAAGTGAAACTTAGGGGGGGCTGGAGGGGCATGGCAGGTCCCACTCACACACGCGCACACAAAACGAGATCCTTTGGTAACACTCACGTGAGGAAACACCAACACTGCAGCAGAGGGACACACACTCCAAGTTCAATGTTAGGCATTTTCTTTAAGTTTTACTTTGTTTTAATAAGTCTATTTTTTTTTTCTATGACAAAGTTTGCGACCCCCCTCGATCGCTGCCAAAATTCGACTACTGACGCGATCTCGAGTTCAACTTTCTACCGCCTTCGCTTTTGGCCGCCAGGGTTGTCAACTCCTCGTCTTTGCTAGTGTGACCAGGTGCCGACTCGTGACTTCGTTTGTGATGTTATTATAGATGTGCGGTGACTTAGCAGTGACTGGATTATTTCAGGCTTATATTTATACTTAAATCTTACAAAAACTTAATTAAAATTATAACAAAAATTGTAATGGGTCATTTGTACTTCATGTTTGTTTGCCCTTTTCCCTCCAATGGGTTTGTGACGCTTCAGTGCGTCAAATGAAGGGAAACGTGTAAAATGGAATCCAGAAGATGTGTACTATGGAATTTGTCTTCATGCTGCTGGGCCACGTGCATATAGGCATCTTTTAAAAAAGGGATTTCTTTTGCCTAGCGAGCGGCCTTGCTGGATTGGTCGCAGAAGCTGGATGTTCAGCCAGGAACGTTGGATTTTATTTTGATTGATGAAGAACGCAGTTGATGTATCCGACGAAGACAAAGTTTGCGTTCTTTCATTTGACGAAATGAATGTATATATTTAATATATAGGTAATAGATTTCAATACAGAGCCTACTAAGCTACTAAGTAAAAACAAAAAATTCGTCCGCGGAGATGCTTTGCTTACAACAGTTGCTTACTGATTGAAATTCAACAAGTTGTCAAGAGAGCGGTGAGTCTACCTTGTTTAGTATGCCTTGGTAGCTATCAAATAATCCAAAGACAGGATGAGAAGCTCTATCTGGAGCAAGCAGAATTAGAATGGGTTCTGTAATCTGCCAAAAAACATTGAATCATTTATAAATAGTCTTCAATTTTTATTTTATTTTAAACCGGGAGGAGAGTGTGGGTGCTTTTCAGATCTTTAAGTTAGTTTCATTTTAACTGTCAGCAGCATCATAGGCATTTACTAAAACAACAAACTGCTATGGATAATTCACAACGGCTTTTAACGGGAGAGAGGAATAAAACAAAGGAGCGACAATATCAAGTCCCTTACAATCCATCTAAGGACACGGGCTCCGGCAAAAAGGTGGAGGACAAATATCCATCATCAACCATTAAATATGAAAGCCTTAAATGAAAATACAAAATAATATTTCTTTTTCAGTACATTTTTTATTATTTCACAATAAATTGAAATTATAGTACATACATCGTCTTTGTTTATCCAAAAGTTGAGTTCATTGGGGAAGCCTAACCATTTGACCAGAACTTGATCAGCCTTTGTTTTGATATACGTATACGTTGGGGAAGCGCGTTTTTCTCAGCTCCTCTTTATAGAATCTTCTTTTGACAGGTGATTCTTGATAGTTCTCCAATTTGTATGTATGATGGTTTTTCCAATTTGTTTTATTTTAAAAATTAGCGTTCTCAAATTTGGTGTATATCCGTTTTCGAACATGTGCTTGTATTTGCTTATACTCACGTGATTACCCACACGAAACTTTGTTGCACTGTAGACAGTGTTTAACAATTCATTTTCATTCGAGGAATTTACATCAACTGGTGCCATTCCAATAGTTTTGTGTAGTTTTGTATTGTAAGCAGTCAATAATTGCTTATAAATTTCAGTCCATCGATATGACCCATTGAAGCTAAACTCCTTTCACATCATTTTCTTTAGCGTTTTATTGAATTGTTCAACAAAAGAGGCTTTTAGTTCGTTGTAGGTGGAGTAGTGATTAATGTTGTGTTTATCAACTAGAGACTTGAACTCCTTGTTAAAAATTTTTCTTTCCATAATCAGTCTGCAAATTTTTAGGAATGCGACCCTCAGAGACTATAAGAGATCTCAGAGACTATAAGAGATAGAGATACAAATATTTGGCCTATGTAATCTTTTGTAAGCATTAGCTTGTATAAGAATCTTTTTGTATAGCTCCAATTCAGACTGATCATAGCCATGCGGTATTTTCAAGAGAATTAAAGAATACAGTCCAGGTGTGAGTGACCATCTTTGACCGTTTTCAATATTTATTTTACTATTACCCAAGTGAAGCTGACCACTCTCATCTTAGAACTGGCCATATGATTTATCAAGTTCCCCTGCTCTAGCAAATTCACTTAAATTGAGATTAAGAATTTCGTTGTTGGATGCATTAGATTGTGAATAATACTGTTCAGTTGTATCATATGATTCCCTGTTTACAGGATCAAACAGTTCATATCCCTCACTATCATCATCACCATTATCGTGGTCAATAACATTTTCATTCTCAGTAAATTTAGGTTGCGACTTAATCCCAAGACTGGTGGTATTTATCGGGAAAAAGGAGTCCAGGTTCAGTGCATAATGGTGTAATGGTCGCCTCAGATCCAGTTGAATTGAAAAGAAAAATTGGAGTTAGGTTTTATTCCATATTGGCAAAATTGTAGCGTATGTTTAAAATCAACCGTCAAGTGAGTGCACGATCAATCAGCTCTTGCCCGTAAAGTGTATCGACGCAGCAAAACTGCATAGACCGATAAACGCTAACGCGAAGGCTGGCGCGCAGCTAACTTTATGTGTATCCACGCTTGTAAACGCTATTTAAGGAGCACACGGCGTATATCCGGTCTCTTTGCTGATTCGTCGCCCTCCAAGTCAAGTTGTTCACTGTGTCGATCCTTCCAGTTACGTCCGTGACTTTTAATTCTACCAAAATTGTACATCCCAACCCGAGAACGCTGCCAAGAACGTTGGAGTGTGCTAAGCGCCTATTCTTTTTGCGTATCGAATTTAACTCTCGTTTTTCCTAAGTTTGACGAAGAATCGGGTCATAGCTGATGAAGAAGCATTTGTATATGGTTATGACGCCAAGACTGAAGCACCAACCCCCCAATTCAAGCGGCCAAATCAATTATGGTCAATAAGGAATATTTCTGGAGGTTATGCAAAATGCGTTAAGCATTCGGCACATTGCGGTTGTTATCCGCCGATAAAGATAATAAAAAGGATGTGCGTTGCATGCACATCTGTCTTATGGTAAGAAATTTAAGAATGATGACTTTAGAAAATATGCATTTAAAATATATATATCACATTTAGTTCGGCCTTTGATCTAACAGAAGCACTGGGCAAGAGCATTCGAGTGAGAAGGGTACAGTTTCGAGTTCAAGTCCCAGTAAAGGTAAGGTTAAAAAAAAATTTGATATGGTGCGGTGGTTGGTATGAAACTGAAAAAAAAACCAAATATCTCTTTTTCTTTTGGTCTTTTGGCTGATAAAACCGTCTGGTTGATGTTAAGTCAATTACGTCCGCCATAAGGCTTACCCATACAGCCTGCCGCTCGGTTGGACACTTTTGTCTGACCGCTGGCGGCAGTGTCCGGATTTCTCTTTAGGTGGCTTATGTAAGATCACGAATGTAACGAGACTAGATTTTCTTACTTCTGCTCAGCTTCACATGTAAACTAAAACTAATATCCAAAGCAAAGACAAATTATGTAGTCGGCTTCGATTGACCTGCGCATTGCTTTTGCCGAGATAAGCAGGCAGAGAAGCGGGAGACGTTTTAAACTGTTACAAATCCGGTCACCTTCACCAGCTATTGACATTAGCTGTGAAGTAAGTAGCCAAGAAAAAGCTTTTTAAACTTTGTCGTTTGGACTCGGCGTTAAACTACATATCTTTTGTGCGAAAATTTCACGCACATACGCCAAGAGATTAAAAGAAGCTCGGCTTGGCCCATTTAGTCTGTAAAGCCAAGTACTTATTTTTTTACCTAGTTCTTCAGCCTCGAATAAGATCTGCAATTTAAAAAAGAGTTCGGAAGGCCATGAATATACTAATCACACTGAGTACATCTTGCATCATCCAGCATCCTGTGTCATATACAATATACATACAATAAGTACTCGGCAACTCTAGCAGCATCCTATCGCCATTTAAATCGCTCCCGAAATAATTTTATTTTTTATTAAAAACGTCCACCTTTATTAGTGAAAAAACACAATAAACTTGCCAAGAGTAATAGTGCTGTGGCTGGTATAAATAAAAGCTCAGCAAACAGTATTTATACACCAAGAAATCTCTCACATAGAAATTCTGTGCAATATAAACAAACGTAAACAACAACAAAACCACTCACATTAGAACACTCGTTAAACAAAACTCACTCAAAGCAACACTCAAATGGCTCCACCATCAAAACGTCACGCGAGAACACTGGCCTAGGTCAAAGGCGCTCGATCTTCGGACGCTCCATCCCCTTTGTTGCTCCAGAGATAGACCAGAAATTCGGCGAACATGTCGAACACATCACGGCCGTATACGGAGTCGGAGGAGCGCATCCGATGAGATCCAGGCGAAATTAAGCCTATTGACCGAGGAGATGCAGAAACTCACCCAGCGTGTGCAGCAACTGGAGGCTGAGGCCGGTGAGGCTCTCAAGTCAAAAACCGGGTCATTAAACTGAAGCTGAGGCTGTAGAAGTGCAGGCACTTCGCGGGCGCATCGGGAGTTGGAGGCCAGGTTTGCGGCGCTGTCCAATACGAGCACGGCAAGGATCTGCGCATTAATGGAATTCCGGTCCTTGAAGATGAGAACCTAGGTTGGCTTTCAACGAACTTTGTTTCGCCCTCAACCTACAATCACCCCCCGAGGGTGAAGGAGATTTTCCGGGTCAGGCAGCAGAACACAAATACAATTGCTGTCCCGACCATCATGTAAATTGGAGCACGTGCGCGATAAGGCTGCATATGCGGGCAGCCGGCATAGAACAATCAAAAAACCCACGACACTGCGCTTTTGGGCTTCGACTCAGCGGCGCCCTTCTATATCAACGAGCAGCTCTCCAAAGACTCTTACGCTATCTTCAAAGAGGCTATGCGCTTTAAAAAAGCAAAGCGTCTCTCTTCAGTTTTTACTAGGCGTGGAGTCGTGCACATTACGAAGAGAGCGGGAGGCGAGGTAGTGTGTATCAATAACAGCAAAAACTATAGAGCTAAGTGAAGAGAACCAAGAAGAGCAGCGCAAAGCAACCGAAGAGTTGGGCGGAGATAATCTTTTTCGTTAGTGTTTTCGTTAGTGTTTTCCGTCCATTAATAATGATCATCATAAATGTTAGTTTTTTAAGCGAATTTTGTTTTGTTTATAATTTTTGTTAGGTTTCCCTGAATTGCGCGTGCTGCTAAAAGCTACCAATAATTCAATAATAATGCTAATATAAATAGGTCCACAGCGAACAGTGGTACAATGATTAGGATTCTTGCTAAACAAAAAACTGGACTAAACATTTGTCACATAAATGCTCAAAGTCTTGCTGGAAAAATCGAAGAGTTTAGATATATGTTTGTGAAGTCGAATGTAGATGTAATTTGTGTGTCTGAAACGTGGTTCGTTCCCCAATTAAGTGATGTCTTAGTTCAATGTGACGGATTTGATTTGTACCGATCTGACAGAGAAAGCCATGCGGGAGGTGTTGCAATGTTTATTAATAGGAAACTCAAAGCCAAAGTCATATGCAAACAGGCTCCGGGAAGTGCAATAGAATACTTGTTTCTGCAAGTTGCAGGTAGGGGAAGTGCAATAAGTTTACTTATTGGCTGCCTCTATCGGCCGCACCGTACCATTGACTACTCGGATGTAATCGACATAATTCTTCACTATCTTTAAGTTTTACCGACATAGTGATAACAGGCGATCTCAATAGCAAATTTTATTAGAGCGACATTTATCCTTAGAAATGGCATCTCTAGGATTAAATATTGTCAACTCAACTACTCCCACGCATTTCTCTGGCTTGACTAATACCTTACTTGACGTTTTTTTGTTAGTGATACGGACAAAATCTTATTGTATGACCAGGTCGCAGTACCAGCTTTCTCCAAGCACGACTTAATCTTCATAACTTACGAATTTAACCCTATTCAAAGCGACACAACCGTTTGGTATAGGGACTTTAAACATATTGACTACAAACAACTTCTGGACAACTTAGATCTATGTAATTGGAACACAATTTATTCTTATACAGACGTCAATTCCCAGTTAAGCGAATTCTCCTATTATATAAATATATTATATGACAAATTTATACCACTAAAAAGTAAAAATTATAATGAGAAGCATAAACCTTGGTTTCGCGGGATATCGCGAAAAAAATTACAGAGCGTGACACAGCTTATAAAAAGTGGAAAAGGTACAAGACTTCTGATCACTACATGCGGTTTAAAGTGCTTAGAAATCTTGTAAATAACATGATCAACACCGCTAAGCGTACTCATTATGCAAATAAATTTAGAAGTGCTATCTCCTCGAAACAGAAATGGAGTGAACTTAGGAAACTGGGAGTTGGTAAGACGAAATCCTTTAACAAAGTGACTACTGACTTAAACGAGCTGAACAAAAATTTCTTACAATCAATAACACCTGACATCCTGACTAACTCTTACCTTGACGTTGTAGAGCTCAAGTCGAGCGCGGTTGGTCTGGATGACATGCATCCAAAATTTTTCAACCTCATACTGCCAAAAATCATTAACTATGTCACCATATCTGCAACACCGCATTTACTACGTCAACATTCCCGGAAAATTGGAAAACTGCCAAAATAATCCCAGTTCCAAAGGCAAATAATGATTACAGACCAATATCTATTCTACCATTTCTATCTAAAGTGTTCGAGCATTTAATGTTACAACAGATTAACAAGTTCCTAGTAAGTAACCCATTGTTAAACAATATGCAAACTGGTTTTCGGAAGCATAGAAGCTGCATCACAGCAGTTTTAAATGTTACCGAAGACATTCGAAGGCAACTCGATAACAGCCAAGTGACATTTCTCACATTACTAGATTTTAGTAAGGCTTTCGACACAGTACAACACGACATACTATGCACAAAATTAAGCAAATTTTTAATTTTAACGACACTGCCATCAAACTAGTTTCGTCGTACCTATGTGGTAGAAGACAGGCAGTATTTACCCACGAAGAAATGTCTACATTTTTGCCAGTCAAATGCGGTGTACCTCAGGGCTCAATTCTTGGTCCTCTTCTGTTTTCGATGTATATTAACGATCTACCTGTCTCATTGTCAAATTGTAATGTCCACATGTATGCTGATGATGTCCAGTTGTATGCTAGTTGTCCACTAGAAAGTATAAATAATTGTGTTAATTTATGTAACAGTGAACTGTCTAATGTCAGTAAATGGGCTCAATGTAATGGACTATCTCTCAATCCGTCTAAATGTAAGTGTATTGTTATTTATAAAAACTGCTGAGCACTGAATCACTACCTAATTTAATGCTTAATAGTACACCAATTCAATACGTAGAGCAAGCTGTCAACCTTGGCATAACAATTAATAAGACTCTCTCCTGGAGTGACCAAGTAATTAAAGCCACTGGAAAAACATATGGACAACTTAGGCAGCTTTCACTGACTCAGCAGTTTTTACCAACTGAAATTAGACTATCGATTGCTAAAACGTACCTGACACCCTCGCTGTGCTATGGTACAGAAATTTTTGGAAATTGCGACGTGGCATCTCAGCGAAAACTCACAGTGGCATACAATAATATCGCGAGATTTGTCTACAATGTTGGAAGAAGAGAGCACATATCCAGTTTCGCCAGACAAGTCCATCAACTAAATTTTAAATCCTGGACCGACTATAAAAATCTACTGCTTTTGCACCGAATCATTTTTACAAAAGAGCCAAGCTATTTATATGACAAATTATGTTTCAGCACATCGTCCAGAACTAAAAATATCAATAGCATACGACATAAACTCTCCTGCTCAGAACGTCAATTCTTCGTACACACTGTTCGTTTGTGGAACCAATTATCCCCTCAATTAAAGGAAGTTAGTAGCGCAGCGCAATTTAGGGACAAGCTTAGGCAGTTTTTAATGTTAAACAATTAATTAATTTTATTATATTAAACATGTTTAAAATATCTTTTTTGGCTCAAAGCAGATGTGGAAATGTAATTTTTAAACTTTAGATTAAATTAGGTTAATACGCTTTCCTCAATGTTCGTTTTTTCTTTGTAGTGACTAGTGCAATAATTTATAAGGTTATCCTTGTCGCACTAGGATGTAAGAATAATAATAAATAAATAATGAAGCCCAACAAAAAAATGAGCGTGGAATCGTATTTTCTTTTGACATCTTAAGAAAATTCGTGCAAGGATCAGAGGAAAGCTTGAAAAGCCGCCTCTTCGAAAAAAAAGAGATTAAATTGAAAATTGTTGGTCGGTATCGGGACGGGATAGATATGGTCGGGATCTCTTTATATATATATATATATATATAGGTAATTATTTCTTATTTATTCATAGTCTCCAGACTTTTCTATTTTTTGTCAGGATATAACCGCAGTTTTTGAAGATTTTTAATAGCTTTTTTAGAATTTTACCATTGTGGGATGCAAAGATATAACGATTCTTTATATTTGTTAAAGTTGGTGATAACTAAATATTTGATAGGCCTAAAAATAAATAAAAATTTTTTAATAAAATATTGCTTTTTCTTTACTTTGTTGTAAAAATATTTGCGATGGTTGAACTGGAGGAAGAAACCGTTAAAACTTAAGAAAAAAATTTTAATTATATTTAATTAAATTGTATTGTGTTGTAAAAATGTTAAGCTTCTGTTAAAAAATATATCGATAGCTATGTTGCCTGAAAATTCTCTCAAACACTATAACCAGCAGCCAAACACCTTTTTGTTGATTGAATATTTATGTTTGATGATTGAACGGCTGATTCAATTCTATTGGGTATGTAGAAAATAAATTGTTTGTAACTATTCCATCGAAATGTCAGCAGCAAAAATTCCACCAAAATACACCGATTGGCGAAATTTGAAACCGACAATAAGATTTCACATTGTAAATGACATCTGCTTTTCAAATATCACTTTAATTAAATATGTCTAAATATTTAAACAATGATAATAATAATATGACATATTTTTAGGAAATTTTGATGAAAACATAGCTAATTACTAACATAATAATATTAAAAATATGAGGGGTGGTATTTTGGCGACAAGGGGTCATGCCCTACGCTCACCTTAATCGTGATAAGCTGTCAATTCCGCTAGCGTGAAGACTATCTAATCTTAATTAATAAGCAAAAATTGCTCCATAGTTTTTCGCTCTATCGTTCCGACGCTATTACGAAGCACGTCAAAAACGATACGAACGAACTGGAACGATGGAGTCTAAAAAATACATCTCTATTTTGACGCAAATACATATTATAAGCAAAATACATTCCCAACATTGCACTTATTATTACTTCGCTATTTTTAGATAATTTTTAAAATTTTCAGTTAGCTTTTCAAATTCCTCAATTCAACTCTGAGTAAACTTAATATTAAGAAATCAAATGGTGAATGATTCCACTCCAGCTCTCTAATAATCCAATGTTCTTTTCCATTGTTCCAAATGAATTATTTCGATGCAGCTTTGATTTGGAACAGCAGGAGAAGATATCGATATTTTGGTTCTGCAACACTTCGATAAGTGTTGGATTAAATATATATAAATATAAAATAATAGATATTTGGAAGAAGGTGGGCTGGCATTGCCATAATAATGATTGAGATGAATAAAACTGCAATTGGTATTGCAGCTGGTGTTGCCGGAACTTTATTCATAGGATACTGCATCTATTTTGACAAGAAGCGCCGGAATGACCCCGAATACAAGAAGAAAGTTCGCGAGCGTAAGAATATAATTAATTGATTTGTTTTGCAAATCAAGAGAAATGCTAGCACTCACACATGTAAATATACATAGGTCGTCGGCGAAATCGGAAAAACGGATCGGCTAAGCCTGGAATGCCAAATTTGAACGACCATGAAGCCATTGAAAGGTGAGCGTATGTATGTAATGCGTAAGAAAATTATATAATAAATACTACACGTGCTTATTTGTGACTTGTCCGGCCTGTTCTCGTACCAGAAGGTATAAGTTGAGATTTGCAAGAAACGAGTAAAGAGTTTGGCTAGAACATTTTACCATTAAGAGTCGAATAAAGATACATACATAAATGAGTTATTGAAGTTTAAAGCCGAATAACATAGTCTGTTTTTAAGCGGGGCATTTAACAATTCCGATTATTATTTTCGTATCGTGTGTTATACTCTTTCACAAAAGTTTGCAACGCTTAGAAGGAATCATCTCCGACCACATAAAATATATACATATATTCTTGATCAGCATGACTAAGCTGAGTTAATTAAGCTTTGTCCGTCTGTCTGTTTCTACGCAAACTAGTCCCTCAGTTTTAAAGCTATCGATCTGAAATTTCGCACGCTGCTAATATGTCCTTACCGCCGGGATCGGATAACTTCTTGTAGCTGCCATAGAAATGATCGGTCGTAAAATGGGGGCTTCAAGCTAGTTTTTCCAAGTGTATTTTAAATTCGTCAACGACGAAGTTGGCTTTGCTTCCTCGTTTTTTTTTGTTTCTTTTTTTAAGTTTTTTAATAACTTTGTTAAAAACAGGGACCGAACAAATCACTCCTTTTTATATAAAAATCAAAACATAATAATTATTTATGATTTTTATTATTTTTTCTCATAAGATATTAATTATTAAAATTTTTTATTTATTTTCATTTTAAATGATTTTTTTTACATAAAAATCTAAAATACTTATTATTAGTTGATTTTTAAATGTAAAAATCATTGATGATGTTTTTTTCTGAGTTTTATTTTTATAAATCAAGCATAAGTAATTATTCTCGATTTTTTTCGTTTCTAATCAAATCAAACCAGTTAGTCAGAGATTTTTTTGTTCGAAAATCACAAATAAAAATCCCAATAAGAATTTGTTTCCGTACACATTTTGAAATATCAATTGCTCTACACATCAGTCAATGAAACATTTTAATTTACCAAAGGATATAAGAGAATCAAACATTCTGCTGACAATTTATACATTTTTTTCAACAAGCGCTAAAGAGATAAAGACATCGCAAAACCTGCAAGATCATCATCAGCAACATTTTGCCAGGAAAACTGCAAAAACGCGTGCATCAAATTGAGAGCTTTTTTTGGAGCATATACACAGTACACAGTGGCCGTATGTGGCCCAGTGGTTAGTGTGCTGGACTGCTGGGCGGGAGGTCGTGGGTTTGATCCCGCCTCTGGACATCTAAAAACAAAAGTTTTTTTCTTTCTTTAGAAAATAGCTTTTACACATACGGTCACCTTTACCAGCTATTAACGCCAGCTGAAAAAGCAAATTCTCAAACTATGCCGTTCGGATCCGGCGTTAAACTGTAGGTCCCTTTCTCTTGTGCGAAAAATTTAAAGCACACACGCCAAGAGATTGAGAGAAGCTTGGCTTGGCCCCGTTGTAGGAGCTGTATAGCCAACATTTACATTAATGTACACGTGTAAAATCGTAGTCCACATTGCAATTTCCCACTTTCATTCACGGGTATGGCCGTTTGGCTTACCACACACGGCTCGTATCGTCATCGTACCGATTTGACGTGCAAAAGTCCTTAAATTCTATTTCGCTTTACGATACGAGCCGTGTGCGGACGGCCTAACTAATCTAGGTGAGTTCTAGAGCAGGGTTGCACAAGCACATTCGTTGTTGATTTTAGCGAGATTCTTCCTTCTATGCGTTACAAACATCTGAACAATTTTAATATACCCTCTCCAAGGGTATAACAACTGACTTAAAGTGTAAATAAAGAGCTTTGTAAATAAAAATTATAGGGATGATGCCAACTCTGGCTGCTGTCGATATACACAAACACGCGCGCAGTCCAGCCATTCAGCTGTTTACGAAAGCGACTTTGAAACCGAGTTCTAAAAGTCAAATCGTAGCGAAATCGTTCGGAATTGGGAACAGCAATTAGTAAAACGTTTGTTTTAGTTTCGTTTTTACTTTTTGAAAACGTTCGGAATTCGGAACAGCATGATAGTCTTGAAATTAACGATTTACTTCTTTGCTTTTTCACCGTTATGACTTTGCTGCTGCGTTCTTTTTTTTGGATGCTGAATTTTCCGGCCATTTTTCTCGTGGGCGGATATTCCAACATTGAAAAATCACATATCAAATTATTTCGTATTCTGTCCTTACAAACCGAATTTCAAGCCAGTTGGATGAAAAATATTTTTTCTTTCATGCAGAATCTTTCAGGAATTTTCCGACCGTTGCGTCAAATTTTCCAACATCGAAAAATCACATTTCAAACTATTTCGTATTTTATCCATACAAACCGAGTTTGAAGACAATCGGATGAAAAATAGTTTATAGCATGCAGAATTTTCCGGCCATTTTCCTCGTAGGTGGATTTTCCAACATTGAAAGATCACATATCAAATTATTTCGTATTCCGTCCTTACAAACCGAACTTCAAGCCAGTCGGATGAAAAATATTTTTTCTTTCATGCAGAATTTTCCAGGAATTTTCCGACCGTTGCGTCAAATTTTCCAACATCGGAAAATCACATTTCAAACTATTTCGTATTCTGTCCTTACAAACCGAGTTTCAAGCCAATCGGAAGCAAAATAGCTTTTTGCATGCAGAATTTTCCAGCCATTTTCCTCGTGGGCGAATTTTCCAAAATCGGGTAAACACGTGTCGAATTTTTTCACGTACTATGCCTACAAACCAAGTTTCAAGTCAATCGGATGCACAATAACAATTTTCCGTGTGGAATTTTTCAAAACCCCGTCACCGCAACAGAAACTCCCGTCCAAATTACAGCCCTCTATCTCTTACCGTTTAGGCCAGGGGCACCCATGCCTATTGCGCATGACACGCATGTGTTGTTGTTCTACGCAAAGGAATAGCCTGCGCGCATTCGATTTGCGCATGCCATAAGCCAGCAAAAAACAAATTCTATGCCTGCGCTGTGTTTTGTTGTTGTCGCGCTCTGACCTGCAACAACAACATCATATGTGTCTCTCTTCTCTCTCTCCTATGTCTCTCGCAAACTCAAACCCAACAACAAATTGCTTATGCGTACGGCTGAAAGCTTGTCGCGCTATCGAGTATGATTTGCGTAGCAACGACCACACATACACACAAACAAGAATCGGTTCTGTCTCTCTATCTCATTTAATTGTTATTGTTTGAAATATATTTGGCGTTTGTGTATTGTTCATGGCGCGCTGGTAAGCTCGTTTTGGGCACCCCTGGTTTAGGCTGTGCGATGATTACCAAGCAGTCAGTGAATCAGTCAGGACACTTTCTTTTATATATAGAGAGATTAGCAAATAACCCGTCGCGCTTCGCTGCGCCTTCATCAGTATAAAACCAACGCACACCCACTTCCCGCCCACATTCCACCCACATCCCACACACTTCCCGTCCACTTTCCGCCCTCTTCCCGTCCACTTCCCGCCCACTTCCCACCCACTTCCCACCTTAATCCCACCCACTTCCCGCCCACATCCCACCCACATATCACCCACTTCCCGTCCACTTCCCACCCATTTCCAGCCCACATCCCACCCACATTCCTCCCACTTCCTGTCACATTCCACCCACTTTACATCCACTTACCACCCACTTCCGAAACAACTTACCCCCCACATCCCATTCACTTCCCAACCACTTCCCAGTGGGCATCCCAGCGGTATTTCCAACATCGGAAAGTAAAAACAAAAATGAATTCTCATTTTGACATTACAAACCGAGTTTCAAGCCAATCGAATGAAAAATAGTTTGTTGCATGCAAAATTTTCCGGCCATTTTCCTCGTGGGCGGATTTTCCGACATTGAAAAATCACATTTCAAATTATTTCGTATTCTATCCTCCCAAACCGCGTTTCAAGCCAATAGGATGAAAAATAGTTTTTTTCATGCAGAATTTTCCGGGAATTTTCCGACCGTCAGGGCAAATTTTCCAACTTCGGAAAATTAAATTTCAATTTAATTCACCTTCTTTCCTTTCAAACCGAATTTCAAGCCAATCGGATGAAAAATTGTTTTTTGCATGCAGAATTTTCCGGCCATTTTCCTTACGGGCGGATTTTTCGACATTGAAAAATCACATTTCAAATTATTTCGTATTCTATCCTCACAAACCGCGTTTCAAGCCAATAGGATGGAAAATAGTTTTTTTCATGCAGAATTTTCCAGCCATTTTCCTCGTGGGCGGATTTTTCGAAATCGGGAAAACACGTGTCGAATTATTTCGCGTACTATGCTTACAAACCAAGTTTCAAGTCAATCGGATGAAAAATAGCATTTTTCCCACGCTTCTCCGACTTTTCCGGGTGGAATTTTCCAAAACCCCGCCTTAGTATGCACTTTCACCACTAACAGAAACTCCTGTCCAAATTTCAGCTTTCTATCTCTTACCGCTTAGGCTGTGCGATGATTGCCAATCAGTGAATCAGGGACACTCTCTTTTATATTTATAGAGATTACTACTTAATGCAAAAACAAAAGAAATATGCCTTGCGGACTGAGCGCTTTATAACTATAAGTGGTCTGCCACCGAATTGGAAACGATATCAAGAAAACACACTTCTAGTAAATATTTTCAGCACTTAAACGTTTTTTCGATTTGGAGAGCAATGGGAGCTGCGTTGAGGAAATGCTTTCTTAGTACAATGTCCGACCACTATAGGAAGTTATTGTGAAATTTTGAAATTTCTTACTAGTACGGTTTAGCTGCTAGGCTGTTGATCAGCAACAATATCTTATGACTTTATGTATATAGATCAGAGATGGGCATGCACACATATCGTCACATTTTTCACACGTAGCTGTCATTATAGCGTACGTGTGATTTTGTACAGTCGGCCGCGGCAGAGCTCCAATGCACACGAGGCAGCGTGTGTATAGGAACGTCGCGACGCACCGTTTTTTTAAAAATTTTTTTTTAATTGCGAACATTTTATAACTTATATGAAGTTTTTCGACTAAAAAAAAGAAAAAAAAAAGTTGGTATTTGTAAAAAAACCGAACCTCGTTTTTATACCCTTGGAGAAAGTATATTGAAATTGTCCGGATGTTTGTAACGCATAGAAGGAAGCATCTCCGACCACATAAAGTATATATATTCTTGATCAGCAAGCTGAGTTGATATAGCCATGTCCGTCTGTCCGTCCGTCCGTTTCTATGCTATTTCCTTCGTTAGTTTAAAAGATATCTTAACCAAACTTTGCACTAAGTCTTTTGGTACAAATACGTTGTACATTTGTCGGAACCGGCCGGATCGGATGACTATAGCATATAGCTGCCATAGGAACGATCGGTTGAAAAACTAGTTTTAGTGAGAAAAACGTTTTTATTTTTAGTGCTATCGCTCCCAACGCTCGTATTTATAAGTTTTTAATGATTTCACATAATTTCACCAAAACTTGACGAAATCGGACAACTATATAGTTTATCTGCAATACAAACTGTAAGGCATATATCAAGCCCCAAGGGTATATAAACTTCGGTCGAGCCGAAGTTAGCTTGCCTCTATTTTTATACTCTGTACCGAAGGTACATAGAGTATATTAAGTTTGTGCAAAAGTATGTAACAGAGAGAAGGAATCATTTCCGACCCTATAAAATATATATATTCTTGATCAGCATCAACAGCCGAGTCGATATAGCCATGTCCGTCTGTCCGTCCGTCCGTCCGTATGAACAAACAGATCTCAGAGATGGTAAGAGATAGAGGTTTGACATGTATGGGACAAATGTTTCTTATAGCGCGGCAGACAAGTTTATTTTCAATTTTGGCCACGCCCCCTCCCGCCCCCGCAATTTTGAAAAACGTCATATCTTCCACAGTTTTGTAGATAATGGTTCGTACCTTTAGAGATAGTTAGTAATTGTCAAAATGTATCGATTTGCTGAAGAAATGATAAAGATCGGTGAGCGGTTCTCAGTTATAAGCAAAAAGTGAACCAAGCTCCCCGCCACCCCCCTCCCACCCTTTTACAACCAAGACCGCACAATCTAAAAGAAAAGCGGAGAGAAAGAGACTGAGATAGAAATGAGAGAAACACAGCAGCAGCACGCATTCAGCTCCTACCCAGGTACAGAGTATGTTATAGTCGGGCTTGACCGACTTTCTCACTTGTTTCATATAAAGTCGGGACAAAAACTGTTTTTGTTTATTTCTATAAAATATATTTTCGGATTTGCTTGAAAGTTTTACAGGATGTTTAGAATGATTTAGCAAATAATAAAAATTTTTCTAAAGGTATAATTGTGACTAACCGAGTGACCCAGGATCGTCTCCCAATGATATTAAAAAAGAAAGAAACAAATAGATTAAATACAAACATAGTGTTCAAAAAGCTATACTATTTCTTCTAGTATCTATATAAATACAAATCTATATCAATATACTCGTTTGCTTTGGGTTTTGAATCCTTTTGGTTATTTCTGCTCGCGAATATGCTGCAATGGATCTAAAATAAAAGCTGTATTATTTTAACAGAACTATTTCACCAATTTTGAAGTCGGCTCCGATCTGGAGCATAGTGAATATTTAGCTTTATGGTGAATTCCAGTTACAAGGACCAATAACAATTAAAAGTTGCCGAGAGACAAATGCTATACATGTGTGATTTTTCTATTCCTGCTCTTATAAGGATTGATTACTTGCTGTTGTTAATACAAGTCGTCTGTTGAGCTCTCTGGAACAATGTTGCAATATTTGCTTACAACTGATTTAAATAGTATGCAGAAATTTAAATTTTGGTGAAAAATGTTTTTATAGGGTTGGAAATGAATATTTCTATGCACTGCAAACTTCTGGGCAAATGTATAATACCCTTCATCATTCAACGTCATTCACGTCACTTTCCCTAGTTATAAAGAATGATTTTTTAAGAGCAATAGGAAAGTTTGTCAAAAAAAAACACATAAAATTCAGTAAAATGCATGAAATCTTTATTTGAGTCGATAGTACGGTCCACATAAATTTAATGTTTAAAGATTATTTCATGCAAATGTTGACCGTGACTGCGCCTCCAATGGTCCATCCGCTTAGTCAAATTTATTTAGATAATAGCTAAAAATCACAATTATATACATCAATTACTGCAAATACTATTGGTCTGCTTTATGCACTTTATTTTATTGCATATAGCATATTGCAATTTTATTAAAACTCTTGGGTTTTTTTAATTTTTTTAACCCTGCCCTTCCGCGATATATTAATAAATTCCACACCTCTTTTTTTTAATTTCAGATATTTTCTTCAAGAAATTCAATTGGGTGAAACCCTGATAGCTCGTGGTGATTTCGAGAGCGGTGTGGAGCATTTGGCGAACGCAATAGTGGTTTGTGGTCAGCCAGCTCGTTTACTACAAGTGCTTCAATCCTCCTTACCGGCGCAAGTGTTTGCCATGCTAATTGTGAAAATGCAAGAATTCGGAAATCGGGCGGCTGAGGGAAACGATGGGCAGGTTGGTCAGAAGTTGGGACAAATTGACAACACATCAAACATATTAGAAAGTTCGTCGGGAAATGGAATTATAGATGACCTTGAATAATGTTTGATAATATATTTTTCAATATTGGAATATAATACATATTAAGGGCTTCATATTGTAGTTTTATAATATTCAAATTGCATACATTGTACAAAAATTAATTTCAAAATGTTCCCAATACACTAAAATAAATATGCGTAATCTGTTGGCATGTCTGAAATGCTCACTGTTGACTGTACGTTTTGAGCTTGGAAAAACTTATCGGTACCAAGCTGCACTGTATGTCGTCTTAAGCAAGCTAGAGAAAATTATTATTAGTAGTAGTATTTTATTTTGAAAACAAAGGCTTTGTTTTTAATTATCAGCGATAACTTATAAATAGATACGTCAATAGAAAACTGAATGTCAAATTAAAACCCAAGCTTAATGAAAGTGCTAGCCTGATCAACAATTCACATTTCTTAAATATTCGTGCTAAATTTATTAAATTCTTTTCATTCTAAATATTTAAACACAATATTGATAATTTCCATTTTTTTTAAAGGTGTTATGTGAGCCTGTAATGTTGAAGCTGGGACAGACAGCCTTGAGTCACTTGGCGAGAGTTAGTGAGGAAAAGAAAGTCAAAGGCAGCAGTCGGACACAGCGAACGATTTTTGTTTGCTTCGCGGTCGTATGTCCTTTTTTTTGTGTTTTTTAAACCACGGCAATGAAAGTGTCTGTTCTTGAATGATCGATCGGCTTATGATTAAAGATCAGCCAACAAATATCAACTGCTCTTGTCGCCCGGCCACCAGCAACAACGCTAATATTGAGCAATAGTAGCAATCACCTTAGTCCACGACCAAGCTGAACACCTGCGTCCAACGCGTTCAGGCCCACAATCTAGGGTTCAGCCGAACCACTCAGTTATGCATTCGCACCGAATCGGATCGCGACGACAGCTGAAGCGGAGACCCCCACCCAGAGTCTAGAAGGCCTGGACATCGGCTGCCACTTGACTCCAAGCGAATGAAAAAGAATCAGAGGGGGTAGAAGTCATAGCCCGTGTTAATTTAACTTAATTTTTTTGTATTTTTTTTTTGTGAGGCTGCTGCTAGCATTTTTAGTTTTTGGTTGAAACACGGATTCTGTTGTAAGCCAGAGTAGGAAGAAAAACAACAGTAAAATTTTTTGCTCCGAGCTTAAGGGGGGACATCTAAGTAGCTCAAAAAAAAAGTGGATTTTTAGAATTTTTTTTTGGCCAAATGGAAGGGCCAATCGAAAATTTGTAAATAAGGTATTATAGTTTGATACATTTACTCGAAATGGTTTTCGGGTTTTTTGTATCAAAAACAAAATGGCGGTCATGTATCATTTCTCCGTTGACCCTATTTTTCAGCTGGCCGGACACATAACTCAAGCAAATATTAACCGATCGATCTGAAATTTTAAGAGTAAACTGGAAATACTTATGGATATCGATCCACGTAGGATTTTTTCGGTATTTTGATTTTTGGCGAAATGGTGAGTTTTTGAAAAAAAAAAACCTTCAAAAATTAAAAAAAAAAAAAGTAAGCCAATTATTAAATTATGTTTGGAAACAAGTAGCCTTTTCACAGTTCCTATAAAAATTTGAGTTACAAATCTAGTTTTCCTCCCATAAATTTAAATATGTAATTTCGTGTTTAAGAGGCTATAACTTTGCCAAATAAATTGATTTAATCGCCATAAAAATCACCAAATAAGATCATATGTTTGTCTATAGGCTCAGATGGCGAAAATATTAATTCAATAACTGCGCTAGCTTTAACGGGCTATAAAAAATGCTAAAAATGCTATAAATAGAAAAATGTCTGTCTTTAGAGGCCAATTTAGACACTTTCCGCTGTACTAATATAGCGGCTATGATTTTTAAAATTTGCATTGATATGTACTTTATCGCAATTAGTTCATAAATTCAGATAATTATGCCTAGTGTGGCCTCCATAAATCCTAGAGTGCCAAAAAGTCGACTTTTTGGTTTTTCCGCGATATCTTGGAAACAAGAGCTGATTGAACAAAACCAATGATACAGTTTTGTTCAGTGAAGTCTATATTAACATAACACAGGCCAACAAAATGACCACTTTTGTGAGGTCCAGCCGTATATGTATTAAATTCTGATCCCGTTTTGTGCACTGATTCCAAAACTGGTCTCGGTTTTTCTCCATCAGCTCTTGTTTTCAAGATATCGCGGAAAAACCATTTTGCAGCATTTTTGGCTTTTAAAAAATTATGGAGGTTACATCGAGCAACAATATCTGTATTTATGAGCTCTATGCGACAGTATACATATTAAGGTCGCCTAAAAAAATCAATGGAGCATCATCAGCAAACCCAAAAGCGCCTAAATTGGCCTTTGAAGAGAAATATTCATCAAATTATAGCAAATTTTTCAAACTTAATCGCCGTGTACCAGCCATTTGGGGTGCTTGCATTTTAATGAAAACCACTTTAGCGTGTAGACCAATGCACCTTCTAGTTTCACAAATTTTGTTGCATTTAAATCTTCTTGATGGACAAAGTTACAAGAGTTTAATCCCGAAAAAATGAATTAAAATTTATGGCAGGATAACTAGATTGATACACAAAATCTGTATAGGAAATATTAAAAGACTACTTGATCTAACATAGACCTTACATTAATTGTCAAGCAAATGTACAATAACATTCAATCAGTACTAGATTCAAACCATTTTCCCCAAATTCATTTTTGCTGAACCTTGCGAGATCAACATAGAAATTTAATGAATTGGGTTACAAATAAGCCAAATGGGTTCCACACTCACTGTTTAAGAGGCTATAACTTTGCCAAATAAATTGATTTAATCGCCATAAAAATCACCAAATAAGATCATATGTTTGTCTATAGGCTCAGATGGCGAAAATATTAATTCAATAACTGCGCTAGCTTTAACGGGCTATAAAAAATGCTAAAAATGCTATAAATCGAAAAATGTCTGTCTTTAGAGGCCAATTTAGACACTTTCCGCTGTACTAATATAGCGGCTATGATTTTTAAAATTTGCATTGATATGTACTTTATCGCAATTAGTTCATAAATTCAGATAATTATGCCTAGTGTGGCCTCCATAAATCCTAGAGTGCCAAAAAGTCGACTTTTTGGTTTTTCCTCATTGAACAAAACCAATGATACAGTTTTGTTCAGTGAAGTCTATATTAACATAATCTGTTAAAAATACACCTGCACCAAAATCACTGTTGGGCTGTGTAATTTATGCCGAACCAAGTAGCCCCTTTACAGTTCCTATACAGATTTAGAGTAACAATCTAGTTTTCCTCCCATAAATTTAAATATGTATTTTCGTCTTAAACACGCCATATCTTTGCCAAATAAACTTATTTAAATGCCATAAAAATCACAAAATTAGATCATATGTTTGGTTATATGCTCAGATGGTGAAAATATTAAGCCAATTAACGCGCTTCCTTAAACGGCATGATTTATTTTGATAAAAATGCTATAAATCGAAAAATGTCTCTCTTTAAAGGCCAAATTAAACACTTTCCGCTGGACTTATATGGTCCCTATGATTTTTTTAATTTGCAATGATATGTCCTTTATCGTTATTAGCTCATAAACTCAGACATTTATGCCTAGCGTGGCCTCCATAAATCATAGAGTGCCAAAAATGCAAGACTTTCGCTGATGGAACAAAACCGAAACCAGTTTTGGAATCAGTAAACATAAACTTATCATATTTTTAAATCAACAGGGCTGCACCTCACAAAGATGGTCGTTTTGTTGACCCGGCCGGAAATGGATTCCTGCGAAGCTGTTGGGCTTATCCCAACATGCCAGGAAGACCTCCTCCAGTATCGCCTCCTCAAGTGCAGAGAGCTCCTCATGATTGAGGTTGACCTGAGGGTATTCCTCAGGCACTACTTCTACCCTCACCTTTTTCGCAACGTCTGCATACGTTGTTTGGGGTGGAATGGGCACTGAGGGGGCAGTTACTGCCCTTTCGTCACTGCCTCTAATGCAGCCCTGATCGTGCCGGGCCCGCCATTTGCGTCGTCCTTATGGGCTACTGCCTGTGAGGGGGTGCTAGGAGTTGCGTCTTTCGACCTTACGGCTGTGCACTGACGTTCCGGCGTAGCTGTTGGCGGCGATATGTCCGCGCTGCTTCTCTTTGGGGCAAGGGTGTGTGTTTGCCCCTCTGATGCCCCAGTTCGCAGCTTCTTTGCCATCCTGAGGGCCTCCTCCGGTGTGTGGCCATGCCTGAGGTATCTCAGGTACCACTTGATTCTGGAGCCACAGAGGTCTCGACGATTTGGGTCGGCTAGACCTCCTGGCTGTCCTCCTGCAGGAAAGGAGTCCTGCTTGGAACGTTTGTCCCCGGTGGGAGGTGGCTTTTGTCCTCCAGAGGAGGCGCGGCATGTTCCCTTTGGGGGAGGAGATGGTCCCTCTTTGTTCCTATACTCTTCCCTACCGCAGGAGCGCGGTACGGACCCCGTGGTGGGGTTCTGCGCACTGGTGCGCGTCTCTCATCTCTTACGGGGCTTGGACGATCCCGGTTTATCTGCCTCTTTTCAAACTGCCTTGCGACAGCGGTTGCAGGGATATCCTGCTGAAATTTGATTTATTTGCTTGTCTTCTTGAGCCCACCGTTCGAGACTGGACTATTTGTTACCCGGGCCTCCAGCCAGGCTGACTCTCGGCACGGTCCAAGTGACATCTTAGTCCGTCCCGGTGATATCGATAACTTTGTTGCCTAAAAATTCTATCAAGTTCGTTCACCAGCTGACTAACAATTTTTTTTGATTGATGATTCTAGTTAGATGATTGATGTTGAACTCGCCCTTTGTTTATTGGCTCCTACTGGCTAATGTGCTGTCCTCACTACAATTGCATTGCATTTTTGCATTTTGGGCAAAATGTACATTTTCCTCCATACAAATTTGTATGGCCACAAGTGGCGAAAATCGCATTACTCGTTTGCCAATCGATTTTTCGATAGTTTCTATTCGATAGTCGGCCATTTTTTGGCTAGTTGACTAAGTCGTCATCTAAGCCCTCGCGGAGAGCCCTCGCGTTAACGCGAGCTGGAGATAGAGATACCTCGAGTGTATATTATAAATATTAATCTCTAACCTAATTGGGGCCAAGTGTAGGAAGTGTAGGAAGTGTAGGCCATGATGAAGTGGTAAACATTTTCAAACTAAAACTACGAGGGTTGTCTATTTCTGGCATTACAACGTTTGTCATTTGTTAGCACAAACTCACTCATTGTTCTGAAGAATGCAGTTCGGCAACTAAATAATGGAATAAACTTCACATTTTCCTGTCATGATTCCTTCAACTTACTTTGACTATTAACATTGCCAAATGGCAAAAATTTAAAATTCGCCTAAATTGAAATTAATTTATACTTTTTAATGTTTACCAATAATATCAATGATAACACAATGAATCGGAGATATTAGAAACTTCTAATGTAGTTTCATTGGACTCAAGAGACCACAAGCCTTCTAGTCTGACCAAAACAATGGTTCGCTTGGCCACCGTAATAATTCTAACATTTACAGAGAAGAATTTGGCATAGAAGAGCTTTATACCCTTACTGACATTGGAGTTTATGTATCTAGCAGCGAAATAAATTAAAATTGAATATCTTTCTTTCATTTGCTATCTTTATCGGCAACCATTTTGTTAATTGTTAAAATGCAAATGCAGAAGCAACACAATGAGGACAGGAAATTGCATTTTCAGTGATGACGATAACTTTTTTGAAAATGTGCTTCAGTGAGGAAGCCATATCATGCGCCCAAGGTGTACACGCCGGTGGTTTGGCCCATTGACAATCGCAACCTAGCCATCTGGGACCGATAACCCTAGCCGACGACGGTATCATCATAGTAAATGACTCCCCAGCCAGAATCAGCACTGACAACAACTCTGAGGTTTACTTAACTGGCACCCACCTTATTACCTTTGACCACTGCGCGATAGTAAATGGCACGCAATATGTGAATCTAAACAATGTCCGTAGAAGATTGCTAGGCACGGCGTAATCGCCGCTTCTGAACGTCACCGGTCATGCCACTGTCCTCAGCTTGCCGTTTCTCCACCAGCTAAATGAAAGAAACCTGCAGATCATCCAGCACCTTAAGGATGAATTACCCGCAGTTGCAAGGGTCTCCCAGGGATTGAGTCTGGCTCTTGGCATCACACAGGCCAACAAAATGACCACTTTTGTGAGGTCCAGCCGTATATGTATTAAATTCCTGATCCCGTTTTGTGCCTGTTCCAAAACTGGTCTCGGTTTTCTCCATCAGCTCTTGTTTTCAAGATATCGCGGAAAAACCATTTTGCAGCATTTTCGCTTTAAAAAATTATGGAGGTTACACCGGCAGCAATATCTGTATTTATGAGCTCTATGCGGAGTATACATATTAGGTCGCCTAAAAAATCAATGGAGCATCATCAGCAAACCCAATAGCGCTATTGCCTTTGGAAAATATTCTCAAATTATAAATTTTTCAAACTTAATCCCGTGTACCAGCCATTTGGGGTGCTTGCTTTTAATGAAAACCACTTTACGTGAGACCAATGCAACTTCTAGTTTCACAAATTTGTTGCTTTAAGTCTTCTTGATGGACAAAGTTACAAGGTTTAATCCCGAAAAATGAATTAAAATTTATGGCAGGATAACTAGATTGATACACAAAATCGTATAGGAAATATTAAAAGAATACTTGATCTAACATAGACCTTACATTAATTGTCAGCAAATGTACATAACTTCAATCAGTACTAGATTCAAACCATTTTCCCCAAATTCATTTTTTGACCTTGAGAACAAATAAATTTAATGAATTGGGTTACAATAAGCAAATGGGTTCCACACTCACTATAATCTACGGTAAGCCCCTTGACTTTATTATTTTACAAGTTTCAACAAATGCTGGCGAGGTTGTAGTAAGACTCTATCTGTGAAGCGATGTATATGTCGAGGATTGACCATTCTTATTATTTAGAAATGCTCATTCATAGGTAGTGCAAAAACTTATTCTACTAATTTTAAAAATTTTGATGCTATGAGCTTAAATGCATTTCTTATACAGTCACTTAAATAAATTTCCTGAGAGTTTTTGAGATCTTGAGGAGCACGAACGTTTTCACCAGATTTACGAACTATGAAAGCTCGTATCCGGAGTGGCAGTCAATTTGTGATATTCCGGTAACCTCACGAAATGTTAACGCTAAATTTTGTCTACCAGTTCTGACTCTAAAATAAAAATATATATTGTAATAAAAATTTGAAAACAAAAACACTTTTCAACACTTGTTTTTATTTATTGCCGAAACATCGGATGAACTCTATTGTGTTTTTTGTATTTGGTTGCACAATTCTTAAAAATATACAAATTAAATTGAGTGCGTGGGTGTTGAAAAATTCCTTTCGAAAATGTTATTATGTCGAGATTTCCAATCACTTATGTCGGGAAACGTAAAAAAAATTTTATTTAAATGCCTTAATGTACCGAAGCAGAATCATGAAAAATTCAATTTACCTTGAAAACAAAAAATTACTTAATTTTGAAATTTTTTTACATAATTTAATTTAGAGGTCTTTCCTGAAAAATTCGTCAAATGACGTGACAGATTCACAAAGTTATTCGTAGTTATATGAGTGTGGACCTAACCCAATTCATTAAATTTCTATGTTGATCTCGCAAGGTTCAGCAAAAATGAATTTGGGGAAAATGGTTTGAATCTAGTACTGATTGAATGTTATTGTACATTTGCTTGACAATTAATGTAAGGTCTATGTTAGATCAAGTAGTCTTTTAATATTTCCTATACAGATTTTGTGTATCAATCTAGTTATCCTGCCATAAATTTTAATTCATTTTTCGGGATTAAACTCTTGTAACTTTGTCCATCAAGAAGACTTAAATGCAACAAAATTTGTGAAACTAGAAGTTGCATTGGTCTACACGCTAAAGTGGTTTTCATTAAAATGCAAGCACCCCAAATGGCTGGTACACGGCGATTAAGTTTGAAAAATTTGCTATAATTTGATGAATATTTCTCTTCAAAGGCCAATTTAGGCGCTATTGGGTTTGCTGATGATGCTCCATTGATTTTTTTAGGCGACCTTAATATGTATACTCTCGCATAGAGCTCATAAATACAGATATTGCTGCTCAGTATAACCTCCATAATTTTTTTAAAGCGAAAAATGCTGCAAAATGGGTTTTCCGCGATATCTTGAAAACAAGAGCTGATGGAGAAAAACCGAGACCAGTTTTGGAATCAGTGCACAAAACGGGATCAGAATTTGTCATCAATAGGGCTGGACCAAAATGGCTGTTGGCCAGTGTTATGTATATGTAGAATCCAAAGTTAAAGTTCGCTAGTCCTTTTAACAGTAATTGTCTGTAGTGACCCGAGGATCCTCAAGGATACACGTTGGTCCTGCATTCCCGCCGGCGAAAAAACTAGAGGCTAACAGAAACCCCTTTGGTTGAATCCGAGCACACATTTCGACAGCCAGGTTTAAAAGGCACTTTGCGGGAGGCGACAGTACACAGACAGGAAGCTCGATTTCAGCAACCAGGAGGCACTACAAAAGAATTTTCCGAGTGAGTTTGTTCGAATCGAGGGTGGCCAAGCTCATATAAATCCGCCCAAAGAAGACACCTGTGGCTTACTCTTATTTGCACTGCCAAAAGCAGCAACTCTACAACATATAAAACGTCACATCTACGTCAAATTCGACATTTACCTGGCATCTACGCCTGGTTTGAAACTTTGCCATACATACCTCTTGAATATCACCTGAAAAGAATAATAAAAATGTGTTGACCCCAGGCATATACGAAACACATATAAAAGATTAAAAATTAAGAACATTTGCTTATGCTTAAAATTAATTTCGAGACACATATACTCATACCCATGCTGTAAAGGCAAAACTAGTGGATCGGATTTCTTTTCACTGCCAGTACTTGTAGAGATTTTAAATTACCCTTGCTTAAAACACACACATATATATTTTCACACTCACGTCCCAATCTGTCCCTAAGAGCTCTTATAGGGTAGGATAGGGGTTATTTATTTATATATTTATTTATATACAACTTAATCAAATCTACTTGTTTACTCATACCTGGCAATGGGAAAGGTCGGAAGCCGTTAGGCCTTCAAAATTAAAAATACCCTTACCCGACACACCAACCCTTTATATTGTGCCCTGTAATGTACAACATTTGCAGGGGTATAAAAACTTTGGCACAGTCGAAGTTAGTTTGGCCTTCTTATTATTGTATTAGAGCCTGGTGTGAATGCAAACTTCGTGTTAATAAAGGTCATAAAAACCGAAGAATGCTCTCAAAATTGTATTGGACTTTTTTTTTTAGTTATGGCTAAGTCCATAAGGTCAGGTCAATATGCTCCCCCGATATAGACTCGTTTAGGTCCTAAGAATATTGAAGTAGCTTGGTGGTGGTTTCCCACAAAACTCGGTGGTGGGCAATGCTGTTTAAAATTTATGGTGAAATATATAGGCTAACCTTTTAAAGATGTTTTGTTATATTTTTCATCACTTTGACAAACATTTTGGCTAACCCATTGAGATTTGGACGAACGCTTTCCGAAAAAAAACTAGGTAACAATTTTTCACACAAAGATTTTTAATGCGTGTACATAAACATAATATATATTATTATTAGAGCACATTCAATCATAATAGTGAACCTAGACACCTTGCAAGACATTTCTGAAGCGATCTAAGACAATGTTGGCATGGCTTTCTTTAAACACCAAGGCTGGACGAAAACGAATTGAAATTTCTCCACAGCCACCAGTTTGAATTCCATTCAGCTTTAATTTTTTAATTATTAAATCTCGAACTTTTGTATTGGCACAGTTAACAGCTAAAAATGTACCCCGGCCACGTGTGGAGTTTAAAATATGGGGAAATTCCATTTCTAAGTTCAATAAACCAGTTTTTAAGACAGAACCAGCCATTTTTACATTTTCCAAAAGCATATCTTCATTTATAACTTTTAATATTTCTTCCAAAAGTAGCACTTTTCCAGGATCTCCCATCCAGGTGTTAAATATCCGATATGGTTCATTTGGTATCAAATCTTCATTATGAAAGTATCCACCCAATTGCAGCTTCTTACTAAACGTGACGACATCAGGGGGAAATTCAAGATTAAAGTGTTCATGGCACCAAAACTTGCCAGTGCTGCCACCGCCGGTTTGAACTTCATCGATCATAAGTGCAATATTGTTTTTCTTACAAATACCTTGTAGGCATTTAAAGAATTCTGGCGAAGCTTCATTATCACCTCCTTCACTTTGTATTGGTTCTACAACAACACCAGCCACAGGTATATTTTTCTTCGCATATTCTTCAATCAGGAACTCCACTTCTGCTAAGCACTTTTTATCTTCTTTTTCGTTGTCCAAAACATTTTCTTCTAAAGGATATTTGTATTGCGGAAATGATGCAATGGGCCAATCAAATGATGGAACATCAAGCTTGTGAATATACTTTGAATGTGTTGTTGAAAGTGCTCCTAGAGTGCGACCATGGAAAGCTCCCTTAAATGAAAGAATGCTTAGTTTCGGGGCTCCTGGGGGCATATTTATCATGCAAGAGTTCATCTCGTTTTCGGTAAATCCCACATTTCCTCTCATTTTATTTTGGTACCTGAAAAAAGAAAATTTAAATAGAGATTAAAAAATTTCCATTCTATCGATGAAAACAAAAATTAAGTTTTATTCATTTTCTGTACACTTATAATTTGAACATTTAATACCCGTTACTCGTAAAAAGTATACTTAAGTCATGCAATGAACACCTAGATCTCAACGACTAGAGAAAGTTAGAGCAGCCAAATTTAGAATGTAGACTCCTATTATCTGCACGCAGATCAAGTTTGTTTTAAATTTTTGTTCCGCCCACCTCCGCAGCAATGTTGAAAATATTTCACAATTTTTAAGATATTGAGCTCAAATTTAAAACTTACATTTATATTCCCAATAAGCTGGGTAGAGCTGAGCCAGAGCCATGGTTATGAGGTGCCTGGCAGTAGTCATAAAATGCTATGCTACCCAAGAACAAAAAGTAACCATTATGGGTCCAATTGGGTGCAAAACAAAGAAGACCAAGCTGAGGCTGGGTTGTCAGCCCAAACCTCGGTGGAAGGAGTGACTGCTACCACCGGCCGGCACGGTGGGGAGAAGTTCCCTCTTCGTGTCGCCAGAGGTTACCTCAATTGCGGTTTGAGCAGGCCAAGACAGTTGTACAACTACTGCCACAACGACAACGTCGTTGCCACGGCAAAGTGTGGAGTGTCACAATAAATACTGAGGCCGAGGAGCATGGGTAGGGTATCATCGTGCTTTTACAAGCATTTTGATTTCGATAAATTTTCGATAAAGTTAGCCGATAGAATTCTTTCCGGGTGATTAGTGGGCCAATCTACTTTTGAATCAGATGGTTTGGCGAAATTGGGAAAAGTGCTGTAGGGAATTGTTGTCGTAGAAGAGAAAAAAATTAAAGAAAACAAGTAAGAGTGTTGCGGTCGAGTGCCCCGACAGCAAAATACCCTGTCCCAAGTAATGTGGTTCCTATAGCTTTGAATTCCATTTATTTTAAAATTTATTTCAATAAATGGGCAGGTGCACTTATGTACATATCTTCGGTGTTTTCGCTCGGATTTCATTGTGGTACACAGAATAGATAGATGTTGGGCCTAACTGAATATATGTATATTAAGTCACTAGGTTAAAACTTAAAAATTGAAGCTCTGACAGTTTTTCGCGGTTAGAAGAAGATGGAGGAGGAATTTGCCAAACCTGGAGCAAACTTTATCTGGGTAAGGTGTACACCTACAGACATTCAAAAAATTGTGCCTCTACTTCTTATAGTCTGTGAGATCAACGCGTTTATACATAGAGAGTGACAGTTTTTCGCTGTTAAATGATGGAGGATATGGAGTTTTCCAAATCTGAAACAAACTCGATGTGGCTACAGTATACATACACCTACATACATGCAAAAATTTGTGCCTCTAACTCTTATAGTCTGTGAGATCCACGCGTTTATACAGAGAAAAAGACAGTTTTTCGCTGTTAAAAGATAGAGGAGGAGGAATTTTCCGAATCTGAAACAAACTCGATGTGGCTACAGTATACACCTCTACATACATGCAAAAATTTGTGGCTCTAACTCTTATAGTCTGTGAGATCCACGCGTTTATACAGAGAAAAAGACAGTTTTTCGCTGTTTAAAGATGGAGGAGGAGGAATTTCCCAAATCTGAAACAAACTCGATGTGGGTACAGTATACACCTATATACATACCAAAACTTGTGCCTCTATCTGTGGCGTTCATACAGACAAACAGACGGACATGGCTAAATCGACTCGGCTGTTGATGCCATGTGGTCGGAGATGCGTCCTTCTCCCTGTTACATACATTTGCCCAACATCATAATCCCCTTTTTTCCATTTTTAATGGGAACAGGGTATAATAAGAAAAACTCAAAGAAAATTATTAAAATTTGTTGTTTTGTCATGGTTATGACCAAGTCTATGCTCAAAATATCCAACACTTATAATTAAAATGTTGCTAGGATATTCCCAAGTAGATATTCAAGTAGATCCGAAACTCAGTTTTACGGAAATAAACATAAACAATTATTTTTCCCGACCCTTTTAAATAAAAATTGTTTTCATCAACCCTCGTATTTTTAGAAACTCTTAGTTTTTCACTTTTTTGGTCAAAAACATTATAAATATTTATAAAATGTTCGGTATTTTGAAAAAAAAAATTTCGGAAACAATTAATTTTACTTGGATATTTTTGAAGATTTTATTTTTTACCATGTCTTGACGCAATTTGACCCGAATTTCTTTAGAACTGCTTAACCGATTTTGATAATTTTTTCGATGAAAGCTAACACCCAAATGCACCAAATCCAATTTCTTTATTTATTATAAATAATTTGTATTTCATCGAAAGCAGATGTCGAAACTTTAAATGCGATTATCTCGGAACCACTTTTTCCAAAATGGTTGCAAAGATTTTAATAGTACCTGTAGACCGATTTTCAAATTCTTTTCTTAAATGGCTCCTAATACCCACCATTCTGGTGTGAACTAGGATATTTTTGATCGGTCAAAAAATAACGGAGCTAGGACAATACAGTGGGAAAAAAGTCGATTTTCGAAATTTTGACTTTGAAACCCGACAACTCCGCCATTTATTGACCGATCCAAAATTAGGATATTTTAGGATTTTTAGTTCACACCAGAATTACATCAATTCTTAACAAAACCACGTTTTCATTTTTAAATTCAGATCATACGTTCTCAAAAAATAATTGCAACCATGGGTCTATGTTTTAATTTTTTTGTCAACTTTGAACATATCGACCCCTGTGCGCGAAAAAATCGTATGTGCCAAAAATCAAATTTTACAGGAGAGCGTTTTTTTTACTTTTCGATGCGGTGGCTGGCAACGTCGCTACCAATCTTTATATGTGCAACATTTATCAATTTATTTAACTAAACTCGTAACTATTTAATGAAAATTGATCAATTTAGCTATATTTCAACCAGTCTGTTGAACATCAGTATTGTGGCCCACAATTTGTGGGGCACATACGATCATTTCGCCCACAAGAAATAAACTCATATTGTCACATACGATTAAATTTATTTTGTTGTATCTCCGTAACCGTTATGGTTATCGCTATATAATTTTACCAGATGATGAGTTAGTGGATTAAGAACTAATTTGCATCAAAATGTCAATTTCGTAAAAAATGGCACATACGATGTTTTCGCGCACAGGGGTCGATATATACAACATTAACAGCAGGTACAACAACAACAACAAAAATTACTAAGTTTAATATAACCGATTACCTATCGAATGAAACCGCTCGTTATATCACTTATAGTTTTTAAGCAATTTATATTTTTGTAAACCTTTAAAAAATGACACCTGATGGTACCCTTAAATAGCACTTAGAATAAAATTTTAGAAGGGAAATCCAAAAATCCAAAAAAAATGTTAGTTGAAATTTTTAAAATTTTCTTTCATGACGCTCATAACTAAACGATGCCAAATCATAGATCCTTAGGATATGTGGTCTTGGCTGTGGATTGATAGTCAGTATGTCAGTCAGTCGGGCAAAAAGATTTGAATATTTAGAAACTTACCAAATAAATACGCTTTTATAAGCATTTTCGTTCGAGCATGAACCACACATCATTGTAGTTATTTTATTCAGTCCTTTCGGAGCAATATTCATTAAAACTGAGTTAAGCTTTTCCGGCCATTCTTTTCCAGGAAAGACACCAAGTGCTGGTCTATTAATCAGAGCTAAAAGCAAGAAAGAGTATTGAATAAATTTACTTGTTTATACTAAAAATTCGCAATTTTTACAAACTACTAATTATTATAATTTTTTTTCGACTTCCACACTTGGCGATCCGACATAAAATCTGTGTACACAAATCCCATATCAAAATTGACCGAAGTGCAATATAAGATATCCCTCAAATTTGATGTCGGAGTTTTTTACAGACTTATGTATAAGTATAAAAAAATTATACCATAATTGCAAGGTAGCGCACTGCGCAGCTTCGATTTTGTCAGCCGGCCTTAGTTCGATGACTCAGGGTTGCTATTTATTTATCTATCGAACCTACAGTGTCGCATCGGTATTTCTGCTTACTATTTGAGTTTTATCGAATTTGAATGTATAAAAAATCAAAAGTAAACCGGATGCAAAAATGTCTTATGATGAGATTGTAGGATATATATTATATATAAATTAGTTATGAATCGTAGAGCTTTTTAGCAGGCTCTAGATCATTAAGTTATGATTTCGTCTATAACTTTTCTAAACCAAGACCCGCACAATACCTAATCTGAGGGTAGTGTCATGCCTGAGGAAACTGAGGCCATTAAAAAAAACGGTTGTATTTGTATCTTCATCTTATCTTTTGCCCTATATCAAAATAGGACCTCAGCCAGTGGAGCAATAGATGAACTGTCAGATATGGAATTTGATGCTTTGGAGAATGTCGCTGGATATATTTGCCAAAAGCTAATGGAGCAATCAGGCAACGGAGAAACCTGCACATGAGAGGGAACTTTCATCGGGGTAAACCACCTAAACGAAGGTGGATTGATCAAACCATACCTTGCCTTTTTGGAAATATTAACAGAGTTGGATTCAATATTTGGAAATTTTAATGGGACTCCATTTTAATTGCAAATAATTATTTAAAATCACACCATCAGGTATAAACTTATACCAAAAGGTCAAGATCTTTTGTTAACTCCATGTGTTTTAGCATAAATCGAGAAAGCAAAGCTAACTTCGTCTGTGAAGAACGGTTAGCGATTTCAATCACACTTCGTAGATTAGCCTAAAAACACATAATATACACCATACCCGAGTTTAAGAGCGCTAATATTGAGAACAAAACGGGTTTTCTCATTAAAATACATTTTCCAACCGATCATTCCTATAGCAGCTACAAGAAGTAGTTATCCGATCCGTTCGTTTTCGACAGTCAAAAAGAGACTCTGTGCAAAATATCAGCTCGATAGCTTCAAAACTAAGGGACTACAGACGGACGGAGAAAGCTTAATCGACTTAGCTCATCATGCTGATCAACAATATATATACTTTATGTGGTCGGAGATGATTCCTTCTATGCGTTACAAACTTGTGAGCAAAATGATGTGTAATATGTTTCAAGTCGGACACAAACAACATTCAGGGGTGTAATTGCCAGTACGACCAGGAAATTCTGACTGACTATTTATAGAGTTCTTTAAAAGTCTTAGAACTAAAATTTATAAAGTCGTGGCCTTGCTTATGCACATATGTATATACGAATGCGATTTTTCCAGTAGGTATCGCTTTACTTTTGCGATATCGTATATGTATCGCATTCGAAGAAATGTGCCACTCTGCGACACTTCTTGGAGGAGGAGATTTATATTTTGTATGTTAAAAACCCGATACCTAATGTGTTTCGTTTGTGTAAGTCGCCAAGCTATCACCCAACACTCTACTCCAGAGTTCCCCAACAATAGCTCCAGGGGCACGAACACACTGGGCAATTCACACGCTTAGGAGCCGATTGCATGCCGAATTCATGCCTCACTGGCTGTCATAGAAATTAACATTTGTCGGTCGCAGTCATGGAGAATGAGTACTAGAGAGGAACTTTGCTCAGTCAACACCGCTTCTGTCAGAAGTAAGTCAGCTGTTCGCTCACATTTAGGCTCTCAAGATACTTTTGGGTCAGTTGTTCGATATCACTTACGCCCTCTGGATACATTTGGGAGTATGTTCGTCTCGCTCTAACCACATTGATTTCCTACTAGCACTAAAAAGTATCTTTTTGACCACTATAAGTATCTTTTTTGGCACTATCGTTTAGCTACAGTAAAGTTGAGAGGCAAAACTCTAATACTCCCTAATACTTTTTGCTGTGCGTCAAGTCGAGCACATCGACGGGAGTTTGCTGCCATGCTACACTGCCAAAAGCACTATGTGCCTGCACCAAAAAGGCTGTGCTTACAACAACTTATATTTGTGAATGTAGATCTTCCACCATGAAATTAATATAGCAGTCTTTAAGAAATAGACTAAGTGACAGCCATTTAGAAAATCTTTTGCGAATTAAATGTTATCCAGATAATTTAGGAGTAGATGCAATAGTAAATTTTAGAAATAAGCCGAAATTATCTTAAAAACAATCAGCTGTGCTCCGGCTTTCACTTACTTTTGCGATTTGCGATTTCAACAAACAATAGTTCAATTGTATAAGAAAGTCCACAAAAACAATTTCAAATAGTCATAGAATATTCAAAAAATTAATTAATTGAAAGGCAGTTATTCTCTCTAGTGACATATCCCATTTATTTTTCATTTCACGGACTCATACGTGGCCGGTTTTAAGTCTCGAAATTTTGCGATTTGCGAATTTCGGAGCACTTATTTTTGCGATTTAGCGACCAAATCCTGAAATTTTTGCAAAAGCGAAAATGGGAGCTTGGCTAAATAACCCAGTTTGCTGTAATATTTTTTTTTGTCCAAGATCGAGTATGAGATATTTTTTGGGATATTTATGATATCTGTCCGTTGGTCGCTCTATAATCTGAGTAGCGCAAACGCATTGAAGAGACAAAAAGAGAACAAGTAAGAGCGTTGCAGTCGAGTGGCCCGACTTCAAAATACCCTGTACAATTTGGACACACATGCAAGCACACGCACATACACAAAACGCGCACACCCCTTACCCTTACCCGTGTGGTGAGCGGGTTATAGAATACCACCACATCATAGTTTATCGATTGACGCGACTAACATGACACGGGGATGTCACTGCGCGGAGAGGTGCTGTTGATGCAACTCGTGACCTCCGGCCATGGGCCAGGTACCCCTGACAGCCACCCAAGCACCCGTGCGGCAACCAACAAACACGAGAAAGCGACTAAAGCAGAGACCAGGAATGCTTTAGGTAACGAATTCTAGACCCCCCTTACGACATGACAAACCCTGGGCTGACGGTTAATAGTATTCTAGCCCTTCAGTAAGCGGAGTGAATTCTTGCCGAAATGGCTGCTAGGCTAATGCTGTTACCGCCCCCATCCCGTTAAAACCTGGGAAATCTCTAAGCACGCTTCTTGATACGTCCCCATTTAGCTGGTAGTATAGGTTCAGATGTAGCATTCTTAATCAACGGATCCGGCTCTGCACACTCGACCCCATAAAGGCGAGTGTCAACCCTTGCATGGCCTCACTGCAACCATGGGATCACAATCCAACTATACAAAGATCAAGGATATCGACTTAGGTGTTGGGACCCAACTAAAACATGAGTCCAAAAAAACCCCAAATAGAAGGAGAGAGTTGCGATGCGTTCGCAAAAAGTAGCAGAATGGTAAGTTCACCAATTACAGAAAGGTAAGCCGACCCCTCGGAATCAAGTGCTAAGCCGCTGAGCTGTTAGGCACTACGTGACCTGGGATGTGAAATTGCGGAGCTAGCGGATATGCTCGAAGATGGCAAACGAAGATCCATCCATCAGCCCATGAGAGTATCAGGGCGCTGTATGAGCTAGCTGCCATCCAGCTGCATGGAGGAAAGGCTGTTGTCAGGACACACCAATCCTCACAGACATCACCGCTGTTCAGAGCTTATGTCGAACCCAAGAGGAAGCAGGGCGTAAGAGGGCGAATGCCTCTAACCAAGCGATCCCGTGGCCCAGCCGACGCAGATGCCACCGCTAGCGCATATGAGGTGGAAGATTCTCCAACCAAAGAGCCAGCCGCCGCCCTGACTTTGAGACGAAACAAAAAGCTTTTAAAGACGCCAAGAAGATGCTAAAAAGGACATAAAAAGCTGCAAGGCTTGGTGCTTCAAGGAAATTTGCGAGGTTGCCGTTACAAGGTAGTCACCCTCCGTGCCTGCGGGACGGAGCTTTCCCAAAGAGGTGGAAACAGCAACGGCTGATCCTCCTTCCAAAAGGAGGTAAAACAGCCGATGACCCGTCAGGATACAGACCAATTTGTCTTCTAGACACGATGGGAAATATCCTGGAAAGGATCACATATACCCGACTTTTGACAATCGTCGAGGAAAAAAAGGCCTTATCTGATTCCCAATATGGGTTCCGCAAGGCACGGTCTACGGTGGACGCAGTCAAGGCGGTTGTGGATATTGCAGCCAAGGCGATTGAGGGAAGTAGGTGGAGATGGGGCAGCAAGGAATACTGTGCGGTGGTAACACTCGACATCCGAAATGCCTTCAATTCTGCCAGCTGGTCACGCATATTGCGCGCGTTACACGAGTTTGGAGTACCAGCCTACCTACAACGGATTATATCCAACTACTTGTCAGACAGGGTGCTAGTGTATGACACAGAGGAAGGTCCCAGGTATTACAACGTCACGGCAGGAGTCCCACAGGGGTCGGTTCTCGGACCACTTCCATGGAACATAATGTATGACGAGGTGCTAAGAGTACAACTACCCCAAGGCTGCAAGCTGATTGGGTTTGCGGATGACCTGGCTGGGAGGGATGCTGGACAACAGGTAAAGCTTGCCGCACCAATATGGGCGTCTGCAGTGGCGAGAAATAAGAACCTCCTTAACAAGCTTGTAACGCCTTACCGACTTAGCGCTCTTCGAGTCATATCCGGATTCCGGACGGTCTCTGATGATGCAGCCTTAGTCCTGGCTTGCATGACCAGATCGATATACTAGCAAATGAAATGAAGGAGATTTAGAGCGAGCAGTGATGGGGAGTTCGGTGACGACTGATGCCATACGAAAGTCGGAAAGAGTTACGTCGATGGCAGTTGCGGTCGAATGTGGCCACCAAGGCAAATTGGACCCATAGAATGATTCCAAATTTGGATGATTGGGTAGGAAGGAGATAGGGAATTAAACTCCCACCTTACGCAGTTTTTCACTGGTCATGGAGGATATAGAGAATACCTGGATACACCGGTTCAAGCACGAAGACACTCCGGCATGCCCGACTTGCCGAAATGAGAATGAGAATCCTCACCACGTATTGTACCAGTACAGGACCAGAAAAGAGGTCGTACCACCCATCGAGGACCTTCTCAGCTACATGGTATAGACAGAAAAAAACTGGAGAACCATAAGCAAGCTCATTACAGACAGAGCGATCTGAAAAGATGTGAACGCGAGCGGCGAGCAACGGAGAGTGCCTAAAATAGGTAACTTATCCCCGCAAAGTAATACTTAACGGTGATCCCGCGGGGTATGAGGTGTGTAGTTGTGGGGATTTATTTAGCACGTATGCACCAACTTAGTTGGTGAATCGTGCATGCTGCTGGTACGGGCCAGCAGTATCTTTAGAAGATTTTCGTCCCCCAATGGCGTAATACATATGCCCATCCACACTGACTCACACGCCTTAGCTGCCTGCAATAAGCTTCCCTCCCCGCTGCCACAAGCACAATTGTTTCGTGTATAACTTTAGTGTTTTTGCTCGGATCTTATTGTGCTTTTCAGAATAGATAGATTTAAAGCCTAAGATAATATATATTAAGCGTCGAGGTAGTAGCTTTAAAATTGTGGCTCTGGCAGATTTTGGGGTTTGAGGGAGGAGGGGGAATATTTTGCAAATCAAATTTTATCTGTTTACGGTGTGTATTTTACTTATGTACATGCAACAATTTGTAACTCTATCTCTCATACGGCACAACAACCCAAAACCAAACCAAAAGCAGTTGTCGGTGTTTCTGAAACCTCATTTTGTTGTTTTCAAATGTTGCACATTTTCTGGCGACATTTGGACTATGTTTTGCTAATAAAAAAATAAGAGTCTAATAGAATAATGAGGAACACAACTTGAATGCCTAACTGATCGAATTGCATTAATATTATTAAAGATTTCATATGTTTTAAGCAGGGAATCAAACCGAAACGAATTTCGGTTCCGGTTCCGGTTCTGGTACGTACCGAAACTTACGTTTCGGTAAAAGGTTCTGTTTTGGTTCTGCTTCTGTTTCGGTATTCGGTTCCGGTTCCGGTACCCTTTTATTTCGGTATCGTACCGGTACGTACCGGTATGGACCGGTAAAACTAACAGAAATTTTAAAACTTAAGTTTAATCAAAGTGGGTAAGCAACAGTACACATGAATGAGTACATAAATTATCAATTTACTTTAATCTACATTTAAATTAGTTACAAAGAAAGTAAATTAATGATTATTTCTTAGAGGCATGATAGCGGTCAATGTATTTCCGTCCATCTGATTTCTAGCGGAGTTATAATAAACTTCACGCCGGAAAATAAATGTTCTACGCAGCAAGAATAACATTTGATAGTTCATACAATTCCGGAAACTTTGTCGAATTTTCTGACCACCATTTAAGTACATTTACTTTATTTTGTAAACGTTTTAAGCTCAGAAAACCTTGATCAGTCATCATACGTTAAACTGTCTTGTGAAAATACTAAACTATTTGTATTGTCCTGATTCTTTTCTTAGAAATTCATATATAAATCGACTTCATCTCCACTTTCAGATAAATTAGTTGGGTCAAAGCTCCTTTCCTCATTTAGTGTGAAATTGAACAGAAGTGGATAGAAATTCTTGAAAATATACATATCAGTCGAAGCAGCTACACATGAACTTTTCTGTTCGGAGGTTAGCCTGACATTATAACGAGGGTCTAAGAAAATCCCACATAGGAATGCATTATTTTTAAAGGGACTGGTCTCGCGATTTTGTATATCGCAGAACAAAAATTCTGCTAAGCCAGAATCTTTTTTTATTTGAAAATAACAAGTCAGCCAAATTGCGTAAAAATCCGCCAAATCTAACTGCTCGTTTCGCAGTCTAGTGGTTGCACTCAGAACCGAAACCGTACCGGTACAACGTTTTGGTTCTTTTCGGTCTTTTCGGTTCTAAAAATATCGGTTCTTGTATACCGGTATACAAAAAATTAAGAATATCGGTTCCGGTACCGGTTCTGAGTTTCAATCGGTTCTTTTCGGTATACGGTTCCGGTTCCGGTTTGATTCCCTGGTTTTAAGTAATACAAATTAATTTTAAAATATTGTCCACAAAAAAAAAATGCAAAAGTCTGACAGCTGTAGAAAGCAACAACAAGCAAACCTGCCAACTTCTCCAATTATGACAATTACATTTTCGGAGTCATTCAATCCACTTAGTGGTAGATGACACAATAAAGAAGATTTCGTCATTTTCCAACGTTTTGGACAAGGTGAAGAAAATCGTAATGTATTTCAAGCACAGCCCTGCATTAATGGGCCAGTTGTAAACTGCCCAGGCCGATGAGGGAATTCCGGTAGGTTGTATTAAGACCCTGCAGCTAAACGTTAAGCCGCGAAAAAATTCGTGTTGATGAAGTCGATGATGATTTTGAAGTCTTGCATATAGGCAATCATTCTTATAAAAAATATGAACATATATGTTAAAAAATTACCAGAAATGCTATCGGCAATAGAATTTAACCGTGTTTTTACCCAAGAAAAACAGGTATGCCAAAAATTCAAGTTTTAAATTTGTATTGTCTTAATTAACAATTCACAGTAATCATTTGAATATTGCAATATTTAGATTCCTCCTAAAAATTAGGAAATAAAAAATACTTATTAAAATTTCTACAGATTTCAAATGACGAAAATTCAGATTACCCGGGTGTTGACTTTATGGAAGCCCATAACAGGTCGATTTTAAAAGGCGAATAGTGAGCTGAAATTATACCTTAGGTCCATAATCCCATAACCTTCTTGAATTCGCATAAGGCGGCCGTGCCGGTACTTTCCAGACTAAGCTCAGTGCATTCGGAACGACTTGCTTCTGCTATAAAATGTGTCATTTGCGAATTTCGTCGACTTGCGTCTGCTATAAAATGTGTCATTTGCGACTTTCGTAGCCGTATGACGGATTTACATATAACGCAACGCGTATTTTTGAAGTCTGTAAATCCAAATATTGGAACCAAAAGTATTTAATATATAATACTCAACACTCTAATCTCATGAATTATATTTATTAATATAGACTAGATATTTTTATTGTACAAAAATAAAAATATCAATTATATCAAATATAGTTTTATATTCAAAACGATATATCAAATATCATTTGATACATACGATATTTGAAAAACCGACTACCCCAAATAACGGCCCTGTTATATGTTGTTGATCAGTAAATTTGATCCACCAATTACATACATACTTGCTTAAAAGATATATATTTTTTGTTTGTACAAACCATTTTAAAATAAAGGAGTTAAAGTGCTTACTTTTAAGGTTCTTTTCATCCTTGAATACATTTAAGAGTCTTGGGTGATTGTAGCCCAATGGCACTGACGAAATTTGAGTGTAGACGTCGAGCAACATATTTCCATCCACATCGCAAATGTAGTTTCCAGTTGACTTTTCATAATCGGCAAAGAACTGTACGGTACCTGTGCTCTGCAATGAAAAATTAATTTATTATAATTACTAATTTTTTAATTCTGCACAATTATATATGTAGATATATATAAAATAATAAAACAATTTAAATTTTAATAGTTTTTATGTTATTAAGTTAGGAATATTTAACTAAATTATTAAGATCGAATGAACGATAGTCGAGTTAAAGGGACCACAAAATATTATTATGGTCAACGCAGCGTCCACTTTACAAACTTTATGGTATTTGAAACTTCGTGTGGCTTCAAACTTAGCGTGTGGCTTCAGGCTTAGCGGGCATAGCAGAGTGAGTTTTTAGGCTGGTGAGTTTAGGCTGGTAGGCCTGGTAGCGTAAAACTCTATTTTTGTGCTTATGCTTTGATTTTTCACGCTAAACAACGAGCCTATCTTCTTTCTTCAGTGCAGTACTCTTTAGGCAGAGATAAATTTTTGAATCTAGCTTTTTTATAGCTAGATTCCATACTATTAACGTAATACTATAACGTAATTAACAGAGCAGGAGCGACTGGAGAGCATTGATTGCAGAGGCCGAGACCATCAAACGGCTGTGATGGCCAATAAAGAAGAAGAAGAAAACGAAAGTTATTGTTTCTTTGCTAAGGAAAATCAGCAACACACTGCCAGTTCCCAAAAACAGTGTTGTCATTATAGCAGTATGTCTCAGTGATCAAGTTCTGATTTCGCTTGCTAAAATAAAAATCCCCACACAAAATGCATCCAAAAATTGTTGCCTGTTGCCTGGTCACACAACATTGTCGGAGCGGCTCGGCAAATTATAAAATAATTTCCGCTCTGACAACATTTCCAGCGTATGAGTACCTAGCTTTTATCCTATATGACTGTTTAGTACCAATGCATATAAGATACTTTTCCATTAGCAACAGTGCGGCGCATAATAAAAAAAGCAATCAACTTTAGTGAATAAATTCATAATTGAAATTTTTACAGGTAGAGAAAAAATCGAAATTAACCCATATATTTGTTCCGGTTACGGTACTGATAACCGATTATTTAAAAATAAAGGTTATGGTTATAGAAAAAACAAATTTTTTGGTTACGATTACGGTTTTGGTTTCGGTTTCGGTTTCAATTTTAAAAGTCATTTTAGCGGTTTTGAGTTACGGTTTCGGTTACGGTTTTAATCTCTGGAGTTCATACAAATTTTTTAGGTCCAGGTACAGTATTTATACATTGATTTTCTTTAGCAAAACCTTTTTATCTTCGTAGAAGTCCGATTCTTAAGAAGAAAAAAAATGATTATTTTTGACATATATATTTCCTGGGCGATTAAAAATTAAATTTTTTGCATTTTAAAGCAAAAAATCGATTTAAATTTTTTTCAAAACTATTAAACTGAATTGAAAACAATGATCTATGCGATTACTGACAAGACAATTCCCTTTTGATTTATATACATATGCCTTGCTTTTATGTCGCGGTTATGAAGTGAGATATGGCTTAAAAAGTAATCGCCTACCGATAAAATTAAAAATCAAAGATGTGAGTGTCGTTAACACTCACGAGGCTTTGATGTAAAGCATGATCCATAGAAAATGATGATGATTTCACACACCCAGATATCACCAACGTTAGATCCAAGATCCCTCCCAGATCCCACCTTGCCTTGCTATGCCTTTTATCGCAAGCAATAAGGTGTACAATCTGTATGAGATTTTCAGCTTCCGACCAAACACTTTTTTCAGAGAATCATCAAAAGTTCATAATTGCTTTCCTTAAAAGTCGGAAAAAAAAAATAGAGCTCGACCGAAGTTTATATACCCTTGGAGCATGATATATGCCTGCCAGCTTGTTATATGACAGCTATCCAATATATTCATCAATATATTCATAACTGAAAAGTGTAAAGTGTTGAAAATAAAAAGTTTTTCTCACTTGAACTTCTTTTTCGGCCTTTCGTTACTATGGCAGCTATGCGCTATACTCAACCGATGTCGATCAAACTTAGCTGAATTGTGTGGTAACCAGAGATTAAAATCGTAACCGAAACCGAAACCCGTAACCGCTAAAAACACTTTAAAATTCGAAACCGTAACCGTAACCACATAACCTTTATTTACAAAACCGGTTATCAGTACCGTAACCTAAACAAATATAAGGGTTAATTTCGGATTTTCCTCTACTAGTGAAAAATTTCGCTCAGATGTATACATATACATATACATATAAGAATTTAATCACTGCTTATTTATTATGCAACGCATTGTTTTAATAGACTGGCATAGGTACGAAATGCCTGGAAAGTAGTGTGGCAGCTCTGGCCACACTAATCATCGCAGCAGCAACGTGCGGCTTGCACATTCTCCATCTCTATATCAGTCTGGCTTTGGCCGCGCGCAGCGGCACGTGGCGTCTACTCAACTCAACAAGAATTGTTAGCATTTAAGTTATATTAAATAAACTTATTACAACTGTATAAAATACAGAATGGCATTACCAGTTGCTATATTGGTGACCCGCGACGATTGAAACAACAAACACGCAATCTTCTGCTACAATTCTTTGAGGCAATAAACACCCCGGCCGCAGACTCACACACTCATACGCACTGTACATATACACGCGATTGATGTATTTCACAACGGTGCGAAATTTTTCAACATGGCGACAAAACTGTTAATTCATTGGACAACATAGTGATTCACCGCGGTTCCAGTTCATTCTAGTCCAACTCAATCACTCACCATGGATTCTGCCAACCAGATCCTCGACAGAAGAGGCGATTTGAGGTTTTTTGGACAAGCGAGTCTGCACACGCTCACACGCCCGCAAGCATACACACACATACATGCTGACGGCGTCTGCAGCTACATTCAAACCCATTTTGGCGCATTCTTTTACACACGCAAAATAGGATTCGACGTTTCATTCGTTCATCGATCGTGCACTCTGGTGCCCACATGTCCCAACCATGGTCATTCGACAAAGGCAAACAAGATCCTTGGCAAAGACTGCGGCGCTGCTTACGCAAACAGGCACACGCCTGGAAACCACACACGACAGACGCTGGCAAAGCACACACACACAGACAAACGAGATTTTTGTCGCTGCAAACACTCACTCAGACATCTCTACTGCTGGCAACATTTTCATGCAAGTACATTCGTACACCGACCGCTGCTCACGCATGCTGTCCAAGCGTATACATCCTGCTTCCACGTGCGGATAACATTCCACGCCCTGCTGCAGTCCACTTCACACGATTTCACACTGCACCAACACGTAACCGATCTTACGTTGGTCAAACATCCGACCAATTTATTAGAACTTACATCGTATATAGCCGACCCTGCACCTGCACGTACATTTACTCGATCGCACGTTGGTTCCACATTCACCAAATCCGTCGATTTCCATTGTACGCAGCCTGCCAGACGATCGTTCCCACTAATGAAAGTACGTCGCGCAGCTGAATTTGGATCTTCATCGCATCCTTCATCATCGCCGATGTTCATGCAAACGGATCCCCATACCAGATCGACCACGAGCAACCTGCTTCAACTCGAGACGCTCTTTGTTTGGCAATTGACTCCAGCCTGAGTTTTCCTACAAGTTCTCGATCTCAACACAAAGTCCACAACGCGTGGCAATCAAAGTCCACAACGTGTGGCAATCAAAGTCCACAACGTGTGGCAATCAAAGTCCACAACGCGTGGCAATCAAAGTCCACAACGCGTGGCAGACAAAAAGTCCTCGACCTGAGGCAACCTCAACCGTACTCGAACAACGACCTCATCAAGAGGTAACCATCGAAACAACTACTCAAATCTGTACTCAGTGCACATGCTCAGTACTACAGATACAGTTCGTCGATTCAACGACTATACCAACAACTAATATCACCTTGAGAATCATACTCAAGCATCCCTCAACATTGGGACTTGTACTAATCCTGTAGATGAGCGTCCCGATTATACATGCCGGATATGCACATTTTTTGTAACATTCGTTCCCACATAGTCACTGGAGGGGGAGTACTGTGGCAGCTCTGGCCACACTAATCATCGCAGCAGCAACGTGCGGCTTGCACATTCTCCATCTCTATATCAGTCTGGCTTTGGCCGCGCGCAGCGGCACGTGGCGTCTACTCAACTCAACAAGAATTGTTAGCATTTAAGTTATATTAAATAAACTTATTACAACTGTATAAAATACAGAATGGCATTACCAGTTGCCATAGTAGCATTGAGGAGAAAGAAAATTTGGTTGAGCTTGACTATTATACAAATGTCATCTATTGATTAAGCTAGGTACTCGGACGCGGACAATTTTGTCGGAGCGGATATTGTTTGATAATTTTCAGAGCCGCTCTGACAATGTAGTGTGAGCCAAGAAAGTCAGCTGTTGCTGCGGAAGCAGAACTTGACCACTGAGACATACTGCCCAAAACAAATCGGAAGATTAGAATTAACACATTTAGAGGTAATATTCATAACCAAAGTCAGCTCCATGGCGGGTCATACTCGCCGGGCGTATTAGTTTAATTAAAAGGTAGCCACCACACCAGTAGCGGCTTATGGCTGTTTGTCCGTGGGCTGTGACTGCTATAGAGGTTTGGACTCGGGTAGTGTGCATACATTGCAATGCATTGAGTAAATGACATATGTACCAGCCATAACAACTGGAAAAGCATACCGAAAAAGATCCTGAGCTTCAGTATGTCAAGAAAGTGTTTTGACACAGGAAAAAATTCACACTTTGCACTTTTATTGCAAAAAAGGGGCTTACTATAGATGGTAAAATGGTGTTCTTATTTTATTCAGATTCTGTATTGTCCCTAGAACTAGTATGCAAAAAAAGTAGCCAAATCCATCCAGTTTTAACATTTAAAAAATATAATACAAATAAAAGCTAAATTTTAAAGTGTCAAGAAATTGTTTTGACAAGAGTCAAAACACTTATATCTTCAGTACCGGATCTCAAATGGAAATATAAATTAATGATTGTGGACAAGTTTGACACTCCGAATCCGAATCTGGTAATATAAACTCCATATCTTCCATGGATTAGCTCAAACTTAAATTAAAAAGCAGAAAACGGCTAATTATACCCCTTTTTAGTACATTCGTATCTCGTAGAAATCAACTGATTTTCAAATTTTCGATGTTAACAATATAATAAACACTTTAATCATTTCATAGGTTAAAAGTTCATGATCAATTCGCAAAAAATGGCTGATTTGTATGCAATTTTCTAAATGGGTGAGAAAATTCAGTAGAATCGGTTAACTTATTAAGAAAAATGCTTTATAATCTAAAATTCAGATGAAACTTAATATATTTTTTCTAATTTGAGGGCGTGTCCCGCCAATTTTCATATTTTTCATTAGCCAAGCTTTACAACTACACAATTATTAAATCGAAAAACTCTTTTTATTGTGGCCGATGAAACAGATTTTGTTTATTCCTTGTGTACTCTAGGTTTGATGGTTTATTATCAAGAAAAACATTTTTCAAAATTGTCGGATTTCTACGAGATTCAAATGTACCAAAAAGGGGTACAATTATGAATTTTCTGCTTTTAAGTTTGCAGCTAATCCGTGGAAGATATGGAGTTTATATAAACAGATTCAAACTTGTCCAGAATCATTCATTTATATTGCCATTTGAGCTCCTGTACTGACTTTTGTCAAAACACTTTCTTGACACTTTAAAATTTAGCTTTTATTTGTTTTATATTTTTTAAAATGTTAAAACTAGATGGATTTGGCTACTTTTTTTGCATACTAGTTCTAGGGACGTTACAGAATCTGAATAAAATAAGAACAACATTTTTTCATCTATAGAAAGCTCCTTTTTTTTGCAATAAAAGTGCAAAATATGAAATTTTTTCCTGTGTCAAAACACTTTCTTGACATACTGTATGTAAATAAATGGGCTCGAACGAATTTGTCAGCGTCTGAGAAACTAGCTTTAATAATAAAAAAAAACTACAAATGCTAGCCATTTATATCAGGGATGCAAACCACTTGGAAATAAGGACTGGTTCGGTTCAGTGGTTCACACAGTTTTTGAACGGCCGGTTCGGTTCATTGCATGGTTTTTGGGGCTTACTGAACCGCGGTTACGGTTCGGTTCGGTTCAATTAACTAAAGAATCATATTTGTGATACAAGTATTGGGATAATTCATTAACAAAGACTTAATCGGGCTTGCACAAAATTACGAATTTGAAATCCTAAAACTTTACATATCAAGTGACGAAAACATCTTTTGTCACTTGATATTGTTTAGAAACTTTGACGGTTTAATATCGACTACTGAAAGCCAAGCGGATCAAAATTGTCAAATAATTACTATTTTCTTTTGATCTGATTCAGTAATATCTGACATGAAACTTAAGCAATTTTAATTCGAAATCCATAAGTTCATTCGGAAACCGACTTCGATCTGGGAACACACCCTATTAAACAAAAAACATTTATTTTTTAATAAATTCTAAATTTGCTTTGATAGATGACACTGGTTCTTTTTATGAAGACATTTCTATTTCAATAGTTTTATTATACTTGTATATTTGGTTTTCAAAACAACAGGGAATAATATAGATTTTAAAAAACCTAATCTAACTTCAATATGATGGAATTTTAGTTAAGCAAGTCCTTACATATTTCCATCGATACTGAAAGACTTAAGAGCGTCTGACAAAACAAACTCCAATGTGGAAAATGTTCATTCTACTGACACTTGTGTGGGTGGAACTGATTAAACTATTCGAGCTATGCTTAAGTTGATTTTCCTGATAATTATTCCAACATTTAATAATCTTTAGGTAAACGCTATCAATCGATATTTTACTTTTTCATGGAATTGAATCCCTATTACTGAGTTATTTGGCAAGCATTTCCAACTCGACTTTACTTATCTAGTTCAAAGAATTATCCGAATAATATTATTAACATTAAATGAGACTTAGCTACCTTTTTCCTTCTTCTGATAGCAAGTTTGATTCCAGGAATCTAAGAAATCGAATTCAAAAACAGGCGTAGCTCTTTTTTCCAAATAGTTGACAATTACTGAGCTATGTCGTCTTCCCTTTTCTTCAACATGAATTTTGCAGGCCTGCTAGCCATAGAAATACTCATACTCCTTTTTTATTTCAAGCCAATCTCAATTAAAGATAAAAAGTTAAAGTTTAAGTTTAAAGTAAGTTTACCCTCAACGGAAAATACAATCAAGACTTGGCTTATTACAATCTTGGGTCCTTAGCAAATTCTTAGTTCTTAGTTTTTTTACAGCTCTTCTTTTCCAAGTATTTTCGCAATATTTTAAAGCTAATTGCTGATTTTGCTTACTATTCGCAAGTAACTCAATACCTAGCTGAAGTGAACCGAAACGAACCATTTTATTTTTCGGTTTTTGGTTCGGTTCAGCATTTTTGAAAACACACCGGTTCGGTTTACGGTTCGGTTCAAGAGCGACAAAAGCGGTTCGGTTTGGTTCAAATCCGGTTCGGTTCAGAACCGGTTTGCATCCCTGATTTATATACATACATAGTTCTTTGCAACCACTTCTAGCTCTTTCTAGCTATTATTCAACGGCGATCTAGCTTGTAAAGCCCGCTAAAAAGTTGGCAGCACTGTAAATAGACAGAACAGCTCTGTCATCCACGTTTGGATTCTTCATAAGTTTAGTTGTGGACATATATTTTTTAACATTGTGCACGATGCCAAAGGCTATGTAATTTCTGTGGTGTTGGCGAAAAGGATAAAGGTTGGAGTGGCTGCTGCGCTTCACAGAAATAAGTCTGTCCTCTCGTAACAAAAGAAGAATTTTGTTGTCGGCAAAGCAAAGCCATTATGCTTTAAACTATGTAAGAGCTGAATAGTTATTAAAGTAAATGACAAGCAATGTGAAAAAAATTAAAGTAAGTGCAATATTTACACACATCCACACATACATGCAGAGCATGTAATATGGGTGTATGGGTGAAATATCACACGCACGCAACGCGTCTTGCGCCAAAATTTGTGAGATGGCTCCCTTTAAACGAAATTGAACATTTTTTATTGTTATTGCGCCAATTTTTTCAAATTATACATATGTATGAATGAATACGTATTATGAATTATAAATATGTGATCACGGTATCACGTGTAAAAAAAAATCAGAAAATGAAACAGTTCTAATTTACAATAATCTCCCAACTTCATTTAATATGTTTCTAAAACAAAAAAGATTGCTTAGCAAGGTAAATATATGGGAATGTTGGGAAAAGGATTCATCAATTTTTCCAGATCTTTTTGAATTATCAAAAGTGGCTAGCAGTTCCACCCACGCAAGCAAGTGTTGAGGGTTTATTTTCAGGAGTAACATGGATGTAATTACAATCTCGTTTAAGATGTGAATTCTGATAATAACAATTCGTTACATAACGACAAATAGTATATACGTTAAAAAATGTACATAGTTATCTACTTTTTTAAACTTTACACGATGCTTTTGTGAATAAAGTAGTGCATCCTTTAGTTAAAATTTTAAAATAGGCGACTTTTAAGGTGGAAATTCTGTATGAAACATTTAAACTTAGTACATTTAATCAATTAATGAGTTTTTAAATGAGGACGCTTTTGTGTGCATTGTACCGTAACCGTAACCCAAACCCGAAACAGAATTAAGATAATAACCGTAACCAGTACCGTAACCGATATCCCACAGCCGTAATATAACCGTAACCGGTGGTAACATATAACATTGATCAAAAACACAAAAAAAACAAAAAAGTTTTTCTTACTAAGACTTCTTTTCGGACCTATCTTTTTTATGGCAGCTATACTAAATAGTTGTCCGACTTCGACAAATCTTGGTATAGTATTTTTAAATCATTATAAACTTATAAATACGAGCGTTGGGATCGATAGCACTGAAAACAAAAAAGTTTTTTTTCACTAAAACTAGTTTTTCAACCGATCGTTCCTATCCTATGGCAGCTATATGCAATAGTCATCCGAACCGGCCGGTTCCGACAAATGTGCAGCGCATTTGCACCAAAAGACTTCGTGCAAAGTTTGGGTTAGATAGCTTTTAAACTGACGGAGTAGATAGCATAGAAACAGACGGACATGTCTATATCAGCTCAGCTCGTCATGCTTATACTTTATGTGGTTGGAGATGCTTTCTTCTGTGCGTTACAAACATCCGGACAATTTTAATATACCCTTTCCAAGGGTATAAAAACACACGGGTGCTGTTATTTCCTATTGCCACAGAATATGAAATATTTACCTGAACAATGTCCAGTTTGTTCTTCAGTTCAATGGATTTTGGACCGGGAATTTCCTTTGTTTTTACAAGTGGCTCTTTAGGTTCTTTACTGGTGGAGTAGGCACTAATGCGATACAGCTCTAAATAAAAAGGAGAATATAGATTTTTATATAATTTGCATGAAGTTAAAAGCATGTGCTTACGAGGTGTATTGCCCTTTTGTAAAAAATATTTGTTCGCTTTTGCCAAAGTGTTTAGCCATATGTGTCTCATTTTCTAACTCTATAGTAAAACGACCTCGTTGTTATAGAAGTGCTCTCTGCAAAGACAAACAATCAGCTCCAAAAGAAATCTGCGGTAAATTGCCACAAGTACAAATGTAAATTTATTAGCTCATAGAGACATGCAAACATATCTACATGCATTTGATAAATTTTTATTAATAGAAAATTATGGTTCTGCGTCAAATACGTTTTGTAAGAAAAAAATAGTAATACATATATATGTCTATATAATATATATAAATATCGATTTCGGTTATATTATTAAAATAAAATTGTACGCTTACGACTCGATTATAAAAGGGTCGTTTTTGGTACTGGTACTTAAACAATTCTACCGCATTTACATTTGGGTCAGTTTCACTTAGCCTGAGGTAAAAACGTTTTTACAAAAATTGTCGCTATGTTTAGAATATGGGCATGAACTGTCTTTATTTTTTTTTAAAGGTCCATAAAATTGAAAAACAAGTTTTTAACGTTCAGGAAAATTTCGAATACATGTACAGTGTAAATGCTTACGCCCAACGACCACTTCGTTTCACGGTATTCAGGCACAGCACTGATTGTTTCTCAAACAGCAACCGCATCTTAAAGGTTGCTTTAATGAAAAACTAAAATGAAAAAGGGGAAAGTTAAATTTAATGTAAGAACTTTAAAGCCACTGCGCCAGTATTAAACCTTAAAATTTAGAATTTTGGCTTTTTTTTATGGTAACTAGAAATGGGAAATAAATGGGATAAGTTTCGGACTTCCTCTCTAATATTTGTAGTATTTAAGCAGCATGTAAGTAGTTACACCTAACTGGCAATGTGCAATATGTTAACGCAACTAGCTAGAAACGCCACGCTGCTAAGATTGTATACCTAGACTAAGGCTAATGTCAGAGTTGGCGCGAGAAGCGATGCGATAATATTGGGCGAGAACGAGCGAAAAACCATTGCAGACTTTTTTCAATGCAATCGCTCAAAAGGTATCAGTGTGAGGGCGGAGCGATAAGCGAGTCCAAGCGATAAAGCGAGAGCGATGCGAGCCCGCTTTCTCGCTTGAACTCGCTCAGATCGCACGTAATATTTGTTGCACTTTCAGCTTCTTCTATTTGGAAAGCATGCATATTAATATTATTATTAATATTTGAAAAGGAAATGAATACCAAAATTAGACAAACGTTTCTGGAATCTACTGCTAATTTTTCGGAATAAATAATTAAACGTCGAGTTTGACACTAAAAAACTTTTCTGGATGTTTTCGTAAATCATTATATAAATTATACTAAACAACATGGTCTATCACATCGAGATTATTAGTAATTTGGAGGTACAAAAGGCAACTTTTTAGATGGGATTTCTTGAGAAGCACTAGTTTTGTTTCGTTTCTTTTTAATATTTTCGTAAGAGAATATTTCTTAACTTTATAAATATATACAAAAGAATTTTACGATTTTTTTTTTACCGAAGATACAGCATTTTGAATAGACAGCCTCGATAATAATAAAATAACAAAATTGTCTGTTGCTCAAAGGTATACCCTGCAGAAACAGTACAGCAGGCTAGTAATATGTTTTGAATTTCAAGAAAATTTTCAACAAAACCCATTGCCAACTTTGGAGCAGCAATAAAATAATAGTTATTTTGTAAAAACGTATACAACTACTAAAAACAGTATATTTTTAAAGAAAAAAATCGTAGAATTGTTTGGGGTTGTTTATTTTAAATTAAAGGAGTTGTACTTTCCGAAAATATCAGTAGTACCTACTATTTATATCCGTTAGGGGAATATCTAAGCAACAATTTAAATAATAAAAGTTTAAACTTTTTGAGCGTAGAGTTGGTCATAACCAAAACTGCTAAAAATATTTCCAAATTTGTCTTTTAAGGGCATTTTTTCGTAAGTTTTGCATAAATTTTGAAAAACGCATTAGGAAAACTAGTGACGCAGTTTAAAAGATTTTTAAGCTCAAAAAAATTAACAAAATTTGTATTTACTCTTACCTTTCCAGTGTTATACTCTTTTAAAGCTATGTGCCCTTGCAGAGGGTATATTGATATCCGGGCTGCAAACCGGTTCGGAGTTAAATCGCTTTTGGGAAGTTCGAACCGAACATGAACCGAAGCAGAAAACTTGTTTTCCCGAACACGGACCTGAACCCGACCAAAAATAAGTAGATAAGGTTTCGGGTCAAAAAATATGTTCTATTACATTGTTCTGTTTATCTTCTGAAGAAAAAGAAAGGCAATCTTTAAACTTTTGGAAAAATAATCATTGTAATGTACTTAACAATGTCAAATTTTCATTCAAGCAGCACTAGGATCAGTCTAACGCTTTTTTTCTATTCATACAGTTGTTTTGTCCAGCGATTCAATAATGAAAGCTTGCTGGAAGACACACTAATGATTAACATATACCAAGTGTGTAAGCTGAGAGGGAAAACTACGAAAAGCACCACACATACAGAAAATATATTGTCAATTTGGCGTTGTTGTTGTCTGTTTTTTTTTACATGTGCTGCCTTTGAAGTTTGGAAACAGCGAAAGATGACCTCTGGCGACTTGCAGAAGATAGGCAAAGCATGCTGATGTTAGAGCATTATGGTAATACAGCTGTACAGTCAACCATCCTTCTTTATGGTGCGTTTGTGTCTCGCTTTAAAAGTTATGAAGAAACATAAATTATTCACCGATTTTTAAAAGATATGAACAGTCCATGTAAAGACCGCTACATGCGGTCGCCTAAGCCAAGGCGCATAAAAATAGAATTTGAAAACTAAAAAATTAAGCAACCCTCAAAAAAGGGACACATCTGTAAGTAATAATATAGACCCAAAACCAAAAATGTTTAAAAAGGACAAGCCAATGTCTTAATAGACATTCAGCATCTGAAAGCGGAGCTAGTCAGTCGCACCATACATATGTGCGTTGAATTCAGCTTCGTGCTGTGGAGCAGAATACTCGCAAGCGTGTCTCCGCTATAGTGATCATTTGTCCTTCGTCCCTGAAAAGGCTAACTTGCTTGCTTGCGTTGGGGACTGCCCGGAGTGAGGAGGACTACAAACTGAGGAGGAGCAATGGGTACGAATCCCGAAAAGTGGAGAAGCGTTGTCCAGGCGCGACTGAGACGAAAAAGAACAGTAAGCGTGGAGCTGATCCACACTACCACCACCATACCATGAGGCCGTTAAGAAGAAGTCGTCGCAGTAAAAGCAGATTTCGAAAGAATATAAATCAAAAGAAAAAATTATTAAAATAAAAGTAGAGTGCCCACGTGGCACCGATGCAACGAAATGCGGATTTCGCTGTTGCCTTAAATTAAAATATTAAAAACACTAAATTAATCAAACATAGCCAACAAAAATGTTTTGTTTAAAATATTCAAAACTCTAAATTCATCAAACATAGCCAACAAAAATGTTTTGTTTTCTACAAATTATTCAATAAAAATAAAGTACACAAAAATAGTTTTATTTTGCCGGCGCTAGATGTTTTAATGTTATACAGCTTTTAGTGATAAAATTATGGTTGTTTAATTTCAACAGTTTACTAAGGGTTTTTATTTAAGTTTAAGTTTAACAATTACAGTGTGCTTTTTGTGGCAAGTCAGCGTCAGTCTTCTTCAGTCGCCATATTGTTAGTGATGACAGTTATGTTTGATATGGTACAGAAAAATGTATCGAATATTATTAGATGCGCGCTTAAATTAAAACAGTGGAAAGCTGCTGCCACAGTACCCCCCTTCTAGCATTCGAGTACGGATACGTATTTGGATGGAAAGTTGATTCGCCTTTCTGACCTGGTGCGTTTTTCGGATGGAATGGTATTTTGTCGTGAGAAGTCGGCAATACAGATTTAAATGATGCTGCTGAATCGTAAATGTATGCTGCTTTCAGTCGATCGATGGAAACCTTAGCGTGTTTGTGCGGCGTGTTGAGTACGAAGTATTTATCATGCTTTTCGATTACCTCGAAAGGCCCTTCATAGTTCGGTTCCAATGGTGTTTTAACTCGCTCGACTCTGATGAAAACGTATTTGCAATCTGTCAATGCCGGTTGTATGAATTCCTGTAACGTACAGTGGCGGGCTGGTTTGGTAGTTGGTAACTGAGATATGGCTTTGCGAAGTTCTTTGATGAACTCAGTTTCGGTTGTACTTTGCAAACGTGGGGTCAAAAATTCACCAGGAATTCTGAGTGGAGCTCCGAAGACCATTTCTGCGGGACTGAGGCCAATATCACCCTTTATAGTAGAGCGTAGTCCGAGAAGCACCAGTGGGAGTGCGGTACACCAGTTAGTTGAGTCGGTGCATTTAATGGCTGCTTTCAACGTACGATGCCATCGTTCAATCATTCCATTTGATTGAGGGCGATCTATGCAGGTAAGGCAGAGGTCCGACAATATCAATATTGATATGCTCAAATCGAACATCTACCGAAGCATAGTCGCCCAAAGGAGTTTTAGTGTGGCGATAAACTTTGGTTTTTTGACATGGAATGCAAGCACGTACAATGGACGCTACATCTTTTGCCATTGATGGCCAAACATAGTGACTTGCTACCAACTGTTTGGTTGCTTGTATACCTGGGTGAGAAAGTGAGTGTAGTGTTTGGACAACAACCATACGAAGGTTTTTGGGAACGTATGGTCGTATTTTGTCCTGTAGTAGAGTTGCTTATCTGAGTTTGGAATGGTGAGTTTCTTTAGTACAATTGAATTTTCGGAATCTTCACTTAAAAGCATTTTAAGTTCTCCATCCTCTTGTTTTTGTTCTGCCAATTCCTCAAAATTGATTGTGTCCGTATGGACGGCTTGGATGCGTGAAAGAAGATCTGCGACATTATTATCCACTCCTTTGTGATCGGTGTAGATGACGAATGATCTACCTTTAAGTGCGTATTTAAAATGCAGGACTGCTTGATAGACTGCAGTTAGCTCTCGATCATACGTGTTTAATTTTTGCTGTGCTGGTGTGAATTTATTTGAAAAAAAATCCAAGAGGTTGTACTTGGTCATTGGTGATTTGGTGAAGCACAGCGCCAATTGAATTGTTGGATGCATCCGTTGTAAGCGTAAGATGTGCATCTGGTGCCATGTAGTTAAGTAAAGTGGCATTTGCAAGATCTTTCTTACATTTGTTAAATGCTTCCTCGGATTCTTGTGAATTATCATTCTTTTTGTTACCGATAATCATTTTTTGCAATACTTGTTGATTAAGAACTGCGTGAGGAATAAATGGTCGGTAAAAATTGATCATACCCAGAAATTTTTTGAGATCCTTTGCTAGATGAGGCTTGCTAAAGTTGCGTATTGCATTGACTTTTTCCTCTGAGGGCTTAAGACCACTTGAGCTAATGCTGTAACCAAGGAAAACGAGTTGCTCTTTTCCAAATTCGCATTTGTCAAAATTAAGTGCGAGCTGTGCTTGGCGAAGTCGAGTAAAAATTATATAAAGATGTTCCTTGTGTTGTTGCTCAGACTCAGATGCAATGAGAATGTCGTCAATAAAAGCAAAAGCAAACTCTAGGCCATTAATGACGTCATTAATGTGTCGTTGAAAAGTTTGCGCAGCATTCCTTAATCCAAAAGTCATAAACATGAATTCAAATAGGCCGAACGGCGTTATTATTGCTGTTTTTGGTATATCGGCAGGCTCGACAGGAATTTGATGGTAAGCTCTTTGGAGATCAATTTTGGAAAATAACTTTTTTCCATATAAAATATTTGTTACATCATGTAAATATGGAATTGGGTATCTGTCAGGAACTGTGCTTGCATTTAGGGCTCTGTAGTCCCGGCAGGGTCTCCACTCACCAGTTGATTTTTTTACCAAATGTAAAGGACTGGACCAATTGCTCTTGGATGGGCGGCAAATGCTTTTCTCCATCAGGTATTCAAATTCTTTTTATGCTGCTTGAAGTTTATTTCCCAACAAACGACGAGCTCGAGCGTGTGTAGGTGGTCCGGTGGTTGTGATGTGGTGGGTTATTGTTGTTGTTGTAGCGGCTGCTTGGGGAATCCGTATGTATGTACATAGAAAAGAAAGAAAAGAGAATAGGGAGGGTAAAGATTAAAGGGTTGTTGAAACTATTCCTTGTCCAGATCGAGGAAGGAAGCTGCCTCGATCGGTTGGGTCCAAAGGTCTAGTGTAGTGAGGTCGGTGGGATTTAGGGGACATTTGAAGAGGTGGTTTGTGTCATGGGGAGAGTTTCCGCATTTAGGGCAGTTATCCGACACTTCCTGGTTAATCCGGGCCAGATAGTTGATAGCTGCTTCGCCCCGAGCGCAGTTGTGCCAGGGTGGATCTTACGCGTCTCGGAAGTGATTCCTCTTCCGGATTGATGGGTGGTGGCCTGCCCCCAAGGACAATATTGTCCTGGTATCTGTCGATGGTGCTGGTGACCATCTTTGTGTGGGCGGCCTTCTTGGCTTCGGTGCAGGTTGTGGATGTAATGGGTCCTGTTCCTAGCAGGGGTTTAATGTTTAGCGTTGCGACTCTCAGATCCTTTCGGACCGGGGTTTTCCTGCGAGACATTTTTGAGGTAGCGCTGATGTGGTTAGGGTGTGTAGGGAGTTGGCATCCTATGAGAAATTGCTGTGTTAAGAGAGTGTTGTGGTTCCTTCCTGGGATGACTTCAGTCTCTTGATGTAGATGGTCAGGATGTGTCATTTTGTGGCACCCAGTGGCCACTCGTAACGCTGCGTTTTGGGCTAATTGCATGTTGCGCCATTGTGTATCACTTATGGCGGGGGACCAGATGGGTGCGGCATAATTGAGCATGAATCTGCCGATAGATTTATAGGTGATGGTAATTGTTTCCTTATCTTTCCCCCACGAGCTTCCTGCTATAGCTTTAAAAATTTTATTTCTGCTTCTAACCTTCTTTATGACCTCTTCAGAGTGTTTGGCGAAGGTTAGAAGAGGGTCGAATTTTACTCCGAGGATTCTAGGGTACTTGACCGTGGGTATTGCCATGCCTCCTAAGTGGATATCTAGGGACATGGTTACCTCTTTGGTCCAAGTGGTGACGAGGGTGGCTGACGATTTGGGGGCAGAAAGGCTAAGGTTTCTTTTTTGGAAGAAGTCATTTAAACAAGGCAGGTATGTGTTTATCCTTTGTTCCAGATCTTTGATGTTCCTTCCTGTTGTGACTATTGAGCAGTCGTCTGCATAGGATATGAGTTTTATTTCATCAGGCGGGTGAGGGATGTTTGCGATGTAATAGTTGAAGAGTAGCGGTGACAGGACCCCTCCTTGAGGTACTCCTTGTTTTACTATCCTAGTTTTTGATTTGGCTCCCCTGAAATCCACCTGGGCTTGTCGGCCTCTAAGGTAGATGGTGAGCCATCGCTTTGCAGTATTGGGGAGGTCACTGTGCGATAGGTCTTCTAAAAGAATACTGTGGTTCACAGTGTCGAAAGCTTTGGAAAGGTCCAGAGCCACTATGATGGACCTTTCGCGTGGGCGTGTGGAGTTTAGCCCCGTTGTGACTGCAGTCGGTTATTGTTGAAGTGGTCGGTTGTTTGTTTGAGTTGATGGTAGCGAGATCTTTGAACTCTTGTAGTAGATAAGCGTATTGTTTCTGTGAGTTATATGAAATTATTTGTGCTACATTGTGGTGCGCTGTAATACATTTTGTTTCTAAGAGTGTAGTACGATCGATTAACTTGCGTCGGCGTCAGAAACTTGATCAAGCACAGGTGAGTCGATTGATGCGAGCACGGTGTTGAATTTTGTAATATCTGATGTGATGCCAGCCAAAATAAATTGCGCTTCCACTTGAGCGAGCCAGATTTCTGCATGATCGGCCCAAAAAGGTGGCACCTTTTCTGCTATTCTATTAATAACCGAGTCGGCGTGGCTTGGCTGCAATGGTGGGTCTTGACCTGGGTTTAATGCACCCACACTCTTTGGAATGGTGCCGGTAGAAACCTGTGTCTTGTCGTTGGGACCCGTCATTTTTTCTGATCAAGGAAGATGTAGAACAAGCGGGAAACTTCGATGCGAAAGGTAAATGTGCCACTGCAATGTTGTGTGTATGTGTGTGTGTGTGTGTTCTGGTGTCAATACGGAATTTCGTTTAAATTACGCTTTGATTGCGTGATTTATATTCCGAACACCAAATCCGGGGTCACCAATTTAGTGATAAGATGATGGTTGTTTAATTTCAACAGTTCTCTAAGGGTTTTTATTTAATTTTAAGTTGAACAATTACAGTGTGCTTTTTGTGGCAAGTCAGCGTCAGTCTCCTTCAGTCGCCATATTGTTAGTGATGACAGTTATGTTTGATATGGTACAGAAAAATGTATCGAATATTATTAGATGCGCGCTTAAATTAAAACAGTGGAAAGCTGCTGCCACAAGCTTATCTATAGTTTAACACCACTCAAAATTAGGAGGCACCGTAAATTTAATCTCTTAAACTCATTGCTCCATTAGCATTTGACCTGGAGACTGAAAAAACCTTCGATAATCCCAGCTCGAGTATGAATTTATTAGGTCTGCAATCTTCTATATAAAATGATTAAGTTTCCTTCAATTTACCTACATGTTATCTAAAGACAATTATTCCTGAACACCGGTTTGAGCCCGGACCTATATTCAGCGACCTTCTGAACCCGTTTTAGTGATTAAAACTTTTTTGTTTTTCATACACACTTCCCCAAAGCTCGTATTTATAAGTTTTCTATGCTTTTACACAATTCCACTTAGTTTGATGAAAAATGGTGGTCATACAAAGAGTAGGTTTGAAAAAGAGTCTTGTTAAGGGTACTGTATAAAAGGGTACTGTTTTAAAGGTTTGCAAAAAATTAAATTCCTCAAAAACTTTAAGTGATATTAACAAGCGGTTTTCTTCATTTGATAGGTAATCGGTTAAATTAAATTAAGAAATTTTTGTTGTTGTTGTTGTACCTGCGGTTGTTGTATTTCTGTTCAAAGTTAAACAAAAACTTAAAACATGGATAGTCTGAATTTCAAACTGAAGACGGGGTTTTGTTAAAAATTGATGTAATTCTGGTGTGAACTAGGATATTTTTGATTGGTCAATATTTGGCGGAGTTATGGGGTTTCAAAGTAAAAATTTCGAAAATCGACTTTTTTCCACACAGTATTGGTCCTAGCTCCGTTATTTACTGACCGATTAAAAATATCATAGTTCACACCATAATGGCGGGAATTAGGAGCAATTTTAAAAAAGGATTTGAAAACAGGAACAAGTACTCTTTAAATCTTTGCAACCATTTTGGAAAAAGTGGTACCGAGATAATCGCATTCAAAGTTTCGACATCTGTTTTCAATGAAATAAAAATTATATTCAATAAATGTAAAAATTGGATTTGGTGCATTTGGGTGTTAGCTTTTACCGAAAAAAGGAAATAATCAAATAAGTTAAGCAGTTCTCCAGAAATTTGGGTCAAAGTGCGTCAAGACATGGTAAAAAATAAAATCTTTAAAAATTTCCAAGTAAAATTATTTTTTCAAAATTTTATTTTTCAAAATATTGAACATTTTATAAATATTTATAAAGTTTTTGACCAAAAAAGTGAAAAAACTAAGAATTTCTAAAAATACAAGGGTCAATTAAAACAATTTTTATAGAAAAGGGTCGGAAAAAATAACTGTTTATGTTTATTTCTGTAAAAGTGGGTTTCGGATCTGCTTGAAAGTTTTGCAGGATGTTTATAAGATCCTAATAGAACGATTAAGCAAATAAAAAAAAATTTCCGAAGGTATGCAGTACCCTTAAGAAAAATTTTTTTTGTTTTTGATGCTATCGCTTCCAATCTTGTTATTGATCAATACTATTTGCTATCACACAGTTCTGCCAAGTTTGATCCAAATCGGATGACAATTGCATATAGCAGCTATAGAAACGATCTGTCGAAAAAGTAGTTCTAGTGACAAAAACTTTTATTATTTTCAATGGTAGCTGCTTTATACTGTCCAGTTATTAATAAGTTTGGTCGAAATTGGATGAATTATTTTTATGTAACCTAGCTATAAAGATCAAACCGAAATTGATTGCTTCTTGTTCAATGTTATCAACCATCACAAAGAAATTGTTGGCTAATCGGGATTTAGAAGAGAGGCAAGAAGCTTACGAAATATTTAAAGCGCTCACATTAGCTTACCACGTTAAACGACTATATTTGTTTTGCACAGCGAAAGCAAGCTCTAAAACTTCGGAAACTCTAACGTCAACTTCGCTGGTCACATTTCTTAAAATATTTCATGTTAGTTGGGGCTGGTGACCTTTTTGTTGCATCTAATAGTTATTGTTTTGGCCGGCTCAAGGTCAGTTTTGATGTCTGCGTAAACCATCTTGATAAGCGTTAACGTCAACGGCGTGCCTACCGTGTTGGTAATGTTAGTTGGGCCTTTTATATAATTTCCTGTAATAACAGAGTTGTTAGTGTGTTAGCCTGAATGCGTACATTTGGCAGTCAAGGGTGAACAAGACAATGAGCGTGTTCAGCAAAACAAATCGACAATTTGTATTAGATTGTGCTGCTGAACGGGCATGATGCGCAATCATGTTTGCTATTTTTAGTGATTGTGTTCGATGTGAGTCCATCAAAGAAATAGTTTGTTAGAATTGTTTGATTATGATTTGTTATCAATAGCACACAGCTGTCAGAAGTAAACAAACATGCAATTTTAAGAAGGCAAATAACAGTCACATACCAACTCCCATTGAGAACGGACGTGCCTACTGAATCAGTCGGAAGACAAGCTAATTCCACTTACAACTCTCTCTCACTTCTTCTTGAACAAAATAGCAACAAATCACAATAATACAACCAAGCAAGTGCCGAATCGTACTGCTACGTTGCAGGCGATACCGCGCAATTTGACTCTTCAATTAAACTTACCAACAACAACCATGGGGGGCCCCCCGACCGGAATAAGAGAACACCACAGTTACTCTTTACAACCGATAAAACAAAAAAATTAAAAAATATCTCAGCCGGCCTAAAATTACTGATTATGACCAGAATAAATAGCAACGACACACTCACCAACGTTTCACCTTTCCTCATCAAAAAGATCATCGATAACCTAGCATTAGGAGAAGTCGAAGAGTGTAACAAGCTCCGCAATGGAATAATCCTCATTAAAACCAAAAACCTCGTGCAAGCCTCCAGGCTCATAACATTAACATCACTCAACAACACAATTGAAGTAAACATATCTGAACACAATACATTAAATAACTCCAAAGGCGTAATATACTGCAACGAACTCAGAGACATCGAAGAAGCTGAAATTACAGAAGAACTCAAAAGCCAGAACGTATGCGAATCATACAAAATTAAGAAACGAGAACAAGATTCTTACAAAGAAACTGGACTAATAGTACTCACATTCAGCACCCCTAACCTACCCGAATTCGTATATGCGGGATACCAAAAAATCACCGTCAGGCCCTACATCCCCCCCCTACCAGTTAGATGCAAAAACTGCGGCAGACTTGGCCACCCAACCAAGGCATGCCGAAGCGAAAACTCTGTCTGAATTGCGCCAACACTGATCATTTCGACCCCGAGGAAATGGAAGAATGCAGAAACCTCAACCTTAACTGCAAAGAGTCAGACGTAAAAATTTTTATGTCTCATTTCGTATATATTCTTTAAATTATCTTTATTTCGTTCTTCACAATAATTGGCGTGCTAACATAAGTGACGCTAGGGATAACAACAAACTTAAAGCTAGAGAGGAGATATCATATTCATCGATAACTGTGTCGTGACTTCAACTTGAATAATAATGGAGTGACTTCAACTTAAATAATAATATAGTGACTTCAACTTAATACATAACATTTCTTCCCCTTCTAAGAAGATGGTGAAAATAATATTTTTGGTCGTCGCACTCTCGTTGATCGACGTACATTTGGTTCATTTTGTATTTGTGCTTCCAGAGGTGTTGATGATACTCTTGGAGATGACCACGAATAATTCTGACTTCCCTGTTCGTTATATTCAGATGTTTGCGAAGCTATTGGCGTTCTAAAGTCATCAGTTCCGACCTCGAGGCTTGTTTCCCTGTTATTTTGTTTACTTAAATCCTGATCTGATGTAGTATTATCAGTTAGTGGATCAAAGGTACTGCTGGTGACTGGTGTATAGTTTGATACGTCATATTGTCGCTCTTCTTCCCTGTGTTGAGATTGAGGTCTATATTTCATCTTCATGCCTCGAATCTGGTTAATGTGCCTCTTGAAGTATTTGTTTTTGTGTAAAATCTCGTAGTGTAGATGACCCATGCGTCGAACTATCTTTCCTTGAATCCACTTGTCCATTCTTGGGTTTCCTGAGATGAAATAAACCACTTCGCCAAAGGAAATAATCAAATAAGTTAAGCAGTTCTCCAGAAATTTGGGTCAAAGTGCGTCAAGACATGGTAAAAAATAAAATCTTTAAAAATTTCCAAGTAAAATTATTTTTTCAAAATTTTATTTTTCAAAATATTGAACATTTTATAAATATTTATAAAGTTTTTGACCAAAAAGTGAAAAAACTAAGAATTTCTAAAAATACAAGGGTCAATTAAAACAATTTTTATAGAAAAGGGTCGGAAAAATAACTGTTTATGTTTATTTCTGTAAAAGTGGGTTTCGGATCTGCTTGAAAGTTTTGCAGGATGTTTATAAGATCCTAATAGAACGATTAAGCAAATAAAAAAAAATTTCCGAAGGTATGCAGTACCCTTAAGAAAAATTTTTTTGTTTTTGATGCTATCGCTTCCAATCTTGTTATTGATCAATACTATTTGCTATCACACAGTTCTGCCAAGTTTGATCCAAATCGGATGACAATTGCATATAGCAGCTATAGAAACGATCTGTCGAAAAAGTAGTTCTAGTGACAAAAACTTTTATTATTTTCAATGGTAGCTGCTTTATACTGTCCAGTTATTAATAAGTTTGGTCGAAATTGGATGAATTATTTTTATGTAACCTAGCTATAAAGATCAAACCGAAATTGATTGCTTCTTGTTCAATGTTATCAACCATCACAAGGAAATTGTTGGCTAATCGGGATTTAGAAGAGAGGCAAGAAGCTTACGAAATATTTAAAGCGCTCACATTAGCTTACCACGTTAAACGACTATATTTGTTTTGCACAGCGAAAGCAAGCTCTAAAACTTCGGAAACTCTAACGTCAACTTCGCTGGTCACATTTCTTAAAATATTTCATGTTAGTTGGGGCTGGTGACCTTTTTGTTGCATCTAATAGTTATTGTTTTGGCCGGCTCAAGGTCAGTTTTGATGTCTGCATAAACCATCTTGATAAGCGTTAACGTCAACGGCGTGCCTACCGTGTTGGTAATGTTAGTTGGGCCTTTTATATAATTTCCTGTAATAACAGAGTTGTTAGTGTGTTAGCCTGAATGCGTACATTTGGCAGTCAAGGGTGAACAAGACAATGAGCGTGTTCAGCAAAACAAATCGACAATTTGTATTAGATTGTGCTGCTGAACGGGCATGATGCGCAATCATGTTTGCTATTTTAAGTGATTGTGTTCGATGTGAGTCCATCAAAGAAATAGTTTGTTAGAATTGTTGGATTATGATTTGTTATCAATAGCACACAGCTGTCAGAAGTAAACAAACATGCAATTTTAAGAAGGCAAATAACAGTCACATACCAACTCCCATTGAGAACGGACGTGCCTACTGAATCAGTCGGAAGACAAGCTAATTCCACTTACAACTCTCTCTCACTTCTTCTTGAACAAAATAGCAACAAATCACAATAATACAACCAAGCAAGTGCCGAATCGTACTGCTACGTTGCAGGCGATACCGCGCAATTTGACTCTTCAATTAAACTTACCAACAACAACCATGGGGGATCCCCCCGACCGGAATAAGAGAACACCACAGTTACTCTTTACAACCGATAAAACAAAAAAATTAAAAAATATCTCAGCCTGCCTAAAATTACTGATTATGACCAGAATAAATAGCAACGACACACTCACCAACGTTTCACCTTTCCTCATCAAAAAGATCATCGATAACCTAGCATTAGGAGAAGTCGAAGAGTGTAACAAGCTCCGCAATGGAATAATCCTCATTAAAACCAAAAACCTCGTGCAAGCCTCCAGGCTCATAACATTAACATCACTCAACAACACAATTGAAGTAAACATATCTGAACACAATACATTAAATAACTCCAAAGGCGTAATATACTGCAACGAACTCAGAGACATCGAAGAAGCTGAAATTACAGAAGAACTCAAAAGCCAGAACGTATGCGAATCATACAAAATTAAGAAACGAGAACAAGATTCTTACAAAGAAACTGGACTAATAGTACTCACATTCAGCACCCCTAACCTACCCGAATTCGTATATGCGGGATACCAAAAAATCACCGTCAGGCCCTACATCCCCCCCTACCAGTTAGATGCAAAAACTGCGGCAGACTTGGCCACCCAACCAAGGCATGCCGAAGCGAAAACTCTGTCTGAATTGCGCCAACACTGATCATCTCGACCCCGAGGAAATGGAAGAATGCAGAAACCTCAACCTTAACTGCAAAGAGTCAGACGTAAAAAATTTTTATGTCTCATTTCGTATATATTCTTTAAATTATCTTTATTTCGTTCTTCACAATAATTGGCGTGCTAACATAAGTGACGCTAGGGATAACAACAAACTTAAAGCTAGAGAGGAGATATCATATTCATCGATAACTGTGTCGTGACTTCAACTTGAATAATAATGGAGTGACTTCAACTTAAATAATAATATAGTGACTTCAACTTAATACATAACATTTCTTCCCCTTCTAAGAAGATGGTGAAAATAATATTTTTGGTCGTCGCACTCTCGTTGATCGACGTACATTTGGTTCATTTTGTATTTGTGCTTCCAGAGGTGTTGATGATACTCTTGGAGATGACCACGAATAATTCTGACTTCCCTGTTCGTTATATTCAGATGTTTGCGAAGCTATTGGCGTTCTAAAGTCATCAGTTCCGACCTCGAGGCTTGTTTCCCTGTTATTTTGTTTACTTAAATCCTGACTTGATGTAGTATTATCAGTTAGTGGATCAAAGCTACTGCTGGTGACAACTGGTGTATAGTTTGATACGTCATATTGTCGCTCTTCTTCCCTGTGTTGAGATTGAGGTCTATATTTCATCTTCATGCCTCGAATCTGGTTAATGTGCCTCTTGAAGTATTTGTTTTTGTGTAAAATCTCGTAGTGTAGATGACCCATGCGTCGAACTATCTTTCCTTGAATCCACTTGTCCATTCTTGGGTTTCCTGAGATGAAATAAACCACTTCGCCACAGTTGAGTTCTCTAAAATTTGATTTGAATTTCATAAATTGTTCTGATGTTACTTTTTGTTTTGTGCTTTCAGGTCTGATCAAATCCAGTCGGGTACGTAATTTTCGGCCCAAGAATAGTTTTGAAGGTGGCTCACCAGTTGTGCAATGTGGTGCGTTTCTATATTGTCGTAAAAATTCGTTTAGATTCTTCTTCAAAGTGCTGCTGGTAGTTTCCATAGCTTTCAGCGCCATCTTTACGGTTTGCACGTTGCGTTCCGCCTGACCATTCGTCGCAGGGTGATAAGGCGCTGTAAATTTGTGGTATTTAACGCCAACAGAGTTCAGGAACTGTTTAAATTCTGCTGACGTAAAGTTTGTCCCATTGTCTGAAACTACCATTAATGGGACACCATACGCTGAGAATAAATCATCTAGTATACTGATTGTTGCTGACACAGTGATAGATTTTGTGATTTTTACTTCTAACCACTTAGAGTAAGCGTCCGTCACAATCAGAAGCATCATACCTTCAAATGGCCCAGCGTAATCGATATGAATGCGTTCCCATGGCGATTTGGGATATTCCCAATGATGGTCTGTGCATTTTGGAGGTCGAATCGCATGCTTGGCACAGAATTCGCATGATTTTGCTGTATGTTCGATATCCTTGTCGATTCCTGGCCAGTAGACAAATGATCTTGCAATTCCTTTCATTTTTACTACACCTAAGTGCGCTCTGTGTAGTTCATCAAGAACTAGTTTTTGCAGTTTAACAGGGATGACAACACGATGCTCAAAAGTTAAGCAGCCCGATGATACTTCATACTTGCATTCTGGTGATTTATAACCATTTTTAGTTAGACATAGGCCGCTCTCCAATAGTTGGCTGATTTTTCCTAGCTGTTGGTCTTTTCTGGTTTCCTGTGCGATTCGAGATGCTGTTACTGGAAGTTGGTTTATTTGCCGAATTATAAATTGATCAAATTCATCAGACTCAAATGCATTAATTTGATTTATGTTTCTTGAATTTGATGGTAGCCGAGACATGTAGTCCGCATTTGCATTCTCCCTTGATGTTTTTGTAATGACAGTAAAATTAAAGTTGCTCAAAAAGTCTGCGTAATTAGCCATTCGAGAAATACATAGCACCGGTAATGATTTAGTTGGGTGTAAAATTTGAGCCAGAGGTTTGTTATCTGTGATTAGTGTCCAGTGTCGAGCATATAAGTATTTGAAAAATCTTTGTACTGCCCACACAATCGCTAGAGCCTCCTTATCGATTTGCGAATATCGTTGTTCCGTTTGAGTCATTGTGCGGCTTGCGTATGCAATTGGCCGTTCTGTGTTAACGATGTGACAGTACGGCCCCGATACCTGTTTTGCTGGCATCCGTTGCCAACACAAGTGGAAGCGATGGGTCATATGGCATCAACACCTGCTGCGATACCAAAATATTCTTTATTTTGTTGCTGTCTCCGTTTCTGGCGACCAGTAAAATTTACCACTTTTAAGGACATCGCGAAGTGGCCTTTCTAGAGTAGCTAGCTTTGGAATGAAATTCGAGTAATATGCTGCCTTTCCCAAAAATAATTGTAAGTGTTCGATCGAGGTTGGCTTCGCTGCCTGAAGTATAGCCTCAATATGCTTATTCGACTTGTGTATCCCATGGCAGTCAATTTTATGGCCTAGAAACTCAATCGAAGATGCAGCAAATACACACTTTGACTTATTTAACTTGAAGCCAAGACTCTGAAGTCTTTCTAGTGTCGTTTCTAAGATTCTCAGAAGTTCATCTACATTTTTTGCATATATTAAAATGTCGTCGAAGAAATTACGTACGTTAGGAATGTCACGCAATGCAGCTTCCATTGTTCTCTGCCAGATCGCCGGTATATTTGCAGCTCCGTAAACTGCACGTGTCGGACGAATAAGACCATGTGTTGCCGTATTCAGAGTAAGTACGTGGGCGAATTCTTCATCAATTCGCAAATGAGAATATGCATCGGTAATATCCAAGTGAGCGAAGATTGTAGCTCCTTTCATTTTGTTGAATAAATCCTCTGCCCGTGGAATTGGGTGTTCGTCAATGATCATTTGACCGTTTACGGTCGGTTTGTAGTTGCCAGTAATTCGTATGCCTCCGTTTTTCTTTGTCACTACGTGAGTTGTAGAAGCCCACTCTGAATAGTCGATCCGTTTGTAGAAGCCTGCAGCAATTTTAGCATCAATCTCTTTGGCGTATGCATCCCTCAGTGCAAATGGTACATCCCTCGCTCGTGCAAATACGGGTTTAGCGTCGGCCTTTAAATGTACCTTAACTGGAGGTCCTTTGAACGTACCAGCTGCTGAGTCAAATATGGAATCGAATTTCTTTAGAATCTGTTGCAATTGATCTCTTTTACTTTCTGAAAGTCCAGCCGCCTGTACTGCTATTGTATTTACCACCCCTCCTTTTGGGGAGAAAATATCCAAATCCATCGAGCCCGTAGTGGAATCGTTAGTAAATAGCTCTGTGAAGTTGATCTGTTTTGCAAACTGTGATATCCACTCCCTTCCGCAAAGTGAGTCCAGATTTCCTTCTACTATATAGAGGTTAAGTTGACGCTTAGTGTTCCCATAAGTAACGTTCACAGCTGCTCGTCCAACACAGTTGATTTTATGACCCGTGTTACTCGCAAATTTACGGTCAGTTTTCTTAAGTTGAGTCGATGGATTCATTTTTCGAAATGCTCTTTCGTTCATAATGCTGCAAGGAGCGCCAGTATCTAGTTCCATGGGCACCAGCTTTTCATCAATGTTCATAGCCACAATTTTTCTGTTTGCCGTGTTACATGAATTAATAGCGTTTGTTAGCTGAACTATTTGGATTGATTCATGATCGTCAGGATCTGTGTCTTCTGAAATTTGTTTGGTCTTGGATTTACATACTTTACTTATGTGGCCCACTTTTCCACATATGAAACACTTCTCTGTTTGGAATTTGCAGTCTTTGCGAAGGTGTTGGCCTCCACAGCCATAGCACTTGCCTCCATATTTCTCTTTGCTCTCCTGTCTCTTCCTGATTGGTGTGAATCCCAGTTTACAAGTTGGTTCAACCTCCGTGGCTTGATTTTCACTGACGATGTTGGTAGAACGTAGTAATAGGTCTCTAGAGTATGCAGCTTCGTATGCGTCTGCGAACGTAGTTGGTTGCTTTGCGATCACCTCATCACGGATACTGCGGCTCTGCATGCCGAACAGCATTTGCTCTGTAAGCATTCTATCTAAAAAAGAGCCGTAACTGCAAAACGATGCTGCTTGCTTCAAACGCAGCACGAATGATGCTAGTGGTTCATCTGGCTCCTGGCGTAGTTGGCGAAATTTGAAACTCTCTGCATAAATGTTTCGTTTGCCATCGAAGTGGTTAATTAGCACTTCTTTAATCTCCTCGTACGTTAAGGTCTCTGGAAGTTTCGGACTTATTAGAATACGTAGCGTTGTATTCAGTTCTGCACCCATATGCACACGTGCGTAGTTTTTCTGCTCATCAGAAGGTATTTTGCTCAATTCAAGTGCCCAGTCAAATCGAGTGAAGTAGTCTCGTATTGTGGAATCCTCTCCGCTTTTGTAGCTTGGCATTGCAAACTGCGGTGTTTTTGTGGACCTCTCTGGCGTCCCTGCATTTTGACTCGCTTGTTCCACTGCCGTGCGAATCGCAACAGCAAGCGAATCAATGATCTTGGAAAGTTCTGCGTTGCTAGCCATTTATTCCACTTCTGACACCACTTTTATGTCTCATTTCGTATATATTCTTTAAATTATCTTTATTTCGTTCTTCACAATAATTGGCGTGCTAACATAAGTGACGCTAGGGATAACAACAAACTTAAAGCTAGAGAGGAGATATCATATTCATCGATAACTGTGTCGTGACTTCAACTTGAATAATAATGGAGTGACTTCAACTTACATAATAATATAGTGACTTCAACTTAATACATAACAAAAATGTAGTGTACTAATGCGTGGGTCTTGATGTTGTTCGACCAGCCTAGTATGTTGGGATTTCGATACGTGCACTTCTAGCTATGCTCTTGCTAGCTCGCTGGCTTATGTCGGGGGTTCTTTCTACCGTCCCTCTAATACATACTCTAACGCACACCAACATAATATTTAAGTGCACATTTGGGGGTAAATAATGTTAGCAACTATGAACAGGGTAAAAATGAAAGAAAAAAAATAATATTCCCGACAAACTACAGGGTATCTCAACTAAGTCTGACCGAATTTGTGGGAACTTTGGTGGTATTAATTCCCCATGTCTTTACCCACCCTACCTGCGCTAAACAGACCGATACAGGTCGTCGCGACCTTAACAATTAGTTACCAGAGCTTCATGCTGTTTCCACACCTTTCATTCTTTACTCAGGGCGAAAATGAATTATTTAGAACATTATATAAATTTTAAAATTACAAAGGAATTTCATTTAATAAATTTCGTATCGATTTCAAGTTTATAAACATTTTCAGACTAATTTGAAAAATATTATTATTTTTAAAATTAGTTATAATACATTATAAAATAAAGATATTATAATTAATTATAAGTGGGGCAAGCGCTAGCGTCGAGGCCTTCGGCTCTGGTTTGTACAGATTGGCTTTTTAGATATGTTCTAGTAAATTACAGTGTTTAAGGTATTTATAGATTTTGTCAATGTTTTCGTTAGAGTTTTTGGAAAGGTGTGATGAGGGTAGGGTCGCTGGGAAGTGGGACTTCCGAATCCTCTCCAGGTTTGGGCATTTGTCTAATAGGTGTATTGTGGATATTTCCTGTCCACATAGGTGGCAAGGGGCTTTGGCTTCGCCAGTTAGTAGGTGTGAGTGGGTAATTGGGGTGTGCCCGATACGAAGGCGGACAAATATTCCACTTTTATTTCGATGACAGTTTGCCGGGTATCTGATTTTTTCCATGTTTGGGTTAAAAGCTTTATACCTATGTTGAAAAGTTGCCCAGTTGTCCGAAATCTGAGTGTGAAGGTGCTGTATGGCGGCTTTTTGTATGTCCCGGTCTATGCATGGAATGAAGGTGAAGGTGGGAGACTTCGATGCTTCTTTTGCAGCAGCATCTGCTAGTTCGTTTCCGGGGATTCCTTTGTGGCTAGGTAACCAAAGTAGTTGGAGTTTCATTGGTGATTTTATGAGGGCGTCCCGTATTTGACAGACAAGGGGATTTAGATTGCCGATGTTCCGTACTGCTTCAACTGTGGACAGGCTGTCAGTGCAGATTACGAATTTTCCAGTGTTTTCTTTTGCGCAATATTCTAGAGCAATATTCTGGAAGCCATCCGGATGCTAAAACTTTCCCTTCCTGGTTGGTACAAGCTAATGCTGTGATGTTTTGTGTTTTGGTTCCATCGGTATATAACCAGGACCGATTTGTGAAGTTGGACTTTGCAGATTCTTCAGCGAAAAGTTGTCTGAAGGTTTCGCTGCTAGTATTGTTCTTTGGGAATTCAAGTAGGGTGGTGTTGATTGAGGATGTACGTAGTAGCCATGGTGGTACTGCGGGCTTCCTGATACTTGGTGGTGCCAGGATGTTGAGATCCCTTGCCAGTGAGGCGCAACGGCGAAGAGTGGAGAGGTACCTGTAGCGTTTCTTTTGGGTTAAAGCTTTGCGCATATTATTTCGAAGGAGTTGGTTTGGTGTGCAAAACAATTTGGAGACTAGTTTTGCTGTCGACTCGGAGATTTTGTCTTCGATGGATGGTAACCCAGCTTCAGCCAGAATACATTTTATCGGTGATGTTGGAAAGGCATTAATGCTTCGACGTGCTGCGGTATGATAAGCTGGTTTAAATAGCCTGAGGTGCGATTTCACGCACCATCCAAAATTGGAAGTCCATACTCTATTTTGGAGAGTATTAGGGATCTAGTGACATTTATTAGACTATTTACGTTGATTAATGAGTGCTTTGAAGAAAGGTATTTGATTACATTTAGTTTTTTTTTCATGTGAGTCTCTTAGATATAAACAGTGATTTTTGTAGGTCATTTTTTTATCAAAAATTATACCAAGTATTTTAAGAGCCTCTACGCATTCTACGTTACAGGTATTAAAGTTTAGGTTGGGATATGTACAGCGGATTTTTTTACATATGTGAAGGATTTTACATTTGCTGGGAGAGAGGGTAGCTCCAGCCCCCAAACCCCAATTATAGATATCATTGAGAATATTTTTGAAAATGTTGTTAAGCTTATTTAAGTCTTTAATTTTGCTAGCAACTATTGCATCATCTGCGTACATTATTTTTAAATTTTATATTTTTGTGTCTTAGGATAATCTTATTTATCTGTTCAAAAGCGATTATGAACAAAACCACTGACAGCGGTGATCCATGCGGGATGCCATTGTGAAGTTTGTGGTAGTCAGAGTGCACATTGTTAATCTTAGCTCGAAATGAGCGCTGCGTCATAAAGGCCTTCAATAATGTGAAGATTTTCACACCCACCCCCCATGTTACGAGCTGTTGAAGAACTGTATGAACACCCACGCGATCGAATGCTTTTTCGAAATCAGTTGCCAGCAAGGTAACATGATTTTTGCTCGAAAGAGCATCCGACACGAAATGCTTTAGTTCCAGCAAGGAGTCCATAGTACTGTGCTTGGGCTTAAAGCCCACCTGATTTGGACTTAGAAAATTATTTTTTGTGATAAACCACATGAGCCTGCGGGAGACCATTTTTTCTAGTGTTTTGCTTAAACAGGATAGAAGCGAGATTGGACGGAAACTGCTGATTTCGGACGCTGGTTTATTGGGTTTTGGAACCGGCACGACGATGACTGATTTCCACACATGGGGATAATTTCCAGTCTTAAAGATACAATTGTATATTTCCAGAAGTCTAGACTTTGCAGAGGGGGGCAGATGCTTCAGCATCGGGTATGATATACGGTCATACCCTGGTGTTTTACCCTTTGCTGATTGCAGCGCTAGTGCAAGTTCAAGTTCTGTAAAGTCGTGTTCGAGTTGTCTGGCTGATAACGCGATTCTGTTAGGGTTATGTACGTAGTCGAGAAGTGATTGTTTGTTCTGAATGTATAGAATGTGGAAGTTGTTGTCTGCTGAATACTCGGACCATTTTTTTGCAAATTCGTTTGCAATTTCGGAAGCTGTGGTTATCAGATTATTTTGGGCTTTAATGCACTTTAGTCGGGGAGGAGGGAGCCCCACTAGTGCTTTTATATCGGACCAAATTTGTCTCGTTGAGGATTGTGGCGAAATATTTGAAGTGAATTCACTGAGGTTTTCACGCTTAGCAGCTTTGAACGACCGCTTGAAGCAGGCATTGGCTTTTTTGTAGGCTATAAGGTTGGTCTCGGTCATTTTATGCTTGTATGTCTGCCAGAGATTTTGCTTATTATCGCGTAGATTCTGAAGGTCCTTGTTCCACCAACAAATTTTTCGTTTAAATGAGTGTGACTTAGTTTGTGGTATGGCGATGTTGGCAGCAATTCGAATTGCTTTGGTTATTTTGGCAACATGAAGTTGAATGTTGGGATGTGGGTCCCAACGACAGTGCTCATCGCATATCGAAGAAAACAAATCCCAGTTTGCTAAGTCGGTTTTGTATTTTGGGGAAAATTGCGCTTTTTCAAAGTCGCACTGCTGATTTAGGATAGTTTCAATCGGGAAATGGTCGCTGCCGTATAGGTCGTTTAAAACTGACCATTTGCAAAGCGGGTATAAGGGTGGAGAAATAAAGGTGAGATCCACATGCGAAAAAGTTTTATGGGTTGAAAAATGTGTGGGGGAGCCATCGTTCAGGAGTGACAAGTTGGATAAAGCAACAGCTTCAGCATCTTTTTTTACCTCTGGCGTTTGTGCTGCTAGAACCCCAGGCAAATCCCCAGGCGTTAAAATCACCCATTAGCAACAATGGGAAGCTCATACTCGTAATTACAGCAAGAAGTTCGCTTACAGAAAAAGGGTGGTCTGGTGGAATATAGGAGTTGACGATTGTTAAATTTGTACTAAGGTTTAGCTGAATAGCCAGATGCAGAATGTTAGAGTTCGATTGGGTTTGGAGTAACGTGTAGGGTAGGTGTCTTTTAATAAGAATCCCTACACCTTGTTTGGCTGTTAAATTAAATGAAAGATTGGTAAAATAACCAATATATTGCTTGGGACAAATAGTATGTTTGGCGTTGTATGGTAAGTGTGTTTCCTGAAGACATATAATATCTGCACTTTTTTCATTAATTAAAATTCTGAGTTCATCGTAATTATTTATGTAACCTTTTAAGTTCCATTGAATAATCTTAATAGTCATAATTAGGAGAGACAAATGTTATATGTCTACAGAGTTTGGGTTGTTTTTGTGTTTGTATTTTTTAAATATGTTTTATTGTACTGTGGTGTACACGGCCCTTTAGTGTGAACGGTCACATTATCTCCCAGCGATAGGCAAAAGAGACGACAGAGAAGAAGAAGCATTGAGTCGGCGTCTCTTGCACGAGCAGCACATCAGCACTAGTTTAAGTTTAAATGAACCTTCTGAAATATTGTTTAAAATAAAATAATTATCCCTAATCGAGTTAATCGGCATCACACTCCTCCCCCACGGGATAACTGGTGACCCTTACAATTCAACACGGCAGTTTTAAACTCAATCAAAGTTGTCTGATGCAATAAACTTCCCGGCTGCCGACTC